>JAHLML010000019.1:0-702573 GCA_019915145.1 Strobilurus orientalis | reverse complement strand
GTCCTGAACAGGGAGGAGTGCAGGGGTATTTGATCGATGAACCGCTCGATCCGTATTGACTATCAGCGTCTGAATATGAATTCGAAGACGAGCGTAGTGGCTGGAAAAGGGGACGTGACGCGGGAGGTACGCCATTTGGCCAAGCTTGCTGATCGCGGCGGGACGTGCTCGACGATTGTACATCGACGCGGGCGTGGCTATGAGCGGAACGATAAGTGTGAGTGTTACTCGGCATGAGGATGTCAGTAAACGAGAAATTACAAGAATCCTCACACTTATACCGACCGCGTAGCTGTAGATCTACCTTATTTGGGCATGTGCGCACTGCTTGGTAGGGTGCTGATGGGTGCACTGCACTAATTATGAGTGTACCTATGCATACAGCGTCACTCTCTATGTCAGGAACATAGCCTCGTACCCGGATTACACAGACGCCTTGACGGACTTTGAGGGGGAGGGATATAGAGATCAATACGATCAGGATCAAGTGATATGTCAAAGCTTCGCCTATACAAAATGCTTCGCAGCGGTACTAGCATCATTTCTTTCACAGCTTTGCGCATGCGTGACCCCGTGTCAGCTATCAGAGATCCGCGCCGTCGCGTATACAGCTATCAATCTGTCAATACGACGCCTTACGGCCAGTTGGACGATTGAACGCGTACCCATACATAGCAGCATACCGATCCGTCCAGAGACTCGGAGGTAGAACAATTCGTATTTAATGTAAGCCAGCTATAACCTGTATCCAGACCCATGACATTCAGCGAACGTGTTACCCAGTCAGTGTTCACGTAGAAGCAGACCAGCGCGGTGCACGGGTATGAGAGGACGATGATGTGTGGTCTGCCATAATGACCGACTCATAAATCAGTCAGTCGTGCAGAATTGAGCTGGGGAGGCGCTCAGGCTGTCCAGGCGGTCAGCGTTAACAACCCCGGTTTATCACGGCACGCACCCTGCTGGTGGCATCAGCAATAGAGTGGCAGCTCCCGCCAGCGGCTGGGCGAGACTTGTGTTCATGAGTCAACATCATCGAAATATCAGAGAGAGGTTCCCCATTGAAGCAAGTACGACTCGCTAGCTGTGTTTGTGTCGTTGTGGGTATCGGTCCACGATCCCATTGCGCACACACCTGTGCTCCCGAAAAGGAGTGATTTGATGTCAAGCGTCGTCCTCCACACGAACATAGTGTGACCAAATTCCCTAGCCGGAGCATGCCATCCAGCGATTGCTTCAGGCCCATGGATCATGGACGAACTGAGAAAGAGGCGCGTCATCGGAGCCGCAAGCTGAACACGTGGCAAGTCAGATCGGCCCTTTCGACAAATTCGAGTTCTCTTGACGCGATGTTTTCGACCATCATGTCCGGCACGTCCCGTAGACAATTGCGTACTGACGCGGACGTCCGGTCCATGGGAAATGTGCGAGCGTGTGACTCTACTTGAAGGTCCGTCCGACAGCGCTGCCCTTCTCGCTGCACTGGAAACGAAAACTAAACAAAATGTATAGACTGCTAGTACGACTCAATCATTTCATGACTCTGGGGTATCTTCAATTCTCCACCTAAATTGGCCTGAAACGTATCCCGACTCTCAGGAATCTCCACCGATCCCAAACTCGGATATACTGCCCCGGCCCAGCGGACTGCCCTTCTCAGACTTGTTCCATATATATCAGTCTAACATGGACAGGCAGATATCGTTATGAGATCAACATCCTAGATGTGTGCCCTTCTCGCTAGATCAATTGTACACCATCGTTTCGCGGGGGACCGATGGCCTTTTGAATCGAGGTAGTTTCTATGTTCTCTTCACAGCAATCCCAAAACGAAGGCGCTTGGTATATAGTAACCTGTGACTCTTGTTTGGCGCAAGGTCTCCCGTAACTCGCGATCAAGAGCGCTCCGCATACTGGCCTGTATACAGGTCTCGGTGCGCCTATTTTCATCTATAGTGTCCTCCTGACTTTGCCGCTGATTTAGTGATTGGTACTCAAGGGCGTGTCTCACTCGCGAGAGACCTCCGGAACCCCACCTGAGTGTCATTGGACTGGAAACGGAACGGCCCTTCTTCGCGAAGTTGAACGAACGTCGATAACTATAGGCTACTTGCGCCAGCTACGCTGCAATCCCTAGACAAACTCTTTTGCGAGATTTACTCTCCGCCTCATAATTTCATTCGGTTGGCTTGCGGCGGGCTGACTCGAGGATTGCCGTCGGTGCAGAGTCGACTTATATACAGCTATAGAGACCATCAAAGTGGGGTAGGTAACCGTAGGTTCTACTTACGTTGTGTGCTTGACCATCACTAACGATCACAACCTTCGAAGGGCCCCACGAAGAAGGAGTCTGAGTGCGTGCCGTCTACTTCTCAGATTGTCACCATGGCCAGCGATTGCCGCGTACGTACCCTGCCACATGGCTGCTCAGTTTGATACGCTACCGTAGCTTGCGGTGCTAGGGACCTTCTACCGCACTATATGGAGATTTGGAAAGTCGCTCTGTGTATCTTCAGTCTCGCGGCCACCATGATCTCGACTACGCCGTACAGTATACAGAAAAAGGATTCGACATACAACGCGATGTAGCTGCGTTTGAAGGCCAGTGCGTCACTCCACAATATTTGATTGAACAATGGTGAGTCACAATCTAAATTCGGCGACCTTCAAACCGGTTCAATTGAACGAAGGGTTATTCGGTTTTGGATCTCTTGTGGCGCGTTGGTGATGCATCCATAGCCTCCAGAAATGCTTCACATGTTTACATAAGGTTCTCATCTACTCTGCGTATCTATAGTCACACTGACAAAGTACCGTCCGATTCCGTAGCGACAATCATTGTGATGATCCATGTTTCTCACTCACGATCACGTATCTCGGACCTTGATCTCACACATAGTCCGCTTCGACCGGGACCCTGCTTCTTCCCTCTCTCTCTCTCGCTCTTAGGCTGACATGGGCTGACGGTCCGCCGGCGCTTTCACTCAGGTCAGCCACTGCGTTTCTTGCTTTCTGAACGATGTCGGACAGGTGGCTATACAGGCGTAATTATCACTGTGTGAGACAGCTTTGTCTGTCTGACATCTGACCGCATAACGCGTCGGAGTACATGAGAATTACGGTTGGAAGTAAAACATCCATAACACCCAAAGTACCCGTAATGGATAGCCTTGACAGTAATTATTTGTTCCCTGAGTTGTACAGGGCTCTGATAGTCCAGTTATCATCACATTATAAGTCTCGCAATGACTGTGTGCACCTGAAGCTATACTGTGCAATTTGTTCACGTAATATGGTCCATATGATTCAGGTATTAGGGAGCCTATACATTTGTCTAATTTAAATCCCGCCCCGCCTGTCCGCCCTACCGCCCCCCCCGTCCGCTGCTGTCACCCCCGCCCTCTGCCACCG
The DNA here is from genome assembly GCA_019915145.1 of Strobilurus orientalis. Taxonomy (NCBI): domain Eukaryota; kingdom Fungi; phylum Basidiomycota; class Agaricomycetes; order Agaricales; family Physalacriaceae; genus Strobilurus; species Strobilurus orientalis. The sequence goes on along the minus strand of JAHLML010000019.1, from coordinate 699,162 downwards.
GCCCACCACCACCTACCAGACTCCCTTGGTTTCTCGATGCCACGCTTGCCCTGGAGGTAGTCCAGCTTAGCGCTCCAGTGGATGGGGATGAGAATGGTGTTGCAGTAGCACTTAAAATGCAGGAGCCAGTGCAGGTCTGACGTGGTGACGCGCATCCACTCGATGACCTCGGGGATTCTTGACGGGCTATCTGCAGTGGATATCAGCACAATACAGACAAAGAAAGTACAAAAAAAGCACCAGGAGTGTAGCAACCCTTTGCAGCGCCATTTTCCATTTTCTGAGTCAGTTGTAATGGCTATCCGGTCAAACGTTCCTTGACTGTATGAGCAGAACAAAGGTCAGAGAAGCATGGAGACGCACCAGTACCCACGGACAGCACATTGTTGTCGAGCTCCATCAAGGGAACGCTGAGTCTTACTGTGAAATGTTAGTAAGAATATACGTTGAGGAAAAAAATAGCTGCACCTTCAAACGGTGCTTGCCAGCAGGCAAGCAGCTTGCCTATGGCCGTGGCTGCCTCCATTCAAGGGCTTACATGTCTGACTGTGCCATTGGAGGGATGGCTGACGCGTGAAAAATCCTTCAACGTCATCCATACCATTGGGGCAGGGTGGAGACGGTGGAGGGCCCCAACTCGTCCAGAATGCCATAGCGGCTGGTTGAGGGAGAGCACATTGGTAGTTGTCGTCAAGACGCAGGCTGAGGTTGCTGCTGAGAGGCTTTGGGTTAGGGTTCAAATGTACCGGTTCACTCCAGGGGAGAACTCCTAAAGTGGAACCCTAACCTTGACCATTGCACGCATATGGTGTATGTGGTGTACAGCTATGACTGTTATCACAATACTAGCTAGATCTTACAGGTAACAAGGCTGAACAGTTCAGAGCTGCTAAGGTATGCTACACACATACCTGTCTAAAAGTTGACAACAGATGATTTACACCCAGACACTTCAATCTATTTAGGGCCATGTTAGACTCACCCATCAACAGCAATACAGAGGAGCTATCTGGAGGTATGAGCTCTGTCACTTGCATCTATACCAAGTACCCAACATCTGACAAGTTGGAGAAAACGCAGTGAGCGATGACAACTGTGTGGCGCACTTCTATTTTTTACATCGCGGTCTGATCTGGGTACACCGTCGGGCTGTATTGCTCCTCTGGAGCTCTGGGGTGCATATCCTGATTGTGATTCGTGGATATTTAGGTTTCCTTTTCCACTTGCGTGAGTCAAGTCCATTCAATGTCGGGTTGATTGTTGAAGGGTTCAATGGAACATATGCCAGCCGGGGCGCTCGTCCACTTCGGTCTCGACATTACACGCCTTCGTGGCACAGCTATCCATAGTGGGTCTTATCGGCATATCCTCATCATGTACTCATCAGTGCTGTTTAGCGCGCCTCGAGGCACCCATGACGGAATCAGCAACTTTGACAGGTTCATTCAGTGAACAGCAATTCGTATGTGGAGACTGCCGCAGGAGAACAACAAATCACGGAAAATGGCGAGATTGTGAGGTTCACGGCATCGAGGAGGAGTTTTATGGCTCCGAGTCGTTGATTGATCGTATGTATGATGTATATCCCCTTACAAGGTCAGCATCGGCGTGGCTATGCTGGACGCAGCTCACGATTTACAGCTATATCATAGGCGCTAAACCTTTCCGGGGATACGAAACCACGAATGACATACGGATGGCGATGCGCGTCACGCACTTAACAGCAGTATGCAAGTGCTATAAAAACAGCTTTGTCCGCCAACGGCACCCTCCATCGCTACCGTCCTCATAATGTCCACCTACTCACAGTCGTCGTCTTCCTCCAAGGGTGTCCATTGGAGCGACAACGTCGATGAGTCATATCATCGCGACAGCCTCAAACGACACTCCTCTGCGCGTCCACAGGTGGCCCAAGATGCATATCTGACCCACGGAAGGAGTGGGAGTACCTCCTCCTCGGGGTCGTCTAGATACTCCTCAGACTCATACTCCTCAAGGAGTTCTTCCATCCGAGAGCCCAGTCATGCCGTGGCCGGTCACCAGAGATCTTCCCCTCACTCCGCGTCAATCAACTTCCCTCCCTACCACTCGTACTTGTCCAGCGACTCTTCCAGCTCCAGCGGCCCTCGTACGCCAGAGAAACGATCCACTCTTTCTCTGCCCATTGGTGGGGACAACCCATTCGCGAGCCGGAAAGCGACGAAGGTTGCTGTAGGTTTAGGGCCGGCATCAATCTTGACCGAGGTTTTGCGCGACATCGATGTCGGTGACCGAAAGCGGAGTGCTCGTCTCATCAGCGACGGCAATATGGCAGCTACGCAGCCGGGTAGGAAATCCATGACAATCCAGGTCATTACTCCAAGCACAATCATATGGCCATGGGTCGGTACCATCCAGTGCTGTGAAAAGCATGACATCTCGGTGCAGGAGGTTCTCACTGAGATACACAATTATTTTCGACATGAGCTGACGAACCAGGAGGCCAAGAAACTTGGCTGTGGCGGTAAACGGTACCATTTCCTTGGAGGTGACAGAGGTGTGGAAGAGTTCAAACTGGTCGACGCGCAGAACAACATCTGGGAGCTAGTTCTTGGTCCAACGCCCGTTGTGTGACCAAGACCAGTTGGCCAAGTATACTTATCATCGTTTGAGCAGACGATATTATTCATTTATTTTGTAACCACGGCAACCCCGCTCTGTACTGTTAAACATCATCATTACTCGTTGTGCGCAAAAGTGAGCGCCAGGGCACAGCCACATCAGTGCCAAATTACGGTGGCATGTGGCTGTGCCCTGGCGCTCACTTTTGCGCATGACGAGTAGTATCTCTCTACTTGTAGCTAACGCCCCGAGATAATATACCCACCTCTATTGACTTCAAGTTCAAATCCTAGTGTTTCAGAATGATGTGATCGCTCTGGTCAAAGTCCATATACATATCTGACCCGTGTGAGTTCGTGTTTCTTTCCTCCTAGCTTCACTGTCTCGATGTCGCACAATTTACGAAAACCGGACTCAAACCAATACACGTCTCGCTATCCTGGCCTCGGAACTCTTCGGGTTTACCCGGTAACGCTCTTGTTTGTTATGGACATCCTTTTTGACCACGACGACGGCTATTGTTCTTTTTGTGATGAAAAACAAGCGCCGAGCGCTTCCATCTCCCTCCGGAACAATTGACTTGATGCGTCCCAGGATCTACTGATGTGGCAGCGGTACTATATGAGAGCGAGTTTTGTGGCCCACCTCCCAAATTTCATCCTCCTCACAACCTTTGCACCACTATCGACCGCCATATCTCAAAGATCAGTGAGTGCACTCAGAGGCGGATTTCAGGACGTCTGTCTGACCCCTTCGATCCGGCAGACGATGACTCGAATCAGCTTGCCCGGCGAAATCACCGACTACATTATCGACTTCTTGGCCAACGATCTGGAATCGCTATCAACCATGTCAATCGTCGCTTCAACCACTCTTCCGCGTAGTCGTCATCACATGGTGTCTACGCTTGTCCTGTCTGCTGCTGGCGGCTCCCATTCAGAATCGATCCTCACGCTACTAGATATCCTCCAGTCCAAGAACTTCATTGCCCCATATGTGAACGGGCTCAAAATTCACGACGTTGAGGCGGGTCTAACCTACGTCGACGCTCTCTGCCCACTGTTCACCCGTCTGCCGCATCTGGAGTCCGTGGTTTTCGACGGAGTCAACTTCCTCGGTCTTGACGACACCACTTCTTTCCTCGAAGTATTTTCTAAACGTGGGATCAAGGTGTTGCAACTTACGGACTGTGGAATAACTGCGAAGATGCTATTCACGATGATGCGTGGCATCGGGTGGTTCAGCTTTGGAGGCCTGCGCATTCCCGACTACGAGACGGAAGACGAAGATTCGGATGCTGAATCAGATACCGGTACCGTTGCGGACGAGGACAGACAGGTTGAAAGTGCAGATCCACCTGCACCCACCACCAGCGAATACCAACAAGTAGTCGGAAATATGGTTTTGCTTGCTTTCCCCTGGTATCCTGGAGGGTCCGACGTTGCCATGTCCCCAAGGGCAGGTCAGGAAGACCATGCTACTGCAGGTATTCGACTTGCCCCAGCCATCATAACTCCAGACGGCCGCCAATGGGAAATATCCACGCGAAGATCCCTTCAACGATTTTACGACCTAGTATTCGGCTTCGAAGTCCCACCGCCAATCGACTTCGATGTGAATTTGCTTGCCGTGGCGCCGCTGGAACGGCCCGTCATGACGGAACTGGAACTCTGCATCAAGACGGTGGGAGATCACATTCTATTGGATTTACTCGGCAGCGCGAGATACGGTCTCGTTGAACTACAAGGGCTCAGTGTCTTGAACGGAGCGAACTCCCAGAGAATCATCGAGGGTGTTGGAAAGATCGTCAATGTACTACACAATCCACTGGAACGCTTGGATGTTGATGGAGACTTGTGTCTATGTATGTTGTCCCGGTACACATCAACGTGACACGATACTCACCCGCGAATCACAGCGGTTGACCAGGGGTCATCTTTTCCTCTCCATCGCGTCAAGGTTGCCTTCTTCACAATCGAAGTCAACAATTGGGTCCCCGATGGAAGCGCAGCATGGTTGGGTCACCTTCTCGAAACGCTGCCTTTGGAGTCAGACCTGGAGCAACTGTATCTGACCTTCCGCCACAATGTGTCACTACCCCCCTCGTCTGAACCAAATCTCGCGGACTGGGCGGACCTGTCGCGTGGTATCCGCCAAGTGGGAGAGCGAAAGACGATTGATCTGACATACTGTTTAGATTCAGATGAAGAAGTTGTTTCGCCGGAGGAACAGTGGACTTTCTTCGAGAAGTGCTCGATTGCACCCGCTGGTATGACGTGGTACCAGCGGTTCTAGATCTAGCTTTATGAGACGCGGGTACACCCATAATATATGGCGAGAGCATGTAATTCTGATAGTCACTATACGTATACCCCGATTGACCAATCGACATTTCTGATAAGTACGTGGCGTGCTACATACTACTTACCTGCATTGACGTCACAGCAATCCGTGTCAATTTCACGTCTAACTGTGCATCATATACTGTACAGTACGAAGAGGGGACTAGAGCGAAACACAAAAAGAACTGCAGTGGAAAGGTGAAGAAGGGAATCAACTTTGGGCGCAGGGGTAGCGGCACTGGCAAATAGTACTATGTAAGTACGACCTACATAATCTGTCAATCTACCCTATTGCACCTTCATGTACAGTAGTTATGTTTTTGGGCTGCCAAAGCCCGACGCGCCCTCACCATGCACCATCAGCCTCGGTCGTGCCACACGACGTGGCTTCCGACGTCGGCTTGATAGTAGGTTTACATACCTTCAATGCAATACAGTCGTCATCATACTACGTCCTACCCGTCCATCTCTACCTAGCAATACACATACAACACTCCGAGTGATTAGACGAATGTTATTCCTACACTAGAACCCCAACTGCTCAACAAAGCTCTGCCACGTCGCGTCTAACATCGGCGGACTCCCGCTCACATTGCCCCCAAGGTTCCCGAACCCACTCGGCGACCCCATATTGAAAGACGCCATTCCCTCATCCTGCCCTTGTCCGACGCCTCCTCCTCCTCCTACCCCACCCCCGTCAACGAATATCCCCTCCATCCCCCCGAAATCCGCCGCATCAGTAGCGATGTCAAACAGATTCGGCGTCAGGTCGAAGTTCATGTCATCCATTATCCTCATGTCCGCCGTGATCGTTGGGTGCACATGAGGGACTGAGGGCGGACTGCGTTGATTCGGCGCAGTAGCAGCTGAAGTCAAGTCGGTCGAGATCAAATGCGTCTTCCCGCCTATCCTGTCCAACTCTGTATCGTTTTCATTTCCGACGCCGACCTCCACCGCGTCGTGTGCTTTCTTCTTGAGCGAAAGTACCGTATCCTAGGGCAAATCAACTCGTTAGGTAGTGCCCGTCAAGCGGTATTGGTGACTCACGAGCAAGTTTCCAGCAGGTCGACACGTCGGCGCAGCCTCCTCAAACAGCCCCGCTAACGTATCCAGCTCCGCCAACGAGGGCTTCGTCATCTTCGATGCAGGCGCCCGCGTTACTAAGATACACATCGCGATCTAAGAGATCATAGCTCAGACATGGGCTAAATGATAAACAGTTCGAAGCAAGCTTACCCCTCCAGACAACGCATGACTCCAGACCAGGTTCACCCTTGCACTCAGAGCGGGCGAATTGAGCCTCACCATTCTCAGACCCTGTATCATCCGCCACGCAGACCGATACGTGGACATCACAGACGGCAAATATCTATGCCTCGTCAGGTCCTGCGGTTGATCCTGAAGGGCTTGCGCAAAATACGCTCGGTGAAGGTGCAGGAGGACTGGACAGTCGATCAGGATAAGAGAAAGACAAGGTATATGATAGTGACACAAACCTGTCTCCTTGTACATCAAGACCAGCCACCTCTGCATATAGTGAATCGAGCCCTGGTCCGCAGTTGGCCCACATGCCTGGAGCCCTTGTGGCACCGGAAAATCTCGAATCTTTTTGTCGAGCTCAAGGACGACGTTGTACGATGGGATCTTTGGGCCAAAAGCGGTTGACATGACGACGTGTACGAGTGTAGTATATTGCCATAACCATGAGTGGACTAGATAGATTAGCATACGAATAGAGAAGATAGGGCAGGGCGACTTACACCCAGACTCCCGCGACCCATCCGGTTGTATGGTCTCCTCGGTATCAATGGGCAGCGGACAGTCGATGTAGTGGCTAGACATAATGGGCGGGCGACCGTATTGGAAGCTCTGAGTCAACATAGCTCAGCTGGCAGACGACAATGAGCAAGCAAATCAAGGCTAACCTGCCACGCATCAGAAGTATACAACTGCCAGAACACCCTCCCCCGCCGTTGTGCATAATCCTCGTTGAGCTTCCATCGAGCACTGTTGAGATGGAGACCAATCTGGAATTTTTTTGCGTCAAGGAAAGAAAACATGGCAAGGAACGGAGAACGTACACTTTGACCCACTCTCACAATCATGCCCAAGGTCGTCCATGTAATATTGTTGCCTAAGCTCTCCCAGTCCGCCAGATCTTGATATTGGCACACGTGTATCTGGGGCACGTTGAGCATGGCGGTTTTCGTTTGAAATTTGACTCACCATTGCCTGGATTGCATTCAAGGTCGTATTCCGACTTATGGGCGAAAACCCCATTGCGGCTTTCGAAAGGTGATAGTACTCCTGGGCATCGACCGAGTACGAGTGTTTCTCCTGATCAAAGAGACATGCGAGGGCAAAAACGATGAAGAGAAGTGCAAGTTTGTGATGACATTCTGGTGACATTGTGTGGAACGATCTATACAAGTGTGAGCTGCGAGCGAGAGACGACGATGGATAGGCATACTCTGTTCGATATACGGCGTACAGGATCTCGTCAAACAATTCCTTCCTCGGAACGGGTGTATAACTGCGAAGTTGTTAGTTTAACGGAACGCGTGAAGGGGAGGCGACGAACGCGTATCTTCCGGCCTCCAGATACACTTCACACAGTCTAGTTGCCTCCGATAGCGGGGGAAGGAGGCTAAATACCTCCATGCCAAGTTCGTGATCCAGCCCCGTCGTGTCGGAACAATACGACTCTATTACTTTCCTGGAGACACGAGGAAGGACCAGAGTGGAGTCCGATTGCGGTTTCGAAAGGACGCGAATGAGATACTGAGCAACGATCAGACAGAGAAAGAGACAGTGGGGTGGACGAACCTCTGAACGAGCTGTCTTGCCAAGAAAATTGGATTCCCCATTCAGGCCAATGGTCAGAGTACCAAATGCGTCGATGAAGCTCTCATCATCTTGCAAGTCGTCCGACGTTGTGGTGGGCGTGCATCCTGACGACGAGGATGAGGACGATGGACAATTGCCATTGGTGTGACTTGTGCTGGTGCTTTTGGGGCACGACGGTTGCGGTGCTTTGATCTGAAGAAGATCGGGGAGTAGAAGGGGGTGCGGGTCGTTTGAGACCAGCGCTTGCAGGTCTTTGAGAGCGGTTTCCAGCTGGCGAATGCGGGAGCAGAGGTGCTCGATACGGTCATGCAGCTGCTCTGTGTTGGCGAGAACCAGTCTGTGGTGATACGCATCAGCGCCCGCTATGCACACGAGACTCGCATTTACCGGTTGCCCTTGCCAGTCGTTAGTGAACCTGTGTAACACCATCTGTCAGTAGATGCACTCGGTCAGGACACCCCACACACCATCGGGACATATGGACCCGCATCCTCTCGACACGCATTTCTCGCAGGGGACCTGTCATTGCCAGCATTAAGATGTGTTCGTGGACACTGTGATTTGCGTACATTCTTGTCGCAGCGCAGCTTCAAACGCCGGCATTCTGCGCACGAAGTCGGGCTGTTTGAGTGTGAATTCAATTTGCGATTCGGCAAGAAAGCGCTGCGTACACACGGCCGGGTTTCCTTCGAGGCTTGTCGTTGCTCTGGTCTTTGGTCATCGCAAGGGATGTGTAAGCAATGGGATATGCAGCTGTATGTCCACCGAAGAGAGCTGAGGCGGCGGGATCCTTGTGGAAGGCAAACTAGGGGTGGATGGGCGTGGTAGGCCAGCAGAGAGTCGATGGTGGTCGGAAGCAAGCGTCGTGATTTGCATGTCGAGTTTCGCGATCTGTTGCGCACGTGGTGTCAGTCCCACGGTCGCGCTAATTTCTGCTACAGTATAGTCCCCGCATTCACGCGTCCGCGGATCCTACCCTTGACTATGCACTTATCGTCTTAAGCCTCTGTCTGCTCAAGCATCTCTTGCTAATAATTACAGCCGCAAAAAACTTCCAACGCGGACTGCGCAACGACCCTAGAGGACTCGGACACTGTGCTTCTAGCACCTCTAGATGTTTGACTCGTAACCGTTCTCACTCCAGAATTCACCTTCGTTTTGTCGATCCATTACTCCAAAAACAAAATTCTTACGCGAGATCGACGATGTTTCGACGGAGTGACGATAGTCCCTTCAGGATCATAGCAAGCAGGTTGTTCTAATCTCTCAAAAACCGACTACATATGCAGGTATTGCTCGCTTCTCGAGACACTCCTCGGCTCTATCAGACCTATTGACCAGGTCTCGCAAAAGAAGAATGAACCGGGCTGCCGGGACACCGACAGTGACCGACTTATCGCGAGTCTTCTTGAGTACGCCCATTTGCATCACTGCTTGTGATTGTATATTGATTCTCCCACAGCGAATTGATACTAACGTCGGTATCAAGGACTCTCAGCCTTTCGGAGGCCGAGGGCACCGTATCGTCATTGCCCGTGCTCTACTTAGAAATCACAAGGTTCGACTCAACCTCCGAGATCGTCGTCCACTGACAAGCTTCCCTTAACCAAGCCGTTAAGGTCGCACACCTATTCTCATTGCTCGCAAATTATCCACCATTCTAAGAGCAAACAGAATGTGTATCATTTCCCTGACATGGCAAGTAGTGTATGGCGCAACTGATTTTATCTTTCCAGTTACTTCATCAAGGACGGTCGTCACAGCGATTCCGGTAAGTACCCACGCTCAACTCAGCGGTAGGAAGGGAGATTACCACGAGTACGTTCAACTCCGAGGACTCAGTAGGCGTGAGCGATACTCCGCGACGCAAGGAAAACATCACGGTAGTACATACCTTTCTTCACTCTTCCCCGTATTTATGTTTTCAATCTTTGATGTTTATGACACCTTGTCTGTGCTCTCTCATCGTGAAGCAACGAACTCTTCTTCGCGAGTTTACCAAGGTCCAACAAAATGCTTCGTGTTGACGCGGGCTGTGGGGCAAAAGGAGAAGAGCGCCCCCACAAGCAACTCTGCGCAGTACCCTCAAGCGGCAAGGTCGATCAGGGTTTCAAAGGAAAAAAGTACATACAACGCCTACAAAGCAGAGAAGATAGCGTATGTGTATAGTACAAAGGTCAGAGTAGATAATAAACATATATCGTTCTACGAGGCATTCTCTTCCTTATGCTGGCGCACGATACCAACTTGACCTCGCTGGTTATCAATCGAAAGACCTACGTAATCAAGTCAGTGTTGCTCTCGACCCCTTGTAAGGTTTGCAAACTCACTGTGTGTAGCGTTCGAGGTTTTATATATTCCGATGAGACGATTCGACAGCTCGAACATGTTGTTCCTACAAACAATCAGAGGGATATCGTGCGAAATCAATACGACGACGTACCGGAGCGAGATGATAATGAACTGCGCATTCTTTGTCCTATCCTTGATATAGTTCGCGACGATGGACACGTTTCGGAAGTCAAGAGCAGCGTCGATCTCGTCCATGAAGTAAAGCGGGGTGGGCTGTGTAGGGTGAGAACAGTGCCCGAACCGACGACACATGGATGTTACCTTGTAGACATGAAGAGCGAAGACCAAGGCAAGGGAACTGAGCGTCTTCTCGCCTCCGGACAGATTCGAGATGTTCTTCCAGCTCTTCTTCGGCGGCATTACACTGAAGATGATGCCCTCTGAAAACGGATCCATGCTGTCGACCAACTCCAACTCTGCATTGCCCCCAAGTGTAATCATCTGGGTCAATCAGCATCAGTACGCCACGCGAAATCAGTAAACAACCCATCTCACCTGGTACATCTCCTTCAGCTTTAGCGAGATCATGTTGAACCCAGCCATGAACTCGTCAAAGCGCCTCTTTCGCAAGCTCTCATACTCAGCCTTCTGCTTATCTCGAGCCGTAGTGACAACGTCGACATCATTCACCCGGTTGAAGAATTCCTCCTCCTTCTTCTTGTATTCCTTCTTCACGGAGAAGTTCGGCTGCCCCTTCTTCTGAAGAACGTCTACACACCATGGTTAGTTCAAGAGGACGAGGCTGCGAGATGACGCAAGTACCTTCAAGATACTGCACCTCGACAGTGAGATCACGCTTCTTCATCTTGCTCAACGCATCCAAATCGTACTCGACAAGCTGGTTTCGCTTGGGCGGCGGTGCTTTCGCTTCGGGGTCAGGCTTGACTGAGTCGCGTGCATCGGACGGGGTACCATCCTCCATATCGATATCGGGCTTGACATCTTCGTCGTTCGGCTTCTCCTCCTTTCCCTCTTCTTCCTCCTCGTCATCGTCCTCACTGAGAAAAACTGAATCAGCAAATTGCCATCAGGAGACACATCATTCAAGACACACTCGATATCCTCAAGCACCAAGGCGTCATGCTTATCCCTCACAGCACAGATCTGGGCCTCAACCTCGTTGACGGCTTTCTGAGCAGCGTTCACCGCGCTTTGCAAGCGAGCCTAAATGACATGTCAGTCTCGGAACGCTGTCAGCAAAACGAGTCCAGACAGACCTGCTCCTTTTTGAACCCGTTGATCTCCTCCACCTTCTCATCATACTCCGCCTTCAACGTAGCAAGGTGCTCGGACGAACTATCCTGCTCACTCTGTGCCGTCTCCACCTCCGTCTTCAGCGCCTCCAAATGCGCCTCGATCTCCTCCAGCTCCGACTGGTGCCCCGCAAGCTCTTCCTCCGCCTCCGCAAGCGCCGACTTGTTGGTCTTGAGTGAAACCTTCAAGCGCTTGATATCATTCTCCGCCTTCTCGTGCGCGAACTCGTTCTTCGTAATCTCGTCGTTCAAAATCCCAATTTCGAATTTGACACCGTCGACCTTCGAGCGCTGGGCCATGAGACGCGACCCACCAATGTCCAGAATCTTCTTCTGGAACTCCTCGATGGCGGCTTCGATCTTGTCAGCCTTCTGCTGCAGACCCTCGAGCTCGGCCTCCCACTTCTTGATGTCGGCATTGAGCTTCTTGATGCGCGCAAGGTCACCGGCGTCTGGCTTGTTCTGCGCCCTATATAAAGCATTAGCAACATGCGACATTCAAGCCAAGGATTCACATACTGCAACCCTTTCAGTCGCTTCTCTGCATCCTGAATCCTCTTCTTCCCATTCTCAATATCCATCTCCAACTTCTGAAACTCTACGTCTTGCTGTGGCCCTGCGGCGACCAGATTATCGCGCTGCGCCTCCGCCTCCGAGTACTCCCTCTGCGCCGCCTGGAAGTCCTGATCCGCTTGGGCGCTGTCCGCTTCATAATTGCGCAAGACGTTCGGCGCCACAGCATCAGCAGTAAACTTGGAGCTCATCCCCCCAGACGCTGCCCGCCCACCTCCACCCATCGTACCATTCGCCTCAATCATCTGCCCTTGGAGTGTGACAACACGCCGACGGCCTCCATTAGCAAACGCAATCCGCGTCGCCTGCTCCATGTCGTTCGCCACCAACGTCTCCCCGACCGCCTTATAGAAAGCCTTGCGGAACTTGGGATCCTTCGGGGTGATCAAGTCAAATAGACGAGGAACATTCTCTGGCGTGGGTTTCTTCGCCATCTGATTCTCCTGCACCCCCGAATTGATCTTTTCGAGGACCATGATCGACGCACGGCCGGCGTTGGTGACGCGGAGGTGATTGATGCATGCCTGACCTTGATCAACGGTGTCGACGACGAGGTTGTTCAAGGTGCCGCAGGCCGTTGTGACAGCGATGTCGTACTTGTCATCCGCAATCTTTCCGAGACTGCCCAGACGTCCCTACAGCTTTTTAGTCTCCAAAAGGCGCAGAATATGAATGAACATACATGGAAACCCTTGACCTTGCCATCGTTCGCAAACTTGGTTAACGTTTGCAAGACCAAATTCTGGCTTCGTCCCTCAGCTTGAGACGCCTTAGCTTCAGCGACGATCTGCCGACTGGAGTTGGCCTTGTTGCGACACTGGTCAAGAACCTGCCTGGTGTTCTAAACAGATCTCTCAGCAAACCAGGTTCAGAACGAGATTGATAAACCTTACGGAGACACGGTTTTCGGCATCAGCAATCTTCTTCTTCAGATCCCTTTTGTGCTGCTGATAGTTCTGCGCCTCTTTGATCTGATCCTCGAGGTTGAGTTCAGTTTCTCAAACGTCAATTTCAAACACACCTTGACGGCGTTATCCGTTGTGAGCTCATCGAGGAGCTTCTCAGCCTCCTCACAGGCAGCAGCAACACTCTCCGCCTTCTTCGCCAGACCGTCCCTCTCACTAGTCGCGACGTCAATTTCAGCCTGTTTTGCGTCGATCTTGGTTTTCCATGGAGCGAGCTCTTGTTGCTTGGCCGTAATCTGATCGTAGAAAACCTGGGTCTTGTCTGCATCACACTCGTCAGGGAAGGAACAAGCGGACGAACAAAAACAGACCTTTCAAGCCTTCGGTAATGGCCTCGAGAGCCTTCTCCTCCTTGGCCAGCGCAGCTTCCTGCGCGACGAGGTCCTTCCTCTGCTTGCCCAGTTTGTTGCCTGTATCCTCGTGAGTGTGCTTGGTTTCGTTCAGGTTATGTTCATCCTATAGCGAATGTGTTAGTAGGCGCAGAAAATTCAAGGGAACACCACCAACTTCCGTCACAGTCTTCTTGAGTTTCTTCGCCTTGGTGTGTGCATGTTTTCGCTGTTCGTCCGTCTTAGCTTTCTTCTTCGCCTGGTCGTTGAGTTGCTGAGTCGCCACAGCCGTCAACTTGGCCAGCTCCTACAAAAAACCGACGATGTGAGCAAAAAGCCAAACGCAACTGACCGTCGTCGACTTACATCGAAAACCTTTTTACGCTGCTCAAAGTTCGCCTTCAGCGTATCCATTGCATCGATGTTTGCCTGATTCCGTTCGTTCTCCTCGGCGAGGGCCTCTTTAGCAGTCGTCTACCGATAGCGATTAGAAAGAAATGTCGATGCACAAGGGCAAGCTTACCAAGTTCTTGCTCAGTGTGTTTTCCTTGGCCCACAACTCGAAGAGATGGAATTGGAAAAGTTTCGACTGCGCGCGGATGAGGTTGTTGCTCAGCTTGTACCATTCGTCAACTTCCTTTTTCTTCTCTTCTAGCGCATCCTTCTCCTTCTCGGCAAGACGCAGACGATTGAGCTTGTCCCCGCGGCTCTCTTGGAGCTCTTCAACCTTGGCCAGAGCGTCCTCGATGGGCTCTTTGTACTGCGTGGTACCGATGATGTCCTCGAGGTACTCAAGAAGACCGTCCTCATTTTCGCCGCCCTTGGATTTCATGAGGGCGATCTGCTCTACTTCGCCCTGAGAGAATGTCAGAATACGTGTGTACAACAATCGCGAAAAACGTACCTGTAGAATGAGGAATCGGTTGTGGTCCAAGTCGATACCACGCCCAAGGAGAAGATCTCGGACGTCGCTACGCTTGACGACTTTGCCATCGACGGTGTACTTGCTCGAGTTGTCTTTGTAGGCAGTTCTGCTGACGACCAGCTCAGTTCCTGGGACGACTTGAAACTCGTCTGGACCCTCCTACCAGGCAACAGTCAGAGAGCCGAGAGATGCAAAGCAACAGGCGAACATACCAGGTCGATGATGTCACGGAAATGGACCTCGACGCTGCAATTCTGCAAGTCCGGGTGTCTGGCAGAGTGGTGGATGAGCTCGGAGACTTTGCCCTGGCGCATCTTGTTGGCCTTGTAACCAAAGACAAAAAGTAGCGCGTCGATGGTGTTGGATTTCCCAGAGCCGTTGGGACCGACGATCGACGAGAAGGACTGGAATGACCGTGAGCGATATCAACCTGAGAAAAAGAAGAAGTCACCTTGTGAAAGGGGCCAATTTCCTGGCGACCAGCATAACTCTTGAAGTCTCTCAAAACAAGGCTGGAGATGACAAGGCGCTGAAGGGGTGCTTTGGGTTCTTCGACCTTGTACTGGGACTGGGAGCGGGGGATACGATTGGATGAGCTTTCGATGTCGATGTCCTGCTCATCGTCGGTCCTGGTGTCAGGCGCAGCGTCGGCTGGAGGGGGCGATGCCTCTTCAGCTTCTGGAACAGAGGGGAGGGATCGGTCGGAAATGGGATCCGCCTTAACGTCCTGGTCGTCGTCGTCGTCGGGCGGTGGGGGTGGTGGATCGCGGCGAGAAGATGGCTTGTGGGAGGTTTTGCGCGTGCGAGCGGAAGGAAGCTCTGGTTTGACGTCCTCCGGCTCCTCGTCGACTGAGGAGCGGTTCGACGAACGGCGGCTGGCGGCGGTGCGTCTGCTAGTGCTTGGCTCCGACGAGGACGCTCCGCGCGATGGGGGCTTAGATGCGCGCGTTCGAGCTGTCCGCTTGGCCGGCTTGACGTCCTCTTCCTCGTCACCCTCCTCTGCTTTGACAGCCTCCATTTCCTCGACCTCGCCGGTAGCATAAGACGGTGTCTCGTCTTCCTCCTCTTCGCTCGTGTCGACGTTGATGACAACCTGCGCGGCCTTTGTCGAGCGCGATGAGCGGCCTTTGCTAGGCGGTGGATTGGCGCTGGCGCCGCGCGTTGTTCTCCTACGCGGTGGATCGTCGGGTTCAGCCTTCACAGGCGCGGGCTTGCGTGATCCGGATCGCACGGCATTGCGCGCCGTGCGTGTTGTCGACGCCGGTTTGGGGTTGGGAATCTCCTGTATCTCGTCTTCATCGTCTTCGTCGTCCTCATCCTCTGGCTCCAATGACGGCCTAGACTTCTTCGGCGGCGGGGAGTCGGTCACAGCGCCCGCATCCTCATCGTCCCCCTCTGGCACCTCCTGCAGCGATGCCCTGGACCTCGCTGAACGCGCTCCCCGTCGAGCCTTGGCAGTGGTCTGTTTAGCAAGATTCTCCTTCTCCGAGAGGCCATCAACGTCGGTTACCTCAGGTGCTGCCCTTTTCCGCTTCAGTGTTGACGGCTCGGGCTCAACCGACGCACGAGAGCGCGACGAGCGGCGCGGCGGCATGTTGGTTGATGGTTTCGGTTAAAGAGTCTGTCACGCGCACGCGACTGTGACATCGCGTTCTGACTCAGCGTCCTAAACGGGTCGAGGTGGCGCAACGTCCTTGATCACAAACCAGTGGCACACCACAACCATCTCGATTGCTGTAGCCCACCATTGACGATCTCCCCCTTGGCGCATTGGCGTCATCTTACTCACTTCTCTTTTCCTTGCCAGAGTTGATCGATTTCACGCTATGCATGATGCATCACTGTGCCACTGCTACAAGACTTCAAAAACATCGAACTGGATCCTTGCTGCCAGATACCATTTGATCTTGATTCTGGGAACCACTGAGGACGATCTTGTTTTTAACTGGCGCACCGATTGCTCAATCTCCCAGTACACACTCGGTTTTGAGTCTTATGCAGAAATTGCCTTTGGTATGAGTCGGGTATGACTTGGGACGGTATCGTGTCTTTGCTCAATCTCACAAGGTGAACCGAGGTGCATGTCAACGTGGAAGTTAGTTCTCCGACCTCAAATTCACGGTTGATCTGCAGTTAGGACTGGGCCGGGAGCCGAGTCGAAAAATGGCGCTTGGCCTAGCTATAGGACGACCTAACTACATCTGGGTCGTTGTAACCCCGCTCGACACTGGCGTAGGTCTGCTCTGGGTCGGCTACACTTTTACTAGCAATCACTGAATTACTGAGCCTGCTTCCGATCTGAAGCCAAAGGACCCTTCCATCCCGTCCTTGAATTTGATGTACGACCAGCCTTCCCATATGAGCGGCGAGCCTGTATGGCGTACTCAGCCCCGTCGACTTCCTCGCAACACAGACTCTCCAAGCATGTTTCCATTTTCTTAGAGCACTCGCCATGCGACTTGCGAATCATACTTCATTGCCTTGCCTGGCGCCGCAACACCCTTCAAGAACGAGTTCTCGACATCTGGTATCCGGGAAGCCCCGAATGATGTAGCCGTATGGACAGTACTCAAGCCTGCGTCAGCACCCTTGCTTCACAGTTTTTCAATTAGCCTCATGTGCATTTGCCATTGACCGCTGACAGATCCCCGGACATAGTAAGTACGCCGCCACCATCAAACTTCCATCCCGCTTGATGGAAGAAAAGAAACAACTGCACCCTCAAGCGCCACCACCACGACAACTCCCACAAACCCGCACGCTTTACTGTAAGTACTGGTGGACTCGGAAACTCGAACTGAAGCGGCCACGGTAGACAGCATCATCAACGTCATGACTACGTCCGTCTCCAAGATAAGTATCCATCATTCGAGTGCAAGCGAACAAGGGCATGTTCAGAAACGAAATGAACCTCCACTATTAGTGAAGAGCCCCGCTCGTCTTCTCCGAAAGGAAAATGTGAGCAGTCCGTCTGTCGACGTGGTCGTGTTCAAGCTGAAATCCAATTGCAGAATAAGGAAGAATTCTCCCTAGTCCCTGCTAGTGTGGCCATCATGCCCAGTCACGCCCAGTCTAAGGGTGCCCGATCCAGGCTTGGTGGTGGCGTCAATCATCCACAGTAACAATCAAGCAGCTATGATTACATCTCAGGACGACGCCAACTGATCGTCATAGTATTAGTAGCTACGACGAAGTGAACGTCCCATCAGGCGATGGAAAGATCAAGTCGCTCACACGTGTCGATCTAATCTAATCTAAGCCTTGTCGATGCCACGATCGTCTTCGCGCCATTCCTCATGCCAGACGCACGCCACCACGCCGAAACTCTCATTCGACCGGAGGAGCTAAGGATTTACGATTTTTGACTCTTAAAGCTTCAGCCTCTGAGTTCAAACTGTCAAAAGACCCTTGAACCCTTGAGCGTCCGGGTCCCATTTAGATCCTTCCTGGATCCTTCATCAGGCGCGCAGGTGACATGGCCAAACAAGGGTCCACGCCAAAAAACCCAGCCGTGGGCCCGTGTGCATTCACTCCGTCTAAGTCAAAACCACAGGTCATGTCAACACGAGGACACACAATCCTTTTTGATTCAATCGCAAAAATTGATTCTGCTTATCGTCGTAAGAATGGAGAGCATATGCCCAAAGGCTAAAACCTTAATCATACCTATTCAGTCCTATTAGGAACGCCGAATGTCCATGACATCTTATTCACAAGGTAACGACCGCAAGCATTTTTCACCGTCAAAAAACTTTGACGCGCGTGGACGTGGGGGGTGAAGGCTCGGCCATCCCGCCATGGTGGCGGTCCCTGGGCCTTGCACGAGTACCATTTCCTTAACCATTGGCATCTCCATTGTCCTGGCGCGGAAGAACGTTTCGCATCCGAGCACCTACATTAATGGTAAGTACTGGCACGCTCAAATCCACCTGATGTCGACGCGTGTAGAAAAACCCGCCCTCGGCAAATCGGGCGTGCGTGTGTTTCGGGGTGGCGTGCACCGAAATGTTACACTGCCCCACTGTCGAAAACCTGCCACCGCCCGACTCAATGGTCTATTTACGAGGTGTAGATTTACCCCATCGGAGCCCTACGACCTGCGACTGACATCAGATCTCTTCAATTCAACCATTACGGTTCGTTTGTAAGATATTGTAAGTAGCTGTACAGTAAGTGGTAACACGTATTCGAGGGAGGGAGGGTGTGCGCGTGGAGTAGAGACAGACGGTTACAAAAACAACAGTTGGCGTGTGAAACTACAAGTACCCGTTCTGATAGGTATGAGTGTGAACTTTGGCGATGACAAGATATCCAACTAGGAGAGCGAGAGGAAATGTGAGAGACGGGTATGCGATAATGATATCAAGAAGAGAGGAAGAAAGAGACGCAGGGCCTCATCAAGGAATATAATCCTTGTGGACCCGCATGTGTTGTCCGAGGT
Source organism: Strobilurus orientalis (assembly GCA_019915145.1). Lineage (NCBI taxonomy): Eukaryota > Fungi > Basidiomycota > Agaricomycetes > Agaricales > Physalacriaceae > Strobilurus > Strobilurus orientalis. The sequence goes on along the minus strand of JAHLML010000019.1, from coordinate 680,534 downwards.
TGTCGTGACGAGAAAAGTCTTTGCCGCAACCTGGGTAAGGACATCTGTGCGCTGAAAATCAGGATCAGACAACGAAACGGCAGAGAAGAGACGATAACTCACGCTTCTCATACGTATGGATACTCCTCACATGGCGCTTCAGGTGTTCGCCACGAGCAAAGCACTTGCCACAACCGGGAACTTTGCATGTATGAAGACGCGCACTTTTGGCACTACGATAATCGTCATCGCCCTGCCTCGGATCGAGTGCGTTGACGGTGGGGACTCTGCGGCCACGCGACTTCTTCGTAAGGTTGGGGACGGGGATGGGAACAGGGAGAGAGGCCGAGGGACGAATGCGACGACGGGAACCTTGAAGGGGAGGCGGAGGGTATATTGAAGAGGACGAGACCGACGAGGCAATAGATGAGTCCGTGGCATTGGAGATGGTGCGTCGAGACCGGGTGCTGACGCCGAGGGCGCTGTCCTGTGAGTCAGCCGATGGGTACGAGTACGGGCTGTAGCGCTCGGTGGAACGGCGTAGGCGCTTCGACGAGCTGCTGGCACGACGTGGGCGACGAACGGTGTACTCGCCGTCGCCGTCGTCGTCGTCACCGTACTCTTCGTCGTCACTCTCATCGAACACCTCGTCGCCGTCTGCATCGAGATCTTCGTCACCGTCTGCATCCTCCTCGTTGACTCGTGTGGCGTGCAAGTCGCCCGAGACATAGCGGGGATCGCAACCGGACTGCACAGGCGCATTGTGACTGTAGTCCATGCGGAGCGGTGAGATCGGTGCGTCGGCCGGGGACAGTTCTGTGGACTGAACGTAGCGCTGCTGCTGCTGGTAGTACGAGTCAGCACCGTTGTTGTAGTGATGGGACTGCTGTTGTTGCGGTTGATGAACGGGCTCCATGTCGAACATGGAGCGATGATACAAGCCGCCAGACGTGTAGACAGGCGGCAGTTCCTCTGCCTTGACACGGTAAGTGGGCTGGTTCTGGACCATAGCGAGTGAGTGGGAGGACGATTGCGAGTAGCCGGCGTTCGAGCGATGCCATTCTTGGAGCTCCCCGTCGACGAGCGGGTGGGCGGGCTGTGGGTGGGGGTGCGACTGCACAGGATGGGGAATGGGAGAGAGCGGCCGCGGCTGATGAGTGTACGCGGGCATTGATTGATGGTGCTGATGCTGGAGATGGTACTGTTGTTGTTGCTGCTGCTGCTGGGCATGATGCTGTCTCTTCTGCAAGGGCGTCCAGTGCGACATGGGGTAGGAGGCAGGGTACATGTCCGGCTCAGTCTCGGGTGGGTATACGAGATCGCCGTGAGCAGAGTAGACGGGGTGGGAGCCGGCAGAGTAGGGGTACGCCGATGACATGAGAGCGGCAGAGTCGCGGGGGTCGTCGTAGGGCGCGACGTCAAAGGCGTCGGCAGAGGACGCGGAAGAGTAAGGCGACGGCGCGGAAAAGTTGGTGAAGGTGGGGCTAATCGGCGAGGACGACATGAGGGTACGAAAGGATAAACGATGCGGAACATATACTTAAGACGTCCAGATTGAGACGCGCCTGTTCCGTGGTGGATGCGAGTGTGATTAGCAAATCAGTGTCGCAACAGCAGCAACAAATCGCCGATTAATGAAGCCACGGATTTGCAAATACTGCACAATGCCTGATCGCAAACCGCCTGCTTTGACGCGTCCAGCCCGTGCTCTGCGCTCCGTCTGCGCCGCACGGCTCGGAACACGGCGCGAGCCGCCCTCTGCTGCCCAGAGACGGCCGGCCTGCCTCGTACAACGCCCGCCACCCGTGGATGGCGAGGGCGTCTGAGCCGGCTCGAAGCAGGGCTTCTTTTCCCACGGGTTCCATCATCCAAGATCTCCGAGTGCGATCTCTGCGATCACTTTCTCTTTTGTGCGGTGCCTTGCTCTCCCAGCCGCTGTTCGCTTCGCCTGCCTCCGCTTCGGCCACGATGCATGATGCGCCTTGCTCCGCGCCACTTCCGCGCCTTGCAACATTCTCGCCTTCGACATCTTTCGACATCCAGCCTCATCCAGCCCTGTACTTTTAATTATGCTGCCCGGGGAAGCCTCCAAAACAGTTCTGCCTCCCGCACCGCCGGCCAACAATACTGATGCCACTCCGATTCAGACTGCTGTCGTTACCTTTTTGCTCATAACGAAATCCAAGAGATGCTGCTACTGAGCCTCACTCTCCCTCACTGTCCTGACATCCACCGAGACCGCTCTTGTTGATCTTGGTCGCGGATCACCATATGTCACTCTACACTCGACGCAAGTAGTCGAGTCCGTGTCTCCCTGAAACCCTTATCAGACATCTTCCTTCCTTCTCTCTGTCACTCCGACTCACTCCGTCGCGACTTCTCATCTTGCACCTGCACCCACCATTCTCCTTCTCTGGTAACGTGCCACACCACATCGGGCCGGCTCAAGGCCTCTCCCAGCTCTGACGGACGCCTGTCATTGCCCTCGTGAACGCAAATCGCTTCCACTACTTTAACAATAACCGTTCCATGTTCATTTGCCTCTACCTAATTTCTGACAGCGATGACACCCCCTCCATTCAGTCCTCAGCGTCTCGTGTATGTACCGTGATTTCCGGCATTCTTTCGCCTGCTTCATTCTCAACTAATTCTCAATGCTCATGTATGATGCTATCGCCAAGGCGGCACATGTTTTCCGCACATATAGGCTGTACTTGGCCCTACAACCCAAGCCAAATCCGACCCTTAATCTATTACTTGCAATCAAACGATTATTGCGCCACACTCAAATTGAATTTCCCGCTAATATGCAAGGGATACGAGCCGTGACACTGATACTAGCCGTTTATGCGTCGACGCTTGACATTCCGAATTGCTCTCGATGATCTTCTAACAAGCTCCACTATTTACTAGGCGGGAACTCTATCGAAATTCAAGGCAGCATATATATTTCCTATACCGGTGACGCATGACCATATCAATGTTCAGTCGGCATAAAGTTCATTGCCCAAACGGGAGGGGAGATAGCCAGACAACTCGATGGGTCGCTCGGGTGGCTATAATGTTGCCAGCAAATTCGTACTTAGTAGGTAGCTATGTATATAGCATAAGTTTCAGCAAAGCGCGCTGAGCAAACGACATAATGATACTAAAGGGAACCCGACGGATTACAAGCCGCCCGCATGATGTATGACAGTAGCTGTTCTGCGTTACCTAAGTACTACTTACTGTACCTGTCAGATGTGCGCCACAACAGCTCCTAGGCACGGTCAACAACCTAAATGTCAGTCCCATAGTACTTTCTGATTATTCGCTACTTGAGAGGGTTCTGCTGTGGTAAAGATAGAATAGAATGCATACACCGGTCGTCGGTCTTGAGCTGTACTATCGTACCTTGTTGTAGCTAGTTTTACATGTCGATCCGAGTCATCGCTAACGACATCGGATCGCCGCCATTCAATTGCCCTGGGCCTGTACCTGGAGATTAAGTTGACGCTGAGAGGTAACCGGATGTTATTGTGGGGGGTTACGGGGCTAGGCAACGCTTTCGCTGAAGGGCCGACTAACGACTACGCACAGCGACGGATTGGGAAAAAGGACCATCATGGATTGAATGGTCCGGTGCTACAGCTATACCTAGGCCACAGCGCCGAGGCGTATCGACTAGATGAGTCGAAACCTAAATGATGGAACTGCGCAGAGTCCAGACAAGCCCACACCCATTATGACACCCGTTCGCAGATGGACGAACCAGAAACCAGCGACTTCTTGCTTGGAAGAGTCGGGTCCAGATGCAGATATGTCTCTACTTGAAGTCTCTGTCGAATCAGTACCGTTCGAAAGAAAAACAGTTGGGACGTACATGAAACCCTATCCAGAAGAAGTTCAAAGTGGGAAATAACCCCAAAGCTCCGCGTCTAAGGACCACGTAGGCGATGAAATTCATAACCTGGTATTCGATACACACGAGGAGAAATAATACAACAAGCGTTCGAAGAGTAACGTAAACAAATGCGTACAAGAAACCGGCAGCTACGACGGCCACTGCTGCAACTGCGCGGGGGTAGGAAGGAGCTCCGCCATGTCGAAAGCATGGTGGTGATGCTGCTGAGCTTCCCAAGGGCGCTGAGCCGCGTGAATGGGATTCGGATAGACGTGGCCATTCACTGGTGACGGCCGGCGTGGCGTAGAGGGAATCTCCGTTCGCGCCGAGGACACCGCCATGGTCGTTCGTGTGAGAGCGTCTTCCGTGGTGTACTGTCCGTTGGGGTAATTGACAGTAAACTTGATCGCAGCTAAAAGGCTGGAGGATGTGGGCTGTGCTTCCGTGTCGATTATTTCAGGAGGATTGGGAGTTTCCTCGGGTGATACTGGTCGGCGGGTGTGAGTGTGGACTTTGAGGTGCTGGAGGAGATTGTCGTGTCGATTGAAGAACTTGCCACATCCTGGATGCTCGCATTTGAAGGCTACAAAGGGATGAGGGAAAGAAGAGACAGAAATGAAAATCAATCACGTTTATCGTGGGTGTGTATAGAGCGGATATGTCGCTTGAGGTGTTCGCCGCGATGGAAGCATTTTCCGCAGCCGTCAACCGAACATGTATAGGTTCGCTTCTCCTTCTCAGGCTGGGGCATGTCGGTTTGGGCAACAGGGACACGCCTGCCACGACTCTTCTTCGTGAGGTTGGGCACGGGAACAGGCAGATTGGCGCGCGACCGAGGACCACGGCGCTCTGACTGGTAATTTACCAGCTCGCTCCCGTCGGCAGGGAAGGTAATCTGACCGTCGTGCAAGGAGAGAGTGAGGGTGGACGTGGAGGGGGCATTGAAATGCAGAGTCTCAGAGGGTCCCTGGTCAGTGTCTGGTGGAGTCGGGCCTCGCGTCCGCTGAACGCGTGCTTTTTTGGCGGGAGGCGCGGTCTGAACGTCGGAATCGAAAGCGTTGTCGTCAAGCGGGCGCCTCTTTGTAGGGTATCCCGTTTGCGAGCGAGTTACACGTCTCGATGCCGACGCTGTCTCGGGAGATTGAGATGCGGCCTGGCTTGTTTCGGGCTGTCCAGAGCAATGAGCGGGATCCATACGTCACCGCGAGAGGGCATACCGGCAGCTGGGCGCGCAGCACAGGATCAACATTCGCGTCGTCTATCGATGCGACCATCGTTGGCGAGAGGCTCATTGTCGATGCACGCTGCTCGAGCAGACAGGGGCTGTGCGTGGGGAATGGCCCTAGAGGGTGGCTTGTCATCGCCGGCGTCTGCGAGGAGGATCGCAAGCTACCTGGCCGGCGCAGCGACGGAAATCCAACAGCCACTGGAACGGCGGGAGCGACAGTCGCGAGGGCGGGACTGACTGTCGAAAGGCAAGAGGTGGAAGCCCCTGAACAAGATGATTTCAGCGATCCATTTTTTCAAAGCGACCACGTGGCTTTCGGCCTTTGCCCCGAACGTCCACCACCACCTCTGAAGCATTGCAATACTGCGTAAGCATACCACCGTGTGCAGCTCAAATCTATCTTATTGATGAAGACAGGCTTGTCATCCGTACTCAAGGACCTCTCTGCATACACCTCTCTGCGGAGTGAGTAGCCGGGGAACCGTTGTTTCCTAGGCCTGGCACATAGCAAAACTGAAGGAGCGCTGGCTATCTAAACGTCTTCACTCTAAATCTCTAAATCTCATTGTCAGACCCCAGTATGCAAAATTTACTCAAAACTTTGTCGCATTGCCATTGTTAACGCCTTCACAGTTAGCCCGCGACGAATGGCAAACACCCCGAATTCCACCCCATTGGACACCTTCAATCCAGGAACCCATCGCACGGAACGCGTCAGGGATCTTTTGCGCCAAACTGGGTCTCTTCTTGAACAAGAGAGCGATGAATACCGACGCGAAATTGAGGTGCATTCGAACACCATATCAGAACTCGATGGAGAGATCGCGGAGGCACAGGCGGTCCTTGATGGTCTCCTACATCGGCGTATGGAGCCGGATGCGCGTCTGAAAGATGCACAGTCAGTTCTGCATCCCATTCGCACCCTTCCCCGAGATATTCTCGCCCGTATCTTTCTCTTATGTGTTCCAACATGGGAGCAGTCGACTTTTTCGAGAGGAATCTGAAGGAGACAACTCTCTCACGTCTACCTCCCCGCCCTGGACTCTGAGCCATGTGTGTGGATATTGGCGGGACCTTGCTCTCTCATCCCCCCTACTCTGGTCCTATTTCTACTTCGAGATCAACGAGTTCAATGCAAACTACTCGGAAGCTATCGCCTATAGAACTCAGCTCTATCTTGGGCGCTCCGGCACGACCTGCGACCTATGGATCGAGTGCGTTGCATCTGAACGTGAATTGGCCGACCATAAAGCGTTTCCAATCATCATGAGCTACGCACATCGCTTCATGAGCTTATTCGTCAGCGTCTCCATACGTTCATTTATTTCGCTGGCTCAACACGATTTCCCTCGTCTACGGCGACTGAACCTGCCCAGAACGACTCGATTCACGGCCCCGTTCAATTCCATTGTCTTTGGCGCACTTCCGTCGCTGCATCGTCTCGACGCTATCGATTCAATGACCATGGCACATGCCCTGGCACTCCCGTGGCATCAGATTGACGAGTTTGCGGTCACCAGCCGTGACTGCGACTCTGACAGGATGTTGAACTTCATCGACAGAATGCCCAATTTGCAGCTGTTGGAGGTTGCAGTCTCGGACGCGCGTCCCGCGCATCAGGGACTGCGGTGCATTCCAGTACCCAGAATATCTCTTTGCGAGCAAGAACACGCTTCGATCGGGTTGAGTGGGCTGTGTGCCACACTCAGTTTCCCTAATCTGGTCGACCTCACGCTTGTATTCCGCGATGATAAGGTCTCGCGCGCATTCTTCATTCCTGTTGCTCTCCCCAGCCTCCGGAAACCAGCCCAATTGACGAAGCTCTCTATAGAACACAACTTCGACACCTGTCAAGAAGACTCAAATTGTTTTCGCGACTTCCTCGCCCTCACTGTCAACGTTATTGACCTGCAGATCGTGGGCTCGTATATGAGCACCGAAGTTTGCAGCGTTCTGAAGTGCATGAAAGACGAAGGATCCAAGAAGCACGTTCTTCCTCGGTTGCAGAAGCTGGCCTTCTCCCGATGTGGCGTTGAAGACGAAGATGCGCCCAGTTTCTTGGATATGCTTGATTCGCGACTGCCGGTGCGAGAGCGTAACCCTGGAGAGGTGCGGGATTGGGTTGATCTAGAGGAGTTACATATCTCGATTGATTTGATGGAGACTCTGAGGCTGGAGGGGTACAAAGAGCGATGGAAAGATATGTGCCAGAGAGTGCGTTTGTTTTAGTGGATATTCGTATGTTTTGTTGTCTTGTTCTTCAGACGCACGTTACGACCTTCGCAACACTCACAAGGGTTCTTGACCTTATAAGCCTTTAACTTCGAGATCCAGTCCTGTGCGACATTTTACCAATTGTGTACTCGTTTACTCGAGGTGATGTCGTACTTGTACAGCTTCTCCAGGTTGTTCATTTTACGGTCTTCATTATAGACACAGGCGGGGCGTTCAAGTTACAACCACGGTCAACTTCAATGAGCAATGTCCCAGAGGACTTGGGGGCCATACACGGGCTTATCCACTCGAATCTTTCCCTCCATCCACAATTGCAAGTTACACTGTATTACAACTTCTATAGAATATATTCATGTCAGAATCAGGATGCTTTCTACTGGGTACTTTAGAGGCGGTTTCTTGCGCATCGAACGCAAGCTTCCATCTGACATCCCCGACACACCTAAGGTACCACTGAGTACATATAGAAACTGACAACGGTGGATACATACCAGTATGAATTCGCGCAGATAGTGACGACACTCCTCGCAGTGAGCTCCCCCATTCCTCCTCCGCCAACGATGAACGTCGCAGTCGTGATTGTCGCGGAGATGATTGACACGCTGCTGAACTTCTCGCTGTATAGCCTGGGGTGGGACACGTTGTCCCATCTCGTTCACAACCCTTCGTTCGACGACCTCAAGCAGCCGATTCTCGTCCCACTGCTCGCACCCGCAGTTCTTCCATAGCGCGGCGCACAGATAGCAGAACTGGGTGCGGCATCTGCAAGTCATGTGGTAGCAGCCGGTATTCAACTCGATAACGTCCTGGCAGTTCGGGCACGTCTGCCAGTGCTGCTCCGCTGCAAGGGCGCGAACGCCGAGCGTCACAGCATCCTCTGGGCACCGGGATCCAGGATGAGCCTGCTGCTTGCACCGAGGGCAGACGAGGGTCAGGCAATCAGCGCACCGCATATCGAAAGGTTGATTGACGGATGATCCCAAGAACCTCGAACAGGTAGGGACATGGCAGTATACACGATCCTTGGCGAGTGTTCCGTACTCTCTGGCTTTCGCCTGGAATGATGAGCGAAGTTGAATGGGGATGAGAGAAAGGAAGACGCGCTCCGGAATAGGTTGGTTGCAGCAGCGGGGCGGATAGAGGGACTCGTCGGAGGTACAAGCTCTGATGAGGTCAGTCAAACATCCCCTGCAATATCGATCTTGGCAAGGTGTGAGAACGCTGGCGTTGATGTTCATGCGATCGCCGCAGATGACGCAGGTTATCATGGCTGTGTCTCGCGGGCCACTCGAGCGCGGCGTATCGACATTCACGACGTCGGGGGATGCCTCGATGGTCCTCACGGTCCTACGCTCCCCATGAGTACCCGAACGAGATATGACAAACGACAAAGGAGAAAATACCGAGCTCGAGGGATCAATGCGGGATTCTCTACCAAGCGCTGTGCCACTGTCTGCCGGGGAAGCGCTTCGTTGCGCTCAAGCGCCGCAGCGTATCGATGATCGTCATCGGTGGCCTGCGCTGCGACAATGATCGGGGTGTCGGTCTCGATAGCACGGGCGATACTCTGGGCGAGTCGAAGATCCTTCAGAATCATCATCATCTCCTCCTCCTGAGCCTTGAAGGCGAGTTCGTCGTCAGGGAGAGCATCATTGTATCGTCCCTTTCCTTTACGAGCAGATGATATGTCCGCGATGTCTTGCAGCTGAAGCTCAGCAATGAGAGCAAACGTTTCAGCGTCCATGTCGCTCGTCAAGGGTAGAGGGTGACGGGGAAAAAGGACGCGAGATGCGTGAAAGTCTTTGAAAGACAGCCTTTATGTACCACTTTGCCTCGTGTATTGATGCCGGCTGCTGTTAAAGGTTGGGTTGCCTTCGGTTAATGAATGCCATTTCACAGTGACAAAGGATGGTGTGAGCTTATGATTATGTCTTTCTAAGTTTGGCATGAGTAGGGCTGACTTGAGGCAGACGTCAAGAAGAAGCATGCAGCATCCAAAGTCAGTGTTATTGAGATATGTGAGATGCTTAGCTACTTGCTGTCCGGCCCAATGTTCACATCATATAGCTTCCACGCCACCGTCATCGACTAACGTACCACTTTCTTCCGGTGGAAAATTTCGGCGCACCTCTGGCTCTGTAGAGTTCGAACCAGAAGAGTCGCCGCTTTCCACGACAGATGGCATCACATCGATCTCTCTCTGCACCCAACTCTCGAAGCTAGAAACTGCTGCATGCGGCCTTGCCTTGTAGCCCATGAGATATCCCTGGAGACTAGCCATGGACAGTTGATAGTCCGGTAGCATGCCGGCGAATTTGTCTGCGAGTTCTTCGATGTCGCTCACCGAGAACGGTCGGGGCCCCTTCTCATCGGTACCAGCTTCTTCGCGCTCTGGGACTTTCGCATCGGAGAAGAACGTAATAACCGTTCCATCCTGGTCGCCGTCCGAATCCAAGACACCGTCGGGGAGGTAAAATGCCTTATACAGGTCTCGCGCCTGGTACTTCACAGCGTGCGTGAATTCGACTCGGACGTCCATTCGACCAGGCCGTGAGAGCGCCTTGTCCAGAGATTCCAATTTGTTGGTAGTTGCGAATACGAGTCGTCCTTCTTGCGCGCCGATACCGTCTAGGGCATTCAGTAGCCCACTCAGGGAGACTCTACAAAGATCAGTTAAGAGCATGCGCAATGACAATCATCATCGACGTACTGGCCGAGAGAACGATTACGATTCTGGGTCCGTTTTTCGTCGTCTTTCAAGTTATCGTTGGCCTGCGCATCATCCCGATTCAATTTCCCAGAAAGGGCTGCGTCAATGTCTTCAATGAGGGCAATGCAGCGCTGGGGCATCATGAGAAAGAGATCCCATAGAGTGCCGTCATCGAGGCCTTTCTGAGCGAGAGAGACGGTGTATATGTCCAAACCCAGCTCTCCGGCTAATGCAGTGATGAGAGATGTCTTTCCAGACCCGGGGGTACCATACTAGGTTCCTTCAGGGAAAGGGCCGTACACAAGCGACAAAATGACTCACCAGCAGATAACCACGACGAAAGGGTATCCCTCTCTTCGAATACCATGCCTTGTTGTTCAGAAAGTCCTTCGCATCCTGGAAGATTCCATCGCGTAATTTTGGATGGAGGATCACAGAGTTGAGTTTGCGCTTTGGGGCCGTGGCAGACCTTGACCAAAAGCCCTTCCAGTGGCTGATGGAAAATGGACAAACATGATATGCAGACAACGTGCTTTTGCGTACCTATCCAGGTTGCATGGTGTGTGGACAACGATGAGACCGTCCATTGACACGAGATACTCCTTTCGAGTGTCTCGAAAGAATTCCTGCATGACAGTATGACCTTTGATTGGTGCCAGAATGCTGTGACGACGCAATGAGATGATAAGGAAGCGATACAAAATAGAATGTTCGACCTTATATTCAGATACGAGAGTTGAGTGTTTTCGTCATGTCGGCGCCTGATAGACATGCGACAGCTTTTGAACCACACGATGTACGAGCGGGGGGTAGAGGCATCCAGGGCCGGGAGGTACGCTAGCTCCTGCAATTCGTGATCATCCTCTCGTCGTTGCGCCCCGAGTGCATCCCACTTGATTCCAGATGCAATCTGTTGGGTATCAATCTCGATCTGGCGAGAGCGGGCTAGAAATATAGAGATCAGTTCCATCATCTTGATGCACCCGTAGACGTTGGACTTGCCCCATTTCGATTGCTTGGATAGCCAAGCCATAGCCCATTCTTTGAGATGGAGTCAATTGGGCGTAATACAGGACACAAATCGAACACGCACTGTAGGAAGGCTCCGACGAGCAGATAGTTATTGAGACTGTGGTGTGACGGGTGAGGATGTCTCGAAGCTTCGGGAGCCAGTGCATGCAAAATTGCCGGAACAAATCGAATATCCAGCCAAGTATCATGTACTGTAGCCATTGAACCACCTGAGGCGACAGTAGAGCAGACAGTTGCGATGATTCAAAGGCTGTCAACTTGGATGTCGCGTTGGCGGACTGAATGACAGAGCCTACTAGCAATGGGAAAGGTATCTGAGAGTCCATCGCAGGGATACTCGCTTTGGTTGTGTTGCGGCTGGTACACGGGAGAGAAGAGGATGAGAGATGATTATCATTATGTAGAGTCGAAGAAAACTCGTAGCTGTTTATACTCGGAGTCTCGGACGGCTGTGAGTCGCTTGAAGTCATACGCACGGTCGCCGATCACGACCAGGGCGATGCAATAGAAGTTTTCAATTGAACCCTCCGCGTTCTTCATGTCGCCGACTCGCCGTTGTCGTTGTAGCTGTTAAGTCACGGCGGTGGACCGCGGTTTACAGGCACAGCCTGAAGACACGTACTGTAGTGACGTCAGCGTCTAAATACCCGGCCAAAGGCCCAAGTTGAAAGGCTAAGTGTTACTGACACTTACTGTAAATCTACCACCACGCCCGGACCACACCAGGAGCCAACTTGAGCTGAGGAGATAGCACATGTAAGCAGCACCAGACGAATATCATGAATGCTAGTAGACTCCTCATGGGTCCGGCAGCATATTCTCTGCAGGCCACTCCAGAGTCTCTACGGCGACATCGCACGTCCGACAAGATCTTTCTATCTATCTTCGTATGAAACCAGAGGCTAATTCTGCACCTGACGGTCAAATCGCCCCGTTGACAGTCACTCTAATGAGCATGCCACGGAGATTAGAGCATCGCAGTACCTTTCGGAAAGTCACGGTCTTTCGGCTTCGCTGCGTCGACGCGGTGACATTGAGAATGTCCTTTGTTCAAGGTGATGTCCCCTGCACGGAAACATGACACTAACTGTTCCCATGAAGGGCAACTTGAGAGGTACTATGTTATATTTAACTACAGCAAAAGGCCCAACATTGGAAGATCCCGCGCGTATCCCAGTCTCAACTGTGACTCACAGCGGTGCTAGTATGCCATGATTGGGCGCTTTTCGCGGTGTAGCATCCTCCGAATAGGCGCGCGCTCAAAACCTTGGGCGAGACGGGTCTGAGTCCGGTTTGTGGCATGAAAGTGAAGCATCGCCATCCAGTGTGATGTAGGTTCGAGCAGAAAAGCGGCGACCTGCCACTATACATGGGTTGGACTCAAGGGAGGCTTGTTTCAACCCGACTCACAGAGCCACAAAGCGCGTCAGAGTCAAGGAGAGACTGGTCGATGACGGTCATACGGCCGCCGCCAATGAAGGACCTTGTTCTCGAGACCTCCAATTCGGAGGACGCAGACGAGGATGATGAAGACTGACCTGGAGTGGGAGTCTGGGTTTGGATATGACCTGAAGGAGCTGTGAGTTGCGCCAAGTACTTATCTACCGTGCTTGAAGTCATAATATACTGGACGCGTTAATACGTACCAGTTCGACCGACGAGTCTGACGACGAGGAAGAGAGCAATGCTGAATTCTAGTAGGCTCTGCGGTGTGCGAAGCCGTGCTATCATAGTCAGAGTACCTAGAAGAGAATTGGCAGGCTGTTGCCTTGCTTTGGGAATCAGAAGAGAGCACCACCGAGGTAGCACTAGTATTTTATTCCCACTGTGCGCCACACGACATGCGGGTATACCTTTGGGCGATCGCGGAAGCAGAAAACGCATCAACGAGCGCTTCTGTGAGCTAGAACGGCCTAGCCATGTCCTCCGCGATACCACAGAAAAAAGCAGGGCTGTCGCCGTGAGGGCATTGGTAGCGCAGGCACTCCAATTGGATGGGAAATTGGCAATTGTGCGATTGGTCAGCGCGAATTTCCGATCCGCTCCGTACTCCGGTCTGCTAATATTCCTCTTTTCCGCCGTCCACTTCACCAAAAATCCACCAGCATGCAGTCCGCCGCTCTCCGCCTGGCCCGCCAACGAGCTCCCACACGCGCACGCTGCCTGGCCACCACCGCCAGCCCGTCGCACGTCGCGGGTTCCTATGCCTCGTCGTCGACATCATCGCCCAAGGCGGCCGCCATTCCGTTGTCCAACGTCGAGGCGCAGTGGGAGCGGATGAACCCCGACGACAAGGCCGTCGTGCACGAGCAGCTCGAGGCGCTCAACAAGAAGGACTGGAAGGACCTGTCTATCGACGAGAAGAAAGCTGGTGCGTAGCCGCCTGCCTGTGTCGGGCGCCGTCGCTAACCGCGTGGCGGACAGCCTACTACGTCTCCTTTGGCCCGCACGGCCCACGTGCGCCCGTCTCCAAGCCCGGCGACGGCTTCAAGGTCTTCGGTGGCCTTTTGGCTGCCCTCGGTGTCACCGGTGTCCTCTTCTACGCCATTCGTTCCATGGGTGCGTAGCCTCCCACCCCTCTCCCGCCTCGTTGCTCACTATTCTGTCTGCGCAGCCCCCGAAGCCCCCAGGACCATCAACAAGGAGTGGCAGGAGGCATCGACGCAACGTGCTATCGAGCAAAAGATGAACCCAATCACTGGTCTGTCTCATCTTCTCGCTTTATCTTGTCGGTGCTCACAAACAGTCAGGTGTAACGTCGGAGGGCTACAAGGGCAAGGGCTTCGTACAGTAATAGATAGGCAGGACACTGCCAGTCCTCTATACATTATTTTTTCTCAAGGAATATCACGCAACAAATACAGTAATACCCAGCAGATCGTCCTCGTAAACTCAACGTCGCCCTCCAGATATCACCACTCCATGGTGCGGTTTCCAGGCAGAGCACTGAGCAGGGCTGCATCGGGATGTCGGCACGGTCTGCCAACACTGCAACCTCGCCCCACCATTACGACAACGCATCGTCCTCGACGTCGGATCACCCCAATGAATACACGTTCAGACCCGCGTTGAACAGCCAGCTTAGAGAACCACGATCATGCGAACTTTTCTCAGTCGCGCGCTAGTATGTGGTCCCCGAATAGAGTGGTCAGTTGATAACTTGATTCGGAAGAGGCTGGACGGTCAGGTGGGCGAGATACGACCAACATCCACTGCGATTTTCCCTTGGACCGGGTGTCTTCGTGACGCACTCATCCTCTGTCTGGTCTGGTGTCAACTCACGGCGAGAGCCGGTATCCCAGCCCTTCGAACGGGCGGTTCACACGGATGATGGCCTCCTTGTTCTCGAAACACATGCTATGAGTGAATACATTGTCAAGTCAATCTTCGGTCTCTAAACGACCAGTGATAATGACCAGGTAGGTATACATCCTTTATGCCGTCGGCTACTCTTTTTCTAATCGGCTTTAGTTTGTCCGACGACATGAGTTCGATGCTTGCCACCGAAAAATCTGCTTGCGGGTCTGCTCTTCGGTGCTTCGCTCTCTCGCATACAAATTGCACCTACATCTTGCCGTGAGAATAGACAGAGAAGCACTTCATTGATTCTGAAGATCATCCCATAGCCCAAGGGCATGTCCCCCCGTCTCCCCATACGCGCATATTCAAAACTCCACGATCCCTCAAGAGCTTAAAATCAGTCTCTTTCAGCACCCTCTCGAACGCCTTCTCCACCCAAATAGGTTTCCGCGTCGCTCTATCGACGACGTCCACTTGCGAATGATTCAGCTGTGCGAGTGTGCGGCCGAGTTCCTTCCACGTATCAAAACAGTCGATGTAAACGTCCGGTGGATACCAGACACGATTTAAAGAAAGTGAGAATGTCTCCAACCTGGACTGGGGCGCCGCCACTTCAAGTTGAAAAGAGTCTACGAGGCATGCAATGATGTGTGGGTTGCCAAATTGGATCGACGGGGTGTTGAATTTGAAGTCTCCTATGGCATGGGAAAGCAAGGTGATATCAAGATGGACGAGATTCGAGAGCGGAAGGACGGGTGGTGGTACGGAACTAAAAAGTGGTCAGCATGCCTAGGAAGCATACACAGAGAATCGAACGTACATATCAATGTGCGAGCTAATCCAAGACAAGTCTAGCTCGACATCAACGAGGGACAGAGGGTGGGCGTACAAGAAGCGGGAGATTTGCTCCAAGATTGCAGAAACGTCGCCTTTTGACTGCGTGCCACACTTATATGACAAGCATCGAAGCCTTGGGAAACGCAACGCGCCCAGCAGACTCTCCATTCCGCAAAAATGCATATCCTCCAGCGATAGTGACATGATGTCTTTCAGGACATGTTCTGGCTCCTCCCGGACTGTACACGAGACGCGATGAAAGCGCAGTGCTGCCACTGTGTTTGGTACATTGAGAAGAGCGAGAGCAGGGATGGACATATCATGCATGACGACCGACTCCAGTCTTGTGAAGAACGCTAGGTCCGAAACCACTTCGTGTAGGTGAAGTACTCGCACATTGCTTGCGAGCACATCACGAATTGAAAGATGGTGACTCGGCGGAACGATACACCATACACCAATTCCAGCGTCTCGAGTCGGACAAGCAGAGCTTCGGTAGAGATGCACCTCGTTGAATAGACGTTGCCTTGCCCGCCCCACGAAGGACCACACAATCAGAGTGCACCAGCGTAGCGCAAGGAAGGGGACCTCGTCGATGATGGCGTCGATGGTTTCTTGGGGGAGGTCCAAAAAAGAAGGCATCGGCGTCTTGATGTCAGAGAGTAAAGTTGACGCGATGAAGATATATGTGAAGACACGGGGACCAGCGGGCACTTTGAGGCGAGTAATCCTCCAATTATGAGTTGCTTCCTAAGTCATTATTAGCGTCCCGCTGACCGAAGGAGGACGGTAGTACGACGTGATCCTCAGGCGAGGACAGAGATATGGTCTTCATGCTGCTCTCACTACATCGGCCTTGTGTTCATTGGTATAATGTCCACCGAAGACCGAAGCAAAGCAGAGGAGGAAACCCCCGTTGAGGGCCGAGAAGCGAGATCGCCTCTGATTGAGATATCGTACGTCGGCCGGCGAGTTCGCAGTGAATTTCAAGACTTTTCCAGTGAGCTGGCGCTGGGCCACTGGGGGCTATTGGACATGTGGTGACTCGTGGAATTCGAAGAGAGAGAGAGACTGGAGAGAGAACGAGTCGCTCTGATTTGATCACCGGCAGAGTCCCTGATCCGGTCATCAAACTTGTCCTCGAACCATCATGCATCATGACGCGCGTCTCAGTCCTGGCCGCTTTGGTTATCAACGCTTGTTTTGTGATTGCCTTAGGCTTGAAGGAGAAACCTCACAGATGTCTGGGGAAGGTCTTCTAGTGGCACTCATTGTCATGTTATCATTGATCGAACAATGACCTCCGGTCACCTCGCTCGACCGGATCGCACTGCACTTTGTTCATAGGGACCCCCAAGTCAATCGCACTGGGCTTTGGGTCAAAGCTACCACCAGCATTATATAAAAAGGTTTGGTCCACCTGCGTTACTAGACACTATCAGACTCACAAGACATCATGCCTCAAGCTATCTCCTCAAGCTCTCATCGCTCTTCCACGAAGCATGGCCACGTAAGTCTCCAGTTACATATTTTCCGCTCTTAGTCGTTGGTCCTGATCCCCCACTAGACACAAGGATCCCGGCTGCCTCCTTTCGAGCAGTTGTTCGGGGACCTGGATCCGCTCGTCTCAGTCGTCTGTACCGACGCTTCCTATTTCTTTGGGCATTTTTATCGCAGTCCATTGGCTCTGCCCTACCCTTTGGCGACGTGTTTGGACGGCACAAAGATGATACATTTCTATCATCGCCACGCACCGGGAATGCCCGTGATCTTAAGAAATCCTGCGGTACCATCGGTACGTATAGAACGTTCCTTGCAAGGCAGCACATGACTGAAGAAACCGTAGTCTGTGCGAAACTTGCCTCAGTGTGGTAGTCGCTGCATCTTCAGCCCTCCTCAAGACTACAAACCGGTAAGAAATTGCGTCTATCATCTAGTACCCTCCACTGATCTCTTCCGTAGACGGTGCAGCCCTCATCATCGAAGGCACCTTACTTCGAGTTCCACTCGGTGGACCAACTCGGCCAGATAGCACGCGGGTTGAACTTCCATGAAGTGATGCTCTGCAGGCCAGGGCACATCAAAAACGAGAGGGAGATTCCACGCATCTTCACTGAGCCGACAGTGGAGATTGGGTTACCAGTACGTCCATGCCCTCGAAGTTCAGGTCAGTTTTCATCATGTTTCACAGATTATCCACCGCTCCTTGGTCATCCACGCTAGATGTGCGCACGGAAGCTGGACGACGGCTGGCCTCGCCTACAATATTGTCTTCGCTACTCTGTGCGCTATTCAAATGGTGCGTGTAGTTCTATCGTTGATCTCGAATCTCGAGCTAACTGTCTCCAACGTAGTTATTCCAACGTGAAAATAAGCCGATGCCCGACGCGAGTAGATATCGTCTTATGTCGCTTCATGGTCTTCCGACGCCCAGCGGGATTCTTTGGGTGTGCAAAGTCGAAAACGAACCGAACTCGACTTGATGCCGCCACTATGGGAACTTTCTATCCATCTACCACTTCATTCCTCTCTGGGCATCATGCATTATGGACGTTACATGTATGAAATGTTTTTTACGGTATGAAATCTCGTTCAGTGTCATCATTAATCCCCAGTGAAGTTCCCGTTGACCTGGGCTGATATGGACTGATACGGACCGACATGTCAGCAGATATCAGCTCGTATCGACGTATATCAAGAATCTGGTGTTCCCGCTCACCGCTATTGCCAGATTCTGATTATAGCCGACACGGAATGATATATATTTATAGAAACACCCAGCTCGCTCGATATCAGTGGATGCCAGTAGATGTCAATGAATATATATTTATCAATGACAAATATCTAGACAAAGTACTCGACCCGCGGCCCCGCAGTGACCACACCCAGCACGCCCCAAGTCGCGAGAAATCGAGCAGAAGCCTGAGGATACGATGGGCGGCCACGGCTATGTGAAGGGTTGCGCTAACCTTCCGCGCGGCACGTTTGGCACGCGTCGACAGGATCTACAAACCTAGGAGTGGGGTCAGGACGGGGAGACATAATGTGCTACTACCTCACCAGATGAATGCGCCAGGAACTTGAGAGGAAGGACCTGTATCATGCGTCAGTAAGGCGCAAAGGAGAAACAATGTCCTGCACGCACCAAAGCTTTCCCGCTCGCAATTCTATGCGCTCCGATTCGGATGCGCGGGATATCGTACGCGGACATCGCCATTGCTACCGTGTTGCTGTCGCTGTCGCTGGACGCGACGACGCGTAAGGTGCCCGTCAGTGATACATCAAAGGGCAGTCTGCAAACACACACCAAAATGACCATCTTTCTGCTTATACGCCATGTACACCATCCTGTTCGAACGGGGTGCCTTTGCGGCGCGTCGTGGCCAGCAGCGTGCCGCAAGGCGCGACGACACATCAGCCGATGGAAAAGGAGAGCCAGTGGAATATGCTAGACGGTGGCGAGGGGGCAGCGACGTCGACGAGGGCGGGCACATGGTGGTAAGAGGGAAAGAGAGCGACGCGTGTCCATGTCTGTTTGCACCATATTTTGCCGGCGGGGACTTTGCACATTGCATCGAAATTATCTCCAAGGCGTCGCAGAGGACTTGGTTGTACTCGAGTAAATGAAATAACAATTTCATTGTCAGTTGGGCAACAAATTAAAGTATTCAGTATAAGGTTCTTGACATCGCAGTCAATATCTATCAGCGGCAGTCAGCCAACTCGACCAGTATCCGTCACGATCAGCCCAGGTCATCGGGAACTTCACTGGGATTAATCGTTAGGCTTTGTATGAAATAATTACTTCTTGAGATACATTGTATCGTAATGGTTGATACCGAGAAAGACATCGACTCCTCTCGCATCATACCTCACCTCGAGTCCGTCAAATCCACTGCGCTGTTTCAACAAATCGATCCTATATGTTTCGGTCATAAAGTCACGCGGCAGGCCCTGCCCATATCTCATCGCTGCAGCAGATACATCTTTGACCCTCATTGCCC
Organism: Strobilurus orientalis; assembly: GCA_019915145.1. Lineage (NCBI taxonomy): Eukaryota > Fungi > Basidiomycota > Agaricomycetes > Agaricales > Physalacriaceae > Strobilurus > Strobilurus orientalis. The sequence goes on along the minus strand of JAHLML010000019.1, from coordinate 661,326 downwards.
TCGCTACCTGAACGTCAGGTAGTCTCCGCCACGGGTTGAACATGGAAACCGGGACATTCAGATACTCGTACAGCTTCATCAGAAGATCGTGGACTGTGACGACTTCAGCGCACTTTAGTATCAAAGGATGGCCGTCCAATATCTTTTGGAGTGTCGGGTCTGTGGACTTCATCGTGAAAGTTCGAAAGGCCGGTGGTGTGGCGAAGAGCCTGCCATGGTAGTCTGGACGTGAAAGATGCAATCGAGGTGATGCGCCAGAATAGTAGTGCATTTCGGAGAAACGGCAGCGATCGCGCCCAAGGGCGTGTGAAGGAGGGAATCGCATGTCCCATCGGAGGCACGAGTAGAGCCGCAGAGTGCTCCTGTCAGAGGAAGACAGCCGCGATATGCGCACGAGTTCACGGTGAATAGCAGTTATCTGCCTGGGAGGGACATTCACTTTGTTGTTCAGACACGAGTGGATAGCTCTGAAAGTCGTTTGGAGACAGTTCGGCCTCTGCTGACTCGGAGCCTGAGGTTGCCAGTTCGAAATCGAGGCACGCCGATTCAGTCGTCGTGGAGCAGATGAATGGTGGTGACGATGGTTGCGGTGAGGCATGCCACTTTGAGGAAACACGGGGGGTATAAACGGGACAACCGACGTTGGTGCGACTGGAGTTGTGGTCGTGGAGTTCGAAGGAGCAAATCTCACATGCGGCGAGGAATGGGGGATGGGACCATTGACATTCACAGGCGAACCACCTCGGGGACTTTGGATGTTTAGAGGAGGTAATGGTATGGGAGGAGTTATCTGCTGCGATTGGGAGCTAGATCGAGAACTTGCTGTGCTGAAGTCGTTGTTCAAGAAAGGAGTATGTAAGGGAGGAGTTGAGAGATGCGATGGTGGTCCACTTCGGGAGCTTGGGGTGCCATAATAATTATTCATAGGGGGTAGAGGAGGAGTAGGCACAGAAGAAACTGAGCGCTGCGACGGCGAACCGCCTTGAGGACTCGGATTTGCGTTCCGCGGCATAGGCGGCGTCCTGTTGTTACTTTGTGCTAAAGAGTCGGTGGCGGCCAGTGCGGACCGTGCGGTATACTGAGTCAAACTATATGACCCATTTGGAGGACTGCGGCTTCCGCTTCTGGAGGAGCGAGAGGACAAGGAGTTTGGGATGACTGGAGGGGGTGGACTCGAGCCAGCCCCAGTAGTTGCATTTGTCGAGCTTCTAGGTGAAGGAGCAGTATCGGGTGATATGGACCGGTTGAGTGTCGATGAAGTTCCGTTCGGCGGCGGTGTAGGATTGAAAGGAGCCGTCGCTAAATCCCCCAGGCTAGTATTATGGAGACTCGTGTGAGCAAGGGATGTGGGGGACGGTGTTGGGTATAAGACTCCCCCACTGCGGGAGCTTCGCTGAGCGTATGAGGACATATCGGTGGTACGCAGGATTTGGTGGCTCGACAAGAGCTGATCTGCAGCTTTTTTATGCTTGTACATCGTCGGCAAGGAGAGAGGCTTGTTCTCATCCTTTTGTCCTGTACCTTATTCCGTGTAGGGATTACAATAGTAACTGTGGAATGGCAAAGAAGAACCATCAAGGTCGAGTGATGTACCCGGGATCGGCGAGCCACAATCCGTCTAAAGGACAACAATGCACGACAAAAACAAGATACAAGGTATCCAACAAGTAAAGGCAGCTATTGTTCATGGCGCAAGATCGTCGCTAGGGCTGTTGCTCTAAGATATGCGCATGTTTCTGACCTGTCAAACTTTCAGTGGTTTCTAGGCCTGAAATCGTGGCAACAAGCTTATTGGAGAGCCCTTGTGTACACCGGCTGTTCAAGCTATTGTGTACAACTCTGTACCATGACGATAGAATGTCCATGACTTGCAGAGAAGTGCGGGGGTCAAGGGGGTGAGGCGTGCTCGGCTTCGTTCGGCATCGAGTCTCACCCGGAGCCCGGACCGAATGCTCAACGTCCCTGAGCCTCCAAACATGCCTTTCGTCCACATCTGGTCCACATCATCCCGACGGCGCACGCCTAATCTCCCTTGAACTAGGCTAAGTGCCCCGAACTCGCAGATGCTAGGCTGGCCAAGATCTTGGAAATCAACAATCAGTCGGGATCACCATTCTCCTTATCCAACCGTGACGTTTGTGTCCTTTTTACTACATACGAGAAAGCGGGACTCAATCTGTGAGAATATTCATTTTCCTCCGTGATATGTGGACTCACATAGTCTCTGACTTGTAGATCGTGGCCCAGGTGTCGGAGCGGAGCCCTTCATAAGGAAGCTTGTCACTTGCCACAGCGCATCATGCAAAGCATGGTCGACGAAATTGCGCCCACCTCCCATTAGCGAAACACGCGAACTTCACTGCCGAGTCCTGCCCCTCGTGACGCTTAGTGGCTTATTCATGAACATGCGGCCGTAGTATGTCTTCCCACCTCGTTTCTGTCCACACTCATCACGATGCTAGACATAGGCGCGACAATTGCTCATATATTTTCACCCTTCGTTTCGGCCTCCAAGAGCTCCGAGAAAGACGTGCCCGAAGAACTCCCAGGTCCACCCAGTTTGTCAGAAGCAGCGAACGCCTCTGAGGACACAAATATGACCGAGCGACCAAAACAGGTTCGTCTCTGTATATAATTTCGATGTGTTTTGCCCATTGAGTCTTTCTATAGAGCCGTTCGTCCTCGAAGAGGGAAGAGATTGAGCGTCTGAGACGCGAAAATGCGACCCTCTCATACGAGAACAGAAAGAACCGCGACCATCTCAACGCACTCACTCAGACGACGGGTCGTGATCTCGAGACGGCAAAGGAAGCAAACCGTGTATTGGAAGTATCCCTAGCGGACGCGCGGAACGTGGCGGAGGATTGGAAGGCAGCTGCTGAAAAGAGTCTCTCGCAGGTGCAAACTCTTCAAGAGCACTTGCGGCAGGAACAGGCCGTACACGCGGACGACCGCCGCCTCCTCGATGCTCGCAGTCAAGAGCTCCAGGATGCGCAGGTGTATCTGACCATGGTGGATGTGGTCTCGATGGAGGACGTGCTGTCAATGACAGAGGCCCTGAACGAAGACATCTACCAGACGGCGTCTATCGTTGCCGAAGCACTGTCGTTTGCCCCTCACCACACCATCTCAAAGGAGCTGAGAGACGTCGGCGATGGCTGGCTTGGTCCAGATTTCGCTGCGCTTCTATACCAGTCACAAACCCAAGATTCGGAGCATCTCAGCTTGATAGTACAGACGGCTATCCAAAAGCTGCTGGTCGAGTCCTGTCTGAGTCTGACTCTTCAATGGTCTTTCACTTCGCGGGATTCAGGCAAGGATATGGATCTAATTTACGGCAGTATCAGAGCTAGTTGTACGTTCATTGCATTCCTGTCTCCGGATTGATAGTCTGACACTTTAGCAGCGTCGCAAGCCGTAGCAGCACGATGGCGGGCCATGACTCGCGCTCATGGCAAACACGCTGACCCTCAGCTCGTCACAACATCGGTGTTCAAACGCCTCCGTGACAGTCTTTGTGTTGTCCTCGCGGTAGCCGGGTGGAAGGAGAGTTTCTCCGGCTGGGAATCTACAATTCGGGGAGTCGAAACACGTTTCTCGGTTGATCTTTCGAGGCTTGCGGCATCTATTGTCAAGCTCGATCGTGCCATTGGAGAGGGCATACTCTCGAAGGACGTCACTCTGGTGACTGTGGCTGCGGGTGCTGACTTCGTCGCCAGTACTATGGATGACGCTTACGGCGTTGCTGGTGATCTTGGATCGGGACTTGTGGCGTGTACATGCGACCTGGGGCTGCAGACGTCCGTTCGAAGTCCGTTGGGTAAAGGTGTTACGAACGGCATGCCTTTGAAGCCAAAGGTAGTGCTTCTGTCGGCGCTTAAGGACGGGCATCAGTAGAGCGCAGACATCTTCTTCCTCATGTATGGGTGCTGGTTCGCTATACACTCGGTCAGGTGTTCTCATAAGCACAGTCGACGCTGCATGTTTGCCGCGTTTTCTGGATCCGGGGTCCATTTACTGTTCACATTTCACACTCCAAATTAATCTCTTTCATGGATCTTATTCTGTCGCTCTAGCGTAAACTTTGACGGAGAACCTGTGCTTCACAGACGCGCGCTTAATCTGGTTTCACTCTCACAACCTTCACTCAGTCTTCAGTTATAGGCGGCCTTTAGCGAACGCATCTTCTCTCCTTACATGCAACTCCCCAACACGATGACTGTTCGAAAGCCATACTCTGGGTCAGAGCGCAAGCTGGTTCTCGCTTTCGATATCGGGACCACATACTCCGGCGTCTCATTTGCCATCTTGGATCCTGGGCTCCCACCCATAATCGAGAGCGTTACTAGGTATGGCTCGGAGGAAGGCGACCGTCGCATGCCTGACCTGGTTTCTTGTTTACAGCTATCCGGCTCAGCAGAAGAATGGCGGCGACTCCAAGATCCCTTCCATCATATACTACGATGACGATGGAAAGGTACATGCAGTCGGCGCTGAGGCTACCGAGGCCGCCGAATTGCTTGGGAGCGACGAGGATGCCAAGGAGGCTGGATTCACCAGAGTTGAATGGTATGGTTTGCATGATGTTCTGTCGCACCATTCCTGATCAAAGTTCCAGGTTCAAACTGCACATGCGCCCCAGGTCTCTCGCAGCAGATCACATCACCGAAGCGGACCTGCCGCCTCTCCCTCGCAACAAAGAGGTCATGGACGTGTTTGCAGACTTCATGAAATACCTCTTCGAGTGCGCGCGCAAGTTCCTGATCGACAGAAGTCCGATGGGCTCCATGTTCTGGACGTCAATTGAGGACAACATCGACTTCATTATCACGCATCCGAACGGTTGGGAAGGACCACAGCAAGCTCTTCTTCGGCAGGCGGCGATATCAGCAGGTCTAGCTAGTAAAGAGGAAGCGCAAGAGCGGATTCGGTTTGTAACAGAAGGAGAAGCAAGCCTGCATTATTGTATCGCGAAAGGTGCCATGAACGGGTCCCAAACGGTGAGTCCTCGTGTCCAGTCTGCCGTTAATACCAGCCTCAGACTAAGACACCCCAACAGATGGACAAGGGCGCTATCATAGTTGACGCAGGCGGTGGTACCATCGATCTCAGCGCTTATCACAAATCTTCTTCTGGCTCATTTTCCGAGATCGCTCCTGCGCAGTGTAAACGGCGTTTCAGTTTCAGATGCCTCTCACAGCGCTAACGATAATCATGATGTAGGCCACCTGCAAGGCTCCGTATTTGTTACTCGACGACTGCGTGCTTACCTCGCAAGTGAGTGAAGTAAACCCTGTCAGGCGAGGTCTCATGTATTCTCCAGGGCGTTTGGAGGGAACACGCTTTGGCAGCGACGAAGATGTCGACCGGATGTCCGAGATATTCGACAAGAAGACAAAGTTGACATTTCGCGATGCAACCAATCCATCGTTTATTCAATTTGGAGGGATTCGTGACAAAGATCCCAAAGCGAACATCAAGAATGGTCGAATCACGCTGGAAGGGTGAGCCTCATGTTCATCAAGCTGGTTTCTGCGCTTACGCTCATCGTATCCAGGGCCGCTGTCGCAGAGGCATTCAAGCCTTCTCTGCAGGCCATTCTGAACGGTGTTCGTGTTCAACGACGTGAAGCTTCTTCTCCCATATCGGTTAGGACCTTGTGCGCATCTTCCACGCAGCTCCATTCATTCTTGGTATAGACTGTTCTGCTTGTCGGCGGTTTTGCAAGTAGCGATTGGCTTTTCAACCAACTCAAGGACACGCTCCGAAACGAGGGGGTATCGGTCTGTCGACCTGATGGTTTCGTGTACGTCTTGGTCACCAACAGGTATCTCCTACAAGCTGATAAACCGGTCTTCAGAAACAAGGCTGTAACAGACGGCGCCATGTCTTTCTATCTGGACCACTTTGTCTCCACCAGAGTAGCACGATTCACGTACGGTACAGATTGCAGCATGCCGTTCATTCCCTTCTTTCCGGGCCATCTAGAGAGACGATCCACTGCTTATAAGTCGCCTTCTGGGAGGCTCCTCGTTCCCGGTTGTTTCAGTTCCATCTTGTCAAAGGTGCACACGATATCTACCCCACGACTGAGCCACTCACTCACCTGTCCTATACAATTCTAGGGTACGCAGGTCAAAGAAGAAACAGAATTTCGCGAAAGTTATTCCGTCGAGAGGCCTACCCCAAGCACTCTCAATTTCGGATTCAGCTGCGAAGTCCTTGCGTATCGTGGCCCAGATCCAGTACCGGAGTGGATAGACGAAGCGCCAGGTACGTGGCATTACACGCAGTACACTGAGCTAAGTTAATGAGGTTACCGTTGCAGACCTGATCTCCACACTATGCACTATTCAAACCGATACTCTATCCCTATCTCGCGACGTGGAACCCACCATCTCTTCATTAGGGCGTCGCCACTACGAATATTCGTTCGACATAGTCTTGTTGTTTGGGGCTGAGCTGAAGGCCCAGATTTGTTGGATGGAGAAGGTATGTTTCGCCAGACACCTCGCCTGCTCATGACTAATCACTATACATGGATTGTAGGGTGAGGAGAAGAGATCACCAGCTGTCGTTGTGTACGACGAAGAATCGTCGTAATCGATACTCTTTCTTTACGCCACATGCGTTGTTCTATGGCAAATAACATTCCTCCATATTCGACAGTCCAGAGATCCTGTAATTCTGTGTACACTGTACATATACGCTGTACATATTATTTCGAGGTTCAAGTGGCACCAGATAACCATACGACTGAGAACATATGCGACTGTGACAATGAACGCCCAAGACGGTGATATAATAGTCGCTGTGAACTTGGAAGTCAGACCATCACTGACTGTGATGATCATGCTGAGCTGTTTTCGACCGATAAGAAGACCGACGAAGGCCTTATGATGGGGTGCGCATGTTTGTGGCTGGGGCAATGCAGTAGTCCCCATGAACATGGTGTGTGTCTTCTCGCGGAAAACGATCTTGTGAACGTCGTTCTGGGGTCCTGCGATGCGGTACGAGGAGGATGAAGACAGCGGAAGGTGAATAGTGGGGAACTAAGTCCCGCTGCGATGGAGGAATAGGGGTGAGCTCTTTCAAGACTCTTTGCGACGCAGATGTAATCCAGAGACGTCGTCAACAATGTGCTCCCAGAGAGCTAGGTGGATAGAGTAAAGTGTGCACCGAGAGTATCATAATTCGAGGCGTCTGATGGCTGCGTTCTTGGTCAAGGGCTACGTCGACCGTAGAGCTAAACGACGTGAACAGAGGGCTTTCACCTCCTCCGTGGTAGCTCACCAGCTGTGGGAACAAGCTGGCCTTTGGGAGCACCCAGCGATGGCCAAACGAACTCGATGAAGACCGTAACACCTCGGCGCTCACGAAGCGTGAGGCCTGTCGACACCAGGGAAGAGGATGACGAGGGGAAGGTGTATAAAGCCATGGCCAACGATATACGGTGATGACTGGCGATTGTGGGTGTGTTCGATGTCTGTGATGATGGTTCTAACCGACCCGATAGAGAATGTGATAGGCGGCTGTCCTCCGTCATTGTTTCATGGCAAATGTATCGCTACTTTTCACGCCCGTTCCTTGTCGCTCAGGCAGACGAAAACGTCCATGTCGGCTGGTTATCGCGTCGGCATGCTCAATGCCCAAACCGAAGCTGTACGCCTTAAAGTGCTGGAGAACTTGGACACCTGTGTAAGTATGCTAGTCAGCTCACGCAACATCCGCGTACAAGAAACTCATCATACCATCGCTGTGAAGGCCTAGAAAGTTTCGTTCGCCAATCTAAGAGCGAGAAGAGGCCCACTCTCGTCGGTGTCTAGCTTTCGCTAATACCCATAGGACATCCACGCCCCATTGATTGTCGTTAAGCTCGGTCGGTAGAACATCGCTCACACTTCCCGTCGAGGGATACTGCAGAACGTCACTTCAAGTGCAGGATGACAAGTAGGCGCGATACCAACCAAAGGGCGAAAGCTGGCAATGCCAGTGTATGAATGAAGGGAAGTGGCGAAGAGACACACAAAACGCATTGTTGCACGTAAACTTGTCCAGTAAGCAGCGCAAGCATTACGCATGCTTCAATCAGCAAAACATGTGTGCCCATACACATGAATCCGTCTATCCGAAATGTGTCAACCAAAGGCAATCATTAGGCGGTTGTGGGTGGACCTACTCATCGTGATTGGCCGATACAACCGACATCTCCACACGGTCAACCGGATACTCAGAAATATATCGACAGGACCCCGAACATGTGGTTCTCCTGGCTAGCGCTTCTCCAGTTCAAAAACGAGAGTACGAGATAGGGATTACGAACCACAAGGTGAAAACATTCATTCCGTGTAAGAATACGGTTCTGCATGGACTCCCGGCAACAGAGATGGTTCACTGTAACCGAGAGCGTGATATGTATGTGCTTGCTTAGCACCTGGAGGACAGTCAGCGTCAGTTTATCTCTAGCCATTGCCGCGCTTACCGATGCTTCTCGTAACTTTACAGCTCTGAATCTCAAATAAGGCGGAAGTCCGGAAAGGTATTGCCTGCTTGAACCTCGTCGCTCAAGGCATATACGTCCACATCGGCGTACAGACCAAGCGGCCATCGTAATTGAGATTTCGAAGCCCAATTTGAGCCCGGTTCTGTTTCCACATTTGCGAGTTCAGGTCCGGTGAAGAGCCACGCCTGTAAGCTTCCTTCATTCGGCTGCATCGGGTCCGTTGGGGTGAGGGACTCTGCGCTGAATGGGCTGGATATCATACAGTGAATGTGAACAACCTTGCTCGGGAAGAGGAAGCCAATCTGGTATCCTGTAAGCGAACGTGCTCTGTGGAGGAGGGAATAGTCAGCCACGAAGCGTCAAGAGTTTGCCGCGCTTACCGTATATGCCCTTCTCGGAACGCCTGTAGGCGGAAGCAGAGAGTGCGCGCGGCTCCTCTCACCAAACGAGGGTTGCTTTGGTAAACGGGATTACTCCTGCTTCCCGACGGAGACACCACCCAAAACCCAATTTGACTTATGGCCCAACCTTGCTTCCGTCCTTGGCGAAATCACGGTATAGTGGGTGTGATGGGCGCCCACTCTGAGCCCCCTTGAACTGTCTGAGCGGGCTGGCTTGGTCCTCACTTTGACACGTATCACTTTTGGTTTTGGTGGGAGACCAGCCAAAGACCCGTGGATAGGTGGGTGGCATTTCGAGTGATCGTCTTTCACCGGAAGACTTGGTTACTGCCAGTGGACGAAATGGGCGCTGTAAAGCTACCAGCATCGACAAAGCAGAATCGACCTGTAAGATCGAGAAACTGACTGGTATGACAAGTCGGTCGACTAGCGCAGAGCAACTCTCTAATCGGTCTGAGGCCGACGCTCCTCTGTGCATGTTGCTCCCCATCCTCGTGAGACCCCCCTTGCGCTCGGGATTTCAGGGTGAGCGCCAAGGTGTCTGCAAAAGTTCGTGATTTAGAAGCGAATGCACTTGAGGAAGAGGCGCTCTTGTCGAGGATGCAGATATGGATGCGTCTGTGGTGGACTACAATCATTTTCATCAGGATAGCCTTTCTAGTGCACCCATAGGTGTACCTACCGTCCGGTAAAAGCCTCCTTGAACGCAACTTCGCCAGTCGCTAGTCTTGGAATCTCGGGAATGCGTGTCGGACGAAGATATGCGGGGTGGGATACGATAGAACGGTAATGGTGCGCCTCAAGGCTCGTGAGTGTTTGAGCCGTGGACGTATTTGCAACCATCGCTTTCTTGCAGTCCGGCGTGAACAGATGGGTTGGTCGTCTTGCGCGTCGCTATGATACTACCAAGTTGGTGCTAAACATCAAGAGAGCAGGTAAAAACGCACGGTGCATATTTCCCAAACAGCTGCTGAATTTATCTGTACGCCGTGGCTGCTGTTGCCCAGCCTGGCCGTGTTTTCATCGATTTTCGTCTCAGCCAATCTAGTCGTGGTGCCTGGAAGTGTCGGATACAGACAATGTCGCCATCCATCGGCATCGAATACGAGTGGGAGCGCGCAGGTAGCAGAGGAGGCGTAAAGCGCAAGATGATGACGGGCTGAGGTAAAGAGTGTTGCCCGCCGATCAGGCACGCGCCTCTTTCCCTCCAACTTCTGCCCACACCAGCTCTTCACCGCGTCCAGTTCTGGGTCTCTGCCTTGTACGACCCGGCTACTCAACACACCTATCAGTTATGACGTCCCTCCCCTCCCACTCTTCGGCATGGAACTCTGCTCTGTGAAAAATACGCCGATAATTCGGTGTAGCTTGATGCGGAATATCACCTCGAGAGAGTATAGCGGCTAGACAGCATCACTGCGACCAAGACAAGACCAGCAGACGCTCGCCGTCTCGTGATGTGACATATCGCGTTGCTCTCGGTGGCAGTCTGTGCCACTAAACCTATTGACCTCGCGTGTATTTTCATCTTTGCCATTGTCGCGAAGTTGTTGTTGTTTCTTCGGTTTGTATCTTTTCTGCATACATAAAGCATTCAGTCACTGATTCATCTCAGATAGCAAACATGTCTGAATGGGACGCCCAGTGGCACGCGGACGTTATCCTCTCGCCCGACCAATCCCTGCTCTTCGAACTTCTAGAGCCCCAACGAATCAACAAATCCTCATCATCTTTGGCACAGCACATCCTGGTAGCAGAGTGGCGTCAAGCATGCATGTTGGCATGTCGCAAACTTGAAACCGAAATCCCCTTTCTGCGCGACCTGAACGAGCTCAAGGCTCTTCGGGACAAGATAGCGAGTATGCAGCGCTTTGCTTCTCGCTATGAGCGCCTGGACTCTCCTATCCATCACCTCCCCGACGATGTCCTCCACGAAATCTTTCTGGCGTATCTTGATGCGCAAGAACATACCGTCTTTCCTCCCTCCGAATCGGGCCCTTGGCTGCTTATGCGTGTCTGCGGGCGCTGGCGCTCTATATTCGAGTCCACCAGTACTCTGTGGACGCACAACCCGCTCGCGATATCGGTCCCTCATATGCGTTTCGAGCCTATGACTAGTTTCCGATATCTCCTTGACCGTCTAGGCACGGCGGGGGATATCTCGTTTACGCTCACCGTGCAAGACAGGGCTCTGGGATTCAACGACTACACCGAAGAGGTCCTCGAGGCTCTCGCGGTACTCGCGCCCCGTTGGCGAAAGGTCACTTTCCCCGACCTGCATCCATGCCTGCTTTACATCTTTGAAGACGATCTGGGCACCGATCGTCTCACAGACCTCGACATCTTTATCGATGGTCACTGTCCAGAGGATTGGGATGTCACCGGTATGCGTGCCTTTTCGACGTCTCCGAATCTGGAGTCGGTGACGGTGTACAACTGCCCCCTCCATTGGCTAGATCTATCCTCTTCTGTCCGCCGCCACATGCGGTCTATCACAGATAATTCGATGGCGATACACACGTCTACGCAGTACCTGTTGGACTTGGTGAATGCAGACATCTCACATCGGACTCCTTGACGGATTGGAACTCCCCAATCTCCATGCTCTCAGCATCCTAGATTCCGACTCAACGACAGAACGGTGGACCTACCCCCTTCCCGCCGTCAGGGATATGGTTCGTGCATCGCAATGCGACCTCCAGTTTCTGGAATTCATCAACGTGAGAGTACGGTCCGGCGGTGTCGACGAGCTCCGGGAGCTGCTCCTGTTGAGTCCCAACCTCGTCACGCTCTCCGTTCACAAGACCGTCATCAACCATATGCACCCGGACTCCTCACTTCCGGCCGTTGTCGATCTCTTGGAAAAGGTCGAGCTCCCCGTGTCTGACCCACCCGTCTGTGCGCTAGTTCCTAGACTCTCTCGTTTCATTTTAGAATGCGCAGAATACGAAGGGCCCGATTATGTCCCCTTCCTGGACAGTGCGTTTGTCCAGATGATGGCATCGCGCCGGACCGCTGGGCTGGAGGAGGTCGTTGTGGAGTATAGCATCCTAGATGGTGTGGGTGAAGTGACGACGCTGTTCACTGCGGAAGATGAGGAACTCTTGTGCGCGTTGCAGGACGCTGGATTACATGTCAAGATCGAGTTTTCAGAGTCTGCTCACGGTGATTCGGACTCGGAGGAATCGGTGGACATCTACGATGATGATATATACGACCATGACGATATCGACGAAGATGATTACATAGAAGATGAGGAGTACAGGCTGTGAATTGTGCAGGACCATTCGAATGTGCATATGGTACTCAACGGGGAGTACAGCATGCTCTGTAGATATGTTCTGTATTCAAACTGGTCATTACTTCAATTCACTTGTACTACAATATCTCATAATAGAATAATTTTGGGCTGGTATATACTACGAAATCTCAGTATTTCTGAAGGCTTGGCTAATTACATCTCAAATGACAAAGAGCTATTCCTTAATTACATACAACCAAATATTCAAGAGTGCGAACAGACTGAGATTTGGCCTTCGGGGCAGTGACCGCTTTTGGAAGCCGCCTCGTGAGACGCGTGTGCGCGATCATTGTTGATTTGTTCGCAACTCTCATCATCATGGTCAGCATACGAAGGTTCCTTGCTGTGCTTGCAGCATGTGGTCCAGATCCATCTCGAAACCTGGCCAACCATCTTCACTCTGGAGTCAAGAATGTCGCGGGAACGGCTGCAGCATCAGCTCAAGTGGAGTCCGATATTCTACATCGAGTTGCACTTGAGGAGGAGTCCAAGGAAAGGACTATACCGCGCCCAAGGATTGCTGGCTTCCGCATTAGTCGCGCTTACCTGGAAGAGATGCCAGAAACTGAATGCCTTTGGACATTCCGGTGCGCCTCGGTTGCTTCTGTCCTTGATTGGGAACTGACCATAGCTTATAGTGTAACGGCCCCGGAACTCATTGAGCTTGTTGATGTCCTAGAGATCCCGGCCGTCGTTGTCACCAAGAGCAAACACACCTTTACCGGTATTGAGGCATTTGCACTCACGCTCGCCCGTTTTCGCACATGCGGTGATCTCTATGACTTGTCCGCACGCTTTCAACGGTCTCCGTCCGGCATTTCCGAAGCTGTGAACTACATCACCACGTTCACGGATGCGAAATGGAAACATCTCCTCGACTTCGATCGTATTCAACTCTTATCCCCGCCAAACTTGGAACGATATGCAGATGCTATCCACCGAGCCGGCGCTCCTCTCACGTCTGTGTGGGGCTTCATTGACTGTACTATCCGCCAAGTTGCCCGTCCCACCATCTACCAGCGCGTTGCCTATAACGGCTACAAGAAATATCATGCCCTCAAATACCAGGCCGTTATGTTACCTAACGGCATAGTCGCACATCTCTACGGTCCTTTGGAGGGGCGGCGGAACGACAACATCCTCCTTGACGATAGCGGAATCCTGGAGAAGTGTGCAGAGTACGCTGTTCACTCTGGTACAGACGAAAACACACCTGCATCGCAGCGATGGTTCCAGTTATTTGGAGATCCGGCCTACGGTGTTAGTGCCCAGATAGTCAGCCCATTTTCAGGAGCAGGCGAGCGAACCGATGCGGAGAAGGACTGGAATACCGCTATGTCGCAGGTGAGGATCGAGGTGGAACACGGTTTTGCGATTGTCATAAAGACATGGCCTTTTCTGAATGCAAGTTGGAAGCTCAAGGTTTACCACTCACCTGTCGGTCTCTACTACCGTTTTGCGGTCCTTATGACCAATGCCATCAACTGCTATAGGCCTAATCAAGTAGCACAGACTCTCGATTGTAACCCGCCTAGTATACGCGAATACTTCCATCATTGATTCGGTACCTGCACGTCTTAATGACACTGCCGCACTTCTCAACTACACTGCCGCAGGGTGTGATGGACTCATGCTTATGACTGTGATGCTTCGTGATGCTGTCGCTTCTTGAACTTCATCCACCACCATTGCGGTCATCTGTCTCTCAGTCTCTCCACGCAGCCTCCATGGCAACGGTATGGAGTTACCCCAATAACGCACTCCATGGAACCAGCTCCATCTGAAAGATCTGCGCACCCTCAACCCCACATGTCCCTACCCAGAAGCCTACAAACATGCCAAGGACATTCAACAAAGACGCGCCAATGATGAATTCACGCTCCTAATGGCTCCCAACTGTGATGTAGACGACCAAGCAAATGGAGCTGTGCCACGGTTTAAAAGACAGAGAGAATCTTCGTGAGTCGCAACAATCATGTCTTCCCCTACTTTCCAACCCACATCCATCGAAAGCACTGCACTCACGTCTGCCGACTGGGATGCTCTTCTCATGCCGCCTCCGCGTGAGGGTGAGCTCAAGGATTCCTTTGACATCGGGTCTGGTGAAAGCCTCACAGACCTTTTCGACCTTACCGATCCCGCGTTCACCACACCCGTGGCTGATCATCCATCGAGCGGCACAACTTCCAACCCACAGGCTCTTGAACTCTTTCTTGACGCGCCATGCACGCAGCCTGCTCGACTTTCGCCCTTAAGTCCGCAGCCACTGCCCATTCGTCCACCTACCCCGTTGCCAGTTTCAGTGCCCTACGTACCAGCGTCTTCGACCGTCACCTCTACCCAACCTGCTGAGCCAGCGTCTTCGACCATCACCTCTACCCAACCTGCTGAGCCAGCGTCTTCGACCATCACCTCTACCCAGCCTGCCAAACAGAGCGAGCCAGCTCCCAGTGCCACCAAGCCTCGTGGACGTCGATCCAAGTGCTCGGCTGCAGCGCTTGAGTATCTCACACGTTCGGCTGTTGATGTCAATCCATTTGGAGCAAAGCATGGCGAGAAGGGAACTTGCTGGAAGGAGGCTCTTGCACGTACACAAAGAGCCGGTTACTTCCAGACAAGCTCGTGGGAGGCGGCTCGCAACAAGGTCAACTCTTTGATTGATTTTCATGATGTACGTGCTATATCAGCTTCTCCAATCTCTTTGCTCACTATCATCTTACATAGAAACCCGACAAGCTCACGGAGGCGTCTATCTCTCAAGATATGACCCCGTCTCTCCAAATCAAACTTGCGGCGCTGCTTGACCGACTTTACCATATGCGCGAGAAAGCTGAGACGCAGTCTGAGGAGGCCAAAGAGGCAACAAGAAAGGTGCGGTATCTGTTTACCCTTCATCTCCTTTACTGATTTTGAGTTAATGCAGAAAGAGCAGGAGGACAAAGTTCACGGCACACATATTCGGGACAGCTCCCTTCGAACTCGCCAGGCCAAACGCCCTCCTTCCGATGAAGTCTCCGATTTTGATGACGCGAACGACGAGGACCAGATTGTTGCCCCGGCAAAAAAGCGTGCACGCACCCTTGGTCGTGCTTCTACCCTCGCCGAATTCAAGGAAACCCTGAAGGACAACGAGGAACACCGTCGGGAAGATCATATGGAGATGGTGGAGGTGATGAATCAGAACACAAGGGTTGGCCAGGAGACTGCAAAGGAGCAAGCGGTTATTGCACGCGAGCACATCAGTGTGTTGAAGGAGCTTGTTAACCGTCTCTGACTTGGTCTCTGATCTCTCTTGAATCACATATGTACAACAAATATCCGGGGAGGACAAGAAGTTAAATGATTAATTTGTATCTTTTATCGAACTGGTTCATATATACCATGGCCTTCTTCATTATGTCTGAGCTTAGTATATATCAGCCCAAAATTATTCTAATGATATATTCGTATCGGGGCTCTCTCGTGCCAAGAGTTATATTTGTCGTGCTCATGATGATAAGGGTTACATTATCGACACCAAATCGACACTGCAACAAGTGATTGTGTACCACAACCTATACCAATCTACTAGTTCAGACGTAGGTAGGTAGGTTATATGAAGTAAATCGAGTAGCCATGCTAACCACTGGCAGTCGAATCGAAAAGCGTCCGTCACAGCTGGCTTGCATGGACGTGGCGATTTCCAAAACTCCACCATTATGACACCGAATCCCGATTGTCTGCTCCACCGCCGAGCTCCAACTTGGAGGCCAAGGCGATAACGAGATAGGTTCCGTGACTGGGGCCATCGATAAGACAGAGGCGGACGGCGTGGCGAGGGAGGAGGAAGGAGTAGGAATGCGCGCAAAGCGATGCCCTTGCAAGTTGCAACAGCTCGCGACACTCTCGCGATCCAGATGCGTCGTACGCAGCGGATGAGTGGATCTGAGTGGGGATGCGTGGATGAGGAACGTGCGCCGGTGCGATGAAAGAGGAGTGCGGTCGACAACTGATGTGCTCCTTGATATAGGGGCCACGCGAAGGATAATGATAGGGATTTGGGAGATGGGAGGGTGGTAAGATCATACGACATGAACAGGCATCTTCCTCCTCCTCCTCGGTAGAGCGCCAGCGGTGGGCCCAAGCTGGCCTTTAGGAGCTACGAGACATGGCCGGACGAACTCGATGAAGAAGGTGACGCCACGGCGCTCACGAAGGGTGAGGCCCGACGATGCGAGGGCAGACGAAGGCGAAGAGGAGTGCGTGGATAGAGCCATGATCGATGGTATGCAGTGATGATAATGAGAATGGTGCGCGATGGTGGTGGTTATGGATCAAGCTTGATAGGGAGAGGAAGTGAGAGATGACGCGACTATATAGGCAAAGTAGCTCCTTTCGGGGCGCTGGTCGACTCTAGCCTCTAGCCTCTCAGATCTCAGCCACGGCTTTCCTAACGTAGAACTCACCATGAAGTAGGCCATCTCAAATGTGGAGGTGAGAGCCTCGAGCTCGCCCTTCCACAAGCAGCCATTCCTCAAATGGGAAGATGTCATCTACCATACCTTTGCTCTGCTCTGCTGCGTGTGTCTAACCTGACATATGGACATGATACTGGGCATATATTACCGACACGTTGCCTAGGGATAGAGATATCTTACAGAGTAGTACACGGAAACCGTCTAGTTCGTATACTAAAACAGGAATGGAAATAGATACATAAAGAAAAGGGAAGAGGTCCAGGAGGGCGCTGGTGCGCCGACGAGCTTAGGAGCGCTCACCGCGGAGGCGGCGGGCCAGGGCGAGATCCTTGGGTTGGCTGGACGATGATGAGGACGATGATGAGGACAATGACAGGAGAACGTACATGGTGACACGCTTGGCGTGGATGGCAGCCAAGTTGGTGTCCTCGAAGAGCGAGACGAGGTACGCCTCGGCGGCCTCCTGGAGGGCCATGACGGCGGAGGACTGGAAGCGGAGATCGGTCTGTGCGCGCGAGTGATTAGCTAAGCAGTATCATTACGTCAGAGGCGGGCGGTGTACCTTGAAGTCCTGGGCAATTTCACGGACGAGGCGCTGGAAGGGCAGCTTGCGGATGAGGAGCTCCGTCGACTTCTGGTAGCGACGGATTTCACGCAGGGCGACCGTTCCCGGGCGGAACCTGTGCGGCTTCTTCACACCACCGGTGGCGGTCTAGAAGGGGCGGGCGGTCAGACGACACCGACGGGGGCGGGATGCGGCGGGACGTACCGCGGCGGTCTTGCGGGCGGCCTTGGTGGCGAGCTGTTTGCGAGGAGCCTTTCCTGTACACGAATGAGCGAATAATCAAAGGAGCTCCCTAGAAAATACACACCTCCTGTGGACTTGCGGGCGGTTTGCTGCGCAGAACGACGAGCACGACGTGAGCAATGGCGAGAGAGGCAGCAACGAAGCAAGGACTGACCTTGGTGCGGGCCATTGTGGTTAGTTGATCGCTGTGTGGCGGGATATAAAGACTTGGATGCTCCTGTGGTGATGGAGGCGGGAAGAAAGAGCTGCGACACCAAAGACCCAACGCTGTTGGAAACCCCCCCAGAAAACCCCCACAATCGTGACCCTTTCTCACGCTCGAGCCAGTCTGCTTATTCCCGTTTGATTCCAGCTGATCGAACGCTCGAAGATTGCCTTTTATTTTTTCTGCGCTTCCTCCCTCGCTTTTTTCCAGCGTTTTTTGCACAGACCTCATTTGATATGCACCAGCAACAGTTCCCAACTTTTCCTCGATTTTTCAGAGCGCAGAATGAGGATAGGAAAGCGGAGCATTTTGAATGGGTCGTCATTTGGAGGGTACACAGCCACAACATTCTCTGGGCTTGTCCTCGATCGGCCTCGAGGCTCGGTCGCCACGTCAAGTCGCTCTTGACTCATGCTCTCTGCGCATCCGCCTGTACTCGCATCGCACTGATATTTCCCAATGACGCCTGCAACACAGCACCTTGCCTCATAGCAACACTGATTAGCAGCACCGGGTGATTATCCCTCAACAGTCAGTGTCAGCCATCTGTCATCCACTGATTCCACACCCCAGACTTGACCGGATCATCAACAATGTATTGGTGGTTTCCGCCGCTGATTTGTACTCGGACTCGGAGCCACTTATGGGTCCTCTTAGTCTACACGTGTCCATCAGCTATCCCATCACGGGAGTTTAGTGGCGCTATTTTCTCTTGATCGACTTCTTCGACGCTTACGGCAAATCTTATCAGAAGTGCGCTCTCTTTAAACGTCTATTGCACACCAGTCACATCGCGGATTCGAGGTCAGAATGTGCTAATGCCAGTAAGTGGAACGTAAGTAGAAGAGTTCTTGCCTACTGCCAACACTTCAAAAGCCTCTACCATTCTCTGATCATCTTTTTTGGAACAAAGCCCACGATCACTGAGTATCTCTGCATCTCCATGATAACCATGATGATTGCTGATCATCTTCACTTTGCATAAAAGGCTCGTCGTTTCCTACCCATTCCCTCAAACCTTTTTCACTTCATAAGATGTCTCTCATCGACACCTTGATAACCGCGTTGATTTCTTCAGGCCGCGCCTCTACTGCCAATGTACCCACCCCACTGCCCACAACGCCGCCAACCGCCACCGACGCCTCAAATTCCGTATCCCGGAAAGAGAAAGCTGGCATGGACGTATCCCTTCGATCCATCGTCAACCTACTACGCACGTCTACTGTAGTGCGAGACAGCTTCAAACTCGTTCTCATCGGATGGCTATTGGACGTTCTCCGTCGAGCCACCTGCGCCCTTCGGCGAAGAACACAGGACAAGCTTTCGAAAGCGATCCAATATAGCATCTCCGTTTCTGATAAGGAGGACGCGTATAGTAAGTGCGCACCTAGACGTGCGTAAACGCTCGCTCACATGTAGTACACAGGTTGGATGCTCATTTGGCTGTCCAAACAACCCGTCTGGTGTACGCATTCGGAACAATACTTATCGTTGAATATCTCTCATCCCCCAATTATAGCGAAATCCAACGAAGTCGAACTCACCACGAGCGCTCGGGGCGTAAAGTGGAGCACGCTCAGCACTACTGGTGAAGAAGAGGACCGCGAAGTTGCCAGGCTAAAGTACTTCCCGCATAATGCCACCAACGCCGACTCGTACTCGACGTGGTACAAGATGCACTACATTACCATCACGCACAGGAAAGATACAACGAAGGCATCGTGGCGAAGGGATCCGGATGTCATCGAGATCAGGTTGGTTCGAGACTTCATCCTACCATTGTGAACTCTCAGAATTGAATGTCTTGCAGAACGATTGCACGTAGCCACGAAGTGCTTCAAGACCTCCTCCGCGAAGCACGTCAACTATTCGTCGAGCAATCTTCGAACTTGACGGCGATCTACGCTCCCGAAGACGATGACTACTGGTAGCTACCCTCTCCTTTCGGGACAGTATATCTGAGCTAAATCTGATACAGGTCATACTCTAACTGGGAATTGGTATCCCAAGGTCCCAGACGAAGCCTAAACTCAGTCATCCTTGATTCAGACATGAAGCATCGCATACTTCATGATGCTCAAACCTTCTTGGCCAGTAAAGAATGGTACGCTACCCGACAGACGCCCTTCCGTAGGGGTTACCTCCTCGTGAGTTCTGTTTCTATGGTGTGGTATGGCACGAATACTGACAGCGCCGACAGCACGGGCCTCCAGGAACAGGCAAGACCTCTCTTGTCTCTGCCATCGCAGGCCAGCTATCCCTAGATGTATACATCGTCTCCCTCTCCTCAAAGTACATGGACGATCGTGCGCTCATGGGCTACTTTGGCCGCCTACCGGAGCGCTGCATTGCTCTGATAGAGGACATCGACGTCGCGCTGGATAGCACGTTGAACCGCGACGGCAAGAAAGCGAAGAGGAGACAGTTGGGCAAGTAAGTAACCGACGACGAAAGACGAACCAAACGACTCACCCATTCCAGAGTGACGCTGAGCGGGCTCCTCAATGCCCTAGACGGCATAGGCGCCCAGGAAGGACGTATACTCTTCGCCACGACCAACAAACTCGAATCCCTCGACAGGGCCCTTACCCGTCCCGGTCGTATGGACGTATGCTTCCCGTTCAAGCTCGCCGCAAAGTTCCAGATGCGCGAGATGTTCATCTGGTTCCACAAGCCCAAGCAGACCATCACTGTCCACGAAGATCCTGACTCAGACTCAGATATGGAAGACGAAGACGAGGCCAAACCAGAACCCAAGTCCTGTACTCCGATTCCGACTGCGATAACCTGCGTCGGCGAGCTCCCTGGGGGTAAGATTCGGAAATATTCACTGCGCAAGATCCAAAGCCTGGCAGACGACTTCGCTGCGTCGATACCCGAGTACACAATGTCCATGGCAAGTATTCAAGGGTACTTGATGGGGTACAGAGGGCATCCAGTCGCCGCGGTCAACGGTGTTGGGACATGGCTCGAAGACGAAAGGCTCGCCGAAGAGGAGAGGAAGAAGGAGAGGGAAAAGATCAGGGCGGCGAGGAAGGCGGCCAGGCTGGAGAAACTGAAGAAGAAAAACGAGGAGAAAACGGAGGGGCAGAACGCAAGCGACTCTGAGTCGGATGCTACTAATAGCGAGTATGAATCGGAGTCTGACTGAGGGAGATGCAGCTGTGCTATGGTGACGAAACCGATAGCATCGGCGTAATAGTCCTGTAACCGAATCCTATAATGTGACAAGTCGACGGTATTTCGACAGCTTGCCTTCTCATATACGGTCGGTAACGAGACTATCGGCGTAATACGTTGTTACAATTACTTGATACCGCAACCAAACGACGAATGCTGTGAATTGAGACTGGTGAAAGTGTAGCGACAGTAAAAGGTGTCGCACTGAGTTCTGTGGACACCGGCTGGTTTATTTGGGGTTTGGGACTGAAAGGCCGCGTAGGAGCGGGATCCGGACGTGGGGGCGCTGCCCGTGAATGATGTGCTGTCGTTGTGTCTGCCAGGCATCTACTACCGGTGTGTACCGTGAAGATGCACCGCGACAAATCAATGTGTCGTTCAAGTCGGCTACTGGCTGACCACTGATATTAGATAATGTCTTCGTTTGGATGATAGCAGGACTTCCCTCACAGCACCTTCACAGGCCCAAGAAGTTAGAGGTAGCTTTCAGGCCGCTTTAACGTTTCTTGGGTCGTCAGCGCGAGTACCGCGGCCGACGAAGAAGGGTGTGCTAGTGGCGGCGGTGGTGGTGGTGGTGCAAAGAAGAGAGGGACGTGAGATAAAGGTCGGTTATGTAACAAGTTGTACCAGAAAGATAGCACCTGGCGATTCGTGATACCAATCATGTAGCAGTGTACATCAATGACCCAATGGGAAACAAAAAAGCAAATCGCACAAGTAAATACAAGTCATCAGCCAATCTCGCCTCAGGCCTCAGCATCATGCCTCGCAATAGGCACGCTCCTCCCCACCTCGCATGCCCAAATAACCGTACAAGCGTCTCGATGCCTAACCCACTGGTCAACCCAATCATACCGCACGCCACTCTCCGTATCCAATGGCTCGATCTTCAACCTACACGCCTCACACATCCCGTACCCCTCCTCGAAGTGTTCCCGTCCAACGTACTCTTCTGCGCGTAGCCAGTCTCTCCGCGCCTCCCACCGATTGAGCAGCTCTGGGAGGGTGTTACTCTGGAGGCGCTCACGGATTTCGGCGCCAGTCTGATGTCGAAGATTCGGATCGACGTTATCATAGTAGGCTTTTGCGGAGGACTTGGAGGGTGACATCGATTTTGGTGGGAAGTAGTATAGTGGGAGATCGTCCACCGGCTCGTTTCCTTCGTCCTCAGCATATTCCTGCTCTGGTGGAATAACAGAGCATTCTTCGGTTGGAAGAAATGGGAAAGGCTCGTCGAGTTCTTCGACTTTGACTCGCACTCTGGAGAGAAATGAAACGAATAGAAAGAGCAGGAAAGATCATCACGCACCTCATGGTCTCGTCATTTAGAAGATCCTCGTTGTATGTCTTGGGATGCGGCACTGGCAGTCGGAGTCGAAGCATCAACTTTGGTTGCTTACATTCGTCCCTACGATTAACGTTTTGTAAGTGATGTTCACGATTTCCTGGGAGCCATTGCTCACTTGACTGCTTCCTGATCATCGCTTCGTATCCGTTTTGCTGGTGGGAGGCGTATTCGAATCGTCAACTTGGTGTCCGTGACTTGCTCTCCGAGTCTGAATCAACGATGAGCTATGTATAGGGAATGTTAGACAGTACTAGCTGACACTTCTGACTCGGTGTCACTGGGCGACTCGGTCTCGAACTCAGATTCTCGCAGCTTTCGCTTCAGTGCTCCGAATGGTATCATAATTTTGGGCTTCGAGGCTTCGTTTCTAGAGGAACATGAGCTATAAAATCAGGGAGAGAACATTATGGGACGCACTCAAGTGCTACATGGCAGCAGCTGGCGCCGTACTTAGTCAACTCAACGTCGACAAGTGGCGCATTTTCATCGTGCTTGGGCTTCGGACGACTAAAAGACGGTGAGCCTGCTATGACTTTGAATCTACCAGAGATTTCCGCATTTGAGCTAGCGATGAATATGGCACCGAGGATACGCACTCGTCACTCATATTGGCCGCTGACAACTTGATCTTCAACGAGGGCTGGCTGGTTTTTGTCTTCAGGTTCCTCGAATTCTTGTCCATCGCACAGTGATTGAGTGCAGAGATGGTAGTAGAGGTTGAGGTTGTGTTGAGTTGATTGGCCAATTCAAGTCAACAATGCAACGTGACCATGTGAGGAGGCCCATCTACTCGGACAGTGGCCATTGTGTTGTCAGGGAAGCCATTGCGATTGTCCACAACAAGACAGCAAAATTCAGAAATGGTTCTTGACATCGCTTCAGCGTATAGCAGAATCACAAGCTCTGAACATTTCGGTACAACATAAAGTGGCGCGATACCGTTGCACGAAAAGCCGGTACCGCTGAACTTTATCCTACCGACGAGTCATCAGCAGCTTTGAGCTTACACGACGGTCCTACTCACCTCAATCGCTCAGGTCATCGGCCGAGAGGCAATCGGTATACTATATATTCATCAAATCATTAAGCCATCGTGTAAACTACTTAGGGTATATCATGTGTGTGTAACTCTACCTCATTCCCTGTACCCTCTACATATCTACGTAAACGTTCTTCGAGTCCACAGGCGTCCGTGAATTACAAGGGGAGCTTCATCACCACAGTCACTAAGTCATACACGTTCTCATAAAAAAGTTTTGATTTATCACACCTTCTTCTCTAGCGTAGCGTCTCGCCATGTTCCGTGTGCGTCCTTTTTGCGCACGGTGAAGCAGGCGATTCCCATGTACTCGGTGATGTCCTTGATGACAAGCGTACAGAACCGGATGTACGCGAAGAGGGAGAATAGAAGCGTCAAGTAGACGACGAATGTGGTTCTGTGCGGCGTGGTTTGGATGAACGGGGGTCTGTAAAAGAAAACGGTCGGTTCTGCGAATATAAGGATGACATGGGTGTGCACTCACCTGCCTGCGATCACTTCCATGTTGGCATCGATGGCGCCGATGATGCTCCAAACCCACATCCAGTCCCAAATTGGGAACGCCGTGCTCGTAACATGTGCCAAAATCATCCTCCCAACCTGGTGTGCGAACTGCAGTCCCCATGCACAAAGGAACGGGACGAAGAGCGAGCTCTGGACAATGTGCGAAGGATACAACCATAGCAGTTGGATTGCGGCGGCAAATGTGAATGGCAGGAGTAGCAGAAGGGGGCTGGGGCCCTCCTTCCTTCGAGCCATGATGTTCGCAGAGGTGTTATCGGCTTTGGTGCTGATGACATTCATGTACGAATGGAAGATGTTGAATGCGAGACCGAACGCGGCAAAGACCATGAATGCGACGTTCAACGGGAGATTAGGCACGTCCTTCAAGATGGCAAGATTGTCGACGCGTAACAATGTGAAAACAGGCGTATCCCAAAGCTCAGGGCCTACAGCGCCCAATGAGAATCACATGTCGAGCAAACAAAAGAGAAGGCTTACCACAGAATCCGGTAATAAGATAGATGATAACGATCATAAGGATGCCCTCGACAGGACCGGAGAAGACACCGAGGAATAACTGGCCGGTGTGGTATTCTTCCCATGTGGTGAGGTAGAAGTTGGCCAAGGTCGCAACTTGAGACGCGACGGTCCACCAGGAGCGTCCGAGATTGAGCGCGTGGGCGGCGATGAGGGCTTCCAGCTAGAAGGAGACAGGTAAATGGAAGGGGCGCGAAAAAGGAGCAGGGTATTACAGTGGTGTTCAGGGCGTCGCAGCCTATGCACGGGGTGAGCAAGCGTTCCGGTCTAGTCCAGCGTTGAAGAAACACGCACCATGGTCAAACATCTCTCCCAGTGGGCCTGCCATGTTCGTCCGGCGCGCCTGCTTGCCGTCGATGGCATCGAAGGCCTGGTATAGGAACAATCCGATGCCATGCCTACATCCCGGTCAGTCGGTATGCTGGGCGGAGAACAGAAGGAACGTGCGTAAAGTAAACCCAACGCGGCGTCTCTACGCCACCCTTGGCTGTCAGGTATGTGGGGTCGTAGTAAAGCATGGTCAAAAAGTTGACAAAGACGATGCACAGGCCCGAGAACGTTATCTAGCCGGCTAGGTGAGCGCTTTGGGATTAGACGCGTAAAAAGCAGACATACGGTGTTGGGAGCCACCGACTTTGGCCACAGCGTAACGAACCAGGTCCAGAAGGGATTGAGGACATATCTCGAGACCAGAGACCTGCGTAAAACCGTCGAAAAAGTGCGGAAAAAAAGGCGGAAAAAAGAGACGGACTTGTCGACACCCTTGTAGGAATATTTCTTGAGGTTTTCCAAGGACTGCTGTGGAATGTAACCCATGGCGGAACAGAGAGCAAGCTCGACGTCAGAGTACAAAGTCAACCCGTAAAATCCGAGGTTGCTCCTTGATGATGCCATTTCATTAATAGGGGCTATAAACATGGTCTCGACCCTCCATCCCACTATCCTAAGTATTCAATATCTCAATCGTCAAGGAATGCGATAAAGTTGACTGGAATCATCTGTGTCTTCGACCGGTCTAGGAACCGTTCCTCGTCTGCTGCGCCTGCTAAACGAATCTTCTCGTCTTGGAACACCTGCGGGGACAGTTCAACCAACGATACACACAAGAGGGAGGGACTGGACGCGTACAGCAAATATATCCTTGAATGTCTTTGCTTCGAATAAGGCCACACCGTCCCATTCTGTGGCCTCCTTCCCCATCCACGTCAACATGTCGGTCGTCTCGTCATCTACGTGCATCTATAGCTCATCGTCAGCATCGTCGACCGAAGCCATCGGATCAGCGCGCCTCACCTGATGGTACTTCAAGGGCATGTTCTCCTGCGCTATCATACGCATAACCATCGGTGTGTGCACCTCCGACCAATGCCGACGGAACTCTTCCTTCGTCAGCCCCTCCTTTCGTTTCACCAACACTAACATGCGCGCCCGATCGCTCTTCTTCGGCGTAGGTATAATGGGCGGAGTCCTTCGCTCACTGGGGCTCGAACCGAATAACATGGCTAGAGTAAGTAGTGTGGTCGTGAGTGCCGTTGTGAGAGCTTTCGTTTCCTTTTACACCGGTTTGATGATGATGATGTTAGACACCCTGAGCGCTCAAAGACCCGGCGTGTTCAAACCAGTTCAAATTGATTCATGGGCGGGGGTTTCATCGATTTTCATCTGCTGGACCTGATGCTTATCGTTTGTGTTGTGCGGGCATCTGAATTCGAGTATGTCAGCTTCTCTTGAGCGCTGACACCAACTGACATTCAGTTGTGTTACGCATGACATGCCAAAGTCTTCCCGACATTAAAGCGGCCTCAAGGCCCTGGGGCTTGCTACGTCTACCGACAGTCCAGTCCCAGGTTTCTGTCTACCCATCCTGACGTCCATCAAAAACATAGACCTAGTACCGACCAAAAGCATTATGCAAGCGTCTGCAAGCGTCCGCTCAAGCACTGGCACTCACAAGGCAGTGTGCTTGCTCGTCGCGATCGCGTCGTCTTGCGGTGGACGAAGCAGGATATCGAAGGCTTCATCACGCCCGCCACAGAAATTATCCTACTACGAGATTCTCTCAGGTGCAGCTGGATTCTTGGGCGCTCGTCAGCGTCGTCATCACCACAGCTTTTATCTTCAGCTCGCCTTCCCTTCGTGACGTCGAAGATATCTCGGCGGCCGGAGTTTCTACTTGAGTGACATCGCCACCTCAATTTGCAGCGCTTGTACATTGCCATCCTCGAAAGATCGAGCGGGCCGATTGTACGTTGGTGGTTCGATTTCAACTCGAGCTTATACCTGACCGATTACAAAGCCTTCATACTTGTCTGTCAACTACATAATACAGGATAAACAAGAGTTTGTACAAAGAAATCTCTGCTATAGATTTCGGGATATTCCACACGGTGGCGTCCGAGTCTGGTCGAGGGCGGTCTTTCACGAACTCTTATCAGAGTCCTCCTCGTCCTCATTAGAGTCCTCCTCGTTCTCATTGATTCTCCTCATCCTCATTGGAATCCTCCTCGTCCTCATCGGAGTCCTCCTCGTCCTCATCGGAGTCCTCCTCGTCCTCGTCAGAGCCCTCATACGGGCTGACCATGATCCTCGGCCGTGGTCGACCAATCGCTGGCCTCAAGATGCCCGGGTCAGTGGAAGACTCGATCTCGAGCAACAATCCAGCGCTCCGTAGCTCATCCAAGCGTCCTTCATCGTCCGCGTCGAAAAGCGTCATTGATCGGGTATGATCTGAGGTGCTAACTTTGACATCCACCCTCCCAAGCCCTGTGCCGTCTCCCCGGTAGCGGGACTCCAGCATCCGAACAAAGACACCGTCTAGGAGGTGAATAGGACCAGGCGGGTTACAGGTCGGACAGTCTAAGGAAAACGAGTAGAGGTCGGGAATGATCACGAGCTCGGAGTCCTCAGTCTCTGTCATGAGAGCAATGAGGGTCTGTATCTGGGTAATCTGTGCATCAGAGCGGACAAAATTGTCTGTGA
This sequence comes from Strobilurus orientalis, assembly GCA_019915145.1. Classification (NCBI taxonomy): domain Eukaryota; kingdom Fungi; phylum Basidiomycota; class Agaricomycetes; order Agaricales; family Physalacriaceae; genus Strobilurus; species Strobilurus orientalis. The sequence goes on along the minus strand of JAHLML010000019.1, from coordinate 634,064 downwards.
TTCCGAGATGCCTGAGATTGGGCATGGTCAAGAAAAACGCCCGAAGATCTGCATGGAGGTTGACGTTGGTGAGCTCCAAGCGCTTCAAGTCGCAGTTTGACGCGCGGACAAGCGCTTCAATGGCAACAAGCGTATTTGCTTGAGGTTCCCCCATAAACAGTACTGGTGTGGAAGCATGAACGCGCAGAGTCTCGAGCTGAGGAAGGTCCAAGTGATCAAGTACCTCAGTCCTTGTGTCCAGCTCCGTCAGAGACGAGCTTCTGACGCGGGGTTGTGGAGGGGGAGGGGTGGAACCAATTTGATATTTCGGAATGTAACGCAGACTCCTCAAGCGTGGACAATTCTCCACCAACCCTAGGAGATGCGGCGCAGACTTTCTGGAGGGATCCATCGAGGTGTCGATGGACTCGATGTCAACGGAAGATGGTATCTGAAGCCAAGCAAGAGGCCAGTTTATCAACTTCACATGCTTCAGGCGCGGGGATGTCGAAAAAGCAGAAATACGGGAGAGGCCGTCATGAAAAGAACCACCAAGGCATATGTGCAGGTCTAGGAGACGGCCAGTCTTGAGATCCTCTCGAAGGAAGTCGAGGAGCAAGGGATGAATGTTAGGCAATACAACATTCTTCCAGCGGGGCGCAAATTCGACCAGTGCTTTGAAGACCTCTATGCCCTCCTCACCGCGACCCAGGGGTATATTGTCGGGCACGGTGAAAGAGATATCACCCGCCGTGCCTAGACGGTCAAGGAGGGACCGGAAACAGAGCATTTGCTCGCAATTGGACCGCATTTTGTGCACTGATATTGCGAGCGGGTTATATGTCCACAAGGTTGGAGAGGAATGGGATAAAGAACGCCAGCGAGCACACACGCGGCCCAGCAACCACGGACCGTCTTCCGTTGGAGGAAAGGATGTCTCCTCCTGGGTGTGAATATAAGCGAGGAAGATCTCGTGAAGAATATCATGTGGGACGCGACGGATGGGGGATATCAGTATGTCGTAGCGGGAAGCCAGGACTCGCATGCTCGCTACGCGGTTCTGAAGAAGCTCCGACTGATCGACGTTGGACAGCGCTGCCACGGACGCTTCACGCCACTCTTCCACGAGGTGGTACTCGTAGAATGAGGATGGGGGGTTGGCAATGCGATGAGGCTCGAGAAGATCAAAGAGCCGGGATTGATCAGGCGAGAGCACAACGTCCGCAGGCCAGGCGGGGCAGTCGGACATGAGAGCACCAACGATAGACTAGAATTTGGTTAAGGATCTGATGATTCTGAAATCGAAAGCACGAACTGAAGGAAGGAGAACGAGTACGCCGATACGCCGAGATTGAAGCAAAGATGGAGGTATAAACGAAGGAGAACAGCTGTACGAAATGCCACATCACGAATTCACACACGAACCGGTCCTAATATAAACCGCCAATGTCGCACGACTCGCATACGTACTGGACGCGTAGAATACAGTCCCGATTTCAGCATAGGTTTGGATTTGGCAGGAAGGGGCGCGTGCCTGATCGGCGGGCAATCCCGCTCCTTGCCTCCAACCTCCATCATCTCCCCTCTGATTGTCCCGCTTCTGCGCTAGCTCTGTTATCTCATTGCAGCCTCAGTTGCAATGCCTCCGGTGTCGAAGCCTCCAGTCTCGGACAGCCAATAACGATGTCCCATGGACCCTGACTGTATTGTAGACGACGGGATCCGACAAAAAGACACGGAGAGACGTACATAGGATATCAGGACAGTATTGCAGTGCGCTTATATCTCTTCTCCAACGACAGTCAATCAATCAAGCGTAGGCTATGGCGACCCAGACCGCAAGATCGCGTCAGTGGCGACTACATACGCGCGTGCTGGCTTACCGCTCGCGCCGACACGAAGGCGGGCCTTGCAAGGATCTGTAATCTGGGCGTCCACTGGCTGATGAGGTGTATCAGAGCAGATAATCGCTCCGCTACGAACGCGCCACCACCCTGCTAGTGTTGTTCCCATTTTCGAGCTGGCTGGTACGCAGTCTACTGGTGGCCCGGCAATGCCAAATTGAAAAATGTTCGCAGTGCTCCCCGGACGCGCCGTAGATGTACATCCTCAGCAATATCAGTCTATTCGATCCAGTGTCTCTGTGTAGTCGCCCTGAGATCTAGAGACTGTGTCAAGGTAGTGAGTTCCAAATTCCACCTCTTTCATCACCCATTCTGCTTTGTTGACACAGTCCTGATAGTCTCGTAACTTCGACATTGCGCCATGCTCTGTCAATAATGCACCAGGCCTCGGAACGGTGATAACACCAACGCAGGCATAGCGGTCATACCAATTTACCCAGTCGGTCATACACGGATCTGTCACTGCCAAAACGAGGATGAGCTATCCGTACTTACGCGGATGCAAGGAGTTTGCAGTGTTCGCTTTCGGCACCGAAAAGACCCTCTTCGTCTGCAAGCTTCTACTAGTGTATGAGATCGGCGTGGGTGGGAATATGCCTGGTGCTAGTGAGTTGCGCGTGGCGTCATCTTCTACTAAGACTGATTTGCGCAAAGTATAGCGTGACGATGCCTGAACGAGTTCTTTGGCTCGAAGTCTTAGTATTCATGTCTAGGACACCAACGACCCAAGACGCGTCAAGCCCAGGTTTCTGGACTTCTGCTTTACCTCAGGAACCATAGTATCATCAGATTGGGAACAGAAGTAAGCGCGGCACATTTGTACCACCGTAATTCTGCTGACTTCGAACCGGAAAGGATCATCAAGTGGACTTGTTTCAGTTACGCGCATGTCAAACCGGTTTTTCTCCTTGTACAGAGCTGTCGCGGAGCCGCATTCATACCAAAAAAAAATTTCCCATCCCTCACGTCCTTGTGTGTTGCAACCGAACCAGCGGTTGGCTGGTAAGCGTGATTCTTGCCTCGTACACGCGCTGGAGCTGACACGATGTAGGCTCGAACGATACATTTCTGTACATCCGGTTAACCGTCTTGTTCATTTGGAGTCGTCGTTCCTTATTCGAATAGATGACAGGACCGAGATTTTCTCATGATACTATTCATCGCTTCGTGCTTGGCCAGTTCGGTTGTTTTGCTGACGGATGCGCTCTCGGTAAGCGGGACAGCCGCTTGACGGTTGGATCTGCCTGACCGTGTATCACTCAAGTATGCCGAATCATATCTCGGTCATCCATGATGGCCCAACGCGTGGCTGTCTTCCCTTCATCGCGGTGATATCTTTGCTTTCACTCTATCCAAGACTCGTTCTCACTAGGCCCATTGGGGTCATGCTTTTCATGCGAGCTGGCCAGCGACCTGCTCGAGTGGTACGATTCTTTGACAATGGTGTATATCGCATTTGCTGAAACGGAACTCCCTCGTTAGACAGCGCTCAGGAGAGCAAGACTTATCACCGGCGGACGTTCGTCTTTGGACGGACAGCACACTTACGGGAAGGGCGAAGGTTTTGTCTGGAGACGAATAACATAAGCATAGGCAGTCCTGGAGCTGGCTGACCGGTACACCATTGAAGCTGTACTGTACCTCCCGACGACCCCCCTGCTGCCGTAATATCGACGTCCCCACCTACGTAGCGCGCTTGCATTGCCCCACACACCAATCCAGAACAAGAGTATGTACCGTGATACTCGCTATGAACAAGAAGTTTGATGTTTTGATGTTCCCCTGCAGCTCCTCATCAATCTTCAGTAGCCTGATGGTTAAAGAAGCTGGCAACATCCTCGTTCCTTCTTTATCACCTATTCCTATTCTCTCTTTTCCGCCATGTCTCTCATGAGCTCTATATCACCGCTACTGGCAAAGGCCATCTCTACTCGCCTCGCCGCTATCGAAGACCCCCTGGCTGACCGGGAAACCGACGTCAAGTCCGGCTTCCCCACCGACCTCCCCTCTCTGTTGCGATGGCTGAAGACCTCTGCCATCGTGCGCGATGGCGTCAAGCTGATAGTCATCGGCTGGATTTTCGACACTTTGAGGCGGCTTTCGTCAGGGGTTCGGAAGAGGGTGGACTCTCGCGTCAATGAGTCGCTGTACTACAGTGTGCATATCTCGGAGTACGAGAATGTTTACGGTGCGTTGCTTTCCGATGGTCACTTACCCAAACAGCACATCACTCAACCGCTTTCAGACTGGATGCTGGTGTGGCTGAGTAAACAATCTGTCTGGGGTACGTTCTCTCTCGTCCGACCTGTGCAAACTTCTCATCCATTATATGCGTCACTGTAGCCAAATGCCATGACATCGAACTGAGCAACAGCAACCTCGCCGTCGAGTGGTCTACACTCGATCCACAGCGCTCATGCGCCGAAGAACGCGAAGTAGATAGACTGAAATTCTTACCCAAGAATCGAACTCCTGAACGAAAGGCGTTTCGGATGAACCGGGTGGACGAAGATGGCGACGAGGACGACTCCGGGGCAGAGTTCTCGATATGGTACAAGCGACACCGTGTCAGTATCAACCGTACAAAGACGGACGATGGGCCGATGGTTATGCACATCCAGTTTGTGGCTTTTGTGGCGTGACACCAGGAACCAACTGACGGCTAATGGACAGGACGATGGCAAGGAGCCACGACATACTGCAGGATATCGTCCGAGAGGCGAGGAAAGACTATGTTGCCCGAATGGCGGAGTGCACGTCTGTGTATACCAATGACAAGATATCGTAGTATGTCAAGCTTGTCGTGTCTTGTCTTTGCACCTGGTGACTGACGATACCTCTGTAGTTACGGGGCCCGGTGGAAGCTGGTGTCCACCACGCCCAAGCGAGACCTGAACTCGGTCATCTTGGATTCAAGGACAAAGGACCACCTGCTCAGCGATGCCAGGGCCTTTTTAGCCAGCAGGGCTTGGTACGCTCAGCGTGGAACGCCTTTCCGGAGAGGATACCTCCTAGTTAGTCGGCTCCTCTGTGGTTGTTCCCCTGCTGACCTTGGTGTAACAGTACGGCGCTCCCGGTGCAGGCAAGACTTCGCTCGTCTCTGCCTTAGCGGGCGAGTTGGGACTGGACATCTACATCATCTCTCTTTCTCAAGCCGACATGGACGATCATGCCCTTCTGAGCTTTTTCAACAAGCTTCCGGAGAGATGCATTGCCTTGATGGAGGACATCGACGTGGCGTTGTCGAGCACGTTGAACCGAGATACGGCCAATGCACAAGCGGGGGTTGTACCCGATAAAGACGCCAAGAGCGGGTGAGTGACTGGTGTTGTCTTCGATCCACTCAGACTAGGAGCTAACGTGGTTGTTAGGATATCGCTAAGCGGCCTGCTAAACGCGTTGGATGGCATCGGTGCCCAAGAAGGACGGATACTGTTTGCGACGACAAACAAGTTCGAGTCGCTGGACAAGGCGCTATCGCGTCCCGGACGGATGGACGTTCGGGTGGAGTTCAAACTCGCGGACAAGTACCAGGCGCAAGAGCTCTTTACCTGGTTCTACAAACCTGCACATTTGGAAGCTAAGGACGAGAGTACTGGAGACGATGCAGAGGACAACTCTGCTCCCGAATCAGAAGTACAACCATCCACCGCCCACTCCTCTATCAAGTACCACGGCCACATACATAACCTCACCGCGCCGAAACATTCCTTGTCACGCGTACATCAGCTGGCGAGAGAGTTTGCTGCAAGGATACCCGACTACAAAGTGTCGATGGCGAGCCTACAGGGGTACTTGATGGGGTACAAGGGTGATCCTATCGGGGCTGTGAGGGATGTTGAGGCTTGGATTGACTTGAGGTGCATCGGTCAGGCGGAGGTCGATGACTCTGAAGGGAACTCCAAGGTGGACGTGGTGAGGCCTTCCTCGCCACTGGAGAGTGGCGACAGCGGCGAGCCTGGCGATGATTCTCCCGAATCCGCATCCGAGTCCGCTGGCTCGACGACTGACTTCGAGGCGTCCGGGTTGGAGGTGAGGAAAGACTGAGATTTGTGCTCATACCAGTATTGGCGCGATATCGATGTACATTTTAGAACAAGATTTCTGATACTCAAGCAATCAGTAGTGTTGCCATTGCCGCATGAGTTGGTAGCGCTTTATTCGAAGTGAGTGTGAAGCGCTGTCATGCTTCAAATCAAGATTATAGCAAAGCGGACGCATATAGCAGTAGTTGCGGAGGTCCTTGGTCATGTTGCCTGCTTCCTGTCATCAAACAACTGGCGAAAACCGTGTGTACAAAATCCCAAGGTAAACTGATATACGAAAGTTCTCAAGCATGATTATCAGTGTTCGATGCGAAAACTGGTCTTGAAAGGTGAAAGGTACTAGATGCTTCACAGTCCCAAAATACATACTCAACGCGCGACGTCTCCTTCGTCATGTAGTAGAGCTGACATTGTCATGCACGATGATCATCAGCCGTTGGCGTCCCCCACTTCATCATGCGCCCCACACCGTTGTGCCAATCTTCGGACCGCCGGCGAGCAAGGATAGACATAGTTGACCCATCGGTACCAATGAAGCCGATGCTATCGCCCTGCAAGACCGCGTCGATAAGCGTCGCATACCTGTACCCAACCGTTATTAAAGGCCAAAATTACACCGAAAATCAACCACTTACCAGAGGCCAAACTCTTCCTCCGTACGAGAATGGTCAATTCTCGTCCAACCCATTGCAGCTACCTCAGCCCACCAGCTTGGGTCCTTCTCGTCGCTGGTCATGATTACATGTTGAACATCCATCCCAAACTTTTCCATCAATTCAGCTCGAACTTCTTGTACCCTCTTGTCGATGACAGGGATAGACGAAAAACAGAGATCCACGGAGTGGTCATCGCCGTAACATCCTCCTGCGAAATCGTCCCGGCGAGCGTGAATAGCGATATACTGCAAGGAGTCAGTCATGTCAGAAATGTCAATCCGCGGAGAATCTACCGGAGGGACCGCCTGGGACGCCTGCAAACCAAAAGCTCGAGCAGCGTATGACTGCGCAATCCCTTCGAGGCGAGGTGACCAGTGAAGGTTTCGTCCAATGAAGCGCCATTGCCGGTTGTAGTCCCAGTCCCAATCAGCGAACTAAGTTGAATTTCAGTTCGAGAGTACACATGTAGGTGGCGGGTCGCAAACCTGTTCTGAAGTAAAGACGAAATACAGGAAGTTGATGCAGAACAGATGTTCGTCCGGTGGCAATGACTCGCCCTTGGGTGAGGGGTACGGCGTGCTGAGGTACTCCTTCCTGGTCTGAGGGAATGCAAATCGCTCGAGATCGCCGAATGTTGTGTGGGGAAAGTCTGACTTTTTGAGCCAATCCGGCAGGAGTGTGTATGATACATCTACGCGTCAAGGTCAGTGACCGTGCCCTTCATGTGCGTGAACCAGGCGTTCACCTATATTTCGTGTATCAGGCATCGAATGAGGTTCGTCCCCATGGAACGCGTGATCCAGACTCCAACAGCCAATGGACTCTGATTCGTTGCTATCACGTTTCTTCACGTCGTCCCACTCCAGTATGGACATCTTCAGCTCTTCTTTGAGTCGAGGCAAGTCGAAGATTTCACCAAAGGTGATGTACGGCGCGGGCCAATTGTGGTGGGACGGTGTGATGTCAGGTAATATAGGTATTCGTTCCGTCAGCTGTCCGAGATATATGAGGTTGATCTAGGGAGCAGTTGAGGAGAAATGTCATGATAACCTGGAGGGTCACGTACGCCATTCATGACGGCGTTGGCTTCATATGTAATGAGTAAACCGTCCATCAGCCAACCGAACATGTTCAAACTCACAAAAGCCAGCCTGACTCCAGGTCGTGATATACTTCTCACTTTCTAGAAGACTGTCTTCATTCACTGCTAGTAAGATCGCGGCATCAACAAATGATGGCATGGGCGCACCTCGAAAAAGATTCGTCGGCCGCCCAGAATCTGGCGGAAGATCCGCATTGGTGTCCGCCACGTAGTCCTGACCCGGTGACCACGACTCTGCCACAGATAGAGAGTTCCTTCGAAAAGACACCAAGGTGATAGTCATCAGCATAAAGACAACGCCCAAGAAGACCAAAAGCCGAGCGCGCTGGGTTCGGAGACATGTAGAGAGTGTATCCAGGTGGCCGACATGCTGATATTGAGCCATGATCCTTTCGCGCCGGCACCGCGGAAGTCGGGAAGATCAGGCAGAGAAATCCCGCCCTGTGCGTAGGTGGAAGAAGACTAGATGCACTGCCATGACTAGAACATCTATTATTTACTGTTGATCATGATGTGTTGTGGGCCTGTGAAGTTCAACCCCGGTTCGTCATAGACATACCATTGATTGCGAGTTTTGAGAAAAGTGCGTTATATACCGCGTGTCAGTTCTTGAAGGAAAGCATGAACGAACAAAATTGTACAACACAAGATGACATGATCGTAGGACCCCCGACAACCAACCAAAGGGTCAGATCCCCCGTGCGGAAGAAAATTTGAGTTTTCAACAAGAACTATGATCTAAATTCGGAAGAAAATTGCACTTTTGACCATACATGTGTGATACAAAGTGCGGAAGAAAACTGTACTCTTGAAATATCTTAGATCCAAATCCAGAAGAATTTTGGACATTCGGGCCAATGGGAGGAGAAAATTGGGCGGCACCCCACCGCCGGGTCCCGACGCGCGTCGGGACCTGGCTCAGCGCCAAAATTGGGCGGGGGCCGGCACTACCGACAAAAATCTATGATCCTCGGTGCGGAAGATTTTTGAGTTTTTGGGGGGTCAGATCCCGTGTTCGGAAGACTTTCTGACAAAATGAGTGCGGAAGAAAAATCCCAAAACTGGGTCAGAAAGATCTGACATTTTGGTGGGTTGTCGGGGGTCCTATGATCGTCTACGTTTGCCAAATTCGTCAACGTTTGATATCAAATCAGAAGGGAAAGAGTCGAGAAGACATGCCTGATGATACGGAACGAGGAAAAGAAATGTAGACTACACGCCGCTTCAACGAACGGTGGATGGGCAATCACAGAATACGCGGCATCAAAGATTGTGAGCTTCAGTCACGATGACCGAGAAAATGAAGTGTGCCGCTGCGACACCGTAGGCGAAAGTAAGTGTTGATGATACAAGGTACCAAATTCTTGGCCTTGAGAGAAGGTATATCATAGTCCAGGAGCAGTAAACTCCTCCTGCATCGTCGACATTGAAATTGGTGTGCATCGGAATCATGAGAGGGAAGTGAATGATGGTATTTTCTGTCAATTAAACAATGTTTCCGGCCCTTGAAAAGATGGCGTGAGGGGAGCATGAAGCTGAGAAGGTATGGTTCGTCCTTGACCTCGAGGAAGACATGCCTGACGATCCGCTCTGAAGGTGAAAATGAAAAGGCAGCTGCAGAGGCCCCCGGCTTGCCGCCTAAGAGGTCCGATACGAAAGTCGGACATATTTGGTCGTAATTTGACCTCCAGGTCCGATCTTTTGTCGTACATTATTGGCTTAGGATGAGAAGTGGTCCGATATCTTTGTCGATACATATTTGGGTGAGGGGCTCTGATGTCCGATACATAAGTCGGACAACTTGATCCCAAACTGGTCTTTAAGGCGCCCAACCAAGGGGAAAGGAGTGTTCGAAAGTCGGTAAGCTCGTTGTCCTACCAAAACGGGGCCTCAGGCGGGCTGAGGTCCGATCGCAAAGTCGGACATTTTGAGGCCCTAAACCCATGCCCTGATCCAAAACTCGTACATATATAGACCCAAAGTCGCTGACAAAAAGGCCTGAAATATGGCCTTTTGGGATCGGACCTCTTAGGCGGCATGCCGGGGGCCTAGCTGCAGACAATGGTCGGACCGCAACCCAAGAGGTCTCTGATCTCTGGATCTGGCGCACAGTTGATCCCGCGTGGCACGACCACCCCCTTGCCTAAAGTAGCAGTGTGAGTCAGCATAATTACAGAGCTCAATATCTTCAGATGTATCGCAACTCGCCCACGGTTTCCCACATCCACTGCCTGCACCATGAAGAACTGAATTTTACTATATTCAATCACATCTGAGCACTCTGAATGACTAGCAAGAAGAATGGTATCCTGTGGCGAAGTGTCTCGCATCAAATTTTGCTGACGGGTCTTTTCGGACCGGTACACCGGTGGGGCACCCACGCGACATCACCTGTGCGCTAAATCCAGAGATTTGACACCTCTTGCCGCAACCCAGGCGGTATTCGTGCCTGTATGTGCCTGGCGCCAACCGCTATAGAGGTGGGTACCACCCTGACTAAGCACGGCAGGAGAAGCCGCGCACGCGCTGTCAAACGTCGCCGATGCTGCCGTAGTCGTATCTCGTATCAAAATACTACTATCAATCGTACCAAAGGAGACCGTAGATGAGATGAGAGAGATAGACTTGATGCCGGACAGTGACTTCATGGTGATGGTTGGCGACCAGACGGTTGACATTGCGAAGCTTCTCCAGCTTCGGACAAGACATCGCGCAGATACAGTTTCTTCTGCTTCTACATCACATAGACCAAAAAAACAGCAACATATTTGATGTTCAATAACTCCTGCAATCACTATAAGTGTTTATTTACATGTACTCTGACCAACACGCGAAGTCGCTGGCATTGCGCTTTGGTCGCGCCTTGGTCGCGCCTGTGCCATGCTCTCGCAGTATTGAGTTTGGCAAGACGGCAACAAGAGCTGGCCATCAGCACCGGCTTCAGCGGCTCAGCCATCAAGGGTTTCTTTTGAGGCTGCGGTGGGTCTTCAGGGTTTTAAGGCACGAATACCGCCTGCCGCAACCCGCATTTACAACTTTTGGCAACGGCGGGCCGGGCCTCCGCGACTCCCACAGTGGACGGTCATTCATCCCATTATACCACGGAGCTCTGGCACACTCATAAACCGCTCTGGGCGTGTATGCCTATACGACTACGCCTCTCGTCTGTGGCCGGAGGAGTGCTGTCGCATAGCGTCCAATTTCGGAGGCATATACAGCGTGGCTGGCATGCAATAACCATATACTAGAACTCCTCAATGGTACGCTCTTTGCTCCGTCCTCTCCGACTGTTCTTATATCAGCCGGCAGGCGCACACAAACCTTTCTCCTGCGACATTGGGCCGCTCTTCGTTGGCTCTGCGACACTACATTCAATCGCAATGATAACGTTGACACTTTTTCGGAACAAGGCGCACATCACTATCTTCGCTCTCATCAGCTCTGCACAAGGCCCGTGACGATAATCCCGCTCAGCTCTGATGGCGGATCGGTCTCCTCACCGCCATAAAAAGCGCCTCCTGGTCCGTCTCCGAATCCCCAATCACACCCCTCCCCAGAATGTCTCTTCTCAACTCGATCCTAACCGGCGTCATCACCTCTGGTCTCACCAAGGCCTGCATCCTCGACTCGACTAGCTTGTCTGACACCGCTCCTTGCTCGCCGAGCTCATATGACGCGTCGAACAAGCCTACGAGAGCTAGTCTCCCAACAGACCTCAGCGCACTTTTCAACTGGTTGAAAACATCCACCGGAGTGAGGGACGGGCTCAAACTCGCGCTCATCAGATGGGTCATGAACCTGCTCTTGCGCTTGGCGCGCTTCGTTCGCCGTTACTTCAGGCGGAGGGCTGCAGATGTTGTTAGATACACTATCTCTATCTCGGAGAAGGATGATGCCTATGGTAAGTGTTCCATCGAAATCGGGGCGCGTTGCTTAATTCTGTGTGCCAGAATGGATGCTCGTCTGGCTTTCAAAACAGCCTGTCTGGTGTACGTCTCTTCCCTATGCTTGCTGTCATCCCTTGATGAACGAATTAACGCAGCCAAGTCCAACGACATCGAGATAACAACTAATCCCCGCGCCGTAAAGTGGAGTACCCTTGGCTCTACTAAGCCAGACGACGACCGCGCCATCGCAAATCTCGCGTTCTTCCCCCGTGGCACAGGCGACTCGGACCTCTATACGACGTGGTTCAAGCACCACTATGTCACGATCACACATCACAAGAATGCTGGCAACAATTGGCGGCGCAAGCCAAATGTCATTGAACTCAAGTACGTATCTTCCTCACCAATATAGTTTATTATCTGTCATGCTAATAAAATGCCTCTCTAGGACGATGGCACGCAGTCATCGAGTATTGCAAGACCTGGTGCGCGAAGCCCGAGAAGAATTTATCGGGATAACATCCAATCGGACAGCGATATACACCGCTGATTCGGATAACCACCAGTGAGCTCGACCTCCTGTACGATGACTATCACTAACATTGGTATACCAGCTGGGGCCCTGCCTGGAAACTCGTCAGCAACAGTTCTAAACGCGGCCTGAACACAGTCATCCTCGAGTCAGACATGAAGATGAACGTGCTCGAAGATGCCAAGGCCTTCCTCGAGAGCAAGGAATGGTACGCTTCGCGTGGAACTCCCTTCCGAAGAGGATACCTGCTAGTGACTTCTGTGCCTTTGCTCGAATATATCAGACAAGTTGACGCAACGTATAGCATGGTCTCCCAGGATGCGGCAAGACATCCCTAGTCTCCGCGTTGGCAGGCGAGCTTTCGTTGGATATTTACATAGTCTCCTTGTCCCAGCGTCATATGGACGACCACACCCTGATGGGTTACATGAACAAGCTCCCGGAAAGGTGTATTGCCCTGATTGAAGACATCGACGTCGCCCTGGACGGTACGCTAAACCGCGATACGCCCGCTGGTGAAACTCGTTCTCGTGGGAAGAAGCTTGGAAAGTAAGTCCATCCTGACTACATAGTGCTAGATCCCATGTGCTGACAATCATGTATGTGTAGGGTTTCTCTCAGCGGACTTTTGAATGCCCTAGACGGCATCGGCGCGCAACAAGGCCGTCTTCTCTTTGCTACAACCAATAAAGTCGACTCCCTCGACGCAGCTCTCTCTCGTCCTGGCCGCATGGATGTATGCATCGAGTTCAAGCTTGCCCAGAAGTTTCAGGCGCGCGAAATGTTCGTATGGTTCTACAAGCCGGACGGCGGTTCCGACTCGGACATTGGGGAGGAGGAGGAGGAGGACGGGGAGGAGGAGGAGGACGGGGAGGAGGAGATTGCCACCTCATTGATGCCGGAAGCCCCCTCCTCAGTTACCTGCGTGGGCTTCCTCCCAGGGAGCAGAGTTCCGAAGTACTCCTTGGCTCGCATTCAACGCCTGGCGGACGACTTTGCTGGCTTGATTCCCGACCAGAAGTTCTCCATGGCGAGCATACAAGGGTACCTCATGGAACATAGGGAAGATCCCGTTGGGGCAACAAGAGGCGTAACTGCATGGATCGAGGAAGAGGAGCAGACTGAGATACACATCGAGGCGGAGAGACGTGCCGAGGAGGCGGCGGCCAAGCGTGTGGAAGCGGAGAAGCGAGCTGTAGAGATCACACCGCCTCCTGTGCCGAAGGAACTGCTGGAATATCTGGAGAAGTTGAATGCACCAGACACAAAGGACGAAAGTGACCCCAAGGCTCCGCAGTCGAACGACTCTCAATGCGGAGCCTCGGATTCCAGTAGCTCTGTCGAACCGGCAAGCTCTGACTACAGCTCGGATACAGAGTCCTTCACATCCGTTCACCAATCCGAGGATGATGCATCAGCGTCACAAGAACACAAACCATCGAATGAGGGAGCGGTTCGTGGAGAATGCGACTTGGAGACGGTCTCTGTTGGTAGTAGTACTCTTAGCACATCGTAAAGCTTAGAACCGGGAATGCTTGTGAATCGAATACAGGTCTGGTGATCCCACCTTACGAAGTTACGAGATATCTTGATCCCGGCAATGTCCACGATGGCTGTCAATCATGTGGAACTTGGCGCTTAGCTCTCACTCGCATTTCGAACAGGAGGACCGCCTGCAGACCGTGCGCAATGTACACCTGTTTCGTGGATGGATGACGCTGATATACTACGCCAGACATCATGGTCTCTCCAAATCCTCCGTTGACCGACCTCGTCAAAAACGTGTTTCGCGATCAGGCATCTTACAACAGATTCGCAAACGCTCTTCGTTCGGAAGCTAACCTTTCATACCCTCCTATGAAAGAAGGCGCAACGACCTTGAGTCTCTCAAGCTTTATTCTACCCTCGCCCTCAGAAAACCCGGACGATCCTGTCAACCGAGTTTGCACGGCATTCCAAGCGGTGACGAGTCTTGTTCGCCTGATTATCCAGGCTAAGGCTTCCAAGAGAGTCTCAGAGCAGGTGCTGAAGAAAGCTAGAGAGCTTTTTCTGCAAGGGGCGGCCTTCAAGATCGCGTCTTGGACCGTGCTGTTTTTGGATAAGGTGGTAAAAACGGCTGCAACCAGTGCCACGACGACGGTGACGACGTCCGAGTTGAAATCCTCCGACAACCAGTCTGTTCAAGTTGCTGGCTACCATCACGACTTTTACCATCTCATTGCACAACACTACTTGGCGGCTGTTGAATGCGATGTTCTCGATGCCGACACTATGTTATCTCTGGAAGATTTTCGAGTTGGGCAAAGCACCGGCAAACTTACCATGTTGACCAAAATTGTTGGTGACTTGATCTACCACGCATCTCCAAACTCCCAACAGCCTTCGAAAGCGCGTATAAACGCTTTGACAATATCTTACAGGACTTACCGCGCGTTCGAGGGCCGTGGTGGAAACGCACAAGCCTCAGCTTGGCTGACAACACTTGTGGATTACCTCCTCGCCGGCGAACATTCCCTCAGGTTCATGCACTGCCTCAGAGAGGTTATGCCCGAGGCACTCCCCAGTATCCAGCGTTCTACAGATGAAATGATTTTTTCAAGAGCGCTCGCTAGCCTATGCATGGTGTATAAGCTGAGCGTTCTACTGTGGTATGATGGGGGGCCGGGGCCGGGCTCACCGAATGGCATACGGAGAGTGGACGTCGCCTCCAATGTCTCATTGGAGACTACATGTGGTGTTCTATTCACCTTAGCGCACTCCCCATTTCTCTACAGGTGCTCAATCTCCCAGTCAGCGACATGGTTCCAGCTCGCGTACGACGCCACATTTCTTGTCGATTATGCAGCCGATTACCTGATTGCCATCATTCGCTTTGTCGGCCGCGAAGCTGCTTTCCTCGCGCTGCGATCCCGAGTGCTAGTCTCGATTTGCAGCCTCTCGCGTATCCTGAACACTAGTCAGGCGTTGATGCGCGTAGTGAACGAGGTTCAGCGGTTTCTGAACTATCACTCCGTTCTACAGCAGGCCACAAAGTCATGTAAATATCTAACAGCCTCTCCAAAGTATCATCGCATCATCGCATCGCTTGAATGGTTTCAGCGGTTCCAGAAGGCCGTGGTACGTGATCAAACGAGGCTTCTGGGTTGTCTCAAAGCAATGCCATCAATATGTGACTACACCAAAGTGCGCACATAGTCTTGTTTCATCGCAGACTGTTAAAGCTTATGACCTCTACAGTGTCCAAACAGAGAACATTTTCTTCGTCCCTTTCGGCGCTGCGGAAAGTGCCAAGTTGTGTATTACTGTTCGAGGGATTGCCAGCAGCGATGTTGGAAGGACCATCGGAAAGAGTGCCCCCGGATTCGAGCATCCAGGGTTTCAGGTAAGATACCAACGCCGCCTCGAAGCATGTCATCAGGCTCAAGATGCTCTCGTAGGGTTGTTAAAGCGACCTGAGATCTCAGATGTGACTGGCCTGGTCGAAGATGGCATTATGTATCTCCCTAAAATGGACGCCGCATCCTTGGCAGTACTGATCCACTCGCACGCCCAAGGGAAATCAATGCACGACCCGGCATGGAGGCTCACTTTGGCCCTCGAGGACGACCATGTCGGGGTTACTTACGATGAATATCCTGGCACGAGTGGGCGACTGGATGAACAGCAAAAAGCAGAATTGGAGCGCCACTATCAAGGCTTCGATGAGGATATACCGGGCATATTGGTCCAGGTGCTCTTACCGGAGGACAACGATATACTGCGAATGGCAACAGCGGGCTTTGTGAGCTTAGCTCGGATTCAGCGACCGACAGCACTGTATATGCCGAGTTTAGCGAGGTCGCTACATTTGGTGAAGAAGTGAACGTGTTGAGTACTCGATGTATATCGACTGTAATAGATCGATAGAAGCGGCACTGTACGTGGCAACGAGGTTATCACCGTCTCTCTAGTCTACTGTAAAAACACATTTTGTTTCGCACCACCGTGGCGCCAGATCTCTGGAATTCAGCCTTATTCTGACATTGTGAGAAGGCTCAGTGATTTTGATTCGCGCACTGCTTTTACGAAATGAATAGCCGTCAATCATTCCACCCTATGATTCCAAAGCAAGAAGATTGCAATACACTCCGATTCTACTTTTCTGTATGTCTCTACCCACTCAACAACGCCTCCGCCGCCTTCCTCGCATTTGCCCTCGACGCCTCCAACGCCAACTCCAGCGTCCGGATCTTCTCCCTCGCCTCCCGCAGCTCGGACTTGAGTGACGCATTCTCTGTTGCCAAACCCTGTGCAAGGAGAACATGTCAGAAGAAATCGAAAGAAGATACAAGAATGAGACGAACATCATCCTGTATTTGAGGCTTGGGACTCTCCACTGGCGCAGTCGGACTCGGAGGCGACGGCGTGGCAGGCTTTGGCTCACTATAACTCTTGGTCATTTCTACAGGAGTAACTTCCTTTGCTGGCAGCGACACGGATTTCGCTACAGGCGCTGCCGCAGGAGCCGGGGCGGGGGCGGGGGCGGTGGAGGTAGGCGTAGGAGCAGGAGTGGAAAAACTTGTTGCACTTGCACTTGCATTCGAGACAGATCCATTCGACAGGTCCACGACCTTCGGCGGCGCGGTCTTCCCTCCAAACCATTCCTGTGCAGAAAGAGCGGGCTCAGCAGAGGGCGCAGGTGGGTAGATGTCACTCTGGAAGGAGTCGGATTTGCGGGGAACGATAAAGGCAATGGGCTCGACGCTGTTTCCGTGGATCTTGTATGCCCTGGCGATCTCACAGTCGCTGATGTTGAGTGCACGTCGGGGGAGGAAGCACATCCCGCGCTGAGGATCAGCCGACTTGTGCTCGGCGAGGGCGAAGAGATTGTCGGATTCGTATTCGTAGTAACGGATGTTTCCATCACCCTTTCCAGCTTTCAAATTGTCAATTGGTATCCCAGTGAGAAACATGTGTGCTCACCCAAGAATAATAAGCCATTATCGCTCCAGAACGGCATGACGACACCGGCGCTCTGGTCGATGCTGAGCATCTTGACATTGGACAGCGTGCTCGCATCCCACACGCCGACTTGGCGCTCGCTCATCTTGCTGAACCCGGTGGTGCCGATCCTATCCTCACCCATCCACACCACCCTCGCGCCTTTGACACCAGCATGTCCTTCCCCAATCCTCACAGCCTCCCTCGAGGCGCGCGGATCGAACAACCTCAACTTACGATCCCTCGACGTCGCAGCAAGATACTTGCCCGTCGGATCCCACGCAATACTCTGAATCGTATCCCCAAACCCACCAAGCGTGATCTTGGGGTCCTCCGTGTGCGCGATATCCCACAACTTGATGACATGCTCCCCACCGGCACTCGCGCTGGCGAGAACGCCGTTGGCAGATGGGTTCCAAGTGACTTGGCCGACTTTGCGCGGGCTCGCCTCGACACGCCAGACAGGCTCAAAGTCGCGTGGTTCCCAGCCATCAGCTCCCCAGCCTTCGAAAGCGGACTCGGGGATCTTCCATAGCATAACTTTACCGTCGTCGCCAGCAGAGGCAACGAGGGAGTCGTCGTGGGGAGACCAGTCGGTATCGAGGACGGCAGCAGTATGGGAACGCGCCAGAGGGAGGGTGTCGGGGAGCTTGTAGGGGAATTGACCGGGGATTGGGCCGAAGGGAGATGGGAGGGGCAGGACTCCAAATGCTCCTCCACCGGAGGCGTTCCAGTTGATGGAGATATATTTCTAAGAAGCATCAGAGAAGCTACAACAAAAAAGACTAAAGACACATACAGCTGAACAAGCTACAACGTTTGTGTCCCAGGCGCTGTTCGTTACTTTGACGTTCTCGATGCCATGCTCCTTTTTGGCGGATTGTCCAAAGACATGACTGCATGCCGGGAGTTAGGTCCGTCGGTGGTGATAGTTGGATGATGAGCGTCCGCAGGTGCAACACGCAGGATATGCAGATATGGTGGGAGGCACAGATCCCAATCGAGGCAGAGAGATCAGCAGCATTACGGGCAGGCACAACGCGGATGGCGCGTAGTTTGGATAACCATAGGCGTCAACGTTCCGCGTTGTTTTGAACGTAATTTGTGATGAGATGACCGTCGACAGGTCACCGTATTGACATAGGCGCGTGAGGGGAGAGGTCGATAGGCGATGGAGACGTCATCATGGGCCAGTTTGAGATAGAGGGACCGTGGGCAGCATTATGGAAGAGCCAGAACCAAGGCCACCAGGCGCCAAAGCAAATTGAGCACCGATGCCGACATTCGGTTGATAGTCAACGAAGGAAGAAAGGCCGAGATCGAGGTGAATTCAGTGCCGCGATGCACGACGAGCGTGAATTGGGATGAGTTGGCGCGCCAATATCGATGTCGATGACGATGGCAACACGAAGTGCGTGGGCAATGATGGGATGCGGAACAGCAACGACATGTCGACGGTATGCAGAGATGCGGACAGGATCCACGGAAAAGCCGGTGGCGTACCGCAGAGGGGGTAGGATATGGGTTAGTGCAATGCACGCAGAGCAGATTGGATAGTGATTCCGATACACAGCGACGCCCCGACGCAGCGCAGGTTGTTACGTGTCGTCAAAGGTAGGGCCATGTTTCATCGAGCATTCACGGGCGTCCAAATGCCAATTGATTGAGTGGATATGGTCCGAACAACAGCGCCGGCGACGTGGATGGAGACGTGCAGAGGAGCGGGAATTGGATGGGGTAGGGTAAGAGGCAGTAGGGACCGTCAGTAGCGGCCGATAAGTACCACGATGAGCACGCACCGGTATTTTGACGGCCTGATAAATCGCGACATCCTGCTCGCTTTGGTCGACGGCGACGAGGGCGAAGGTTGTGGGTGATGGTAGCAAACAAGGTTGTTGGATGGCTGTGCAGGGCCGGATCGGAAGCCGCTCTCTCGAGCTCGGTCTGGACTCGTCCTCAGACGAACTTGAAGCTAACTTTCATACCAACTACATCTGTAGAGACAATTATACACGAGGTATGTCTCTCATAACTATGACCGGTGCAGAATAGCGAGCCCAATATAATTTACTCACTCGCTTTTGACTGTCGCGTGCCAGGAAAGACTCTAAGAGTTATTAGTTCGGAATTATGCATGTTCCATCTTTACAGTACCTGTAAACAGGTCTGTCAAGTCATTGGAAGAATGCATTTGTGGTGGCTGTAAACGGACCGTCAAGATTCTGGCTGCCAGACAGACGCGACGAGGTCTAGTCACTACCTTCCATGTTGACTCGGACTTGAGAAACATTACACAGTCCTCGGCAACGTACTCGAGAAAACTTGACAGAACCAATCCGCTACGGTTTCTAGCAGAGTATAGCGTCGGAATTTCAGCTCGAAGTTTGCGCATGAAATGAACATGAAACTGAACATACAAAGACTTGACATTGTCCCTTTGGACTGGCCGCGACGCGACGAAATGAATCGTACTAGAGGGGTTGACTGGAGATATAGATACCATGCCCTTCAAGAGTGGCAGTCATGGCCACAGGAGGCTCAACAAGATGGAGAACAGGTAGCACAACACGAAGGACAAGGAGCTGGAGCGCAGTTCGCCGCAGTAAGGTGGCTGGCAGGCGCAGCAAGAAGGCCAGACGGTGTATGTAACAGCTTCGGATTAATTTCAGCAGCAGTGAACTGTGACTTCAGACTTCTGACTGGCTGCTGGGCCCTGGCCCCTGGCAGTGGCGCACTTTTGTCGAGTCTGGAGGGTAAAGTGCAAAAAATGGGGACACCCAGGATTGAACTGGGGACCTCCAGAAGGCAGGACGGAGTGAACCGACACGCTTCAGTCTGTTGCTCTCCCAACTGAGCTATGTCCCCGATACTTCGGTCGGTTTTGGCAAAACAGGACCGCGCACGTTTCCATGTGATGTGATGCCAACTCGTGACAGGGTGACACACGCGTCTTGCTCTTGCCCATCACCATCGCGCATCCGCCACCATGTCGCAAGAACCCGAAGACGTCAAGCCCAAAATCAGCATCAACATCCAAACCGATGACGGACAAAGTGCGCTCAATCTTTCTTCCCAAAACGCGTTTTTCACGTTGCTGGCCACGCAGAGATTGCCGTCATGGTGCGGCGGGACACGCGGTTTGCCAAGGTATTTGGTGCTGCAGAGGTGCGTTGCTGGCTATGTCCGACCGGGGCCAGCCGTTGACTGTCTGTGCAGAAGAAATTTGGCAAGGAGCCAGGCGCGTAAAAAGCTGTGAACGACGTGTATGGGGGTAGCTGATCGTTGTGCAGGCACCTTCAAGTTCACGTTCGAGGGAAAGAGGATACAGCCAGATCAGACGCCGGCAGAGGCGCGTCTCTATCCACCATATTGTTATCATCGCGCTTACTGTTTCCGTAGGTGGACATGGACGATGGCGATACGATAGACGCCCATTTGGAGCAGGTGCGTGGCTCGTTTTCATCACACGCAGCACTATCTGACGCGGTCCTGCCAGCTCGGCGGCGGTTGTTGACGATCATCCATTTCTTGTTGTATTCCTTATTATCTATTCACCTTTCCACTGTCTGCCAGGGGACTCTAAGAGATCCCTACATCACGGTTTCCATTCTCATAACACGCCACGTCTGACTCACTTGCCACCACTTATGATCACACACACCCTCCATCAAAGACTTCCAGAACTCTAGGCAGCGAACAAAGACGCTTAGACAAAGATATGGTTCGGCTCGGTTCACGGGACCTCCATTTGCGAACAGTGTCTCTTCTGATTACATTCTGGGTCCGGGTCGACATCCTCCCGTCGATCTTTCTCTTCTAGCCGGGCGGGAAGGTATGGTATTCAGACAAGATACCTAGAGTGATTAACTCACGGACTTCCAGGATAAATGTTCGCTTCTTGTCGTCTGGAAGCCTGGGTCAGTTCCCTCTATTCATGCTCGCTGATCTTTTACCACATACCACTCGTAAAGCCAGATTCTACTGGAATTCATAGGGACGTCACCTTCCCGGCGTGTGTCTATTTTCCTGTCTTCTGCCTCGTTGACATACACCTGACGTACCGAGTGGGTCGCCTCCACTGCATTCCGGCATTCAAAGAACGTCCTAGGCTTTTTATTATCACACACACGCCCACCCTCACTCCACTCGTCAAAGAATGAGGCCCTGGTCTGGTTCGCGGGACCATCATTTCCGAGCACTAGTATCCCTCCCCACGTTCATGTATGCGTCATTCTGGGTCCGGATCGAGGTAAATCCCACTATGTCTGAGCTACACAAAGAGGGACTGTCCAGGTATCGTGTAGAGCCCTGCACACAGAATGTCATTGACGCCGCATGCAGGGATTGATTATGCTTCCACAGCTAGAAGGTGTAGTGATTTGTATTGTCATGGCCGCTTTATTGGCTCCGGCGGTGAGGTGAGTCTTGGCTCACGCTCGAACTGTTTCTGGCGGTCTCAGCTGTCAGTGCAGTGTATGGCGGTCCTGGCGGCCATTTTGTTGTTTTCATGTACCCGGGTCTCGTGTTGTTGACGGTTATGAGACACGAGATAGACAGATGTGGATGATATCGTTACGGGCGTTGAAGATGCGACTCGGAGGGCGGCGTGTCGTAATCGGTCGGTCTCAATCCATCCAGCGTGATGCCTGCTTAATTGAACGCGACAATTCACAGGCCAGGTGGTATGCGACATTTGTCCTACGACAAAGATTGCGGAGAAGCTTCTTGCGTGTTCATTGTCACTCCCTGAACATTGTTCATTGACTGCGGCAGACAAGACAAATACCCAACACAACGATCAAAGCGCTGGTCCTGTGGGGAATGTGATTAGATAAAGGTACAGATAACGCAAACAGACCACCGCATGAGCCGGCTCGGAAGTGATTGATCGTTTACCTCCGCTTTATCCGTTCCCTTTCAATGGCGAGTATAAAGACGAGGTGCGGTGTTCTCCAGCGGCCAGCGCCATCCCCAAACGCACCCCACCAGCGATCACCATCATGGACATGAAAGCCAACGCCGCGAGACCACCCACTAGGCCAGTGCCGGTGCCGGTGCCCACCTACTACACCCAATCTTCGCCATCCTACTACACCCAATCCGCGTCCTCCTACTACAATCAGTCCCCATCCACACCACGCGCTCGTGAGCGCAGAGGCACATCATCATCCTACACATCTTTCACTGCGGTGGACGAAGACTCCGAGTCATACTACCAACCACGCGTCGCGTTCTCGTCCTCCCCTTCATCATCCATATACAGCGCGTCGTCGTCTTCGTCGCTGTACGGGCCGTATCCCACCCACCCAAAGACTCGGAAACCTGAAAGGAGTTCGTCGTTTGGGTCTGTCAGGGAGGAGGAGGAGCAGGAGTATTATGACGAGGACGACTCGGAGGACGAGGAAAACGAGGACGAGGGAGAAGAGAAGAACATGAAAGACGAGGAGGCGTCGTACGCGGAGACGATGAAGCGCCAGCTCCAGACCGTGCAATTCACGGTCGGATTCAAGGTGTTCAAGGCACGGCGGAAGTTGAGGAAGGCGTTCAACCGCGAGAAGCAGTGACGCGACACGATACCCAAACACACAGTCTATATACAATCCCACCCAATCAACCAACCAAGCATTGCATCGCATCATCATGACTACTTTTCATCTTGTACTTTTACCGTTGTACTACATCATTTTTCCATACCCGCAGGCCGTCATGTTATCTCTCTGTTGTACGAATCAAAGAATTGAATACAAGGATTCCAATCGCAACCTTGTGTCCGCGATAAGTACCATGAAGTAGCCTCTGAATGAAGAACAGGGACGGAACCGCATCTTGAAAAAGAGAACAAGTAAAGGAAGATTGCCGTTTGAGTGGCGCAGGTCAATTTGGCACGGACATTACGTGTATGCATGCAATTCCGCCTCTCTCGAAGAGAAGGATCGCCAGGCGGACAGAACATGATATATATCCAGGGGTGGAGTTTGAACTTTTAGTGCTCGGTGGGGGGAAGTGGGCTTGGGTGGAGGAGTAATAGCCGGAGTAGGGGAAGAGCTAAGCTTGGGGAAGGTGGGCGCTCCGAGTCTGATACACAGAATTCGGAGATTCCGGAGATTCCAACAGTTTGCGCACCTCGGTGGCTCAGTTTGAACTTCCAGATGAGCGTCAAAGTAAGGGCAGAAAGACCAGGAAGACAAATCTCCGCCTGATTCGACGCTAGATCCGAATGAAACTCGCCATGTGAGTATTACATGTGCGAGAACAATAGACGGGCGGGATAGTTCAGTCATGGACTTTCAGATGAGCGTCAAATCGAAGAAAACTCTACCTCCTTCGGTGCTAGATGCGTTTGGGTCACTGATGATACCGAGCGAAATTCGCTGTGTGGAAATTCGCTGTGTGTACCATACATGTGTAAGAACAATAAACGGGCGGGAGACAGTGTCAACTTTCACCTGGGATAAGCACACTGGCGCCTAGTTGGCCTGCAATGGCAGGAAGACAATAGAGCGTGACTCGGAATACCGGCAAGCGGACAAAACAATAAGGCCGTCGAGTCGTGGACAGTATAAGACAAAAGTGCCTGGATCCACAAATGTTGGAACACTCCAGTATCGTGCGCTTGACTGTCGACACTAGGACTCTACTGCCGACAGTCAAGCGATCTGATGGTGGAAAAGTAGGCCCATGACTGACCCTTTGAATTAGGGATATCTAACGTGTATCAGGCGGCTAACATCGGTCTAGTGTGACGCCACAAACGAAAGGTTCAGGTGCGTACCATTTTCTTCGATCTTGTGTCCTGATCTGATGTTGTTTTCCGTCCGGGTGCTTCGAGCACGATTGTGCTTCCACCGTAGTTTTACGCCTGCTACAGACTGCATCAGTGCATGGACCGTATCGAGTGATTGTTCCATTAGCTCATGGTATGTCTTATTTTCCCTTTCGTTTCTCTCACCGATGTGCTCTCACCTATTCAATGAGATACACATGTAGCCACGGATTTGCTTGGTGTATACTTACTGTACTGAATCTTTATTCAATTACTCCGTTGTGTAAGCCATTTTCAAGTACAAATGATACCGCTCTCCACTCGGCGCGCCAGTCTGAGTGAGTGCATCGCAGCGCGACATCTCAACAGTGCACAGTGACAAGGAGGCGGTTCTGAGTTACGTGATGGCACGTGGCGGCGGTGCAAATTTCAGGATCGCGTCCAATTCAATCGCAGACATCCATCATCAATACTTGGACCCTTTAGCTCCTTCCTTCTCTCCCTTCACTGTGACGGTGCCCGCGCCCCCGACGACCAGCGCCAATCTACGATGAGCAAAGCGCCGTCTGCGCCCACATCCTGCTCGGTAGCGTCGACCTCGGCGTCGGCCATGTATGCGCGCGACCGCGACGTCAAGTTCCTCGTCGTCACCGACGGTGTGCGGCGCATCCTGCTGCCCAAGAAAGAAATCGCCCACTCCTTTGAGGTGAGTCATTGGACGGCTCTTTATCTGCCTCGTGCTGGGCCCTTAAAAACGTGCAGGAAACCCTCCAGAGGATCTCGAACTACTACCCTGCCATTCCCAGAGGCAGTCTCGCCCTCTGCACGGACAGGCTGGAGGAGTGCCAGGGCGAGATGGTCGAGGTGACGCGCGAGTCGTGGCCGTATGTGCTTCCGCTGGTGACCGCGGTGACTGTCGCCCAGATGCCTGGGACCCCCGCGTACAACGCCAATAAATCCGCCGAGGTGATGGATAAGATAATGAACATGCAGCGTCAGTCACATTGCAAGCTTAACATCCCCGGCCCGTGCTTATCTTGCCTTTAGCTTTGCCTGTCTCACCCCCCTCGTATTCGAATCCGCCTGCCAGTGCAATGGCAACGCCAGCATGCTCACCTGTGATGACGCATCAGGCTCCAGCAGATCAAGAACGTACTGCCTCGTCGTCGTCGAACCCACCTGCCATGGCGACGCCTCGCTCGCCTGTACTGCTCCACCAGTCTCCACCAATTCAACGTAACCAGTCCTCCTCATTCTCGTCTTCGTCTTCAGCATCCACTTCTCGTCCTTCTTCAAATACTTCACATCCTCGTTCCAGCGATTCTCATCCTGCTCCCATCCTCCGTCGTCCTCCTCCCATTGACTCCAATCCTCCTCCCGTCCTCCGTCGTCCTCCTAGCGACTCTAACTCTCCTCCCGTTTTCTGTCGTCCTCCTCCTAGCGACTCTCGACCTCTTCCTATCCTCCGTCGTCCTCCCCCCAGCAACTCTCAGCTTCCTCATAATCCATCGTTACCGCCCAAACCGACTCCCGCCACACGTATGCCCCCTGCGCCAGAATTCTACATATACATTGCCTCCAAGTGGGACGAAGACAAACGTTTACGCGTCTCGGCCCCGAACTCGATGAAAAGAGTGCGCGAGAAGTACGCCGAACAGGTCCACATGCCGGCGAGTGATATCTCGCTGATGTTCGGAGAACGAGAGCTGGGTGACGACAGTGTTGGGTCGTATGGAATCACCCAAGACGCAACTGTGAATGCTGTGATGCGTGGTGATCCGCGTCTCTATAAGAAGCGACGTCTTGGTGCGGAGGAGGAATCGAATAATTCTCTCAGGAGGAGGTTGTCGTGAGTGGGACACATTTGGAGACGAATCCTCTTGTTTTGTTCTTGTGTTTCTTATTGAACCTTCGTATTCGCCCATCCACTAGCTATAGCTGTACGATAAAGCCATTTCGCTTTCCTTGATAATACTGTACCTGATCCTACTCTTTTATCTTACGCTGTATTATTCTTACATGCAGATACCGTACTCGAGACTTCCTCGTCATACGCTCCAGTTCTATCTGTTCAACAACTACTTAGCACGATACAGTAGATTTGGTGCCCACTACCAGTAGAATTCTTGTAATTCTTTCAATATTCGTGGCAGGAGAACAAACTCATTGATCTCACTGACAGATAGTTTCTGCGTTCTTCAGAGAGTGTGGAACCATTAAACAGACTTGGGTCATAAACGAGAGCGAGACGACGCTGACAGTTTGAGGGCGTTCAATCCACTGGGATCACCCATGCCATGGGATGTGCCTGGAATGACTCAGCTAAAATACGTGGGCACATTTGTCGAATCCCGTGAGTCAGCCCCGCCTGCCGCCAACTCCCGCTCCTTCCCGCCGCCCATTTACCGTTGCCAACTGTCCATTAGTATCCTCATTACCTCCCCAAAACCATCGCCATGTGCGGCCGCCAACATCGCCACTTTGAAAGCTCGCGATATTCCACCGTTGCGCCCACTACTTACTCAGGTTCCGGGACGACTCGGCCGGCTTGAAACATGCCGCCCGATGCGACTTCCTCAGTTCTCGGGCTGATATTTGGTGGATTTGTTCTCCGATCGAGCAGTTGACTGGTATTTCTATGAGAACAAGGTGTGCCTTCCCAAAATTGTCTTGTCAGTATACTCATTATCCCCTAGTCTACTATCTGTGTTGCCGAGCGCGTGCCAAATTGTTTGGTCGCAGGCCACGCATAATAGAGTAGACCGGACCTCGGCCATAAAATGAGCACCGTACACGCCAGCCCCCGCCATTCCTACTGTTCTCCACTCCATGCCCATGCCTCATTGTAGTGTACTTAGAAGTCTCGAAATGTCACCACTACTACATTGGTGTTATCCCATCATCTCGATTGGTATGGATATATAATCAATGAGAATGAAACAGGAATGAGAAGGTGGCGCGCAGAGGCGCATGAAAGGGCGGGCACTTCATAATAACGATGACAGCGGGCCTTATGTTTTTTCAATGACAACGCGATTTCGGGAAGTCCCGATTCCCATGGGATGGAATGATCCCAGCGGGCTGAACCCTGTGGACAGTTTATGCGAGTTGAACTAGGTTCCACCGTGCGGATATATTGATTGCTGATCGCGATTTACCGAGATAGTCACCCCGTTCTCCTTTACATAACTCTCCACCTCCCCATCTACTTCCTACGTCAAACACCACCCCGCGATGAGGGAATGTACGCGCCTGTTGTATCGCTCTGAAGGGAAAGGGCTCACGTTCACTTTCATAGCCAATTACCATGAGCACGGACAAGAGAATCCAACGCCGACAGTCTACCCTTGGGATAGCATAATGTCCTACTATCCCACTCCCATGGACGATAGCCCTTCGCTGGACCCGCAATCAATGTTTCCTTTCGAAGTAAAGCGGCTCGTTTAGAAATGCGCAACTGCCTGATTGAAGCTCTTTGCATGCAGTCCAATGTGGATGGGGCCGTCATGCCTGATGTCATGTATGCTCGCAAGACTACGGTTGGCAACGAGAACGCAAATTACCTCTCGAACCACGGGGTAAGCAGGCTCTAGTGCGATGAACATCTGAATGATTGGATTGCCAGAACGATCGGATATTGTCTGTATCAACAGCGTTCCATCCCGATGCGCACCTAGTCCCATCGACGCACCCAAACCTCATCATCTTATCCTCGGATGGGGTAGCTTTCTACGTCCACAAGGCGGTCATTGACGCCGCCTCGAATGACTTTGCATCTTTACTCAAAACCGAAGCGGACGGGCTGGTGCAGGCCGACGAACACTCCGTCGTGCTTAACATCCTGCTGCACGCCATTTACGACCTCTCCCTTGCGCAATACAACCCCACATTGGAACTTCTCACCCACGCTGTAGAACGCATGCCATTCTATGGCCTCAGACCTGCGGAACTCATCCAACCCACGAAACACTTGTTCTCCCTGCTGTACTCCTTTGCCCCATATCGGCCTATGGACGTGTACATCTGCGCTGCGCGCTTCCATTTACACGACCTCGCGGTGCTTACGTCGAGTCACCTCCTTTCGTTCAAGCTGGAACGGATCACGGACGAGATGGTGGACGGGATGGGCGCGCGGTATCTCAAGAAACTGATATGTTTGCATCAGGACAGGATGCAGTCGTTGAAGGAGATCATGATTGTGCCGCCGCCGGAACATAAGGGGTGCGCCTCGAATTCAAGGCGGGCATGGGCGTTGGCTGCTGCGATGGCTGTCAATGAAGCAAGGCCTGGTAAGTTTTGTCACTGCTTGTGAACTGCATTACTGAGGCTTTTCTCCAATTCTAGACATGTCACCACACTTATTGGCATCGCTGATGACGAGATATGCTGGAGAAATTACGTGCGCTATATGCAGTGCACATTTCCGGCAAACGTTGGCTACTGCAATCGAAAAGTGGTGGCGAGTGAAGGTGAGCGCCACGATTGTCCCGGTATGGCCAAGCTAACTTTTTGCTTACTAGGCCACTATCAGCTGACGGAACGGTCGTCCCGGTTGCAAATCACGCATTGTGATATGACCTAGTCTGTAGGTTGAATCTAGTCTCCCTTGTCAGACCAAGGCGTTACGAGTGATGCCAATCGCACTCCATTACGCTTGATCCCCGGTCCAGTGGGTCGCGAGAGAGATCTCTGGCTTCAATAGCTTCAGATTGGAAAAGGCTGGAACATGACCGTTGTATGCATTTGATCGTATGTATCATCAGTTCATAGATGCAGACTTGTTTGCTTCCTGTGCTACTAGTGCATAGAATTCTCTTCTCATTCCGTGTCTTCCGTGTTCACTTTTGCAGTGCCTCCAAGACGGCCTTCGCCAAAGGTCCTGCAGATGCTGGGTTCTGTCCGGTGTATAGGTTCCCATCGACCACAACCTTAGGCTTGAATGCTGCCAACAATGTGTCTCGTCACGACGAGTTCTACTTACACCCCACGGCTCGTTCTTGCTGTATCTACCTCCCTTTCTGACGAGTTCGTCTTCAAGAGAGAAAGGGATTGTCTAACAATCACCGTAGTTGAGCGAAGAAACACAAAACTACGCGTCAAGACTCACATTGACCTTGCCCACTTGTTCCTCTTTAACGTTGGAGAAACCGGTGAAGCTCTTCCCGACAAAGATCGATTTACCCCCGGCGTCGACAGCGTTCAAGAGCGCACTGCAAAGCGAAGTATTTCAGCCAACCACAAGTCAGACAGCAAATCCCGAACTTACGCAGGCCCGTGGCAGACGGCGGCTGTGATCTTTCCGCTCTGGTAAGTCTATCGCAAGCAATCAGCGTGGCGGCAGTAACGCAGAAAAATCTCATACTTCAGACGCGAGTTTGATGTTGTCTTGGTCGTTGGGCAAATCGATGACGGGGCCATGGCCACCCACATAGAAGATGGCATCGTATTCCTTGGAGCTCACTTCGGAAAGCTTCTTGGCGCTGGCCAACGCGCCTATGAGTCATGATAAGTACCAGAAGGTTTGAGACGAAAGTAGAGAATGCAGTGCTGCATCAAAAACAGCGCACAATTACCAAAAGTATAGCCACAGTTAGACATTTGATAAGTAATCGCCGATGTTTAGATAGTGACACAACTTGGGTACAACAAGGTCAGTGAGTATGCAAAAGCCTACAGGTATAATGATAATTGTGTCGTTACGCGTTAACCATCCAAGTAACAAGGTCGAAGAAATCCTCCTGCTTTTCCATCTTCCTGCATCGTTCACAGGCCGCGACCGAGCCCGCACAAGGCCAAGGCCGCTCCAAGGGTATCTTCATCGGGTTTGGTGTTCTGCGACCAGCCGGCAGGTGGTGCCCACTCGGTGGCCTTCGTGGCCGTGGCGCGGCCATCACATCCTGCATCGCCAGCGCTCCATGTGGCGGCACGGGTGAGCGTGGGGGCCTTCCTAGCAGCGCCCCTCTCTTCCCGACGGTTTTCCTTTTTCGACCCGAGCCTCGAGCGGGCGCATGCCCACTCCAAAGTGCGGGTGCGCGTAAGCTTGCCGAACTCGACAAACTCTTTGGGCGGCGGGCTGTTGGGCGCGACGACGGGCGACGAGGGCATGTTGTCCCATAGTGACGCGCCGGGATTGCGTGGCGGCGTGGCTGGCGACGCGCGCTCGTTGCGGGAGGCGATGGCGTCGAGGGACGGACGCGTGAAATGAGTGTACGGTTTGTGGCTGTGGTTGGTGCTGTTGGAGAGGGCGCCCTTGCGCTCCATCTGCCGCTTGTTCTGGAACCAGATTGTCACGGATTTGGTTTCCCTGCAGAAAATAACGGAATCAGCGTCGGAAGGGATTGGCTCCGCGGAGGAAAAAGGTGCGCACATTCTACCAGCTTTTGCGACGATGTCCCGCTGCTCTCTCGACGGGTGTGAGGTCTGGTGGAACAGCTCGTCGAGGAGCATCAGCTGCGCATCGCTGAAGCGTTTTCGCGTGCGCCTGATCCGCTGGCTGGTCGTGCTCTCGGCGTCGTCTGACTCGATGCTCGTGGTCGACGACGTGCGCGACAGCTGCTGCGGGCGGTGGGGGTATTGTAGCATTGCTGATGGTGGCGGCGGCAGAGGCGGGGCTGGGCGAAGAAGGGGAGGTGGTGGGAGGAGGGAGAGAGATGCGTAACGCCGACCCTACATAAACGTTACAGTAGCGCGTTTGGTAAACGTGATTCCAAACACGTGATCCCAACGCGTTCACGTGGCTGTCGCGGAAGCAATATGCAGTTTTTGACCTTTGCTCCCACTGCGTTTCTGCTGTCTTTCTATGATATAGTCAAGCTGGAGTGGGTGTGGTTGAGAGCAACTCAGAGCTGGGCTGGAGCTGGGCATGTGCTTTGCAATTGCAAATTGCGCCGCATGTCCTCGGCCGCTGACCAATAATCTCTGTGATTGTATTGTCCAGCTCCTCCATCCCCGTGTCCTTTCCCGTCCTTTCTAAGCCTCTTTTTCTCTCTTATCTACTCGTGGAGGGACACGCAAGGGTCGGATGGACGCTGTCTTCCACTGATTGCCTAACTAGTGCCTAACTAGGCCTCTGTGGATCCCCAAACAAATGCCGGCGGCGCCACATGGTAATATTACGGTCGACCTCCTCCGGGCTCCATCAGCCAACCATCATCAGCCAGATTATTTAACGCCTGCCTGAAGCCGGACCACTCCTTGCCCTTTCGTCCCCGACCAGCCTCTCGCTTTTCTCTGTTTCTCTTTTGCGACCTCGTCCTCAAGAAAGACCGCGTCTTGGCCATGCTGTCCCGCCACATTCTCTTATTGCTGGCGCCACTGCTTGCTCTCGCCCAGGACGGCTCACTGGACGGACCAACCAGCAGCAGTGAGGCTGCAGGATATACTTGCGATGCGTCCAAGTGTAAACTACCCGATTGCAATTGTGCGAGTACAGATCCACCGGGCGGGCTGTCGCCAGTGAGTGCTTGCTCGCTGTCCGCCTTTCTCTTCTCCCCGTGTTCCCTGTTGCCGTGACTTTCTGATTTTCGAGATCAAATTGTTCGGATTTGTATGACTCTCGGGCGGTACCTGGCGCCCGTGTCATCTGTTGAGCCTCAGACTCCACCTTGCTCGACATGTACGCCTTTGCCGGAGGTCTTTCCCCGCTCGCGATATCGTTCTTAAGCACTCTCTACCTTCAACCCAACCTTGACTATTACGCATGACGGTCCAACTAAGTACTAACATCTTTATCCTAGTCCGACGTGCCAATGTTTATCGTATTTACCGCGGACGACGCCGTCCAATCCTACACTCTCAATGCCGTTAATCAATTTCTCGCTCAACGCAAAAATCCGAACGGATGCCAGCCCAAGATGACCTACTTCACGTCCTTAGACTACACCAACTATACACTGGTCACAGGTCTGTCCACTCCATACCATGAGGATTTGCCTAGCGCTAGTACTAACGCTCCACATCCAGATTGGTTTGTGGCAGGGAACGAAATTGCAGACCACACGTACGTTCCTTCCCTTTCGGCCGTATCGCGGCGAATGTGGATACTAGTGCTTATACGACCCGTTCGTCGCCTTGCAGCATGACACACCAAGGCGACCCAGAACTTGACGAGATCAACGGAAATCTGATTGCCCTCAATGCGCTCGCGGGGATACCTCTCTCCTCCATCCAAGGATTCCGCGCGCCGTACCTCAATTACTCGGTGGACACCCTCAAATACCTTGCATCGGCTGGCTTCACGTATGACTCCAGCTCCGCCGCGTCGACGCCTGTCACGGACGACTCAACGGACGCCTTCTGGCCTTACACTCTCGACAATGGGATGGCCAATGATTGCCTGAGCGTAGAAGGGTCGTGCAAAGGCGAGCCCAAGCTCCCCGGGTTCTGGGAGGTGCCAATGTACGCATTCTTTGACGAGCTCGGTGTTGCAGGCCCGCATCTCATGGACCCATGGTTGGATGCTGCCAATGGCGCGTCAAGTGTCAATGATACTGCGACGCTGGAATACATGAAGAACACGTTCACGGACCATTACAACGGGAAGAGGCAGCCGATTGGGTTGTACACGCATCCGATTCACTTGGCTACGGATTATCCTGGTGTCAAAAGCCCGACTTCGACTATCAAAATGATCAACCAGTTTTTGGACTGGGCACAGGAGCAACAGAACGGTGAGTGCTGCCCGTTTTTGCGACCGGTGATCATGGCGCTCAATCTGTTTCATAGTCTGGATCGTTTCGACGGAACAGCTTTTGGCATGGGTCCGCGACCCAACGCCTATCAGCGATCTGAACAATTTCGATGGTCTCAAGTGCTCGACACCCCAGGTGGACCAGAAGATCTGTAATGGAATGCCCGATAACGAAGCGGGGCTCCTCTCGCACTGCGCCTTCTCGGATTTCCCGTTCTACACTTGTTACGGATGCCCAGAGACGACCCCGACGCCGCAGGATCCCAACCCAAAGCAGGCCACCTCTGATGGCGAATCGGCGAGGTTCAGGCGTATGTCGGCTTCTCACCACCTGCCCCCTCCCTTTTCTTTACTGATGTCCGCTTCGATCCAGTCCCAGCAAATTGCTCTACGCCATTTTGGGACCCTATCGAGGGATCGTGTGTTTGCACGTCGGACACATGCGCGTTTGAGGATAATTCACGACCGATTGGGGTTCGTTCTCTTCCTCCTACTCTTTCGTCTTCTCTAAGCCAAGTCTTTTTCCAAAAGCCAAACGGAGCGAACCTCACTGGGGGCGGAACGGGTGGTACGGATGATGAGACTTCGTCAGCGAGTGCTTCGTCATCGGCGTTTGTGCCGTTCAACGGAAATGGAGCGGCGTCGCTACGAGTCGGAGGAGGTGTTGTGTCCGCGATGCTTGTGGGGCTTTTGGGGGCGCTTGTGGGCGCCTTGGGCGTATTTGCAAAGGCGTAATCCTCCACTTCGTCCCCATGCCCAGCTTCGACGATCTTTTATGCCAATCTACCTCCCTGGACTTTGAACTTTATTTGGACATTTGGTGCATCGTTGATGGATAGTATCTTATCTCTGACTTCATATAGTACGGTCGTTAATACTACACTCGTTGGTTGCATCGTGTATCAATATATTATTTCGATACTGTGAGTACTTATACAGTAGTCGTCACATTTTGAGTAATGAAGTTCGTTCGGTGCTCTGAGATTCTGAAAAAAGTGCATAGATTTCCAGTTTGGAGGTGAAGAGGAAACTGGGTATCGCTGGGCTACTGAAGAAACTGGACCAATATAGGCGAGGATATCAATGGGTCAGCCAGAGCGCCTACTGTACAGCACGCTCGGATATGATCTATAATGGCTGCCAAACCTTTCATGAAGTATCTCCTCGCCATTTCCAGACAGGCCCAAGACAGTTATCTCAGAGTCTCCTCTTCGTCTTCATCTCCGAGTCCCCCTCCGTGTGTAATGTCTAAGTAACTGTATTAGTAAATACATGCGAAATATACGATGATATACATACAAGATGGATGTGTGCTACGTGTAGTGAACTAGTGTCGTGTCCATGATCTTCTACAAACTTACTCCCCGATGCCAATCAGTCCCATCCCCACCACGCCTGCGAGTAGACTACCAAGCGCAAGGGCCTTCCTTTTGCCTGTAGAGTGCTCATGTTCGTGCTCGTGCTCGTGGTTCTCCTCCTGCCCGTGCCCGTGCCCATGCCCATGTCCCTCGCCCTGCAAGTTCCCAAACACGAAATCGCCGGCCAGCATCTCGACGGTGGCAGCGTAGATGAGCATGCCCGCGGAGATAGCGCTCATCAGCCCTTGCGTCAGCCCCATCCGCGCTGGGGCGGTGCTTTTGAAGAGTACCAAGCCCAGTCCCATGCCAAAGGGAGTCGTCAAGGCGAACAGTGCGGACAGAGTGGGCGCAAGCCACGCTCGGGAGCGGCTGGGAGCTTCAGGGAGTGCAGCGATGCGGATACCGAGACTCAGGCCCTCGAATAGTTGGTGAAAACATATCGCGGTGGCGAGGGACGTGAACTCTGTGCCGTGTGTGATGGCGAGGGTCAGGCCAATGACGAGGGAGTGGATCATGATACCCAGCTGCAGAACCAGGATCCCGACGACTTGGCGTTTCCGACCGAGCGTGTGCTCTTGCACTTGCACCCCACCTTCCTCGTCATCATCATCCATGTTGCTGACACCCCGTTTTGGATTGGGAGTTGAGCTGGGATTGGGATTGGACAGATTGGCAGGGCAGACACAGACACAGACACAGCCGCCGCGGCCAGTCCCGCCGATGAGCTGGTACGCCCCGCTGGAGACGTGATAGTTGAGGTCGTTGATGATGTAGAACGACTCGCTGCTGCGCGAATGACGCGGAGAGTTGAGAAGGAGGGAGGAGAGCGGGTGGGGTGTTGGGTGTGGCGTTGAGGGCGGATGGGAGGTGTGGGTGTGGGTGGGTAGGATTGGTGAAGGCGGGTGTGGCGTGAAGGGTGTCAAGGAGACTTGGCGTGTAAGTGTGCCGGCCGGGCGTAGGTTGGAGTGGGCATGTGGCTCGTAGTTTGGGTGGGAATGTGTGTCGCGGAAGTAGTGAGGTCGTGGCGGTGGATGTGGATGTGAGTCCGAAAGCAGCGGCGTCACTTCGTCTGGTAATGTTGTTGGTGTCGGTTCAGGCGACGCTGGCTCTGCATGTAGATGGTCGACATACGACATCGAAGTGTCTGTTCGTTGCGATGAGGTAAAGCACAATATCAGTTTTAGATACGTACATTCGATAATGAAGATGAACAACAAGCTGCTCAATCTAGACACACCATCAGTCTCGTTGCACACGAGCAGCTCGAACGGACGCACATTATCAAACCGCATTGCTCCCCGACGGTGGCGCCATACTCTTCCCGTATCGCAGAGCTCGTCAGCGCCTCGAACGAGTCCTGCAGTAGATGGCAGAATGCCGTGGACAGTATCACACCTGTGGATGCTTTTTCAGCAGCGGAGGAGGCAACAGCACACGCGGACTCACCCGTTCCGAAATGCTTCCCAATGAAGAACACAATTTTCGGGATAGGCAGGATCGTCGTCCTTTTGCTCAGGCCGGGGAAGGACACCGCTAGGAGCTGTTGAGACACGCCGCCGCCGGGTTGGAGGAGCCATAGGACGCACCAATTAGAGATAAGACGAATATGACGCCCATGACTGTCCATCGTCGACTGGATATGGAGATCTCGTCCACCGCGATAGTGGCTAGTGTCTGTGGTAGGCGCATGGTGGTGGTGGAGGGGGGAGGTGAGTTTTTGGATCGCAAGAACGGAACAGATTACATAGCATGCCATCACCGGCGCTCATGAGGACCCTCCCAGTCGTGGTCACTGATCAAACAGCGGCCAATCAAAACGGAGCTCTGCGTAAGCTGGCGGTGAGCATGCACATGTGTGGCGGATATTCAGTGAGCTTGGGGACGTCCTGATTACATGTCAGGAAGCAGGTGGTGTACATGTACGATGCGGTTACTGTTTACAAGGCGCGAGTATAGCCTAAGGTAAGTAACTTGAATGGGTAGCTTGCCGCACCAGGTAGACACTCTGGATCGTTCGACCGCGGGAGATGAACCAATGGTCGGCGGTGGCAAGCGCCTGTGTAGAGCAAGTGTTTGACAGGTCCAACAATGTTGTCTTGAGCTGGTCTTGAGTCTTTCTTGCTCAAGTCAGAGTCATCGGCACCCGGCCCGGCATCCGCTCTGTCCCTTCTTCTGCCACCACCATGACTGACATAGGGCCACAAACGGATCAGTTCCTCGACCTGCTCGTCCAGCTCAAGGTACGACACTCCCGAGCTAGGTTTGACGACGCGCCAATGCCCTCCGCAGAAAACGACACCGACAGCGGCCAAGGCTATCCTAAACAGTCAGCCGCAGATCGCGTATGGGCTCATCAAGCTGCTGGTCGAGATGGGCGCGGTCAATGTTGAGGTGTTCCAGGTGCGTCAATAGTTGTATTCCCCGTGTTTTTGTCGTTGATGTGGAACTTGTAGCGAACCCTAGCACAATACGCACAAAGCCAACAAGTGGCAGCACAAACACCAGCACCAGCAACCGCTGTGACACCATCCCCAGCACCAGTGTATAGCCAACAGGCGCCAGCATATCCGGCTCAACAAGGATATCAAGGATACCAATCTCAGCCAGGCTTCCCGCCGCAACAAGGATACCCGTCGCAGCAAGGATACCCACCGCAGGCACAACAGGGATATGCGCCACAGCAGCAGGGATACCCCCAGTCACAGCCAGGCTATCCGTCGCAGGCCCAGACACAGCCACCGCCGCGCATGAACCCCATGCTGGCCAGCGTGCCAGAGGCCCAGAGGGTGTGTTTCCTCGACTCTCCCCCCTTCCCCCTCCCCCCCCCCCCCCCCCTCCTCCTCGCTTCTCACTCTCCCCCCTCGCTTCATCCTCTCGCCCCTCCCCCTCGCCCCTCCCTTGCCTACTCCCTCTACCCTACATTCTCCTTCTTCTTATACCCCCCCCCCCCCCTCCCCAGCTCCACGTCTATTCGAACCTCATCTAACTCTTCTCACGCCACAGGCCATGATTCTCACTGTTCTCGCCATGACGCCCGAGCAGATCAACGCCATGCCGCCCACGGAGAGGGCAAGTATCATGCAATTGGTACGCCATCCCTCCTTTCTTTCAAAGTTCTCATTCTAAATACATGTCTTTCCAGAGGGCGACATTTGGGTGAAAATATGCTGGGAACGAGGAAGCGATCTCGGACAGGAACAGCGCTCAAAGCAGGCTACGCCAAGGGCTCGCGACGCTAGAGTGGACGAAGCCACACGCCGCTCCGTACGGAATACACTCCTCATTCCCCTGGAGGTTTACACGCACCTTGGGAATGAAGATTTGTCACGGCAGGCCACTAGAGACTCTATACTACGAAGCCTCATTGAGATATTTTCTTGACCAAACGCTTCTCTATATTCAGTCAGACCTTCGGCTCCATGCCAGTCGCGCCTCACCTTGCCGTACCTTCCTATACTTACAAATCCGGTTGACGATGTTCGTTGTATAGTGCGTGTTGTTTCGTATTGGGACCTGAACCTCGATCTTGTTGGTATCGAGGCGAGTGTGTTGCCTTCACGCGATGTCGCGCGACGTGTTCCCAGGCTTCATTTTGAGGGCATCTTCCACTGATGTTCTACGTAAGCCAAATCTGCTGCCTCCCCTCCATACCAACTCGAAATGTACAATCTCTGTTGCCTGTGTCTCGATTCGTACCCAAGTCGCGCATCCACCTCATCTTCTATCGCCACAATCATAGTTCGAATTCCGAGTGCCTTACTCGTTTCGTTACTTCATACAAGTCAGCGGATGCCGGGATGTGTATGTCTTTTGTCTCCTCGTCCACACTACGCTCGCGCGACGGCTACTTATCAACCTTTTCTGCGAGCAATCTCAGTATCCTCGAGATCTTGACCCAATCTCTCCAAACTCCTCGAGCGAGTAACGTTGCATGGGAAGGTGTCACGCGCTAGTCCATCGGCACAATCCGTCAAGCGCCAGTTCTCTGTGGCGTACAAAACCGACCCGTGAGATCCGAATCCGAATTCTAATCGGACAAAAAAATTACGAAGCGTCACTTTGAGTACCGTGAGATCCCATGTCCCAGCAATCAACGCGGATACCTTACAGAAGCCTAGATTGCGATATGTTATATTTTCCCTTGCACTCATTCCAAACGTCAATCTACCTTCGATACGAACCGTTGGGAACTCTACGTGTGGGATAGTGGCGCGAACGAACTACGAAAAAACACACAAAACAGGATAGATTCAAAATAACTTATTTTAACACAGAACAAAACTCTATAAATGTCAATGTATATGCGTGGTGGTACAGATTGCACAGAGGCCGGTAGAATGTCCAATTCGTGCTTTTTTCGTGATATGCAAGGTGGGAGGGGGCGTATAGATGAATGATAAATGAAACAAGCACAGCACGAAAACCAATAGTCGTACACCAAGAAAAAAACCAAGAAGACCCAATCATACAAGAGAGCGGAAGGAAAATAAGGATAGTAAGACCCGTTGAGGGGATGAGGGGATTTAGGCCCCGACCCCGCCGACGAAGCACCATTTTTGGACAAAAGCTTTGTAGAGGTCGTCGGACGAGGACGGCGGGGATGGGGATGGGGATAGGCGCGGGGGTGACCTGCGCGGCGGGCTCCGAGGTGGGGAGCTGGACAGCATGGAGAAGGGCGCCGACGCGGGCACTTCCTTCCGCGTCACTGGGGCCTCCCGTCTCGGCCTCTCGACCACAGGACTCGGGATTTCGTCCTCGTTTTCGGAATCAGAATCGTCATGGCACAGGGCTGGAGTGGATGGCGATGCTGGTTGGGTGATGATCGTCAGTGGAGGAGAGGGTTTGGCGACCAGTGGGGGGTGAGAGAGCGGGCTGGGAGGCGCGTAGTTGCTCAGTGTCAGCCCGCGCAAACGTCTTTCAAACGACTCGGTAGAGCTGGACCGACTGTGCGCTGATGGAGTTGGCGGCGTAGCAGGCGTCGAGGTCACGACTGGAGGTGCCACAGGTGCCGTAGTCACAGCTGAAGGGAATGGAACCGTGGACGTGGATGCGGCGCTGGCTGAACTAAAGTCAGTAAGATAAGGACAAACCAGGAAAGTCGACTAACCCTTTGAGAACTGAACGCGATAGTTCTTGTGCGAGTTGTTGTCCCACCACTCGCCTCCTGCGGCCGCATACCGAACGACGAGATACATCGTCCTCGAGGCCAAAGACGGAGCGTAATCTTCCAAACGGATGGTATAGTCAAAGCGGTCCCACGCTTCTGGCACGATCCCTGCGGCGATATCTCCAACGGTGAGTGGAAACACGGAGACAGGAAGGCAAGGGAGGGAAGCGGAGTAGTGGCCCGCAACCTCAGAAGTCGTCTGCCAATCGTCGAGCGTGAAGCGCACGTAGACGTGCTTCTCGAACGATATGTTGCGGACGAGGAGCGAACCTTTCAGCGATAGCTTGTCCATGCGGATGCTCTCGAGAATGACAGGCCGAGATGGCGTTGCGGGAGCGGGGACAGAATCACACTGGATGGAATAAGCAGGGGGTGCCGAGGGGGTGATTGGGAACGGAAATCCCTGCGGCACCTCGCTTTCCGTCTCTGTATCTTCGAGTGAGAGCAGAGACGCGGGCTTTGCCGAGCGGCTGAACAAGCGCACAGTCTCGAGATGCTGGTCCGGGAAATGGACGTTCTTGGGCGTGGACACGCTTTCCGCGGGACTGAGCAGTTCTGGCGCGGGAGTCGCCGGTGCTGAACGCGCCCGCAGATGGAACGGATGGTTCTGCAGCTCGACGATGTTGGGAGAGGACGAGGAGCCCTTGAGCGAAGACTTGAGAGGCTTTCCGTTGCTGAGCAGGATGGGCGAGCTCGAGGTTCGCGTCGGAGTCGGGCGCAGATGCGGGCCATATTGCAGCCGCGGAGACGGCAGTGGGGAATGAGTGGGGGAGCTGCGGGGAAAGGGCACCGGATTGGTGTTCAAGTGCAGGCGGTATTTTATGGGAGGCGGGGGCGTGTCGTGGTCGTCGCTGTCGCTCGAGTTGGAGGCGCTGTTGTCGTTGGGGAAATGGAAGCGGGGCGGGGTGCGTTTGGGGAGCGCGCCCAGGGAGGCAAAGGCGCCTGGGCCGCGCTCGCTGGTGTAGGAGCGGCGGTGGGATGGACGGCCGGCGGGCGGGGCGGGCGGGCTCGTCGTCGTCGCGGACGGCGTCGAGTAGGGCATGGCGTGGGGTGGGGGTTGGACAGCAAGAGCCAGTTTTGTGTCAGTCCGGCCATATTGGATGAGTTCTTTTTTCACGATGCCCTGAGCTGTGTTGAGATCAACTCCACCACCCGATCGCATCTTCCCACGGCTTATCTCTGTCAGCCCGTCCTTCCAAGCACAATCAGCGTCGACCAATCACGACCGTGTCCAGCCCCGCTGGCTGGCTCTGCGCCATGTTCTCGCCAGGCTTGCGCGCAAAACACGCCGGTTTGCGCCAGCACAGCTGTCTGTTCTCGAACACGCCGAGATGGCTATCCCCGACGCAATATCAATTTGAAAAGGCGCCTGACCGCCTGTGCGTCATACTTTCATCATACGTCCAACTCGCATCTGCGTGCGGCAAGTGCTTTGCCTTGCCACGCCCATTTGACTGCGCCGACCACAAGATGCCCAGGTTCGACTCACATCCCGGCTAGCGTTTACTCATCCTTCCTGTGGGTCTGACATCGTCCTTCTCGGCCTTTGTCCACCTCATCAAGGCCCCTCGCCGGCTGCGTTTGTTGCCCGCATCCAACGTGAGCTGCATTCCTTGCCCCGCCCAACTAGATGTCTTGGTCCCAGTACCCATCGGATCCGTTCGCCTGGCTACAGATCCTCCATCATTCTCTCTTCTGCCCATCACTTCTCGCCACTTCTGGCAACGTCTTTTACTCAAATCGCATTCAGTTGCCACTCTCACGTCTCCTTCGACACTCTAGTTCCTGACCACAAATGTCCCGGCTTTGCTTTGTCCAGGATCTCAAAGCAGCGCTTACTGTACATCGCCCTTCGGCTATACGCCTTCATTTCGCTGCAACTCGCCATCAATGACAACTCCACATTGCTCTGATTGCTTACTTGCTCGCGACTGGGTTCTAACCCATCCTCGATTTCACACGATGCAGTCCACTATCTGCGCGAAGCCTCGGAGCGTCGTCGTAATTCAGACCTATTCTCGTAGCATTCTTACAATACAGTCGCAATACCAGCTCCGCTGTTCGTTCTTTCAAGTATCTCAATACCCGCCGCTAACCCACACGCCGTGTACCACTCCGCGTCGACGCTTCCAAAGGTGCCACTACTCCTCCTTCCATTGGAGACCGCTGCGATACTACCACTAAGCCTGCGAATCGGATGACTTCTTCTTCGACGCTTCCTGCACCCGCTCCCATATCTCGTTCCCACCATTCCGCCCATCTCGGACACGCTATAACGCTTTCTTCGTCCGAAGCCAAGTGTGGCATCTCCATCGCCGACGCGACCTCTCCATATGCACCCCACCCTGCAATTCAATACGTTCAACCTCTTGTTTTTTTTTCTCACACACCTCTCAAATCCTCGTGCTATCTCCTTCGCCCTGTCGGGGGGTTCTCAATCTTTTCATTTCCCTTATCTCTTTCACTACTTTTACTCTTACCCGTCCGTTTACAGTAGACTCGGAGTGTGTACGTAGCAACGCGCGAAATGAACCCAGGGTCCACCCAGCGATTGACTTCTACGTACTCCCATCTGGATTCTGGAAGCGTCGGGTCCCATGTAAATCCCTCCATCAGATGTCGAACAAGTTCATGTTCAACAATGGAGGCCCAAGAAAAAAATTTCGAGGGTACGCACTGCCTCGGTCAATGGGGATGCCCAGAAAGGTGGTTCGACGGGGATAGCACGCTATAGCACGTCGCCAATGATTAGGGTTTGACTTTGCTGTACCTGGGATGTTTGTTTTATACACCGGACTCGCTGGGAGTCGTAAGCTCCAAGCTCCCAAGCCAGAGCCAAGGATCGCTTGGCCACGGACACTAATCAGCACCCTAGTACGCTTCGCACGTCTATGTGGCTGCCACATTCCATTTAGACGATCAATGTGGAACACATCTTTCTCATTCATCAGCGATCCGGCTCGAGTACTCCGAGATGAGTGAGAATTTATTTTGAACCTACTTGCCAAATTTGGGTGATCAAGCATGATAGCGAGAGG
Organism: Strobilurus orientalis; assembly: GCA_019915145.1. Taxonomy (NCBI): domain Eukaryota; kingdom Fungi; phylum Basidiomycota; class Agaricomycetes; order Agaricales; family Physalacriaceae; genus Strobilurus; species Strobilurus orientalis. The sequence goes on along the minus strand of JAHLML010000019.1, from coordinate 591,963 downwards.
CAAGGGATGCGAGGCGTGGTGGACTAGTATGGTGCAGGAAGAATTCCGACGGCGCCCCGGTATCTACCTCTGAATCACTGCGCGTGGTAGGTAAGACAACGATATGCAAGAGTTGATGAGCGACGTGAGCCTCTTCCATAGGCGATGAGTTGTAAAACGAGTCCCACAATCGCTTGTACGGGCTTCTCGCTGCTTGTGGCGTCAGCCTGTTCCATCGATCAAACATGTTCATTGTCCAAACTTCAAGATTTGTTTTAACTACTCTATTCTGATTCGAGAGACCTGTGAGTCCTTAGAAAGCTCATCATTCACTTTGACAAAATATCTTGGAACTGGTCAGAATCTGTCGGATTCCACTAAAAACTGAGTGTGTGGCGCTGGAAGACAAAAAGATGGGGACACCCAGGATTGAACTGGGGACCTCCAGAACTTCAGTCTGTTGCTCTCCCAACTGAGCTATGTCCCCGATGAAATGCTTGCAGTGGTTACAGCTAACAGCACGTCGGCGTTCCTGGCTTGTCGCAGCGGTTCCTGGGCGCTGCACGATCATTTCAAATCCTTTCCGGACCATCTTATCGAAAGCGATCGTTGTTGCAATTTCGAATCTCGGATCTGCAACCAATAGCCTCGAGCTGACCGTATTCTAGACAAAGTCGACGATCCCGGCTGGGTGAAAACGGCTCCCGAATGTCATACGCGCTTGTGTACTGTTCCGTGGGCGGTGTACCGGTGCATAGCGCGTTGATACACCGTTACCGGTGCCGACGCACGCGGTCAGCAGGCTCTCACCATTCCCTGGCTTACCGATGATGTCTATCTATTGAGTCGCCGGAAGCGATATCACCGTCTTCAATGTTTTCGGCCAAGGCGGTGAAGGGTTGAGATTGCAGCCCCACATCCTCCACCTAGATGACATTGAATCGATGGAACTGGTCTACCAAGACATCCCCATTACCCGTCTCGGCTATGATGTCCACCGTCGTCTGCTCGAGACTCATGCTGTCCACCGTCAGCTGGGCATTGTACAACTCGTACGCTCCCCTCTCCGTCACCGTGTCTTTCGAGAGATCGACCACGACACGCTCGATTCGCGGGCCGAGTGAGCCTAAGAGAAAAGAACGAGGTCAGGAGTAAACACAGAGAGCTAGACAAAGGCTGAGACAAGCCCTAGACTCGCGTACGCACCAATAACCCGAGTAGGAACGTGCACTTCGGCCGACACTTTTTGTATTCCTGCAGATCCTAGAACCTGTTGACATTGTATGTCTTAGTCCCCAGCCCAGAGTACTAGCGCGCGCGTACGTACCGCTACTTGGATATTCGCGTTCCCCGCTTCGTCCAAGGTGCTTTTATCGGAGAGGAAGAAGCTCTGATCGTTGACGCGGTAGAGGTGCCCCTCGTTGTCGAACGTCGCCACACTTCCGTTGTCGCTAGAGACAGAGATGGTGAAACCGGAGACACCAAGTTCGCCTGGTATGGAGACCGAAAAATTGTGATACGCAGTATCGCCGAAAATTCCTGCACCGGTGTTCAAGAAGTTGGCGGGCACCGACTCCGAATGATTGCCATTTCGTGATAGCCAGGAGATGCTAGACCAGGCGAGGTCAGTCGATAGTAATCTGACCTTGGCAAATGTCTTACCCGACTTGTGAGGTGTCGTCAAACTCTGATGCCAGCAGCTACATTGGCATAAGTCTCGGAAACCTTCTTGTTCTCTCTAGACTGATTGACTTACACGGATGAACCCCCTCAGCACGAGGCCGCCCTGCTCATCGATACCCAGGGAGACATTAACAGGTTTCACCACCAACGGGCGGATGACCTCTGTCAGATGAACGTTGGAGGGCACAGTCTCTAGCATGCGGGTAAACACATCGACGCAAGACTGTTTGAAGTCGGTGCTCAGTCTGTCAGGTCACGAGTTCATTTGGTGAAGGTTGTACATCCGACATAAGGTCGACTGACCGTCTCATGGTTGAGTTACTGTCAGACGTGTATAGTCGTAGATCCGAGCGCACGGTTACATTTTCGGTGGTGATGAGTGGGCCTGATGAGTAGTTGATGAACGCGATAGAGCAGATAATAGAGTCCGCATACCGCCTCTCTGACCTGTCCAGTTGAGGTATTCGTGTACACTTGTCGTCATCTTGGTGTCAGCACCAAGAAGAGGGATGTTGAGACCGAACGTACACCAGATCATCAAACACGTCCGCCGTCGCGTCGAAATGTATTCCGCCGCCCAGGTTGTCGGGGGTGACGGCGCTCACGTTGACTACAAAATCTAGCTCTTCTATCAATCAGCAGTGTTATCATCACTTACCAACTTGGGGAAATCCTCCGTGATGCACGCTACCCATTGAATGGCCACATGCAGTGAGTACCTGTGGCCCCAGTCAGCAACTGATTCAAACATTGGAGATCCGTACTGACAATTGCATCCTCTTGATTGAACCCAGCTTTCTGCATCGTCTCCAAAGTGTCTTCAAGGGACGTCTCAGGCTCCGGAACACCTTCTTCGCCACCTTCCGTGGCGTCAATACGTCCACCGCGAAGAGGAATGATGAGAGGAGGATTTGAGCATCCGCCGATAGATATTACGACACTCAACGCTATCAGGTCCGCCACTAACAAAACGATCAAGGTCAGGCTCACATGATGAATTCAAGAGACTTGCTGGAGACATGTGCGTTTGAAAACGGCGCGAAAAAGGCCATAGAGTCGTTCATGGCTGCGCCGGAGTTCTCTGGGCGATCTGTCTCAAATTGAATGGACGCGTCTATACCGCCTGTTCCAGCTGCAACGTTGGCAGTGGCAAAGTCATCTCACGGATAGGTCAGACGGAAGACAGGGATGGAACATGAATGTTTACGCACGAAACGAGACACGAATCCACTGTGCGGCTGTCTCTCTGCCAAGATTTTGCGCACCAGAGACGTAGTTTGAGCACGGTGTTATGGCACGTCTGAATCGCCCGTCGTTGAAGCCTTCTGTGTCGACCAAGAGGTGCTCTAGTTCGTCGATGACAAGGTCTGGCCACACGTAGGCAAAGACAGATGAGAGAAGGACCAAGGAAGACAAGAGTCTGAGAAGCATTGGGAGTAGGCGACGATGAGAGATAGTAGGCAGCTGCTATTAGTACTGTACTATCAAGTTAAAGTATAAGCTCGGGGAGGGCTCGATATTACTAAGACCCGGTATTGCACGGCATAGATGACAGACGCCACCAATGTGAGCAGCAAGAGAAGCCGGCTGTGGACGATGGTAGGCGAGGAACAAGTTGTCCGGTGAGAGGGCAACTCCGTGATCAGCTCGCTGCATGAGTACGTCCAAGGCAGCGAAAGTTGACAGAGACTATCGCCCCCAAAAGTGAACTGAAGATGCAGCGACGCCAGTCGAGTGTGAGTCCTATTATAGAGTGGGGCCTGAGAGTCACTGAGTCAGGCCAGGTCAGGGCCCCGAGGAGGCACAGGGAAAGCCGAGCGGCATCTTTACAGCGGTTTGCAGTACGATGTAGAGTCTCCACAAAACTTTCCACTCAGGAATTCACTCAGGGTGACCCAACTCCACCGTTCCTCGACGCGTGAAAGCTCGCGTTGTATTCCCTGTCTTGAACCGATTCCGCTATAAAGACAAGATTGGCGACAGCGGACACTTCCCCGATGTCCATGAGAGACTTCTGCATGGTTTCCATGTCTCAGACAGAGGCAACACGAGTAGATCTGCTGGAGATTTGGCTGAGATCACGCCCGCCCTGAGTGAAATCCTGAGTGGAAAAAAGCGTGGAGCCTCTACATCGTACTGCAAACCGCTGTAGTGGAAAACTCCGACGGCATGTGCTCGGTGATCGAGACCGGCCTGGGCTCTTCTACCCATCTACCTTGAGAAAAGTGCTGGTCTGCTCTCTGTCTGTGCCCGAATCTTGCTTCACGACTTCAACAACCACGACGGCGACGATACCGCCCTGCTCCCGCCCAGCGCCCCCACATCCCGCCCTCCCGACGCGCACGCGCACACGCACACAGCCCTGACGTCTCATCGCGGGCACAGCACGACACAGTGACATAACTCAACGAGCAGAAATGGACCATTCTAGACGCATGTACCAGCCTCTGCCCTCTTCGTCTGGTGCTGGCTACTCTCCTGGTGCATTTGCTCCGCCCGCGCACTCGTACTCCAACGGATACGGCAATCCGTGGCCCCGCACATCTAGCTCCCGCGACGAAGATCAAATGAACGTCAATGTCAAGGCCGAGCTGCGTGACCAACATCCGCCCAAACAAGAAGCGCCGCCCGCCGTCGACGACGGCATGCACGCCACCAGCGACTTTGTCAAGAAGCTGTTCAAGTACGTCCCGCCTCCCGCCCTCCGTCCCGCCATCCTCACCCCACCCCAGAATGCTCGAGGACCAGACGTTCCAGCACATTGTCTGCTGGGGTCCACACGGCGACTGTTTTGTGGTCAAGGACATGAATGAGTTCACAAAGACGGTGCTTCCGCGCATGTTCAAACACCAGAACTTTGCGTCCTTTGTCCGCCAACTCAACAAATACGACTTTCACAAGGTCAAGAATACCGACGACAACGCGTACGGCGAACAGGTGGGTATCTCCACTATTTGTTGCCCATTAAATCGAACCATTGCAGTCGTGGACATTCCGCCATCCAGACTTTCATGCAGACAGACCTGAGGCCCTTGACAACATCAAACGCAAGGTCCCGGCGTCGCGCAAGGCATCTGCACCCCAGCCTGCCTCTTCTTCGCGTCCCATGGCCTCCGCCGCCGCCGGCGACGCTGAATACCTCCAAGGACAAATCGAACGTCTAACCCAGGCGCAGGAAGAGATGTCCGCACATGTTCGCAACTTGGAGCGCAACTACCACGATGTCCTCGTCGAGATGGTTGGTTTCCAGCGCAATATGTCGCAGCAGGACGGTCTCATGCAGAACCTCATACAATACTTTCTCCAATCCAGTCGTTCCCAGACGAACGGCAATCCTTCAACGTCGTCTTCCTCATCGTCCATGCCCCCGCCTCCTGTTCTTCCTCCTGGAGGAGAGACCGACTCAAATCCCTTCCTTCCGCAGCGGGAAACTCTGCGTATGGTACATCCCGACGCGGCCAGCGCAAGTCTGCAACAAATGAACGAAATGTCACGGCTCTCAAGCGCGGGGTACGACTGGGGTTCTGACGCTACCGGTGGAAATACCAGACCACCGAGCAGGATATGGACAGCAGCTGCGAACGCTGGCCTGATAAATCCTGACGGCACACCGCGGCCGGGACACTCATCTTCGATGGCAGCCGCCTCGATGGGCGGTGCGTCAGGTTCTACCTCTGGCATGAGCGAGATACGCAATAGGACCGAGGCGCTGCAGCGCATTGAGGAACTGCAGCGGATGCGCATGGGCATGGCTAGTGCCATGGGCATCAACCTTCCTCAACCACCGTCGTTTCCCCCGCAACCTCCGTCGGGACAGCAGTCAGATCTCGACGACGAAGAGGAGGAGATGGTCATGCCCACTGTGACAAATAACAACACGTCGTCACCAGAGAGTTTGACCTCGCCTCAGTCGCAGGCATCACCACCGCAGCATCAGCAGCAACAACACTTTCCGCCGCAATCTACATCAGGTAGCAATGCGGGTTTCACATGGCCTGACGAGGGTATGCACGAGGGACTACAGGTGTACACTGTTGGTCATCTCCTGCCGAAGGAGGGCAACTGGGGGTTTGAGCAGGGGTGGGACGAGGGACCATCCAGCTCGTCGCCGGGGAGTGGCGTCACGTCGCCGCAGCAACAGATGGCTGTCGCTGGACCCTCATCTCAGAAGTTGAGAGTGCGAAGGTCGACGTACGTCCCGGGATGGGCAGTCCCTCCCAGAGTGCTATTGGTGGACGACGATGCTGTGTCAAGGAAGCTGAGCAGCAAATTCCTCCAAGTGTTTGGCTGTGCAATCGACGTGGCAGTTGATGGTGTCGGTGCGGTGAATAAGATGAACTTGGAAAAATACGATCTAGTGTTGATGGTATGCACTTTCAATTTCGTTTTGTTCGTTGTCTGAGAATCCTCTCTAGGACATCGTCATGCCCAAACTCGATGGCGTGTCGGCAACGTCCCTCATCCGCAAATTCGACCCCATGACGCCCATTATTAGCATGACGTCTAATAGCAAGCCCAACGAGATCATGACCTACTATTCCAGCGGCATGAACGACGTCCTTCCTAAACCGTTCACCAAGGAGGGTCTCTTGGGTATGCTCGAGAAGCACCTGAGCGGGTTGCGCGAGATGGGCAGGGCGAGCACGTCGATACCGCGGCACCTTGGTGCACCGCAAAATGATTCGGAGATGGTGTCGTACGGCGTGGCAGAGGATGCGGGGCGGGTGAACCCACTCGCGGGGATGGGACTCACGGACGAGCAGTACAATACGATACTGCAGAATATCGTCGGGGCGGACTCGTTTGCTGGGGAGAAGAGGGGACTGGATGATGATGATGATGGGCGGCAGGGGAAGCGGGCGAGGTTCGAGCTTGTCGAACAGTGATGTTTGCTAGATCGTACTATGGCATGGCATGGCATTAACTTATCTCTCCTTGATATCCTGGCGCATTGTGGAACTCGTCTTGTTGTGTATTGTATTCCCTACGTAGTCCGACCATTTCTCACCTATGTTGCGGCTTGACGCGAATTCAAAACTCAGAAGAAGTCCTATCCAGAACACTATCATCATTCGTAAAATTGGGTCGGCTCGAGCTTACACGAACTATGATATGAATGGAAGCTCGTCTCCAGCGGATAGTCTGTCTTTTGGTGATTCAGATGGGCTCCAATACTAATGCTTTCTAGATATAACCACGAAAGCCACTCTATGCACCTCAGAACGGAGGTGACAGTCATGAGGGGTCTGTCCGAGTCTCTCTTGGAGGCTTCTACTACCACGACCGTCTAAGACTGAGCTTGGTTCTGACGCACTCCAGGAATTGGTCTTGCAATGTATGGGAATGTTGGCTGATGGTCGGTTGACTGTTAGTACAATTCTTAGAATCTCTATCAAAAACTATGTATTCATCGTGTATGTGCGTATCGCCGTAAACAGAATCTATGTTCAATCCAGCCATGCACCATTGTACACTCCGACGCGACTTGTTTTGAGCAAGTCATCGGCGCTCGCCTTTTGTGAGGGAAGCTCGGTTTCATCAACATCGTCACACCATGTTTCGACGATGAGCTCGGCTTCACTGCTCCCCTGACGCCATCTTACGCGACTTAACTCGATGTTATTGAGTAACCATGCGGTATCAGAGCCCAATCGGGCGGCTAGAGAGTGGATGCTCAGCATGACACGGGATACCGCTATAGAGTTGATGGAAACGAGGTAGCTGTACGGTGTTCACTGCTTAGCCTTTGATGGGACGGAGAACACATACTTTGAGTATGCAACAACGACGTTCAACTGTGAGTAGGTATGATTAGCTAACACCTGCACAAGATTACTGAAGAGACAAACCTGGGGGTAACCATCGAGGAACGATCCTATCGATGATACGCCAACAGTGACTGTCACTCTTTGGTCAACCACAAGCCAGAGACAGTACGGCTCGAGCACTCACCAAAGACGACGAAGTAGAAGAAGCCCCCACTGCAGGGTAGAGATAAGCGGTTTCCCATCTCGGCGAGCCATCACTTACTCTCTCAGAAGCCGCTTCAGAATTGGCGCATGCTTCAGTGTGCGCCTATTCCTCAACGCTCGGAAGGCAGTTAGTACATACAAGACGGTCTGACCGTCATTCAAAATCAGTTTTTGGCTGGAAGGCACAACGAATTCGAGATTCTTACATGTAAGCACAGCGAGGGCAAATATATCCTCCAAAACTTGTATGGTCGATTCGCCCGACACCCCAGTATTCTCAGACGCCCTATCACCAACCCCGTCGGCTGAAACCGAATCATCACGGCAGAGTCAATCGTAAACCCCATCGCCAGGATGGCTGACGACGCGAAAAAGACGATGATGCTTATACGGGTCATGCGGCTGTGCGAAAACAGGTGCCATACACGGATGACAAGGATTGCTGCGTGGATGAGACTAAGTAGGCAGAGATGTGTTTCAGTCAAGATGCGCACCTTGGATTATGATGATCGCCACAGAATTGCAGACGAACAGAAAGGGAACGATGGGCCGACAGCTGCCAAGCACTTCGATATCAACGCGCAAATTGTCGTGGGTATGAAGTCTCACAACTGTGTACCACGGAGCGTATGTCAACGGGACACTGCATATGATCATGATGAGAACCCACATGTTGGCTCGGCTTCTCCAACGTAACGGCTAGCAATATCTAGTTAGACAGATGGACATCGACATGGGATGAAACAAGGCGCTTGCAGATGACATCGATGCTGTAGGGCGTGTCAAGCGATACTTGAGACTCGAGGCTTGAGGGGAAAGAGTTCTCACAGTCCAATTAGTAGCACGAAATATCGATTCTGGGCGTGAGGTCCTACGTGAGATCACCGTGACAGACAAAAAGAGCAAGACAAACAAGAAGGAATAGAAATCTTGTGAGTGTCCATTTGCCGCTCCAGAAGTAGTCCACCTAAGGCCTGGTCAGAGCATCCGAATTCAAATGGGATGAGGTACTGCTTACCTCGTCGGCAAGTGTTATGAGCCACTGGAAAGGCCTAGGCATCAGTAGATGACTTGCCACTTATTTCATACAAAAACTTGCTTCAAACACTACAGCGGCGACATCTTTGAGAGGCACGGTCGTATCGCACAGACTATGAGAGGACGTACCGAGCAGCGAGAAACACGCGACGGAGATTACGCGCGACACCTCTCCGCCAATGATAGAGGGCAGTTTGCTCTCAAATTCCACGACCATGTCAAGTACCAGCTTCTGGGTGGTGGAGGGAAAGAGAGTGTGGCATCAAAAGGAACGACAGGAAGGGAAGAGATGAGATACTTATATACGGATGTGAAACAAAGATCACGAGTCCGCAAAACAGGCATGGCTGAATTCAATTGATTGATTAACTGCCGTAGAGCAAAGATGGATTTCTCTGTGGATCTGTCACTATCCCAACAGTTCAATCGCGAACGGGTGACGTTCGAAAGCGGTCCACATGGCCGTGCTGGGATAAATTGAAATCAAGCATGTAGATGGATAAGTAGGGGAACGTCGATGGCCGCCTCAATCTGAGGCCGATCAAGATCGCCGCACGAAAATCCCAGATCATCAGAAACTCCGTCGAATACATCTTCAGTGTGAGTCAAGTTCCCGTTCTCAAAGTCACTTCTGGAGAACTGGGTGCGCCGTATGCAGCAAGGGTGAACGGTATTCACAGAGCAGAGACTTGAGGCTATGGTCCTGGAGAGACATGAACCAGATATCATGAGACTAAGTTATGGAAAACAGCGCACACCTTTACTGTAGACAGTCTCCAGCACCTGGGATATAGGGATAGACTCCCGAGTAAAGATGAGATGAGGAGAATTATAATAGTAAACACCACTTGAACCATTCAAGCGAGGCCAAGCTTCAGTCTGTTCAGCAGAGGCATGCAATTGGAATAATGTAAACACCTTGAAGACCAAGAAATCATGACAAGGCCTAGGGCAGACGCGTACCATGATCGCCGAAGCGCGGATTTGTTGCTACGCTAAGGAGGCCCTTAGGAGGGTGAACTTGAACTCGCCATAGCACCTTACTACGTCGCCCCTCACGATCTCCAGCTAAAGCCCCTGCCTGGCGGTCGTTCCGGAATCCGCAGATTCCGCGGATGGGGCGTTAGTTTGGCATCTAATTGCGCTTTGAGCTCGGTGCAGGACTGTGAGAAGGAGAGCAGGGTTTGCACCTGGACCGCACTGCGAGAAGTAGTACCGCGTGATCGGCGACTTGCTTGAGTAATGCCGAGTCCCGGGTAGCTTGCTGTATTGCGTCGGGACTCGGCGTCTGGTGCAGCCGCTCAATGAAAGTTGAACCTTTGATAACCGGTAAATGAACCTTTAATCAACGTTTCGGAATCATATCAATTTTGCCATCGCCATTGCAGCTGTCGTGGCACTATACATAGAATCCGTTGATGAACACTGTGCTATATTGCTGGGGCGATATCCGTGATCCCATCTTAGCATGCAGGCATGCCATGCTGAAGCCTGGACAGCACAGCAACGGGGATCATGCGTCATAGATTTGATGGACGCGAACTGACGTCACGCGCCTCGAGGCCGCAAATGTCCCAAGGCGGTGCATCTATGCATAGTCCAAATAGACACCCGCATCTGTACATAGCAACGCTGCCATGATATTACAGGGCCAGAGCACCGCCATAGCGATCCGTCAAGGCTGACTGAATGGTCGGAGAGATTGTAAGCGATATGTGGCGCGAGCCGGCGGTTGAGTAGGCTGTGGGGTCAGCCACTGAGCCGCGATTATCTTTGACATCTCCGTTCCGCCCAAAAAGAAGTGCCTGATGCAACACCTCCTGCAATATCGAGCCCAAAATGGATAGTACCATGTGTGGCGCTAGTATTCATAGTGCCACAGCTGCAACGACATGGTCTCTCGGTTCAATGGACAACTTTGAGCATGCCATGCACGCTTCGACCTCGTGCTCGGTCGATTGAAATCCCCCAAGTCTATGCTAGAGTGAGAGATTTGACCATGTTACTGCGATTTGGCTGCACGGAAACGGGAACAGAATTGCCTTCGTTCTGCGCGCAGATGGATGCTGAGTGATTGCAAAGTAGCCAGAGTACAAGTGCGCACCTCTGTTTGTTTTGTCCTGCTCTCCTTGCCGGCTGTGAGTTTCCGAAGTACACCGCTGCATGAACCTCCGAGTCCCAGGACCCGTTGCTCGCTCGGAGGCATCAAAGCTAGAGGACCGACCTGACATCATGGGGCATGGCGGTGCCCGGAAAAGTCGTTAACGACGCTGTGCGCCCGATTTGTGATCGCATCACCACAGCCACAGTCTATGACGAGGAACACAGTGCAGTGTAGTGTACAGGTCCCGAGACGTGTTTATACATATACGACGAATGTATGAGCAATGTCGACTCACCGCCAAGCATCTTAGCACCCGATGAGCTACCGCAACCCCTGCACTGAGTCACCCACTGGCACCTACACCAACAACATGACTCAGCCCCTCTACTCGGGTTATTCCTATTCGGTCGATCCCGCCGCCGCCTACTACCAGCAGCAGTCGTCCGCTAGCATGAGCAGCGGGAGCGTCTCACCGGAGGGTCTCAACTACTCGACCTCCTACGCCAGTCCCGCCGCTCCCCGTGCCATGACCGGTGTCATGCGCACGCGCCGCTCTCCCGAGGTCGGGATGGACGATCCCACCCAGCCACGGCGCTACATCACCGCATCCACCACGTCGCGCAAAGAGGTTCCATCTTACTTCACCCGTCGCCAGCCAGGCTCGGGGCGCGCCCAGTCCATCCCATCCGACGAGGAGGACGAGCTCACAGAGGAGCCTCCCGCGGCCAACGCGACTGACCAGGAGAAGATCGAATACAAGCGCCGTCAGAACACTCTCGCGGCGCGCAGGAGCCGTAGACGCAAGACGCAGTACACGCAGAATTTGGCAGAGACAGTCGAGAAGCTGAAGATGGAGAAAGAGGTGTGGAAGACGCGGGCGCTTACCCTGAAGCAGCTCTTGCACAGTCACGGGGTCCCTTGCCCGGATTTCGCTGATTGATGCGACTCTTCTCTCCACGTCCCCAACTTCCAAGGATGCTGCGGCACCGTCTATTCAACACTGCGTGAGTGTGCACTGTTTTCACGTCAGTGAGAGCTACCGGTTGACCGAGCTCCGCAGATCTCGACGGCAAATCATATATGGCAAATGACTGCCCACCTATACCAGCTAGTACTACTCAGCATGGACGCTTCAGGTGTTGCTGAGACCAGATATCGCGCCGCGTTAGTGGACGCGGCTCACCATGACAATCTAATCCTTTCCCCCATGACACTGCATCTCACTACACTGGCATATCCGATATAAACAGACATTGACATTTTCTCATGATCTTAACTTATATTCTTTGTTTCTGGTTGTTAGAGGGCATCTACATTACGGAGGGTGCTACGAGTAAAATCTAGGATAATTCGCGTGCTTACAGTTCTAAGTAAGAATGTCGACGTCAGGGATAGCGCTCCCAGACTTGGTTCCGCGTGTTTACTGGTACCCGAACATGCCCGCAACTTCAAAGCATTTAATACCGATTTCTTTCAACATGTACCAATCGAAGAACACCAGACGATTTCTAGTCGCTGCATATCTCTCGTGTCATTTCGATATTGCCTAATCAGATACCTCATCAGAAATGTAATCAACGCCACACTGGACCTGATGAATCCTGTGAAGAGTCTGGGCCTCGAGGCGCGTGACGTCAGGTTTTGCGTGCAAGATTGTAAGATCATCGTTGCTGTGCGGTGCAATCTTCTAGTGCCTGGTCCCCACATAGCCCAATGTAGCTGAAAGAACATCCGTCTCATCAGCGTGGCGCTAGGCAACCCACAGCTCTCGAGCTGAAACATGATGCATTACGATTTGGGACTACTTTACTACACATCAACCTCCCATGTTGATTGATCAGTGGTTCATGAGGTTGATTGATGTTGGTACAAGCACTTGACTGCGCGAGAGCTTCCATTCATTGCTTAAAGCATCCAGATTCCAGTATCGGTTTCGTCGCTTCATTTGATCTTCCCCTCTACTCGCCAAGGTCAAGATTGTATCTAAGAGAGCCGTCAGTCGTGATAGCGTCTCAGAACAAGAAAAACGCACACTGTAGGGACCTTTTCCTGCTTCAAACCGTCGATCGTGATGGGAATACCTAAAAGTCCAAAGATCGTACCCGCACTGCCAGGCGACTATCCATCAACATTATCATTGTACACGGAACAGACTCGGACATACCGAACATATGCATCGACACTCAAATCAAGATACCCCAATGGAATGATATCCAGCGAGGCGGTGAGGCCTTGAGTGAGAAGGACATTGGGTATGGTGCCTGAATTGGCTAAACCACCGAATGGCGGAACCACGATGGATTTGGAGAATTTTTGGTCGAAGGAGGCGTAGGCGGTACCGTTGACGGAGGCATTGCTAACCACGCGGTCGATGGTGAGCTCGATGGGGAGGGGATTGACGACATTGAAGCTGACGCTGAAGGAACGTCAGTGTTCATTAATGTTCATTCGCAGACATGACGGGATGAGTAGGTACTCAACGAGGTTGTCGACGAGCGTGTCCAGCTGGGCAAGCCTTAGTTGAGAGTTACATTAGTAGACAAGAGCTCAATGCTCACAGTGATCACCACTGAAATATTAGAGACGAGTCCAAGACCCAGAGCGTTGATGATGTCTCCGATGGAAAGTCCCGCTAGATCTGCATCGCGCTCATGAGGTGCGGCAGAAACCAATAGGGAGGACAACACATCAGGAAAACCATAGTTGGCTAATTTCGGCTAAATTAGCCGCAATTCCGTCTATTACTGTCTAATCCCAGCTATTACCTACTATTCGTTAAATAAATTGTCTATTTCCATCCGAAGTTGCTCTAGACTGTGCCGTCCAAACGGAGTAGTACGTTCAAGATGCGCCGACTGTGCCCAATATCATTCTACCTCGTAATTAGAACTTATGTAGAGCTTAGAGACCGTCACGAGCATATATACCGATCCCGCCGCACCTGCGCCTGCCTCCAACACAGCGCGCAACACTGGCATGAAAGACTGATTTTTCAAAGGAAAAAAAAGAGACGGCGGCCACAGATACACGGTGCGAGAGGCGCAACATCACGTTAGTCGTAGTTCCCGAAGGCCTGTGGCTTGGTGGATGTTTCAAGCGGGCGCTGGGCGCTGCTAGTAGAGCGGGTTCAGCGCTTATTGCGGTTCAGGGCAAGGGATAGGACGGAACGGACCCGGGACCGTCGGCAAGTCACATGCCATATGTTGGCTTTCATTTTGCGAAGTCCGTCCTTTGCACTTTCCCGCTTACCATGACCTGGTGCCTTCTCCATCTGCATACTAGAAGGCGGGCTGCCCACGCGCCCGACAATGGGTCCGCTTACATTGCGTCTCCCTTTTCGCCAGCCAAGCCACGAGGTTTTTGTACATTGTCGTCCTGCCACGTAACGGGCAATAGCCAGTGTCGGACCAATTTTCCGAAAGTATATACTCAGGACTCGACCGAGCTCGTCGCCGCCCCTCCGCACGTTGGCCCACTCGACCGTTGTATATTATTATCCCACGTATAGGCGAGGCAGGTCCATTCCGACACCAGTGGCGATCCCCACTCCTAATTCATTCTTCAGCTGCATTTTCGGGCGCGTCGCCACTGAGGTTTCGAGTACGTATTGCTTCTCTGTCCGCAGCTTTTTCTGACCCGCCCTTCAAAGCTCGCCGCCTCTGTCAAGAAGGACTATCTCTGTTTGTGAAATCGGGCGCGACGCGCGACTCAACTTCCTCGGTGACCACGCCAAGCACACTATCACAGGGCGACAAAGAGTCTGTCATCAGTGAGTTGCATTAGTCACCCTTTTGCAAAGCTCCGAACATCATGTTCCTACAGGTGGCAAATAAACAGGGCGCTCAAGTGTCCACCTTGCGCGTGAGCGCGGACTTTGCCATTTCCAGGTATGCGCCTATCGCTTCTTCTATCCTCTGCCCATGAACTTTTTCTTATCTTGTGATGGCTTCCGATGCCCACGCGCCGCGTTGCCTTCGTGTCGTCTTCAAGTTGCGCCGTCTCTCGGTTAGTTCTATGTGTTTTCTATCTCTCAATTTGCACTCACCGCCATCTCGTTTCATCAGTTCTTAATGCCGTAGCGTGCACGTACCTGCAATCGTTTGAGATTGATGAGATGATGGAGTGTTGGGCTATCTTGTCACCAGTACGTAGTGTCGTTACTTGCTGTCTGTCGATACATTTCAATGCTATGTGATTTTCTCTTCATTCGTGTGCCTTCCCTGAAAATAGCAGATGAATAGCATGAGAATAGTTGCCAAAATTCCTCTAAATAGATGCTAAATAGCTGGGATTATCAAGGGGACCGCACTAATTAGAAGAGACAAGCGAATTAGATGAAATTCTAGCTAATTTCTGCATTTTTAGTGGAAATTAGCCAGCTAGGGTTTTCCTGATGCAAGGCGAGAGCTGGGGCGAGGATTGACCTGGGGATCCACATCTCGGAAAGACAAAGCTCCGGCGCGTCTTTGGTACTTCTATAAGTACGTAGCAGCCTGAGTCTGAGTTGAATGCGCCTCATGTGCGCGCTGATACCCATGTGTTAGCGAGATCAGATGATTGCTCACGCTGTCTGAGGCCAATTCAGTTTGTCTGTCTCGAGATGAAAGCCCGAGGAAATGGGAATACTTCCAAACACAAATCGAAGAGGTTCGAAATGATGTGAGACCGGTACCGCGGCGTTCACGAGAGAACATCCGAAACTTTCAGCATGGGGGCCCTAGTAAGCAGTGAGGGGAGTAGAGGAGGAGGCGGCTCTAATTCCATCGATGGGCCCCGCGACACATCCAAGTTCCAGTAAGGCTCTCTCAAGCGACGTCAACTTTGGATGGAGACTGTGTACGGTGATTCGCCAATTATGACTGGCACATATGAGCATTCTCTGTACCGGGAGTCCGGGAATTGGCCAAACCGTACGCCGTGAACGGCAAATACGGAGATATCGAAATGTATTTGTTTCGCTACAGATGGAGCGAGCAAAGAAGTACGTGCATCCAAAATTACACAAGACTCAACAACAATGCGAGTAATCACGATAATCATGTAAGTAGAATCTGTTAAAAAAGGCTCATACTGAAAGAAGGCCGTCCGGGAATCCCATCAATCGACCCAGTCAGGTTCGACAGTCCATACTGGTCGCGGTTTGTACTCGACACCCTCAGCCTCCATGCGAAGTTTCACAGAGCGATGAACCTTCACGCCTGCGTGGTGCTGTCGAGGGATATACCGTGGACGTCCTCGGTTCACGCTAAAGAGAAAATCAGCGCCCAAGTCTACCTTGACGAACTTATTCAACCCACGTTAGAGTCTTCTTCCAGGCATTGTCTGACTTCTGGAACCTCAGCTTCGTAGGGATCATCTCCAAGATCCACCAGGTCCACTTGATGCGGAGCTGATCAAAGATTGGGCATACCGCATCTACCATGTCTTCCTCTTCTTCATTTACTGGGTCTTCTGAGAGGGTAGTGACGGGAGGTGGACGCGGCTTGACGACGGGGTAAAGATTATCGGGGTCGATCCCGAGGGGCTTGAGCAGCGCGGCGTGGAAGAGAATTCCCGTGTTGAGGAGGAAGCATTGGCGGATCATCCAGCGGAGAGGGATGCGCGCAAGGTTGTTGCGTACCTCATTGTCTACGGAGCCCCCGCCGACGTCTATGACAACGTCAACTTTCAAGCAGATGGCATGATTGAATGAGGTAATGAAGACTAACCACAGTGACACCCAGCAAACCACACCTCCTCGATATCCGTCTCGAAATCCTCATGATTGTGCACGTCCCCCTGCGAATTTGCACGCTCAAATTCCATTTCATACTCCATCTGGCTCTTCCGGTGGTGAGGAATCCTCGGCTTGAGAGTACTACGCGCACTGGGCATCTCCCCATGCTTCACACCGCGTTCCTGCTTCTGCCGGTGCCAGAACGTCGGTATGAATCGCACGCGGTGTTCGTCCAGCGCGAGGGCATGTCGGAAGTGGCGTACGTGGGAATTAGAGGCGGTGAAAGGGAGACGGCGCGGGATAATGCCTACTGAGCCGACGGTGTCCCTGGTCCTTGTGAGCAAGAGGGAGACTATATACCACGAAAGGAACTTACCACACGCCGAGAAACTCGATATCCACATCAATCGAGAAAGCCTTCTTGAACGCGCCGCTTTGACGCCATCCGAGATCGTCTTCGCGAGAATACATCTTGTACGCGAAGGGGACTTGCTGGTGATTGCACCGCGGTAGCAAGCCCACCTAGTTGCGTCAGTACGAATAGTAGGGCCCACTGGGAAGAAGTCAGACATACTTTGTGAATCCTAAAATTAGGGTTAGCACGCAGGGAGGGGAAGTAAGGATGCTGGACTAACATTCCTGCTAGAGCACGCGCAGTCTAGAATCGGGATTAGAATTGACTGTACCATTATGAACGGAAGCAACAGAGTCATACGTATGCGCCCCGTGAGAACCTGAAAAGCGTTAGAACCATTCCTATACAGTTGAATAGCTGGCAAGAACTGACCCAAAAATGCAAATTTTGTCACCCGCTTCATCTATCGAGGGGTGGAAACCTTGAGTTCGCGGAGAGGGATATCGAGAATATAGAGCCTACAATTCTGCATGATGAATTCATACCCGCCTGGTGATATCTTCAGGATTTGCCAAGAAAGCTATGGAAGGGGGCTTACCCATCACATGCGCGTTCAAATGCACGCCGATCATAGCGTCGATGACTTTGTTGATTCGGGCGGTCATCGGCGAGGCTACTTGGGGAACATTGTATGTTCCGATACCGGCCTAACATCCTCTAGGTTTAGTTCGTGAACAAGACGGCATTATCACGAGCACTAACCTGATAGTAAACGAGCTGTTGCCTGCAGTCATCCTTCTTGAGTGTGGCGAAGAAGTTGACAACATTCGAATTCTGTTGGGATACAGTTAGTGCTTAGCCTGAACTGGTGTCAAATGATTAACATCGCTGTCGAATTGATCACCTAAAGGACTCTCAGCGTGGGGTCCGTCAACCAAGCGGCCGTAGACCACGCACCAGTGCCATCGAAGCATAAAATCAGGGTACGATTATCATGTCGCGCCGGTATGATGTCTTCGAGCGCAAAGGAGTCCGAGATGGGCGATGAGGTGTTCGCGAAGTCGGGGTAGGAGTCCTGTCTCTCGACTCTGCTTTCAGAAGGCCAAGAGGTTTGGCCAGTGGCCATTGTGGGCGAGCAAGGAAAAGGGCATGCCCGCCACTCCTATGTATTTATGGAAAGCTTGTTACCTCACATCATCAGACTTCCTCCCTTGGCGGATTTGTCAATACTTACATTCCAGATGTCGACAGATTGATGGAGGGTACTAGTTAGGGGCCAAGCTCTGGCCAGTAGCGGATGGAATCATGACCGGCGCCTTCCATTCCATGTGCCAGCTTGGAGCGCCGTGTTGAAGTCGGGGGGAAGATCGGAACAGCTTCGTGGCGCGCGAAGGCCTCACATGAAACGCTCGAAGACTAACATTCTGGAGTGATAGAAGAAACAAAGCAAAAGATGACAGTGCGAATGAAATGAAAGTAGTAGGCAAGGCCGTCTGGCATCTCGCAGACATTACCGTATGGCATGCTGAAGCACACGTACTGAGTCGGCCATGTCATGAGTGGCGCATGCGAGGGCGAACCTGGTAGTGGCTGTGCCAAAGTCGTGCCACTGCTTGGCAAGAGCCGACTGCACAGAGCCGGGATAAGGTTTGATGTGGCTTTCCGCCTCTGCCTCTGCCAAAATTGGCAGCAACGACCAGACAACCACCTCAACATGTCGACCGATCTCCAGTGGCTCCTGCTCCGCGTTCGTGCTTGTTCCGCCGCCGCCGTCGCTGCCGTGTAAATTGACGCCCGCATCCCGCAGAAAAACAACTCGTTCATCGTGAAGCGAGTCGTTGAGGGCCCGGTGTTCTCCAAGGAGCCTGTATGTCCGTCTGCCTGTGCACTACCACGAACAATAATCTTAGCAGTGAACAGGGCAACCTCCGCAACCTCCACTCCCACAAGTTCTCTGGTCTCGCCAACAACAAGGTGCGCCCCATCGCCTCTGCATCGACCCGTAAACAAATTTTGTAACAGACCATTGACATCTCCGACTCTGGCAACGGTATCAAAATCGCCACCCGCAAGCCCAAGGCTTCCCCCACCGCCGTCGCATCCGCCCGTGCCACCACCGTCATCCGCCCACGGTCCGGTGGACGCCGTGCTCTCGGTATCGCTGCTGGCAACACCAAGCGTGGCTACCGTCCCGATCTCCGCACTGTGAGTGTCCACTACCACTTGTGCTTTGCCTCTACGACCTTGGCCGTTTGGCTACACCGATTCCAACGCGTCTCCCTATCATTCTCCTACACACAACGCACTCTCGTTAGAACCCACTGGAAGACACTGCAAAGTGCATGAAAGTTGGGCGTGGACATGTTTGCAATATTAACCCTCCGTTTGGGCCGATCAATCCTGCTCGGAGACGCCCCATGTCGCTATCGGTGCCCGTTGCTTTTCATAGCGGAAGAACTGACTCGTTGAGGCTAACAATTTCTTACTTACCCTTTGCTATATTTTTCCTTTTCTCCTCCTTTTCACGCAACACGATACTAATGCGGTTTTCTTCTCTAGGCTGCTCTCGCCCGCGTATCTGCTCTCCAGGCTGCCCAGAAGGAGCCCAAGCCTTCACCACCCAAGAAGACCAGGGGGAAGAAGGCTACTTACGCCGCCGCCGCGTCGTCGTCAGAGTAGATTACCACCCATGTTTTTGAGAGTATGCAGCCATGCCCAAAATGAATCCATGCTCATGTACATTCCTTGACTGCGATCCCGAGATAGGCAACTTTCACGCGTGGCCGAAGAGATCTCGGCGAGGCATATCCGGTTCAGGTGCGGCGCAAGGTGATTATTCCCACCGCTCATTTTTTGCGCCACGCTAAATGACGCTGAATGACTGTTACCACCCACCGCAACCTCCATTGCCTGGAAAGATGCAAAGGCGCTCCGCGTCAGTCTACGCGGAACACGTACCTCGCACAGCCCATCATCGAATGTAGGTCCACTTTGGCGGGTGAGCGAGGATTCTGACACGGGCCCAATCGTCGGCTGTGATCCGGAGGATGTCAGAGAGCACTAATCGCAAAATAACCATACACGGATGGATGAACTGGGGTCTACAGCGTCGATGCCAGGCCTTTAAATTCGAGCGAGGGCACCGTGTAGGAAGTCCACAAGTGGCCTCTCGATCAGTATGTTCAACACCTCCCCTAGCCCTGCGCATGCGCAAGTGCGTTCATCGTATTATGCTTGCAGAGGTTATACTCACCTTGATAACGGGTATCAGCTTTGTCTTGACAAGACACCACCCACCTACAATCGGAAGATCCGCACGCTTGCGTACACCGAAGAAGTGGGTCCTTTGACTTCGTTTCGTCAACAGTGACTCACCTTTTCATTAGGATAAAAACTTTCCATCTGATGAACGTACATCATTGCGATACTTGACCTCTCATAATCTTCCACGCGTGCTTTCACCGAGCGAATACAGTCTTGCAGGCGCCTACCGTACGATCCCATCTTCGTGCAACTCGACCTCGGCGTCATACTTCAAACCACAATGGTACCAACGCGCCGAGTCTTGTCCACCCCTTCGACGCGCCATACACCCCGACACACTTACACTCCCTGACGCTGAAGCTTTCCTCCGAGAGCGTTTCTCCATCACCCCTCACATTCCTGTCAACCTCGACGCATTACTGGATGGCCACGATCCCTCCATCCGACCCTCGTATACGTTGAACGAGCTAACCCAGCTTGCCATCTACGGCTCTCCTGGCCAAAGAGCTCTCCTTAGCGAAATATGCGACGCGATCATGAAGCGCTTCGCGTATTATCGACATTTGGAAAGTACTACCTGGAAGGTAAGGACGCGATACTCGTGATTAGACCGAGTCCTAACGTGAATTCACTCCATAGGCATCGATCCGCCATATGCTTTCTTTGAGAGCAATATACGTCAACCTCAAGACTGCTTGCCCGGCTGGACGTGGACGGGCTGCATATTGGGCACTGGACATTCGAGAGGCAAATAAATTGTCGCGGCCAGTCAAACGACGACCGCGCAAGAAGGTGCGGGTTGAGTTGAGGACATCAGAGAAGATGAGGATTGAGTATCTTCTTGCATAAACGACAGAAGTCTGCAGCGGCGCAGGTCCTACTGGAGTCTGGCGCTAGTTCCCCGATACATAAGCCAAGGCAGCTAGTATCACGTTCAGTTGTCAGATACAGTGCCGTCGTTCGCTCCTGGCGGGCAAGATAGTATTGAACAAGGACTACGAGATTCAGGAGCGCTTCTCATACATTCTTCATAGAACTACAAGCCATTCCAACCTACATACAGTACATTTGTAGTTTGCGCCCCATACGACTTTGAGTGGTGCCAGCTTGAGCGCCAGTACCCTTGCGATTGACTTTGAGAGTGATATGCCACAGGTTCATCCACTATCCGCAGCAAGTGAGGTGGTGCACTGGGCTAAATCCTTGCCAGTACTCCCCGATCGCGAAGTAGTTACGCGTTGCTTTGATTGTGCCCCCGGCGACGGTGGCGGTCAAGTGATGTCTGGTGTGCGTAATTTTTCCCGCATCCTGGATAATTGCAGCGATATACGACGTTCCAGTGCTCTCTTTGGGTGTGTTCTGCGGTGGTTTAGTACGCGTCTTGACCGTCAAGGAATGAGCAGCTTACTGTCTAGAGAAGCTTTAGTCGTGTACGTCGCCCCGTGACATTCCGGACAAGCAAACGGCGCCTCGTTCATGCGCCTCTTCTCGATGGCAGTGTCATCTCTTCCTCTCTTCCGTGGACCTCCGAATGCCGCCGCTCCTACGAGCTGTCGGTCACGATAAGTGGAAGAAGGACCTGCGTCGGTTGCGGTCGCGGTACGGAGGAATCCAAGTGAGTTCATGCCGCTTTCTTCGACCTCGATGCCTTGACCAAATTCTTGTCCGAATTCTTGTCCATACATTGCTGGCCCTGGTGGTACTTCCTGCGGGTTCCCTCCAGCAATCCACTGACCGTTTAGAGCGAGGAAAGGTGTCGGGTTTTCTGGCATATGAGAAGGGCCCGGGATCAAGGGAACGAATGGGGGCTGCATGTCAGTAGTAGAGTCAAAAGCGGGCATGCTTCGAGGGTCAAGATATCCATGGCCGTATACGCCGAAGGGAAGGGGCTCGACTCGGTTCTGAGAGCGGAGTAGTTGATATGGAGAGGCCACCGTATGGAATCCCGTCACTGGCATGCGAGTCAGAAGATGAACTCGGTACAACAGACTCAGAATGACATACTGTCGCCGTAAACAGCAGCACCCTCTATTCCCATATTGTAGTTTGAGGCAACTGAACAGAGATCAGGTCAACCGAAACTTCCTCTAGCAGTCCATCCACAAACCATTGGGGGACGATTGAGGCTGGGGTGCAGAGTGTACCAGTCCGTTGTTTACTGATGGATACTGAGCATACACATTTGAGCCAAACGAATAACCGTCTTGTCTACAATTTCAAAATGTCAGCTGAACAACTTGAAGCAACGGAACGCAGAGATATCATACAGCGGGTCGGTGTTAGCGTGATAAGGTTCGAAGGGAGGATGCTCGGAACCCTCTCGGTCCATGGAGGGCTCATGCCTCTGAGAGAGCCGTGAAAGATCGCTGATCCTATTGGGGTACATGGCGCTCTGAAGGTACGACGAGACGCAAGCCGTGTTAATATACCAGCGAGTCTGCGCTTCGGCGGAGAGGTACACCCCGAACAAACATCATGATACAGGCGCGCACTGGCAGGGCATCCTCATTTGACCCGCAACGTAATGCCAAAATGAACAGACACCATTATGGGACAAGGCGGCATCGTCATTCGCACTCAGCACGAACAGTGAAACTGCATTAATCACGAGAGGAGTTGATTGATCTGGAGATAGAACTCGCATTGCATCAAGGCGCTGCGAAGTTCAGTGTCAAGTCAAGGCCCGGCAAGAGCCGATTGTTGACTAGGAATCAAACAGAGCACAAGGTTGAGGAACATTGGAGACGCCTAAAAAGAGGGGACGGTCGAGACAGTTTGCGTTCATCAGTGATCGGCGTGCCCAGCGGAAATACAGAGCCGATTGCACTCGTGCTGCTGGCTATTCAGAAAACAGGACAGAAACCATGTTACTGAAAGACCCATTGGCACGAACAGGCAAGATCAACTGTCATTCATATGCGCCCGGTGCACAGAATAGCAACCGATGACAAGTAGTGCGGTTTGACGCGCTTAACTACAGCCTGTATATAGGTCGAAGTGAGCCAGGCAAAAATCACTGGGGGCAGATCGATGGAAGGGTAATGAGGTTCGGTACAAGGTACGAGACACCCAACTTGTGAGCAACAGTATCGCATGTATGCTTGGAAGAGGTCAAGTCAAAATGAAGTGATCCGTCATGTAAAGCTTACCGTTAATCAGACAGAAAGTCGGGCTGTGTCAATCTGTTCCGAGTCTGGTGGAAATACCAGATCTCAAAACGCGGCCATTACCGTCTCCCGACACAGACTGGCATTCAAAGCACTATAGAGGACAGGTCTGCCTTTGAGCTCAAACGCGTGAGTGAGCAATAAACTGCGCCTTTGAGAAACAGTCAGCCCGGAGCAAGATGGGACATTGACGCTAAGATCTCCGCCCCTTCGCTTGTAGTTTGGGTCTAGTTTTGAGCTCCACATCCAGGACACGAGTGATGGGATACGATGGCGCTTATAGGCCAGGCCCGAGTGACATGGGGGGAACCGCGGTGACATGTCCCTCGTCGTTGGGGCGCCAGACGTTCTTGAAATAGTTTGAGAGTACCGAAAAAGGTAATGTGAAGGGCGATTCACCGCGAGAGAAAAAGAAGTGCCGCTGTATCTCAAAGATTGAGCGTGGAGTCTGCGAGCCCTAAGTACCATCCATCGCGATGTCACTGTCCAACAACCGCATCCCGTCGCAGTACGCGTCCAACAGCGACTCGGACGACGCTCGAGCGGCGCATGGTCTGAAAACAGGTCAGAAATAACAGCAAGGAATCTGGAGGGTCAAAGCACTACTTCTCAGCCTCGCGGTACAAGTGGAAATCAGTGGACGAAGACGTGGCGAGTGACAAAGAATTGAATCGTTCTTTGCAGTACGGTCGACCTAGTATTAACAGAGACAGTGCGCGCAAGATGCGAGAGCACCCATAAGGTGATATAGGCGAATCCTCGTCGCGATGTATGGGTGGTTTTGAAAGTGATGGTAAGACTCAGAGAGTTTGGCATCGCCCGATTACAGGCCCGGGCCGATTTTCCGCATTGAGGCGTAGCAATGTTGATTGTCAACATCCACGAGCGTCGGAACACCATGCTGCCGTCCGAAGGCTGCTCGACACTTTAAGAACTCTCAGTGGATTCATGAACATGCTGCTCAAAACGACTTGGGATTTTACAGCACGTCCTTTGGCAGCTCCACAGGCATCTTACTGTGGCGCGTCGAAACGACAGCGGGCGCTTTATTTGAGCAACTTCTTGCTCCCCACCATGCCCACTCATCATCATAAAGGAGCCTCAAACAATTATAGGGAACCAGCGCTACCTGAGAGAGGGATGCTCAAGCTTGCTGACGCGAGTCGCGAGCTCTAGCGTCGAAGCGATCATATAGGCTACTCTGGCACTCGTCTGAGACATTCGGCTGGCCGCTCTGTCTTTGTGTAAAGAAGGTGAGGCCACCAAACATTCAGTGAGATTGACTTGCAAACCTTTCGAGATTGGTAGAGGTACTTCGGTTGATTCGACTCTGACGTTTGCTACAGTATCACGGTCACTGTAATAGGCTCTACGCAGAACTTGAATGGGACCGCCTCTTTTGACTATAGGCTGTTCAGCCTGAATGACCCTCTTCGGAACGGGAGTCTCCTCTAAATTTTTCAGCACCCGTCAACACGAGAGGGAGACACTGTGCGTGATGTGTTTCCCTAGTTCGAGTTTGGTATCGAAGCCTGGGCCTTTTTGACGGTTCTCGAGCCAAAGAAGTCAATCATCGGTGCTCAACATCTCCTTTCAGGAGCCCAACAGAATGGTAGCTCGCCAACGGTCAAAAGGTTACGGCAACGGGCTCTCAAAGCCCACGCGGCCTCATGGAGGCATGGTATACAATGGGCCATTGCGATCATCTATCGAAGGGGTATATATTGCCATGCCTCAAGATATGAGCCCTACTTCCTCTCAGCACTCACGGGGAACGAGATGGCGGACAGCAGACCAATGTTTTGTTCTTGCGAGGCAAACCGGCAATGGCGAGTATTTCAACCCGATTTCGCTCCATTTCGACCACACTGATCCTTCCCAGACTTCGAGTGTGATCCCACTCAGAAGTGGTATGCTCCAAACCCAGAATCCGACGACGCCATCGACGCTTTCGAAACGCACATGTTACCGCGTGTCCCTCCGGGAAAATTTACGACGGGAATGAAAGTCTGGCATTCTGACAGACCACGCGAGCTGGGGACGATTGTTGACATCCACACATCACTTCTCAGTGTGAGATACCGCGACTCTGATAACAACCATACTCTCGTTCCATGGGGGCAAGTCGATGTTTTCCGCATCGGATGTTTCGTGAGCACCTTGACGTCTTCAAGGCGGGTCTCTGTATCCGGTTGGGTAACGGACATTCAAGAAGGAAAGGTGTCACTTTTGAGGAGAGACATCAACGGCCAAGTCATCATCGAGGTATGCACCCTCCCACCAAGGTTTGACTGACTGACCATCACGCCGCGCTGACCTCGACTTCCAGTCTCCTCGAATAGTCGCCATTCAAAATCTCACACTTTCAACGCCTCCGTGGTGCCTTCAACACGGGGAGTGGAACAGCATGCCATGGGTTGGACTCACTGTCCAAATAACCGACCGTAAACACCATCTCTTTGCCAAGCGCATGACGGTCTTGAGATTCCGCTTTGCATGTGCCGAGTCAGACAACTTTGCGATTCTGCTCATTGGGGTTGAGTCAAGCAAGACGGCAAAGCTCTCTTTGAAGTTCCGACGGGCCTGGATAGGCTACGAGCATGTCATCGAGGAAAGGTGCGTAATTTACTGCAGATGTTGAAGCACAATAGAGAGCTCGAACTAGAACCAAACTGCGCCTGCTGGCGTATCAATCCCTCCGTGGCTACTGGAGGGTCAACGGTCCATCTGACGGGTTGATCAGCAAGGAAATCAGGCAGAACCGGGGATCAATTCGCCTTTGAGGGGAGATCTCATTTGCACAACAATACAAGTTGTAAAAATTCAATGAAATGTAAGAAGCAATGGAAGCAAGTACAAAGACACATAATCAGCTGAGTAGTACTGCCAACAACGGGCGAACAACCTCCGAGTCAAGCTGTACCCCGAAACCCACTCCCCCTCGCTCTCCCACTCCCCCTCGCTCTCCCACTGCCACCCCCTCTGCCCTGGCCTCTGCCCTGGCCCCTTCCCCTTCCCCTCCCTCTTCCTGTATATACATTCCTGGTGGGATCTGTGATGTGACGAAGAAGTGCTTGCAAGACACCGCCGGCGTGTGCATTCTCCAGAGGGAAAAACTTTGCAGTAGCCATGGTGTACTCGCTGAGTGCAAACACATCTGGAAAGATCCTTACTGTTAACCCCGTAGTCTGAGTATCGACGAGGTCCACAATGTTGACGTGTGTCTGTTTTACCACCTACAACATCAACTTGTCAGCAAGGGACGAGTCGTGGGGAGAGAACCCGGTGACACGCTCACCTGCATGCATTCATTCAGTGTGTCCGGTATCGGGGCAATTTGCAATACCTGGCAGAGCTTCACCCAAGCTGTGATGTCGTTGATATCTGTCCCGTATATATCGTTGAATTGGAGTACAAGCGCGTCCTTGAGCCGCTCGCGAGCTTCCTTTTTTGCTCGGTCGTCCCGTTCCCGCCACCCTTGTTGATGACACAGTGCATGGAACTGTGCCATGACCGGTAGAGAAGGATCGTAGTCGAACGTCGGGTAGTCCGCGAAGAATAGATCGAGATGGGTTAGTGGCTCTGGGGTATCCTCATCGGAATCCTCATCGCAGGCATGCTACTCCAAGGCATCATACTTCATCAGTGATCACAGCTGGGAATTCGAAGATCCTAGTACCTGAAGTAATGCCGCGGTAGAGACAAACAACGTCTGACAATCGCTACAGTAGGGATGGTCCTGCTTGGCATTGCAATGCTGCCATAGAGCATTGTGGGAGGTGAATTGGCGCAAACATTGGGTACATTGGAGTGACATGACTAGGTCGTGGTCGTGGTGGGACCGTTGCTCCGAGCTCGTGTGAAACTTCCCATGCTCATTCATATGGTCGCGCATGGATACGGTGAAGCTTGCAAACTAGGTTTCTCGGCATGTACCATGTCGTCGACTTGGGAGGGTGTATGTAGAGTCTTCTTACCCGACCACAATTCCAAGAGTTCGAGGGCGTGTGCAAGGCTAAAATTGAGGCTGAGACTGCTGGATTGAGGCTTCAGGGAATGTCAGTGGAGAGCAGAGTCGAGCAGACAGACCATCGACAGATCCGAATCGCCGATACCTGGTATACCGGACAGTGCCGTCGGCATTGACGACGGTGCTATCGGTGATAACGGCTGCCCCTGCTTAACTCTTACTGTCACGTTGAATGCGTCTATACTCGAAGACCACATTCAGCCCATCACCGCCGTCCTGGACGTGCGTGCGCTTTTCAAGACTAATGCGACCACTGCCCTTCGCCGACAGCACGATCTGACCTTGGAATTGGAACCAACTTGCAGAACATAACGAATCGATAATGGCCGCCGTTCAGACGCTACATGCGTGTGTCTTCCAGCTTCTTGCGCGTCGTTCTCTCAACTCTGCCATATGTTCTCTCGAAATGCTTTGTTTACATTCCAGCTGGAAATCTTACGTTGATGTCGAAGGTACGTTTTGGATTATAGCTCCATTTCTCCGGACGACTTATTCAATTATCTACAGTATACCAGAGTGCTACTACCGACGAACTTGGGGTCTTAATCATTATCTGAGATGTCTTCAGCATATATTCATGCGCTGGTCAAGCACCCTATCGAATCGATACGTGGATTGGCGCAAGGCAGGACGTGGGAAGGACAGTTGTAATACGCATCATGATCACCGTCCGCCCCACTGTTCAGTGTATGTACTACTGTCTCAGTGTCTGTACTAAACCCTCGGGCGCCTACCTGTTGATCTCTAGGCGCCTTAGACGGCCAATCTATTTGCCTGTAACCCTTGCATGACTGTCTTCCACACAGGAACAGCTGACGGTCCGATGCCAGTCTGTTTGAAGCTTTTGGTGATTTGTGTTTGGCATATACTCACGCTGTACTCGTATGCCCTCTACACCGGCCAATTTGGTTCTCTCGTGACATCGGATATCTTCGAGAGTGCCTTTTGTGCCTTGGGCATCGATGCTCCGCTGAACAGATACGTTCATATAAGAGGTACCTTAGTTCTGGTCTGGTACGCCCAGTCGCAATCTAGAAACCCACAGATTTATTTCGGGCTGAGAATCTGTGTGACCCGCTGTACAAGCTTTCTGACTCATTGAGCGGAACACGAAAGCGTGAATGGACGAGAATGACAAGACAGGGCAAGAACGGACCCTGAATTCACAATCCCAAAATAGTAACCCGCGCGTGACGGTTTTCCACCACGTCCATTCACTTCGCAGCGCTTCTAGAGACAGGCGGGATGCTGCTACCCCGAACAAGAACCGCACTCTCGCGGCATCGCCACCTGCCTTGCCTTCTACCGCTCTCACTTGCCACCTCGATGTCCACCACCGCTCGCGTCGTCCCGCACAACCTCAAGTCCTCCTCTGACTTGTGGGACAGCGCGCCCACTGGCGAGAAACCTGCAAAAGTCGGCACCACCAGGGTTTTCTACAACACTGCGCCCAATGAGCTCACTGTGCTGTCATCACTGGGAGACGGCTTCGAATACAAGACCGACGACCCGAGGCGAGAGCTTGTTCGTAAGGCGGTCGGAAGCGCTGTCAAGGCCGTCAAGGCGCTTGATGGCGTCAAGGACATCAAGGTCGACGCGGCGTCTGATCCCCACGCTGCTGGTCCGTCTTTCCCCTGTGCACTAGTCCCGTTCTCTGACATGTTGATACAATCTAGCCGTCGCGGCCCATCTAGCGGCCTACTCCTTCACTTTGAAGACATCTCCACCCTCGAGGTTCAACCCAAATCTCAAAGAGCCTCTGCCGGAAAAGTATCAGTTCTCCGCAGAGCAAATCTCTAGTGAATGGGACGAAGGTGTTATCTACGCAGAGGCGCAGAACTTTGCGCGTACTGTTCGTCTCCCTGCCCAGTCACGGTTGGGTTGACCATCTCAAACGACGTAACAGCTCATGGAACTTCCGGGGAACATGATGACGCCTACCGTCTTCACCGAACGCGCCAAGGAGGCTTTGAAAGGTCTGGAGAACGTCGAAGTTATTGTTCGCGACGAGAGTAAGTTTTGTCATAGTCTCTGTGTTCGTCTCTAACGATGCCAACAGATTGGGCGGCGGAAAAGGGAATGAACTCGTTTCTTTCGGTCACGCATGGCACATCGGAACCGGCCAAATTCCTTGAGATGTAGGTCATACTGTCCTGTTCTGCTTTCCTCGCTTCCTAATATCTGTGCTTAGACACTACAAAGGTGCATCTTCCAAGGATGAGCAGCCTCTTGCCTTCGTCGGAAAAGGTATCACCTTTGATACGGGAGGTATCAGCTTGAAGCCTCCAGGTGCCATGAAGCTCATGCGGGGTGATATGGGTATGCTAGTCTCGTGTTCAGATGCATGAACGAAATGATTAATATCTTCTATAGGTGGTGCCGCCACAGTCGTTGGAGCAACACTTGCGATTGCAAAGCTGAAGCTCCCCGTCAACCTGGTGACGATTACGCCCTTGACAGAGAACATGCCTGGCGTAAGCTCATACCAACCTTTTTGGATGACGGTGGAATCTGACGTCCACCACAGCCAAGCGCCACCAAGCCTGGCGACATGTACGCTTATTGTTTTATTTACCGCCCTCCACACTGACAATAATACGCACCCAGCGTCTACGCCATGAACGGCAAGTCGATTGAAATCGACAATACTGACGCCGAAGGTCGTCTCGTCCTCGCCGACGCCATCTACTACGCCTCCTCCGAGTACAAGCCCCACACCCTCATCGACGTCGCCACTCTCACTGGCGCTATGGTCGTGGCAGTCGGAGAACTCTACTCTGGCGTCTTCACCAACTCGACTGCACTCTGGAACGCTCTCGACAAGGCCGGCGAGAAGGAATACGACAAGTTCTGGAGGATGCCGCTGGATGAGGATTACGGAGGGCAGATCTACAAGTCCAACGCTGATCTGCAAAACGTATGTGTGGATATACTTTGTGATGGAAGACTGAGCTGATCCTGAATGGTAGACTGGCGGGAGAGACGCGGGAAGCTGTACCGCGGCGTTGTTCTTGAAACATTTCGTGGATGGAATCGACTCGGATAGTGTGCCAAAAATCAAGTGGGCACACATCGATATCGCAGGCTCGATGGAGGTGACGCGTCCCACTCCATACATGGAGAAAGGCATGTCTGGACGTCCTGTCCGGGCGCTCGTCGAGTATGTGAAGAATCTCGAGAAGAACATCTAAAGTCGAGGGGCACCGAATGACTGCACGTCAAGGCGGACATACTGATAGAGACGCGATCGTTGTGTGAGTGCGGGCCGAGCTGGAAGGGTGGGAAGAAGAATTGCATATTGGAGATGGTGAAGATGGCAAGCAAAGGTGTCGGTGAAGCCTACATAGCACGTTTCTTTGGTATTCTCGCCGCCAAGCATGACGGCTCTGTGATATGCATGAGAAACTGTAGATGGCGTTGCAGAAAGACCATACCATACGTTGACCAGTGACGAATCACTCACAATCGCTCACCGTCGAGACCGTATGTTGGATGTTCCTGCGCAATCGTCGTGGTGTCTCCGTTGGGCGAGTTTGCCATCCGCACAAAAGTCAGAGCCAGAGGCGCCTATTGATCAAGAAGCATACGCCAGTTCATCGTTGTCAAGCGAAATACAGGCTGTAGTGGCGACGACAACATTATCAAGTCTGCTGGTGGACGTCTGAAGGCAAAGGTGTAAATTACTCCGGAGGACGGCGGCGCTCGATATCAAACTGAAATAATAAATGGTGAGGGATAGCACCCGTCCTCCGGATCTCTCAATTGAAGACCACTCCTTTGGATCTCAACGTTCTCAACTTCAAAACAGTCGGCATGGATCTCAGGGCTTGCATATTGCGGAGCTGTGATCGCGCGATGTGATCCTCATCACCTCATTCAGTTTCCCCGCTCACTCAGGTCAGACTGAGATATGCGAGATCTGCGTTACTTACGTCCTGACGTCTTTGGGGTGAGAATTGGGTAGGGACAAGTACTTTGCCGGTTGTCAGGTTGTAGCATGCGCTGTCAGTGGCACAATGAATCTCCATTTGGGGACCTCACAAAGTCTGGGCGGCGGTGGTGGGTGGCTTTCATCGAAAGTCAAGTCAAGTCTGGGCTGTCATACGACGGGGAACTCGTTCTCCTATGTCCACTGATGAAAACTTCGCCACCGCATATATGACATCCGAGGCGTTGTGGCGGTCTCCATAGTTGTGGCAAGCTATAGCGTTGTTGTGTAGTACTCTAAGAACCAACTTGAATTGTCACCGGTACCACCTTGTAATTATCTAGATTGACTGCGCTTCTACAGATGTACTAGATCGTCTCTCAAGGAGGGTGACACGGAGATGAAGACCCGCCTGACTGGGGCTGCATGCAACCATCGATTACCCATGGTGAGGTGGTATCCAGTCGTCCACTCGCGAGTTTTGTTACGTCTATACGTCCCCTCTGTCATATCACCATATCCGCTCTAATACAAGGACCCACTCATGTCATGATAACCCAAGTACATCCGCTATATGTCCACACTTCCATACATATAATGCAAGGGATCGCGAAGCAGATAACCCCGCATCAGTGACATTCAATGAAGGCCAGCGGAGCAGAGAACAATTGAAACTTCGTGGGGAGCTAAATTCAAAAAAACGCTTCGCCGTAGGGATACACACCCTTCTTGTACTTATACATTCTGTTTACCTTCATATCTCTCTAATGAATCACGTCGCGAAAGGATAATCCGTGTACCCCTTCTTCTGATCCTCCACGTTCCCTCCCGTCCCATACAACGTCGCAAAATCAACGTTTTGGTTCAGCTCTTTCCCCTCCTCAAACCGCCTCGCGAGATCCGGGTTGGAGATATACGGGAATCCAAAGAACACCCCATCTAGTTGACCGCTGGCAATGGCCTCCGCCGCCTCAGGACCGGTGAACCCCGCGTTGGAGAATTTCGCAGCATGTTTGATGAGAGGGAGGTAGGTTGCGAGGACATCGTGCTTGGTGGCGCGAAGTGAGCCTACCGACAAGCATATGAGTAAAGGACGAATGGGGGGAAGGAATACATACCGTCAATGAGTGGATCCATAGCCGCAGCGTATCGTACGACGCAGATGTATGCGAGCTTCAGCTTGTCAGCTTCGGTGATGAAATGACTGAACGTCTCGATCGTTTCATCCAGAGGCATCCTACTCACCAACCCACTGATCAGAAGAGACGGTGATGGAAATAGAGGGGATCGTACCCAACGTCGTTATATCCGCCTGTAGGATTGATCTTTACCCCAACGCGATCCGAGCCCCACACGTCAGTCAGAATCTTGAGGACCTCTAGAGGGAAGCGAGTTCTATTCTCTACACTTCCACCCCACTTGTCCGTGCGCTTGTTCGCCGTGCTGTCTAAGAATTGATGCAAAAGGTAACCATTGGCACTATGAGCTAGGGGTAAAGATCAGGTCCACAAAGCTCAGATCATAACGCGACAAGGCGAAAAACCTTCGACACCATCGAATCCAGCTGCTTTGGCATTCTCTGCGGCGGTCCTCCAAGCCGGTAAGAGGGTGGCAGGATCGTCGATAGCAGTGGGGGTGACGTAGCCTGGTTTGCCGGGTAAGAATCTGAACTTTCCGCCACGGGCAGCAATAGCTGAGGGACCATAGACTGGCTGAATATCAAGCGCATCAGAAGAGATCCAAGGCGAAATGGAGTAGTCCGCTCACTACACCAGCTTTGATCTGTTCAGGCGCATCGGGATGACTGACGCGTCCGAGATGCCATAACTGATATGTAAGGCATGAATAAAATAGCTCGAACAAATCGGAAGGATGTTGGTAACGGACCTGTGCAAAGATCTTGCCACCCTCCGCGTGTACCGCGTCTGTGACTTTTTGCCACCCACGAACGTGCTCCTCTGACCAGAGACCCGGCGCATTCTGCCATTCCGTCCTGAGATATTATAAGCAAAAGGAACCTATGTGCAACGTAAGGCATATATACCCCTGCTGAACGATAAGGACGCCCTCTGCAACAATCAAGCCAGCCCCGCCAGCAGCGCGCTGACGGTAGTATTCGACATTGACGTCGTTCGGAACGCTGGTGGGCACAGAGCGACTGCGCGTCAAGGCGGACATCAAGACACGATTCCTGAGCGTGTGCGGCCCAAGCTGGAAGGGCTGGAAGAGGGACTGGAGAGCGGACATGGTGGGAGAAGGCACGTAAGATGTGGAACTGGGCAACGAACCGTGCTTCTCTTATAGTGTGGCGTGCTTGTTAGTTGCCAGCTTATCATGTGGCTGCTCCAGGTCGCTTCCAGGCTGCTTCAGGCCGTTTCTGCCCGGTATAATCAACCGAAGGGTGTGGCCCTTTGTAATCCCACTCATGCCCGTGCTAGGACATTGTCGTACTCACCTGAATGTCTGTCTCATCGCTGCAATGTCAGGAAAGCAGTTTTCCAAAGCAAGATCCTAAACTCACCGTCCGTCTACCTTGTGGAATTCCCACTTGCTCTTACTTATGCGCCGACGCAATCACACAGTCCAAACGAGGAAAAAGACGATGCATGCAATGAACAACAAGCTAGAAACAACAGCATAGGTGCATAATCTCCAAAACCTCTTGCTCCATGGACATGCGGCTCGCGCATACCACTACTTCAGCTTCTTCTTGCTGTGGACGACGATGATCAGCATGGATAAGCTTGGGAAACACGAAACACGCACGGCCTGAGCTGGGAAGAGTGACCGCAGGAGCGCTTCCTGCAGTTGGTGGCACGGGGGGGGAGGCGGGCGTAGCACTTGCGGCAGATCTGCTTGTCGCAGTTGTATTTTGACGCGAGCACCTTGAGCGAGGGCTCGATGATTCCTCCACGGAGACTGCCGGTCGGTGAGCCTAGGCTGGGTGGGAGGACTGGTGGGGGACGCACCGGAGAACCAAGTGAAGGGTCGACTCCTTCTGGATGTTGTAGTCGCTCAGCGTACGGCCATCCTCGAGCTGCTTGCCGGCAAAGATGAGACGCTGCTGGTCGGGGGGGATGCTGCGCCACAGTCAGTCGTCCGCCCAGGCCAGTCGCGATAATTTTGCAGCACGCACCCCTCCTTGTCCTGGATTTTGGCCTTGACGTTGTCGATGGTGTCGGACGACTCCACCTCGAGGGTGATCGTCTTGCCCGTCAGGGTCTTGACGAAAATTTGCATCTTGAGGCGCGGTGAGCAGGGATTCTGGGCGCAGCGTCGGGCGGCTCACCTTGAAATGACGGTCGATGGGGAGCCTGGGAATCTCGTCCGAGGGCGTCCTGTATAGTTGCCTCTTGCGGTGGCTGACTTTAGGGCCGGCGCACGTGCCTGCCGAGTTCGGCTAGCTGTGGCGGCTCGATCAGTACCGCGCTCAAGCAGAAACTGGGGGTAAGTCGGGCTACGAGCGTGGTAATGGGATGCATTCCTGAGAGACTTGGTAAAGCTGGTCTGGGCTTGCTACTTGGCGCGCCATGATCACAGGTATACTGGACCTCTCACGTTCCGCCACTCTCGACTCCCCTGCTCTCCCTCGTCACTGAGCGCATATACCCTGTGCGCCGCCACAAGGACGGAACGCTTTACTGGCTGCTTGGCTCTTGGCTGCTGTGGCACCCTCAATGTCTCGTGCTTGTGCGAGGTAAGTATTCCGAGATCTGCTTACCCTTCGCGCTCAGGTTTGTCGGGACGTGGGCCAACGCTTAGGCAATAGACCTCTCGAAAACTTCCGTGCATGTCGGTGATGCGCTCGTCCTCGGCTTGTCTGCACCTTCCGCTACCGCCACAGGGGAGACAATGATGTTACGAAAGGTATACGCTGACTTACCTGTGGCAGCACCTACGCGCAAGCGCTCGTGTGCTGTGGAACGGTCTTTCTAACGACCGGAAATGAGATGCAATCTGTCTAATAATACTACAGAAAGCCCTTGGTCTACACTCCTTGTCGATTCCCATTGATCGCTGCCCCTTTACCACACTGAGTACTATACAGATGCAACACCTAGGCTCTTGTCACTGCCAGCGCGAATTTCTGCTTTCTGCTCTCGGTAAGAGCAATTCAGTGGCAGAGCAGTTGTCCCTCGTACATGACCTTCCTCTTGTTCTTCATGTTTGTCCTGATTAGATCGTCGTGGCTCAGGCGACGAACGACGTATGGCCTCCTTGTACTATTCGACTGTTCAATTGGAACTCCTTTGATTAGACTTCGCGCCTCGTCGACTCTCTGCCCATGCGCTACAAGTGCTCTATTTGCTTTGAAGATAAAAACGATCGCAAACTGTCTAATCTCGAACCATATAAGAGGAATTCTTGTCACTGGACGTGCGACTTTCCTCGGCTGGCAGACTTCGCGGTTGTCATAATCAGGATTCATCGCGGCTCAGCCTAGGCAGTGGTAACGTACCAAGCGACGAACAAAGTACGATCTGCTTCCATATCATTGGAACTTGAGCGCTGACTTTGGGCTCGATACGTACATTCGAGGGCCAAGCCGCGGCGAATTTTCTCCAGACTGTGAACGACACTTGTTGTCTCATTTCCCTGTCTGTGTGTAGAACCAGTGTAGAACAACCTAGAACAACTTTCGTGATCGTGCGTCACGATTGTAACACTCATGACTCTCTGCCAGTGGCGGCCGCTTATGCCCAGGCAGGAGGAACGTTCTGTAATGAACAAGGGTCGACTCGGATACCTTCCAATACAATGAGGTCAGGTTATCCGGCTACGCAACTGCAAGAAGGCTGGATCTTACATCCGTCGCCGGTGCGTCAAAAACTCTGGGAGATATATCGTCGACCTTTGTCCTCCCATTTAGCGCGCACAAGCCTCCTCCTGGGG
This sequence comes from Strobilurus orientalis, assembly GCA_019915145.1. Lineage (NCBI taxonomy): Eukaryota > Fungi > Basidiomycota > Agaricomycetes > Agaricales > Physalacriaceae > Strobilurus > Strobilurus orientalis. The sequence continues at coordinate 555,834 of JAHLML010000019.1, read as the reverse complement.
CCAGGATCATGACGACAAGTACTCATGGCAGGTCGCAAGTCGCCAGACAGATACAAATGAGACAATCTCTAGCGCAGAACAGAAGCGAGTCTCGCTCTGCATAATTCACTCGATCTAACTCAAATACTGCAGATCCTTTCACGATGTTGATCAAGCTACGCTACAGTGAGTAGTACCTTACCCACACGACTGACATTTGATCCTCGCGACATGCTGACGCTACTACCAGACACGCTGTCATTGCCTACCTGTGTGAAAGAAATGGTTGTAAATTAGGGAAGCATGAGAAATCGGAGAAGCACACCGCCTTGTGGCAATGTTTTCCACAAGTGTTTTATGTCTCTATTTCCTCGTTCATTCCAAATCCGAGATCTCTGACTGGACTTTCTCTTAGAACACGTATTGGTGTACTGGCCTTCATGTGGTAGTGTCAGGCTGGAAATCCGTTAGTCTTGATCGCTGTTTCAATTTGAAGCGGGCCATACTAGATGTATTCTCAGAGAGAGCGTCTGGCCACAGTGCAGCCACACCGGCGTAGCCTACATCGCGAAGTGTTCCCAGAAAGGCAACTCTTACCACACTTCAAATTCTTGTTTTCCTTCGTCCATGATCCATCCCTTGGACCGCCGGCTCCAAACATCCGACGAGTCGTAAGTATATCACCGCGGACCAACCGCGGACTGATAGCACAGTGTCCCAAAACGGCGATGTGGACTTTGCTCGTCCGTGCGCCATCGCAAGCCCGAACAAGAAGACAGTCAATTTCGAACATATGGAACGACTAGAAAGACTATCTGGAAATCCTACGTGGCTTTGCTTTGGGTCTCACGATAAGTTTGGAGTGGACAACTTGGCAAGGCGATCTAGAAAACAAGTTGAAGCCGAACATCGAGGCTGGGTCTTGTCTACGTAACCTTCGGTGCTAATTTGCTCTGGAAATGTCGACTCAAACTACTCGGAGTATCTCTTCGTTATCAGCGACTGTGGTTGGCACTACTAGCCTGTCACTGTTTCCTCCGAATCCCAACCCGTTTCCGACATTTCACCCACAAAGTCCCGCCACCATTCCACTCAGAGAGTATTTTTTGCTCTGATGTTATCCTCTGTGAGTCACTGGTGAAAAAACGGCATCCTGACACTACGTCTTGGTGGCCTGGAACAACTTCAAGCCCAGTGGCCGCGCATCAGGTTCGGTCAATTCTACTTCTATTCTTGTTCTCCGCTCTTTTGCAAGGTTCTGTCTCGATTGTATTGAGTATATGGGTATATATGCTCAGGGATAGTAGGCGCGACAAAGGATAATTCCATCGACCGGGTGACCTATTTTTCTTCTCTGCCATAGGACCATGGCCTTTCGATTAACCCCGTTCAAGCCGACTACGGGGATCGGTGCTGTCGTCCTCGGATTGTGAGTACGGCGGGGCTTATTCTGCGATCGGATTGTGAGTACGGCGGGGCTTATTCTGCGAACAGCAAGACCCGTGTAATGAGGCGACACTTGCCATATTGACCGACTCTGCATCGAGCCATTCTGCCATTTTGCTAGACCACAAGCTAATTAACTCACTTCTAATGCTTCTGATTAACGAGGGACTAGACGTCAAAGTAGCGGAACTTCGAGTGCGCAAAAGGGCTTCGCTAGGCACTTTCCAGTCATCTCAGTCAACGTTCTCTCACCGAGTGCTTGTCAAGACGTTAAATACGACGTCAGTCCAGGTATAAGCGGCAGTATCCGCCGGCTTGTGCCTTGGGTAGCACATGTCTCGCACGATCCAGGAAGAAGGCGATGTGGCGGCGGCAGTTCAAGATCACCGGCGACTTCCGAGGAAACAGACACGCCTTCATAGAATGGCAAAACTCCGTTATTGCTAATATTCCTTCGATAATTTATGGTTTTAGGCATTATTGGCGCGGTCCATCGTCGTGCGGTGAATAATTTATTGAGCCTGCCATGCTACATCTTCTCTCATTTTTTACTCCACTGCTAGTGATTCAATCAAACTCTCTGACAGTCCAGACTGCTCTTTACCATCATTCTGCAGCCTTTGCGGAGGGCTAGTGATAGACGCCGTCGTGCAAAGACGATGACTGGTCGATGACGGTAGGTTGTGGTACGAATAGGTCTTGGTACGGATGGGACGGGCGCATTGACTCAACCCTTCGTGAGCGCGTGGGCAGTATTTCAGCCGATGGCCCTTGTCGAGACTCCAGAATCGCGGATATGGATATGATTGGGGGAGCAGTTAGCATTGATTCGGGCTTTGAAATTGGCCATCACATAGGGTTACCATCGGCGGCTGTCCTTATTGAAGAGTGAGTGCAACGGTATCTTCAATGCCTTTGGAACTGAGAAATCAAGAAACGAGATGTGTGAAGGCAAGCTGATATCACCGTCAACTGTCTTGTACCTGTCCGGACTGATGTCCGAGGCCAAAAAGCCTGATACCACGCCCGTATATCAGGATCGCGTAGTCAAGTGCGGAGTGTCAATGTCTTGCCTGCCCGTAAGCCCCGCGAGGACGTGTGAGTGGGAACACTCATAACATTTCCGCCACGGCATGATTGTTCCCGCGAAGTTGCCGCGAAGGCGAATGGTTTCAAGTCCGCTAAATAGTCCGTACGGATGCCACAGATGCCGAGTTTGTGTGTTGATCCACTGACTTGAGTACTAGTCTGCAATGCGTCATCACTGGACGGACGACATCTTGCAGTACATGTGGGACTTGCGATTGGACGCCTGCAAAGCGAAGAACGTCCAGCGCTGAATAAAAAAGCCAAGAGATCCAAGCCTGAATGACGAGCGGAAGGGGTCGAAGAGGAAAAGCCTGCCGGTGAATGTGTTTTTGATCTCTCTTAAGGACAAAGCGAGGGGGAATTTGTTGAGAAGTAGGAGCTACGTACACACAGGCTATCTCCGGTACATAGCGTCTGGATGAAGTACGGAAGTGTGTCACACAGTTACTGACTGACTGGATGACAGAAGAGCCTCTTCAAGTTTCATAATTACTACGTTCACGTCCGAGTCCTCATGACTACATCTATACCGCGTCTCACTGACGGACGGTCCGCTTTGGCCCTACTAAACAAGTCAAGAAGAAGTTGCGGTCCGGGTGGGTGGCATTGACCCCGGAGTTTGATCCTTCCCCAGCTGGGCGTAACCGGACATGAGAACATTAGCATCCAGAGCACGTATCAGAAGGATCAGGCTCTTTGCCGGCCAGGATGGGAGGCGGCGATCGAGATGTCGAGGGGAGCAATCATCCATACTCCCTTCCTGCGTCCTCAAGCTCAAAGTTGAGAAAGAAACCGGCGTAGACTCAGGAATCCGAGAGCCCAGCGTAGGTAGGGAGGGAGTGAATGATATCCGCTGTGTTTGCCGTAAATCAGAAGGAAGGCACTGATAGGGCGCCTGGAAAGTGAGAACGGTGCGCGGTTGAGGCAGAGGGAAGAAAGTTCAGTTAGGAACAAGCAATGGTGACAGGGCGGCTAATTCGGTAGACGTAGATCGGTCGGCCACTAGAGTATGTAGTACCCATATCGTTAGCTCGATTGAATGCCCCGAATGGGCTGTCAGTATCCGACGGAAAAGGAGGACGAGAAAAGCATATAAGCAGAGAATCGGCGACCAATTACTGTACTGTGGAGCGGGATGTGCCGCATCCATTGTAATTCAAACGGGGAGTCTAAGAAATGCAAAGCAAGCATAAACGCGAGTCCTGACACTTTCTGGGGTGGCGTCCGATCATCTGTGTCACTTACATACACGGGACTATGGGCCCGGCCGCGGCAGTCACCATAGTGGGCATATGCGTCGTAAGCGAGCCGTACAGCGATGTCAGAATCGTAAGTACTTCGGGCTGCAGAGTAAGTGTGCGATTGATGAGATGTGACGCGCCCGGTGGGGAAATGGTGACGATTCGGGACAATCACCTTGAGCCTGAGTGTTGTATGCTCATCTGTCTTCGTTTTGGAGCTCCGGTGTTCACTATCAGAGAGTAAAATACAACTGTACAGAAGTGTTGCAATTGAACCTACTATGTATGTCAACGTTTCAACAATCGCACACTGTTCAGAGTCCGACATATGTATGTCCGGAAAACGACAGCTTAGGACAGCAGGGTCAAAGACAGTTGGAAAAGCGAGACGGGTGAACGGCGGGAAGGGTTGCAGATAAGAGGAAACACGAGTCACAATTCCCAATATGGACTCACCGCCGAAGCGCGTATTTCCGATAGTGTATTTTATTGTATGGGGGCAGTACGCGTAGTACACGAACCTGTTGAGCTTGCCAAAAGCCGAGCTCGAGTCCCGCAAAGAGTAACATATGGAGTACATTTTCTTTCTTCAATAAAGCCGTTTCGGTCCGACGCGACACTTCGAATTCTCACTGTTGCTCGGATGCTAAAGACACTTTCTATGTATAGATTGATCAGAGCAGGCCATTGTTCGGTCGACTTCTACTGCGACACGGGCGTGCGTGAAAACTTTCTCATCAGCTTACTAGTACACGGTATTTTGTATGGCCATTATACGTACATGCCTTGAGTATTGATCGCCGTGGGGCGGGCGCGGTGTATAGTCCAAGGACATGGATTGAGGTCGAAGATCTAGAGGGCGGCCGTCATCATCTTGTCAGCTCTGGGAAAGCTGAGAGCTATGCCGCTGAGTTGGAATCGAGCGGCCAACGTCAGGTGCGTGCCAGTGTGAGATGCAGTAGATCCAGAATACTTGGCTTGATGTTTCTTTACGTATGAACACAAGTGACAGATCTTACAACGCGCGGCGATCAAGGAGGGCATGCTGATCGGGGAGGTTTTGCCTGTTTGGGATACTTACTTTTCGATCGGGACTCGGCTCGGTGCACAAAGCGTCGCGGCGGATGGGGAGTTTGTGGGCGGATAATCGTGCGGTAGCGTGGCTGCACGCCCGAGGCAGACATGGGACACAGGCGGCGGCTTTCATCTCCGTCAGAAGGACGCGGACGGGGCAATCACAGACAGTCGGAGGATGCCGAGTGGAGGATGTCCCCTGATTCCAGGTTGCGTGTAACTCCGATGTGTTGATGCCACTCTCTATATAAACATCCAGCAACTATGCTTCCCCGCACCCAGCCATGGTCAACCTTCCCATCGAGCTGTGGGAGAACGTGCTCGTCTTCTACGGCTGCGACGGCGACGGCGACCCGCCTCGTTCCCTCCGACCGCTCAGGCCCGTCTGCAAGGTATTCAGAGACATCGTCGACACGTCCAATGCGCTCCCCGCCCGTATCTACCGTCAAAAATTCTCTACGGGGCGTACCGCAGGTCTGGAAGATCTGACCGCTGCTGAATGGCGGGAGCAGCTCGAACATGTCGTCCGGGCGCTGGCGTACGTGCAGAAGCGGTGGGGATTGCATGGGGTCGGAGACGGGGACGAGATGTTGCTCGAGGATCTTCTCTGGACAGTCTTTATCATGTGCCACGACGACGATGACGGCTCCAACAAGCGCCAGCTCGACAACGTCGACGCCTACTCGTGGCTGCGCGATCTCGTTCTCGGGCACCTGTACGATGATTCCGACAACGGATGGCCTGCGGACAGTACGGCCAATTCGCTCATCCTGTGGTCCTTCTGGTTTATGACCACGAAAGGTGCGCTGACTATTCATTGTTCATTACCTACTCTTACCTACCTTGACTAAGAACGTCTCCTCGCCGAGCCTGGCGAGATTTCAGAGCGGATCGTATCCCTTATATTTCCCTACATCGTTGCTCATTTCCGCTACCCGACTTCTTACGCGCCTGCAAACCATTACTACCTGCCCCTTCCCACCCGCGTAGTTTTATCCAAATCCAATCGTCGGCTAACCTCAACACACTTTCTGTCCGTGCCTACTGCCCACGGACCATTCCCGAAGTATAGACAGCTACAAGACAATGGATGGAACCTTCCGGTCTACGGTCGCAGACTTGCCCTCTCAGTGCCTCTCATCACCACCGCCGCTCGGTTACTATACTTCATTCGTCGAGAATGTTTTTCGATTACGCCTCCGGCGAACCTTCCCCGAACTCGCGCAGACGCACAACCGGGTTTGATTACTCCTACACAGGACGACATCCGAGAGTGGCAGCTCAACTCTCTAGGCGGTCCCAATGGTCGGGGTGGCGGGACAAAGATTGGATGCTCGCTCGCCCGTGCGGAGTGGGCAAGAATTCGACACTGTCAGAATGCATGGCATGGGCTTTCGCAACCACACATACATCAGCCAGGATCATTGACAGGATTGTTTGCAGGTCGCATGATGGTATGCTTCTATCTATGTTGTCTATTTGTTGCCTGACGTTCGTCGCAGATGCCCAATGAAGCCGCTCTCGCACATGTCCTACAGCTCCCTAACCTTGATTCGAGTGTGAGCGAATCATCCCTCGGCATGTTTACCCTTCCGCTCTACATTCGCCTGCAAGAGTTTGTGTGTCCATGCGGCGCTGACGTCCTCCCTTGTACGACCCGCGGCTCGCCTACCCTGCCTATGGACGTCGATGAGGATTCCGAAGTTGAGGACGAACTCACCCCCGCAGAAAGCGCCGAGCTCAACGACACTCTTCAGGCGACATTTGACGACGGAGTGTTCAATGCATACCTTCCCGAGCACACGACGAGAGATTCCTCTGATGGCCTGCACATCTCCACTCCCAACCGCACATACCTTTACCGTCGCCTTCCTATCCCGCACGATCCTGAAACGTGCGATGGCTGCCTCAAGCGCGCAGAGGAAGAAGTCAAGATTTCTCTGGAGGGACATCTAGAAAACGGCTCGCACCATCGCGAACGTCTCCCTCCATGTACTGGCGTTCGGGACGTGTACATCCGTGGTCACACAGACACGCGCCACTCTATGGCCTGGCATCCATACAGGTTCTACGGTCGTGTTCGGCAGTGGGATGGGTTGATCACCATCGTACGCTCGGGGAGCGATGGTGCCAAGTTGCTTTTGTATGGGTACTTGACAAACGACGGAAACACGATTGTGGGGAATTGGAGACTGGCAGCGGGAGATGTGGGGATGCCGGCATGGGAGGGGCCGTTCTCGATGAGCATGGTGGATGAAAATTCGACCCCGTCGCAGGTTGGGCGTTGAAAGGGGAGTTAAAATGACATTGCATCTTTTCGGACTCGTCATTCATATTTACCTGTTTATGTAAAAGGGAGGTTGGAATTGTTGCATGATATTCGTACAGTAACACACTCATGTATGACCACTACTACTTACCACTTGTTTAACTTTTGTTATTTTCTTGGTGAGTCGTTGATTCGGAGCTTGCTGGTTATCTCGATTCTTGGCTGACGGGCTGGAGTTATGCGCCTTGGCTTTCGACAGCCGCGGATACGATTCGGATGTCGTCGTCCTTTGAACTGTGCTTCGCGCGACGCGGGTCTCTTTCTGCGCCACGCCGTCCCACACAAGCGCAGGGTTTACATCGGTCACCACGAATCCATTTGCTCGCTTGGAAGGAGGCATATTACAGGCCATCGAACACGCGCCGGAAAAAATGACTGGTCAAAGGTGTGGCGAGGTCTGAAATATCGCCCTACGGCTAATGATTGACAGCTATTAGACGCTGAGTTCATCCTGATTCTTACCGTCCACCGCTGCGCGGCTTCCAATCCCGACTTGGGAGATTCTATGTTCACAGCAATACGCTATTCGAACTAGTGGTCAACGTACAAACGACCGAATGGAATCAGCTGCCGTTGACAGAGTACCTAGTCCTCGGGTGCGGGCTCAATAAAGTTCGCGCGGTTTCGACGGGCAATGCTTTGCCGCTCCTTGGTGAGGGAGTCTCGGTCTGGTCTCGGTCTTCTGCAATACCGTGAATAGATTAACATCCATTCAAAGAGCTTTTCCACCCACGGAGCGTACGCCACAATACACAGATAACATATCCATTCATCCTACTGGCTTCCCCTAACATATAGGGTCCATAATACCTCTTCCGCCTTTCCAGCTCAGCCACTTGGCTGCCACACTTTTGACAGTCGCGTCTCCATGCCCACCTTGACGCGCAACTGCTTTGTGCCAATCAACATTGCGCAATTGACAAACAATGTGCGGCTGACCTCTGATTGTGCAACACTAGTAGGCGCCTCGAGATGCCCGTAAGGTTATCCTGGCCCGTGACGCATCAAGACGGAGCGGCAGAGATTCTTGGGCGGGTGGTGCCACGTTGCAGGAACGGTATGGTCCATTCTCTTTCTTCTATCCGAGTCCTTCGTCTCGTTTACGCCTTTACTACTGCTATAGTATCTCGAACGCGTTGAATACCCCAGCTCATCAGGATACACCACCCCTAGTGCTATCGGTGATCCAGTCATACTCCCACCGGCTTGGAGAAGCGCCGTAGAGGAAACTCTGATTGCGTCAAGATCATTTCGACGGGCGGGGACTCGATGTCGATATCAAGTAATTATGAAATATTTCGCCTTGTGCACACTTGGATCGATACTGACTGAATTGTAGGAGCCTTCAACGGAACGTTCAGGGCATGAAGTAACTGTGCTCCCGAGGCTTACAAGATGAAGCTCGCGTACATCTGCTTCGTTCGCGTTCGATCCCGATGATCCCGTTATCGGTGGCTTCTCTGACTCTATCACCCTATTCTTCGCCGCCTTGTTCACCCATCGCCAGGCTCTTCAGGCTGTCGTCGCGCGACCAACCTCCCTCTCCCAAGCCCGCTGGGAGATTCGCCGAGGCGGAGTTCATGGGACAGAGGCAGCTCGTACATGAGGTGACCTTCGGGTTGCCGTATACTTAGCGCCTTCGTCACGAGGGTAGAGGAGCGGAAGGCTTCAAACCGGGAGATTAGCTGTATAACGTTCAATTGGAATGGAGGAAGAAGTTCATCGTGATTTGAATGAGCGGGGAGGTTAACAAGAAACGTTATATGTGAGTATAACCTTGCTTGGCAAAGACATGTACTACAATTTGGATAAGGATCGATCTCTTCATCTTACCTGAGACGGAGGTTATACTCATCCAGAATCCGTACGATGAACGCCACCAGTGACACTGACACACTGAACGCACGGATACTTTTGCTTCGCGCTACTCCACTGTCGTGGTGATATGGCGGACTCGGATATACACATGTCTCATTTGGTGGACGTGTCGACGTAACTGGATGTGGGGGTGCGTTACTATCCACGACCGACGTCGACCGTTCGACCCCCTCATCCTGTGTAGTACAGTACCACTGCGGAAGGCTGTGCCGCCCGAGATCTTCTGTATGGGGTCTCTCCCTTTGTGTAGCTTAATGAAATCTCTGGAGCTCATAGTGACTAGGCGTGCTAATGTCGCGGCCAGAACTCAGTAAGTACCAGCATTCGCATCCAAACGCGACCCTTGAAAAATCTGTCCTGGCGCATCTGTGACGAAGGCAGGTGTGGGACCGAGTACATGGATTTCCGTGGATCTCTGTGTAGTAAATCTTGATTTGAGAGGCCTACCACTTTCCGGGATCGCCATTTAAACATCCTCGAGTAAGATTACTTATGTGGCGGCGGTTGCCTACACTTGGAGCTCGGGGTGCGGGATTAGATACCTATTACTTAGTTGTAATTTGGAAATTTCAAATCAGAGTATTGTAAGGTGCAGAACTCGTTTTCATGAGACAACTTGCCTGAGTTGCCTTCATGTGCTCACTTCTACAAGGGTTGGCTGATAGGCAATTCGCTTCAAGAGTCGCCACCATGAGGCGTTCAAGTCGGAATGGCCCCCATACTTGTGGCAAGACTAATTCTTGATGTTCTGATGCGGATGTCTGTGCGCCGGTGCCACTTCGACGTGTGCGTCAAACTTGAATGAACTGATGGACAGGATCAAGCGATGTTTCTCCAAGTTTCGGCATATATACAACGAGGTGTTCACTAACTGAGGCTCCATGTGGGCAGAATTACTGAGGGCTACCGGTACTTGAGAAACAAAGAAGTGGACTGTCAGTGGTCTTGACTCTTCATGATCCATGTAATGACGGATTCGCACCTACGGAAGTCCAGGGGGCTGTGTCCATGCCATCCTATCACTATCGCTGACCCCATTGTGTGAATAGATCCCTCACATACGTTCTAAAACACAGGTAAATCGGTCTGATGTATGTTTATCAGGTGTCTCGCGGTGCTTTTCTGCTTCGGTACCTCGAGGCTCACTCGCACTCGTATCTGTCGACTTGCTCGCCTACTCATTCGAGAAACAGGTGCAATTCAAGCGCAGCTGGATGAGCTAGAGTGTCTACCAGATGTCTTGTCGCTTGCAGAGTCGGACAGACCTACGCACTTTTGGATCCCGCGCCTGATGAGGATGGACACGTGAGCGCATCGTATTGGAGCGTTACGGTTCAACTTCAAGAACTTCAACAGCTCCTAAGTTACTTTCATCAAGATTTACGGCTCATGGGCACGATCCCTACAACAAACGCCGCAACATCAACGCAGGAGGATCAGCTCAATTCAACTCAATGCCCTATGCTTCCTCTTTTGCTCACTGAGGTCCCTTTGTCGCTAGCTTCTATCTCCACAATTCGACGGAAAGACTCAGTGCAATCTTTAGCTCACTGTGGTCCAACGAAACCGTTTGACACCTGATCTTCAGTACAGATACTAGCGGACTCGGTGGTCTATTTCCCAACAAGTACATGTATCCCGCTACGATGTACTTCCTTCTCAGCCTACGTCTATCTTTCCTCTAGAGCTGACCTATTGTTCAGTTATGCATATGACTTCGTTCCCAACACACTGGCAAATACAAACCGTCGGGTCTTCGCTTATGTCGATACTGGCGCCGCTGATGGAATCGCGGTCGACACCAAGGGCAATGTTTGGGGCGGATGTGATGATGGCGTCCAGGTGTGGAACCCGGATGGTAAGTCCTTAGGCAAACTCTATCTTGGCAAAGGGTCGTCGAATTTTACTTTTGCTGGGAACGGACGGGTGGTGCTGTTGAGCGAGACGGAGATCTACTATGCGCAAGTCGAGTCGGGCGTCAAAGGAGTTGATCTGGTTTACTCAGAAGTAGCGCCTGGCGGAAGAGAGATTCTGAACTCGAAAGACCCATTATTCATTCGTAGCGGTTTAGTAGTATTTACCATTCCTGTGTGATTCGAAACCTCGCGCTACTGTACATCAATCAGGATGACTCAGCAAAATGAAGGCACGATGTACATCAGTGGCAGTGCCATCGTTTCCTTGCTTCCACCTTCACGACACGACATACATACGACTGCTTACAGAGCCACACAATGGGACGCTGGACACAATATGACGAAGTAAACCGCTTTTGAGCTTGGCTCTTCGACCAACCAAATACTGTGAACAGGACGAATACCGCCTCCCGGAAGGCATGGAGCGCATTGGATATGACGCCGACTCACAGACATACATGTTCCGCGACGCAGACGGTTCCATATGGAAAGGCGCACAGGGCGCAGAATTCAGCGAGATGACTCGTGGTATGTCTTCCCATTCTCTTGCACGGTGTCTATAGCCCTCAATGCGGTAACAGTCTCCGGCCCATCTACGCCTTCGACCGACCCCGACCTCGAAGCCGCCCCACCAAGCCGCGCAGATGGCTACGCTCCACTCGCCACCGACCCAAATGCCCCCATGGCGCACCGATCCGCTGTTACACCGGCCAGCTTCCGCTCTCTCTTCCCCTTCTTCCTTATGATCGGCGTCGTTCTCCTCCTCATATGGCGCCTCATTCTCGCACCATATTGGTCCGCCCCACCGTCTAATCCATGTCCGGGCCTGGACGCATACTGGGCTAGACCCGGCGATACATGCTGGGATATCGCCACGGAGCACGGATGCACGCTCGAGCAGCTGAAGGAGCTGAATCCGAAGCTCAATTGCGAGAGGCTGATGCCTGGCAAGACACTATGCTTACCGGTACAGGTTTAGATTCTTCATCAACGGACGGTATCTTTTGTATAATATCACTCGGAATTGCTATCTACAGACTTTTACTTATCTGGTTTACCTAGTACGTGTTTCGCAAAGAACAACGATCTATCACAGAGAGATAGACAGTGACATACGATCATCATTCCATGTACTGGTTTGAAAGATCGCAAGTCGGCGCCGCCGCAATCATCATAAAAGACATCCACGACTTCGAAGCGAGATTGGCATTACAACGCTCAACCTGGCAAGTCAATGCAATGCAATCCATTCGAGCATAATAGTAACATGGTACAGGCGTCATATATCATAAATTAGGCAGTTCTGCAAGACTCCGAGTGAATCAAAGTTTGGTTCACCACGAAAGACAAGGCTCACAACGGTATCAGTGATAGAAATGCGCTCGGATCTTAGAACCAGGCTTTCTTCCTCTGATACAATAGGTACAAGGCGTGGACCGTGCCGAGGATCCAGAATCCGAGGAGAGTGAGGACGAGGTTGATGAGAACGTCTGGGACGGGTTTGTTCATCATAATGACAGCGACGGGCGGTAGGAGGATTGCCACCTAGGTTGGTCTTTCTGTCAAGTGCCGTGCTTTCGAAAGGGAATGGACCGTACGATAATGATAATAAAGTCATTGCCGGTAAGCTTGGAAGCCATGGAGAATCACGGGGGTGCGGGTGAGGGTATAGAGACTTCAAGGTCGTGGTGGTACGGGTGCAAGGTGTGTATGTAGCCTTGCATGGCGGTGGGGGCGACAAGCAGGCCTCAACGATGTCATATGGTGGGGTGCAACGTGCTAAAAGTGCCGAGGTGGCTTGATCGGCAAGTCCCCGTATGGAAGGGAGATTCAGGCACGCCGCCTTGTCCTCTTCTTTTCCTTCAACCAAGACCTTCGTCCACGATGGCGGGCCTCCCCATACCTCCCAACTTTGACTTCTTTGCCGCAGTCAGGCTGGGCGCGGTAAAACTCATGGCCGCAGAGAAGGCTGGGCACGTCCCGCCCGAACTCGATTTTGGCGTCCAAGCAGTCTGCGCGTCCTGCAGGGAGAATATCATGCCACCGAAGAAGGTACTGCGATGCACTGCCTGCAAGTCCGTTATATACTGTAGCAAGGAGGTTAGCACTTCTATCTCGCACAAAGGCTTGTCTCATGAACGCGTCGATTATTCAGTGCAGTAAATCCGATTGGAATCAAGGAACTGCGCTCAAGTTCTACACACACAAACAGCTTTGCGCCGAGAACAAGGTAGAATCTACTCCTCAGATTCCATGCTTTCACTCATTTTCCATCGCCAGAGACATATGGACCGCCTGGAAGACGCTCACGCTATCCTCCTGCAATTCCCTTGGGGACGCCTGGAGTCTGATGGCACTTTCAACGACTCTGTCGCCCGAGCACGCTTCGATGTGCTCGGCGGCTCGGACTTTGGCTTCTGGAGTCATCGTGGCGGCTTTGTTCCCCACGACAACATGGGCAATATGAGCCAGAACGATGCCTATAGCAAACGCCTCGAGCCACTTCTCTCACAGTTCAACCACCTTGAAGGGAAGGACCTTCTTAAGAAAGAACATCTCCCAGACATTGAAGGTTGGAAGCTCCCTGCGAAACTCATTCCGTATCGACACTTCCCCTCTGCATCGAAGCGGCCACAGCTGATTACAGAGATTGATAGGCGGATTAGTGATTGGGAGAGTTGGCACGAGTGGAGAGGATTGTCGAAGGAATCACCCGCTGCGCTCTTGATGAGCTTTCCTCTGAGCGCCTTCTGGCTCATTACACGCTGCCTGGAGCTTACGAAGCCCAGTGCTGGCCGCGCTGAGAAGCGCGTCCCTCTCCATATCCATGCCATCGGGACTGAGGTTGAACTGAACTACGTCCCCTTGTAAGTGCAGCCCTTTGGATCGCTGATCACAGCGCTAACATCACCATCAGATTCTCCGAGCTAGCCCTCCTTCTCCCATATCATGACATCAAGCTCGTCTTCTTTGGCCAGAGTGTCGAGAAACTCGTCTCAATTGCCAAAAAGTCCTTTCCCCAATCCCTCGCCGGCAAATCTTCCTCATCCACTCCAGCATTCGCGTACGAAGCACCGAAAGAATCCGGCAACGGACGTATCGAAGTCTATCTACACCCGTCCAACCACTGGACCCCCGAAGTCCTGAGTCCCTCCAGCCCATACGGCGGTCCCCCCGACGGCATTATCGCGTTCGACGCGGGTTTAGGCTCATACAACGAGTGGATCCCCGTCATCCAGGCGATCCATATGTCGAAGACGCCCTTCGCCGTGACGGAATACACAGAGCACTCTTGTGAAGTGCAGCGCGCGAACTTCCCACGCATGGCGGGGATGGTTGGGGCCACGCCAATGCAAGAGTACAAGATTGATATGAATCCCTTCCAGCGCCCAGGCCAGAGGGGTGTGCCTAGCTGGCGACTTCCCAATATCGTCAATGGATTTACGATGGTTGTTTGAAAGTGTAGGTGTGATGCACCGAGTGATGCTAAACGTCCGGTGCGATTCTGAGGCCTGTCTTGTAATGCGAACTTTGACAATTAGAATTTGTTTCCTGCTTCAACCTAATTTAGCTGCATGACGTGGGATTATCTGCATGTATCGTATATCTTATTGAATTGTATCATCCAACCTCAGAGAACTTTTTCTTGAGACGCCCATTCTCCAACCAGGCTGGACCACCGTAATCGTTTCTCAAGGCCTTCACCAGCTCTCGAAACGAGGCCAGCTCGCATACTGGTTTTATAGTGTCAAAATTGTACGTGACTCGGAGACCGTCGCGAATGGTTTCCTAATACTCGCCCAAGGTGCCCTCAAGACCGTTCCACATACTAACGAGGACACGCCGTGACCCATTACTCCAGGGAGCCCGTCCATGCATTGTGCGATAATTCTCCACGAAGACGATATCACCAGCCTCCCACTTGTGATCAAACTCAAGCTCTCGCGAGATCTCGAGGGCACGATCAAGATACTTCCGTGGTATCTCGGTACCGTCGCTGTACGTCGCTGGGGGATCTGGGATTCGGACTCTGAATCAGCAAGAAACAATTAACATTAGTCGAGGCACTTACAGGTCTTTCCGTCGGTGCCTTTGTATGGCGGCTCAAGAGCTTGGAACGCAGTCGCTGTACCGTGGCGGCCTATTGAAGCCCAAGTTAGTGAGCGAAATAGGTAAACTGCAGGTATATGTAAACACGAACCCGAAAGACCATTGAACCAATTTGGCTCTCCGCTGGGCAACACGCGACGAACGGCTGGACAGGCAGAATTTTAGGATGCTGCGACGGTCTGGGTCAAGGAATCGTACGTACCAGAGACGTGTTGCACGACTTCAAGATCTCCATTGTCGAGCCATCGGAAATCGTCGGTCAACCGGCGCACCTGCTCTTCCACCTTCCTGCGCGTCGTCTCCTCGTCGTCTCCGGGTTGAAGGGTCTGTCCAAACGTGTCGACACCTTTGTAATCAAAATAGTCGAACTTTGGGTAACATGAGCATTCAGGCGATGACAATCTGAAGCCCGCCGGTGCTCACCTTTCCATCGCTCTTATACGGTGCTCGGTAAATCTGCTTCATGTGCAGGCCGCGTTTCTGTATTTCTTCGACGAACTCGGGAAGTTCAGAGTTTATGCGGTCAAACATCTCCAGGCTGTTACCGAGGGGTGATTCTCCCCCGACTTTCGGGGCGATCTCACAGTAGAAGTGAATGAAGCCTGGGAAGCGAGTGTATCGGGCGTACTGCGTGTTGCCTCAGTACTAAGTGCCGGTGTGAGTGTACGAAAAGTACTCACCTCGTTATGTAGAAAGAACCGCTGTGTTTCCGGACCCTCGTTGGCAGTGAATACCTCTGGAGCTTGGATAGATCGTCCACCAGCAAGTCCAACCTGCTCGAAAGGTGTGTTGCCTCGAGCTCTCTCGGCGGCATTGACCAATTTTGAGAACGTCAGAGCCGAGGGAGAACCGAACCCTCTGAAGAGCACAGCCCCATGGTCTTGCAGTAGTTGAGTGAGCTCGCCTGAAGCTGCAAGTTTCTCCAGATACTGAACGCCATCTTCTACCAGATCCGTTTGATCGCCGACGGGTTTGACTTGGAAGCCAAGGGGGAAAGCCTTGCCTCGCCATGTGCGCGCGTTTTCGATGGTTATAGGTTCAACTTGGATGGCCATCTTGTTGTTCTGGATGGGTCAAAAGATGTTTGTGTGGGGTCAAGAGTGGGCGGGGATTTCCAAGGCACGCACCTATTAGGCTTCCTTTTGGCTTCCTGACGCGATCGACGCACCGCCACCGCCCGTCGGGCCCTTCCGATCCGTGATCCGATACATTCGCCATATCAACTCATTCCCATCACGAAAGACGCCAAAAGACGCCACCTCAACCACCTTGACGCAACCTCGGGACTTTGGCACCACTAGGGGTTGCTCACCAAGCGCTACCAAGCGTCACTCAGGACAAGCCGAATTCGAAATCAGATACAGATAGGACTTATCTCGCACGCCATCGCTGCGTCCTATTGCTGCATTCTCAGTCTAGAGGTCGGACGGTCCGGGCTACTGGGAGTAAATGATTGGCTTGGCCAATGGCCACCCACATTACCCTGATGAGCGACCGCGGAAGAATGGTTGTTCTTGGGAGTATCTTCCAGAGGCTATCAGTGCTAGAGTAATGCAGGTTCACACTTGCGTGCTTGCCAGTGATGTCGTGGGTGTGCCTGCGCGTGATCAATTCTCGATTTACGAGGGACTTGAAGTAGAGCTTATTCCACGTCCCTTCTCCGTGTCTCCCTCCCTGATCATTTCCCAACTTTCACAATGTTGGTAAAGGTTGACAAGAACGACATCGAGCACATTGCGCCGACCGTTGCAGTGGACAGTACAGGCAAGCCAAAGTCCTGGAAGAATTACATATGGGTGCGTCTCTTTTTTTGGCGCTAACGCACATTGGACGTGCATACTGATACCTTCGCGCTACGCAGGACTCCCTCGACAAACCAAAGGAGGTACGTGTCGGTGGACGTCTTCACGATGAG
Source organism: Strobilurus orientalis (assembly GCA_019915145.1). NCBI lineage: Eukaryota > Fungi > Basidiomycota > Agaricomycetes > Agaricales > Physalacriaceae > Strobilurus > Strobilurus orientalis. The sequence continues at coordinate 538,857 of JAHLML010000019.1, read as the reverse complement.
ACCAGGCTGACCTCAAACTTACAGGAACAACGACTCATCCTCAAAGCCGATCTAATCATTCTTGTATTCGGATGCTTGGGCACCTTCATCAAATGGATAGACAGGTGTGTTTTCATCCCCTTCAATCGTAGCATGCCCTTGACCATCCCTCCATTAGATCAAATCTCAACTCGGCTTTCGTCAGCGGTCAGTAACAACTCGTTGGATGACCAGAAGCGTCAATCTGACGACTTGTCCATCTTTTAGGGATGAAGGAGGACCTCAGTCTGTACGGCGACCAGCTGAATTACGCGCAAACCATCTACTCCGTAGCGTGTTTGATTGCCGTCATGCCAATCCAGATGCTCCTGACTCGCGTCCACCCTCGATATCTCATTCCGTATGTTCAAACTACCTTCGGATACGATTAGGCTGCTAAATTGTTGGCGCAACAGGATGCTGGAGCTGACATGGACAATTGTAACATTCGCCCAGTCCCAGATGAAGACCGCTATGCATATGTATGTGCTCAGAGCTTTACTCGGCGTCTTTGAAACGTGAGTTGCTCTCGTTGTTCGTTATGGATCGATAACCTAACCGCCCCGTCAGTGGTCATTTCTCTGCCGGTATGTTGTCTCCGTTCCGCAACTGAAGGTCCGTTTCACTGACTTTTGTGTGGCAGTCGTCTATTTGGCCGGCGGGTGGTATACCAAGAACGAGCTCGGCCGCCGTCTCGCCATCATTAACATGGCTACTTCCGGTGAGCTATTGTCCCATGTCGCTTGGCCGATGCGACGCTAACATGGTTTCAGCGGGCCAATGTTTGGGGTTTCCTTCAGGCAGCTGTCTACACTGGTCTTGACGGAAAACACGAGATGAAAGGCTGGCAATGGGTACGTCTAGAATGTCTTGACGCTAAGGCGCTGTTTCTGACGATTTGGCCTCTAGCTCTTCATCATCGACGGAGTTATATCCCTCGCAATCCTACTACCTCAGTTCTTCCTCCTTCCTGATCTTCCGGCCCGTCAACAACCAGATTGGATCTTTAGCGCTGCTGTAAGTTCACGGGCGCGCTGCGTTTATCCGTTTACTGAGTTGATTGCTAGGATGTGGAACTTGCACGCGATCGCAATATCAAAGAGGGCCGTGTGCGACAAGGGTCGTTCACATGGGCTCAAGTCAAAGGCTGGCTTGTGCGTCCGGAGCTGTACATGCTCTGGGGTCTATCCATCTTCAACTCCATCGGCTTCAAGCCATCCGATACTCTCGCACTGTGGCTCAAAGCCTGGAATACAAGGCAACCAGGTTCCTTTACGGTTCCCCAAATCAGTGCGTCGTTCATCACTCTGACCTTGGGTCGAGAAATTTTGCTGACGAGTGATAATAGACAATTACGCTGCTGGGTTGCCCGCCACCATCATTCTCCTGACGCTCGTCGGCTCCTGGGCGTCCGACACCATCTTCCGAGGCCGTCGTTGGCCAACTATCGTCATTTGTGGCGTGGTAAATGGCATTGTCCTCGTCATCCTCGCCGCGACGCCGGTCTTCCCAGAACATCGCGCCGGTCGGTGGTTCGTAAGTCGTTTTGTGCATGGATTTTCGACCTGCGGACTGACGCGTCCCGTACAGCTGTACTACTTGACTGGTACTCTGCAATCCACCTCCTCCATGTTCTGGGCTTGGTATGTTCGCTTCTCTCCACAACATCATCTTTGCTCAAGCTAATCTCCATGCAAATCAGGTCACAAGAGACTTTTTCGGGCGATCCTGGAGGCCGATCCTTTGCCGGCGGTGGGGACAACTTTTTGGCGTACCGTACGTATCCTCCCGCCCAAGTAGCGCGCCTGATACTGATTGTGGCGAACTATAGTGGTCACCGCTACCGTTCCCCTCGCGGTGTTCAAAGTCAGCGACCAGCCGTACATCGTGAGCGGCAACTGGACTGCAGCTGGTAAGTACTTGATTGCACGATGAACGGGCTAGGAAAGAACTGACCCTCGACCTTGACAGCCTGTTGCTTCGCCTCACCCATCACTGCGCTTTGCCTTGCGTACTACCAGCACAAAAAGGGAACAGGTGGGTACGCGCCAGAAAACGAGCCCGAAAGCGAAACGTCCAGCGTGGTCGTTGACGGACTCGGATCGGACACATTGCCAAAGACTCGGGAGTCATCGATAGACAAGTAGTGGCTCAGAGACCTTGACTGATTCAGCCTATACTATCTCCTGTAATTGTATATTGAGTACCGACTGGACCTAATCAAGAGGGTGACTTGGATTAGAAAATTCGATCATGCACTGCATCTACTGAAAGTCAACATGCATGCTTGAGCTGTGATAGAGGCTTCGAGGCTGGTTGACAGCGCTATTCCTGCTTGACCAAGAGTGTGAATAAATTGACTAAGAGCGGTCTCATTCAATGAAATGGGGAGAGTTATACTAGCAAAGAGGGCAACAACTATGATACAAATACAGTGGCAAGCATACTAGCGGCGGTCGTAAACGTGATCACAATATAGCTAGAGCCATGTCCGTCACCAAATGAACAGAAACACATATATGAATGGAAAGAAAACTCGGAGGTGCAAGCTGATGGCGATTTTAGACAGAAACGAGTCCTCCGCCATAGCCGTCACCGCGGCGAGCAGCCTGGATGCCGCGTATGATGACGAAAAGGAATGCAAAAGTCGTTAAGATCCTAGGATCAGAAAAACGTAAGCGCGCCGAGTAACCTGGAGATGAAGACCTGACAACGAACCAGATGATCCAAGCAAACGCCTCGGTAGCGTTGAGCTGACTGCAGTACACGAACGAGCTTTGGTGGCTAAAAGCGATTGAGCACATGGGCCAGATGGAGAAAAATGCGGCCATACTTGCAGTTAAGCCCGCCACCAAGGTTTTCGGTGATGGCTGCAGCTGCCGCGGTCCAGATGATCCACGTCAGGAAAAAGCTAGGATTGTGTGTGAGATGGAGAATGGGGGTGGAATGGAGGTGCGCACAAGACGGCGTGGGACAAGATGCTGGTGAGGATAGAGCCCGTGGCGGAATGGAAGAAGAGGATGCCGAAGATGAAGCCAAAGACGACGGTCCATATGGAGGCGAAGAGGGTGAAGCGTATGCGGTCGCGCTCGGTGATGCTGCTGTAGTTGTGGTACTTGTTGAAGCGGGATGTGAGCCAGGCGGTGAGGGACAGCTGGACGCGGGTCAGCGACGCGGGAGCGCTGCGTGAATAGGGCGCACCTCGATGATTCCAAAGAGGATGAGAAGACTGAAGATGACTGTTGGGGGTGAGTGGACGGCCTGCAGCACGGCAACGGTGGCGTACTGGGGTGGCCACGCCTGACATGTCCGTCGAGAGCCATTGTGTTGAAAGTGTTGAAAAGACTTGACAGGTCGTGAGCGTCGTTGGGGAGCGTGGGTCTTGCGCAAGGAGCAAGAAAAGAAAGTGGTCAGATCCAAAATCAACCGTCGACGTCATGATCGGGACACTACGTAGTTGGCGCTGCCGAGACTTTGGTCCGTTCGGCACCGCCTCTTGATTTTGCACCCAAAGCAGCAACGCCCTTGGCTCAGCACCACGCTGACCGGCGTGCACCTCGAGTCTGAATGGGAGGCTGGACGCCATCGCCTGCTGCCAGCCGATGCCATCGAGACTGCCGCACGCGTGGGTCCGCTGTCAAACAAGCCCTTGCTATTTATAAAATGACATACTTATAAGTATGATGTCGCTGCCAGTTCTCCTCCACTGTCACCACCACCATGCCAGCCACGCCAGTCTTCAGAGTCGCCCTGCGCGGCGAGGAAATCCTCGACAGCCCCCGCTTCAACAAGGGCATGGGCTTCTCCACCAGCGAGCGCGAGCAGTTCGGGCTCGTGGGCCGTCTCCCCTGGAAGGTCAACACCCTCGACGAACAGTGCCAGCGCGCCTATGACCAGCTCCAGGCGAGAGAGTCGCCCATCCGCAAGAACTCGTTTCTCCAGAGTCTCAAGTCCCAGAACTGGGTCCTCTACTACTCGCTCATCCTGCGCCATCTGCACGAACTCGTACCCATCATCTACACGCCCACCGAGGTCTGCTTCATCTCATCTCCGTTCACGATCCATCTAACACCCCGCAGGCCGAGGCGATTGCGGACTACTCCCACCTGTTCCGCCGCAGTGAAGGCCTCTATCTCACCTTTCCCAATGAAGACACCATGGAGGAAGACTTTCTCGAGCAAACACGGGGACGCAACATTGACCTGATTGTCTGTTCAGACGCGGAGGCAATCTTGGGCATCGGCGACCAGGGTGTCGGGGTATGTCTTTGTCTGCGCCACGTCAAAACATTGAACACTGACATTCTTGGCAGGGAATTGGGGTCAGTGTTTCAGACCTTGTTCAAGTACTATACTCACATCTTCTAGATCTCCTCGGCCAAGTCGGTAATCTATACGTAGGCTCTGTTCATCACCGCTGTTCATGATTGATCCTAATCGTCATGTAGCCTGATTGGAGGCATTGATCCATCTCGCTCCCTTTCCGTCGTGCTTGATGTAGGAACGAATAACGAAGACCTTCTCAATGATGACCTCTATGTCGTACGCCGCTCCCTCCCACATATCCCAGACATCGATCTAAGCTTCACTTCTAGGGCTGGCCTAAACAACGCGTCCGCGGCGCAGATTACGACCGTTTCGTCGACAAATTTGTCCAACTCGTCCGAAAACACTACCCGCATAGTCTGCTTCATTTCGAGGACTTTGGAGTGACCAACGCCCAGCGGATCCTCGCGCGCTACCGGCAGACACACGCCGTGTTCAACGATGACATCCAGGGCACCGGTGCCGTGACGCTGTCGTCTGTCATGGCCGCCATCGGGGTGACGAAGAGCAAATTGCGGGACCAGAGGTTCATCATCTACGGCGCGGGGTCCGCGGGGCTGGGTATCGCGAAGCAGCTGCGCGACGCTGTGGTGACCATGGACGATCTCGACGAGGCGCAGGCGACCAAGCTGTTCTATCTCATCGACAAACACGGGCTGATCAAGGAATCGCTGCCGGATGTGAGGGAGGATTTGAACGCCTTCAAGCGCCCGGACGATGAGTGGTCTTCGTTTGCGAACGACGAGGTGCATCTACTGGACGTGGTCAAGCAGGTGAAGCCGACGGTGCTCATTGGGTGCTCGACGCATGCGGGGGCGTTCACGGAGGAGGTGGTCAAGGCGATGGCGGCGAACTGTGATAGGCCGATTATCTTGCCCTTGAGCAACCCGAGTAGGCTGGTCGAGGTGGATCCGAGGGATGCGAATGAGTGGACACATGGAAAGGCGCTGTTGGCCACGGGAAGTCCGTTCCCACCCGCGAAGATGCCTTCCGGGAAGGATTATATGTGAGTTCATCGACTTCCTTTGTCGTGGTGTTCCTTACTGAATCGTACCCAGCATCGCGGAGTGCAACAACGCGCTCATCTATCCCGGGCTTGGGTTTGGGGCCATGCTCATCCAGTCGCGCCATATGACCGACACTATGATCATCGCCGGTGCTCGCCGTCTGGCGTCGCTCTCCCCTGCGCTCAAGGACCCCGACGATGCCCTCCTGCCAGACTTTGGTGAGGCGCCGGAGGTGAACTTTGAGGTTGCTGTGGCTGTTGCGGAGCAGGCGATAGATGAGGGCAGTGCTGGGGTTGATTGGTCGAAGGAGGACGTTAGGGAGAGGGCTAAGGATAAGCAGTGGTTGCCTATCTATGGCGAGTATGTATACGATAAGGATGGGGAGACTTAGAGTAAAGAGTATGCAGATGGTAGAGCTCAACGGACTTGTAATTTGTAAAATTGTGGTCACCGTTATGTACAGTAAGGTCTTTGGACACTGTTGCGTCTTTTGCTCAATCAATAAGCGCGTCTGGGATGTCGGTACTTTTTTTAGGATATAGAAATTGAATGTCGGCATATAACACACTGGCAGGTGACGTAGTTGCAATACTACCTCCTTGACTCCCACTTCGTCAGACTGAGAGCGACGTGTTCATGTTCACCGCTATTCTAGGGCTCCGTTGAATGCTACCACGCGATACCCCTTTTGAATCAACGCCCTGGACAAGCTGAACCTTTCCACTAAAACAATATCACCTCTGAATTGTTCTTAGATATACTACGAAGAACAGGGTGCCGCCAACGATACCAATCCGACTAGGTATCTCGGGGTAGACAATTCCGTGCTGTATCCGAGGTCCGCGGGGCTTATGATCCTGAACCACACGACAAATTTAGTGGCAAGTGCTCGCGCCACACATCTCATTTCTCGCCGTGCTTACCCTCTTGAGCCCACTATCATGCTGCAAAACCTGGTACTGTCTATGCATCACCTATCTCGCATTGCAACGCTAGCCAGTCGCTGACCTATGCTCTGTTCTTCAAACTTTAAGACTCGATGGCTCCTAGGCCATTCCCGGTGATATCGCCTCCGAGTCATCTACTCCTATGATACCATCCTGAATCGCACAGCCTTACCTGGTGATGTCACCGCTCTCAGCGAAGAATATAAAAACCCTCTCATCGTCAGTTTGTTTTCTTCACTTAACCATCATCAGCAACCACATCACTCACACGCTCATCCTTACCAAGATGTCCACCCCCATCACCATCGTGACTCTCAGTCCTCAGGAGCAACTCAGCCCCCACTACTGCTCTACCTGCAACCAAACCTTTTGGTCCCTCGAGTTACTGAAGTTGCATCTCTACTGCTCTCTGAACCATCCCCGCTGTCAGGCCTGTGACCGGGGGTTCGCTGGCCATGCGTCGTATCGAGCGCATAACCTCATGTGCTCGACCTTCGGCGCATGCGCGAGAAGCACCTCAACCCTGCTAAAGCGCGCCCGATTGTGAGTACTCATCTCGTTCCCGCGCGAGAACTTGAAGCTGACTGGGACCCCCTAGCACGGCGAAGCCCACTCAGCCCATCACCCCCGCGAGACAGTACTTGCAAAGGACTGCATCCGGCACTGAAATCGCGAGGGTCCCGGGCATGTCCTTCTTGAAGGGGCCACCCGTAAAACGCCGCCCCGCGTCGATATAGGAAGTCAATTCGACGTCTTCGTCGTATTCGCTTGCCATGGGCTTGGCTGACAGCGCGCGATGCGGATACATTTTCTCACTTGTATAACGGAGCGAACCAAGGCGGCCGAGTTGCTAACACAAAGCTGCCCGCCGCGCTGTGTGGCGTTCCATCAATGGCACGACCTTGTATTACTATCACGAACTTTGTACTATATTTTCACGGACAGTTGTTGTTGTAACGGACATTATCTATACGGACAATGCTCAATGTATTATATCATGCATTATCATCATGATTTCGGTTTCAAATCAAATCAAACAACTTGTCATCACCAGTGTGGCGTTGAAAATCTAACAGTTGAGCAATGGAGAAGTTTGACAAGGGTCTTGGCCGCCTGCGGCGTGGTACTGCCTGCCTGTTGAACGTTGAGGAGTTGAGGCTAGTTGAGGGTAGAAAATTGGTTTGATCAGTAGATCGGACCCGGGTCGCGATCGCACTTTGCTAACAACAATCATCTTCATAAGTAGCTCATTTGCCTGGTGTCTACTCTGTGAGGTCACTCCTGCCTGATCCTCAGCTACTAACGACATCAGTTGATTTATGGCCTCTTCTCCTCCCCCCTTTGCGCCCTTTTCCTCTCCCTCCGAAGCAGGGATTACGCTGCCAGCATCCCTTGAAGCGTCTTTCGTACACGCCCTGGCCTCGAATGATCGCATCTCGGAGGCGGATGCTGATCAGTTCGACGAGAAGATATTGCGCCCTCCTGCCAAGCGCGTCGCGAGTCTTGAGAAAGAGATCGAATCCCTCCAATCAAGGGTGGCTGAGGCGGTGGAAGAGAAGAGTCGCATGGAGGCATCCCTCACTCAATGGCGTCGAGTCGAGTCTCCGTTCCGAAGACGCTTAGATGTTCCTGCGGAGGTCTTCTCGGAGATCTTCATGTGGAATTGTCTCGATTTTGACGTGTTGGACACCTGGGACGGTCCGTGGTTTTTAGCGAAGGTCTGCCGGCAGTGGAGGTGGATCGTTTTCAATACACCATCATTGTGGTGCTCTTTTCAGCTACAGATGCCACTGGTTATGGCCATGAAACCTGCTGGCCCGCCGTGGATCAATTTGTTGGAGAAAGCCTTGTCATTGAGCGCCTCCCTTCCTCTCTTCTTCAAGTGCGACCTGGACACTTCGGAGTATTACGATTTAGAATCCGCTATCGAGGATTATCACTGCTCCAGCATTGTCCTTGACACAATCTTCGCTGCCTCGGAACGTTGGTGTGTCTCCTCCTTGTTGCTCCATCCCAAACTGTTGCCACGTCTCGAGGACTTGCGCGGGAGACTGCCTTTGTTGGAGACGCTAGCAATTAGCACCATCAATAACAACGTCATGGAAGTCGAGTGGTTTCCCCATACCACGGCCTTTCAACTTGCACCTCGACTGAATGATGTGACGCTCAACGAGATGATGTTTGAAAAGGTTGATCTGCCTCTTCATTAGTTGGAGAAGCTTTGCCTGCTATGGATGGACACCGGCGAAGACCATCATTGTGGTGTAGCTTTCCATCGTCTCCATTATCTCACAGATTGTCCCAATCTGACAGCTCTCGCGGTCGTTCACATGTTCGACGAACCTGATGATTGGGCCGCGCCCAGTGTGCTCCCTCCCCTACAGCATCCCCTGATACACACCTCGATCCTTGAACTTCGTGTTTCCGACGCGCGGTTTGTTGGAAGTATCACCTTACCGGCCTTACGCCACCTGCTGATTGTTGACGCGGAGGAGGGTAATTGGGCAACGCATCCTTGTCCCCGGAACATGTTTGGAGCTATTTCAGGCTTGCTGGAGAGATCGAAATGCCCATTGGAAACGCTGGCTGTGCAGGACATTCCTGACGTCGATGCGATTCTTGGCGTTGTCCGACTTGCTCCTCATCTTCGACATTTGACGATCCACTACAGTCGGTGGTCGGCTAATGAGGACGAGGGTCTGACCGACCTCTTCACCTGCCTCAGTGTCGACCGCGACCCGTTGCTACCAAAGCTCGAAGTTCTTTCCATCTCCGTGTATTTCAAAAGCACTCGCACCCAGAGCAGAACGATGTTCTGTTTAGGAACAGAATTTGCAAAGTTCGTTCGTCGACGTCGGGTACTGTTTGCTGCCACTGCCGACTCTGGGGTGCATCGGATCCAGCAGATTGACCTCAATATCCGGGAACCTATGCTGCTTGTGGCCGACGATGCACCAGACCTCATGAGGGAGTTGAGGATATATAAAGAGGACGGATTGAACATCTCGATTAGTACAGCTGGGCCTTTTCCGGCGCTAAATATGTCCGGAACGTCCATGTACCATGAATCTCTTCCCGAGAAGCGAGAAGGGATGATCGTCTATGTATAGTAGAGAAGTGTCCATGCTTTCATATCAATACCATATTTCGTACTTCAAAGTTCATACCATCTATCTCATATCCGATACTTGGTTACCTGTCTTGATACGCACTCGAGCGCTCAGCGCTGCTCAGCGAACGGCCAAGTCAAGAACGTCACAGCATGCGTGACCAGTAATTGAGTTCAGACTTCCCTCTCAAACCGTTCGAACCGCAAAGTCAGTGGCACAGAAAGACCCTCCGTGCCCTCATGCAGGATAAGAGTAGCGACAAGCTCATCCAGCTGAGTGGATATGGAACACACGCGAGGTTGACGACCAGGGCTTCGCTCAACCCTTTTATCCTTTTCAGAACTTACCATCATCAGCGGAATAATTCTAGATGTCATGGAATTAATGTAAGATAAAATTGCACGAGGACCTCAGGCCTCATGCTGTATGGTAGTACGCATATCATATAGAATCCCAGTCATATTGGACACCTTCTCTAACCCGCCAACTATCATCCCCAAGCCAGCGACGTATACGAGCATCGTCGAGACTCGAATCCTCTTCGAGTACTCCAACATCCCCTTCCTTCCACAACGAGAGAACCGCCCACCCAACAACCAACATCCCCGGCGGCCGCTGTTCCCCGACGCTCTCCAGCGCCTGCACGATATCCTTCAACGTCGACTCAATCACCCTCTGATCCGGCATCGACGCCCTCTCAATCAGCGCTATCGGCAAATGTTCTGGATACGCAGGCCCTCCACGCCGTTCACACACTTCCGAAATCAACGTCGAGATGACCTGTGGTAGTCGAGCGACGCCCATCAGGATGACGAGGGTTCGTCCACGTTCGTACCCAGGCAGGACGACATCTTTGCCTTTCCGCCCCACGCCCGTGCATACCATGAACGACTCGGCCGCACCGCGTTGCGTGACAGGTATGCCAGCGAAGGTGGGCCCTGCTAGGGCTGAGCTGACGCCCGGGATGACGACAGGCTCAAAACCATGCGAGCGGAAGTAGAGCACTTCCTCGCCAGCGCGGCCGTACACGACTGGATCGCCTTGTTTCAACTAAAGGACAGTTAGATAGAGTCAATAGACACTGGGATGACGGCTTACCCTCACAACGGTCAACCCTCGCCTAGCTGCCTCCACTGCCGCCTCCATCATCTCATTCTGGGCACCATCTGCATTGCCAGGGAATTTCTTGGCGATGCGCACTTCGACGCCAGCGGGAATTACAGCCAGAACGGCGTCTGGGACAAGCTTGTCAGACAAGACGAGGTGCGCCAGTTTTGTGAGAGCGGTGTGGGTGGCTTGGGTGAGGAGGGATGGATGCCCAGGTCCGGAGCCGACGAGCAATATCCGACCAGGTTGTCGAAGAGTAAGGGAGTGCATGGATGGAGGAGGGGAAACTGCGATGGACATGGGGTCGTCACCTTCGAGTACCGCATTGATTTCAACGTCCGTCAAATGGGCGAGCTTGGATAAGGGCCAGTATTCGCTGATCTGAGCTACCCACTTCATACGCCGTCGTGCATTTTCTTGGATAGTTTCTGTGGGGCTGCGTAGAGGAACAGGCCGGTTGGGCGTCGACACGCCGCTCTCTTCGAAGCAGTCCTCAGAGCCCTCGTTCGCTTTCGCAAGACTCCTCATCCGACCAACGTTCTGCACTGCCAAACCCGCCTCCTTGGGTATTTTCGACACCACCTCTCTCCGTATTCGCCCAGCCAGTCTGCATCCCTGTCCATTGGTCGTGACTGCTATCTGAAGCGGCGTACGCTCCCCATTAGAGGGATCCTCGAAACGATGTGAAGAGGTGAAGGAAAAGTCGCACAGGTCGGGCATGTCTGTGGTGTTGACTGGGATGTTTCGCGCTTTACAAGCCGCGTAGATACGTTCAGCAGATGTACGGTCACGTCGCGTGGATTCGCCATTGTTGACGGTGTCAGTGACTATAACCAATGACAGTCCAGGAAACGCCTCGAGATCCAGATCATCTACATTGGACGATCCAGGAAGGGTATCCGCGTCGACCAGAGTGATTTGCTGGTGTTCAGCCCGGTATTTGAGCTCTTCGCATACAGCTCCTCTGTGCAGAACGATGACCGATGCGTCCGCCTCCAAGGCCGCGAATGCGCGAGAGGCTGCAAGGGTGCCCGAGCCCAGGATGAGGATGGTTTTGCGCGCGAGGCGGAACGAGAGGACCAGCGAGGCGCCGCCCTGTGGCGTAGGAAAGGACGTCTGGGCCATGTGAGATGGTGATAAGTAAAAGGCAGAGAGAGCCAATCGCACCTTTGCAATTTTTTCGCATCGTGATCATGACGAAAGGATGGTGGCAGCGTTCGCGTCCCAAACGGGACATAATGCCATTTTCGATAATTATGTCATCAATCTATCTTGTCCACTAACCACAACTGCCAGTCCATGAAGCATGCAGTTGGTGGACCACGATATAGTGCGCCTGCCCGCTATGCGCTGCGTTTGACTGCTGATTGCTTTGCGCCAGTTTCTGCAGCATCTTCGGAAACTATTTGAATCTTCCAGGACGCAAGGATCGATATGGCTCACGCACAAACGACGTACGTGCTTGTTCGTTCCGCTGGGATCCACGTTGAATGCTGGATTCAGTAACTTACGGTGACGGAGATACTACCATGAAGGAGGGAGAGGACGACTCACGCGAATACATGTGCCTCGTCCGTCTCTCCGATGGCGGAAAATATAAATGGTCCACCCGAGTCAGTGCTTTCCCTAATATTCTCTTACATCCCACTCATTCCTTGTCCAGGTCAGCTCGTCGGATCTCTCAAAATTCTATGCCTCCTACGGCGCGCTCCTCAAATCGTCCATGTCCGAGCACCTGAAGAAGCGAGACAAGAAACGCGAAAAGCAGCGTGCGGAGGAGATCGCCAAGCGGAAACAGCGACTCGAGGAGCCTGTTGTCGTCACAGGCAGCAAACGGGGAGCGGGCAGGTCCAAGCGGCAGAGGCTAATGAAGGCTGCGATCAAGCAGCAGGAGGCCATACAGAAGGCGAAGGAGAGAGAGGAAAGCAAGGCGGCCTCAAAGGCGTCGGCGTGATGAGAGAGGACAGACGGGTTTGCTCAATGTTGTACGTTAACGTTTCACTAATTGATGTTGCACGAAAGTGGACTATTGGCGGAGTTGTCTGGTGCTATGCGTTCTCCATCCCTCCACACACAACAACGCGAACAATGTAATCTATGGCCCTGGCGTTGAACGCCTCAGACTCGATTCTCTCCTTTGACTGCCATGCAAATCACGATGTTCAAAGCTGTTCGTGTCCAATCTGTTATTGCTCCTCTGGGACACTGGGCTGCAATCGCCTATTACTTACTGACAGTCTCGTGAACTCAAATGTCAACAGTAAATTCAAACATAGACAACCCTCTCTTCCCCCTGCTCTGTCCGCTCGACGGTAAAGTTGTGATACGCAGAAGTATCTATACCTCTATACGTCAATGACGGCCCCTTCTTCTTAATCGAGATCGCTAATCCATCTCGCTTGTATTGCCTCAACTCCTCCAGCAGGCCGGGCGCACCTTCGCTGGAAAGCGGCACGGGGAGCTTGATGTCTACGTCGATTCGCTGGATACGTACATCCGACTTGGCAGCCAAGACCCAACGCTGATATACCATCTGTCCAAACTCGTCCCCCAGGAAGTATATGACAGGCTTTCCGTCGAAAGTGCCATCGTGCACCGTGATAGAGAGGGCTTCTAGATGTGGCGTCAACAGCTTACGGTCGAGGGCGAGGTGGCGGAGAAGAATACTGAGGCTTCTGTCCGTACCCGACGTCCAAGCGTTGTAGTGCACCGTCAAAGCCCGAAGATGGGGTGTCAGTCGGAGTATGTCGAGCATTGCAGTGACGTCGGAGATATCATGGACAACCAGGGTCTCGAGCAAGCATGTCGCTCTCTCTAGAAATCCCGTGGTAGCCTGAGACATATACATGGCATCGCTTCTGCTCGGTGAAATGACATGCAAGTGGCGCAAAGATGGTAAGGTGATAGCTTCAAGTAAAGCTGTATCGGAAGTCCGGAGCTCACAGAGTGATGTGTGGACGAAAGGCTTCTGTATGTGATTGAGGGGGTCGTCTGGGTTGGAAGTAATGCGCTTGCCCGGCAAGGCGTGACTGACGTCGAAGGACGTGAGGTTAGGGCAATCTGTGAGATAGTTCTGGAGACGGACAACTGATGTTTCGTCGTTTTCGGCGGACTTCAGGCGAAGTCTCTCCAATTGACGACGAGGAAGAAGAATCTTGTCGAACAGCATACAGTGGAGTGTCACGTCCCTAAGTCGAGGTGCCAGTTGGAAGCCCGTGATATGACCAAGGTGGTTTGATGCATGGTTATCCCAAACGTCGAGTTCCAACTTCTCTAACAAAGGCAATCTGCCGCGCAACAACTTGTCAAGGTGTGATGAGACATGGCCGCTGATATCTACACGTCGCCAACGTTCCGAGGAAGCAAACAAAGTGGCTATGATATCATGCCCTCTCGGAATGTCCTCGTACCAACTCGCTCGACCGTGACATTGAAAGGCAAGAGGATGGGAGGCGCCAAGCGAGAGAGTAGTCTCCAATGGATACATCCAATCCTTCGGGGCGCCAGACCAGCCCACGTGAAATGAACACCATATCGACGGCGTACTCAGAATGATCTGCCTCCACTGCTGACAGACCTTCTGTAAAGCCCACGGACCAGCCTTGCTGCTGAACACGTCAAAGTCAAGGCAGGCCCACTGGAAGATTTCCGCAAACACTTCAGGAGGAACGTGTAGACGCCTCAGCGGATGCTCGACCTGACGCCATTGGCTCCTACATGCCTCCAGTCGACTCTTCTCTTCTGTCAATCCGGCAGTGGGAGTGGAATGGAGCCTCTCGATCTCTTGCTCCAGACTCGAAAGACGCTCGGCCGCAGGACGCAAGATTTTCTCGTCAAACAGGGCAGCGTCTTTCTCCGAGATGGGGCTATTCGACCGTAAGGCGTGCATGAACGATGCTTCAAGCGCTGCTGGCAACTCGATCCCTACTTCAGCGGGAGCGACAAGCAGAGCACTGGCAGCCTGCTCAGATGGAGAGGTCATTGTGGACGTGCACTGCAATTGTCATTAATTTGACACTCGGACAAAGCGAGAGGCTCCCTCACAGAGGTTTCACTTATAAATGCGTGAAGATGGTGGGAGCTGGAGGACAGTCTTAGATAGACTAACATTGACACTAATCGCGTCGACCCTTGCGATGATCGATCACCCTGATTTGATCAACAATCCCTCAAGCACCTCTGGATTTGCTGGGGAACACTACCCAAAAGCCTTTCTCCAATTGCTGAGAGAGGGCTACCGGCCGGAATGATGTGAGCTAGAGAACCCTTCAAGCAGATTTGCTCTATATACAAGCCTACCAGTTCAGAAGATAACGTGGCGTCATTGAAGAAAGACAAGCCTCTCCTTCACATTCACGAGTCCTCCAAGCTCCGACTGTGAAATCAGAAATGCAGTACCTCGGTTGCAAAGTTGCAATAAACCAGGTCCATGCGAACTGACTCAGATCTTCAAACCGTCCTCTTATCATACCCGCAGGTGCTTTATCAAATCCGATAGGTACTGTAATATATACAGCCCGAAATAATGTAGAAGTACACTCTGACGCTGCACATTGCCCCGTTGAACATGTTCGAATCAGACATTCCGCCAGGTGTGAACGTTTTCATTTGGACATGCGCGTCCAGCCTGAGAGTAAAGGTCCGTATTACAGTCGCATGTTTCGTGTGCCCCCGACTCGGCATCATTCTTGAAAGCAATAGCCGAAGGAGACGGAACAAAGGCTGAGCTGTAGTCATTGCATTAGGAACAGTCAGTCGGGACACAATTCGACGTACTTGAACGACGACGGATCTTGACTTGCAAACTTGGTCAAACGACGGACAGCTCTGCAAGCCGCGATCTGGCCATGAGCCGTTAGCCTAACACAAGCATCCGGGTGAGCGCGTACTGTGTTGAAGATCGCGGCTGGGACATTGAACATGACGGTCATAATAGCGTTGAGATCCAGAAGCATGAACACCGTCGCGAGAAGGTTCGAGAGAAATCTTGCTGTACCGTTAGTCGGGCTACACACATCGAACAGGATGCGACTTACGCAATGACAAAATATACAAGGCCGTCCGTAAAGAGAAGTTTCCCAAGACGACTCGACCCCATCGTGCTATGGATATTCGAGTTTCCGGGCAATAGTTTGTACGCTGTGAGCGCCAGGACGATGAAATCGAACACCATAGAATAAACGAATATCGCTGCAATGATCGTCCTGTTGGTGGATTTGATAATGCAGGCTTTGGCTACCGGCGACCATTCGGCTTTGAGAAGTCCGGCTGGGTGAAGGTAGAAGAGTGAGTGTCATATACTGGGTCGATCGTCGCGGCAATGAAGCTAGCTACCTTGTAGAATGAGGGACCAATGCTCTAGGATCAGTATAGAAAGAGCTACCGTGATTTTCCTGGCGCAGCCATAGACTGCAATTCTGTCCGAAATGTCTTAGACGCGGTGAACTTGAATAGAAGCGAAGCAAAATCTTACGTCCGAAGACAAAGATTGATGCTGGCGAGACCAACTGCGGCACCACCGGCTAGCTGAGAACAGGCGGGGAGTCAGTGAGCTGAACGTAAGTTGATGACGGAGGAAAGCCTTACTTGATTGAACGTGTACAACGCCTGACAGTTGACTTGTCTATGATGCATGTGTATGATCATGAGAAGATCGCAAGTGAGCAGAACAATCGGATGAACCTAGCGGTGTCTAGAGCAATAGTTCTGTGTTCCGGGTCATGGGATGGAAAGACTGCTCGAGGTCTAAAACTCACATGCCGACCAGCGCAAGCAGGACAAGGTAGCGGTTGAGGAGATAGAAGACCTGGATGAAAATATCTATCACGAAATGGACACGGGTAGAATGAAAACGACCGCACCACAGGCCAGAGAAATGTCCTCTTTCTAGAGATATATTGCCAGTCGAATCCGACAGAGATGGTATATTCCCATCTGTAAGTCGTAGTGGAGTCAGTTTACTTTGCTTATAAAGCCCAGTACCCACAAGTAGACGCCCAGCAGCGCATGCATCAGACTTGCAAAGATCTCAGAGTCGACTTCGACTTCGTGCTCGGATTTCCAAACAGGCATCAGCTGAGGAGACGAAAGGGGAGGCGGTGGACAGACATACGAACGGCAAACATCCTCTTATACACAGCGTGTGAGCCGGTACAGGAAGGTCTATCCCAGAAGTTGAACGAGAGAATCGTAATGCCGCGATACATCTGCGAGAGCTGTAGCTGGGTATACGTGACTGCACAAGTTTCGCCGTGTGGAGATGTCCAAAGTGACATGCGTCTTGCTTCTTTCAGCGTAGCGTCTCGCCATCGATATTCTTTGTCGCCAGTGCGAAGACTAGACATGCGAAGAAAGCTTCGGCAACGACAATTCTAGCGTCGTACATGATACACCTACTGCGCTCAGAATTTTATGTTGAATAAGGAATAACTGTGAAAAGGAAGTCAGACAAACGAACCAGAGCATCAGGATTGGTGAAGACCGAGATCACCAGAATGATGTTTTTCACCATTGTGCGCCCATCGGAGACGATGGAAGACCTATGAAAGCTTCTCGGAATGGATGCGGAGTAGAATGTACACGGCCTTGCAGTGTTGAACGAGAAGAGCTCTGAGAACCGTAGCCTGTTGCGTAACATCAAGAGAGCTGACTTCCCAGTTGCAGCATGTGAGCGTTCGAGACAAGCCATTCATGTCCTACATTCTGCCGGCTGCCGACTTCTCCGCTATCCTTGACTTGCCCTAAACGCGGAGGCATGGTCGACGTCTTCGAGCCACTTGATGACAACTAGGTCTTCATGACCCTTGTAGGCGGAGATGAGATATCCTTGAGGCCCTGTATCTGGACCATAGTGATTTGGAGACACTGTGGGCATTGAAACTTCCTGAAAACTGTCACCGACACGCCAGTAGTGATGGTCGGGAGTAGGGTCGGACAACCCAGAGTAAAAGTCGGGAAGCGGAAATGGACTGAAAAATGCCGCGTACCGTGCGCGCACGCCGTAAGTTGCAGACCTCCCCACCTCCTCGTGGCGCAGTCTGGCCAACTCAACTGCACTGTCGGCACTTGGAGAGGTCGAACAACAAATCATCTGGGGATGACCGGACACTCACGTTAATTGGGCGAGTTGGTCAAAACATCCGGATACTGCGGATACTTATTGGATAGGCAGCGTTCGGGACCGGTGAATTCTACAGTGTCACTCTTGTCAGGCCTTGTCAGTGATGAAGATGCATAGTGCGCTCTCGACCATGGTTTTGAATGAAAGGATCTTCAAGTGTTAACCTTTCGTGCACCCCGGGCCGACCGGACCTGGGAATCCGCCATTTGCCGCTACCGCGCCGCTGTTTAATGAGTAGCGTTATTGGTGAGAGCGCGAACAAGGTAGTATTGCATTCATACAGGTCAACGGAGTAGCATAACGAGGTCCAGGAAGTGTCCATCAGCCAATGAACTCCCCATCACTTATGTATTGGAGCAGCGGAACCCCGTCCGAGGCAGCAATTGAGACGAGTACAGCCCTCTACTCGTGTTTTTAGCTCTGAATCACAATCCAAGCGTCCAGAGGGCCTTCCAAGCCGTGTATTTTGCAATGCTGGTGCGCCAGAGGGTGACACAACTGTTGTGAGCAGCAATCCAAACGATGACGGAGGCGCCAACGCGTCAAAAGATGAGCCGAAGTCGATCGTGGACGCGTTTGGAGAGGAAAATCGGATTTACTCTTGGATCACGGGACAGGAGCCATACATATTTCACCCGACCTCCACTGAACTCTCCTTCATACTCAACCACCACCATGTCTCTCCAAAAGCATCTTCTCAACTCTCCCGCAACGCTCGTGTCCGACTCGCTCAAGGGCCTCTGTGCTCTCAACGACCAGCTCGCATACGATCCGTCCAGCCAAGGTGCGCGGCCCGCCGGTCCCACCTGATAACTCACGCTGACGAACGACGGCCAGTGGTCTACACGGCAACGCGAGACTCGTCCAAGGTCGCCATCATCTGTGGGGGTGGATCTGGCCATGAGCCGGCGCACGCTGGCTTTGTGGGCCAAGGCATGCTGAGCGGTGAGTGCCGGATGTCGCAATGGAGATATCTGATCCGCCTAAACATCGAGACCAGCTGCTGTCTGCGGAAGCGTCTTTGCCTCTCCCAATGCCAGCCAAGTCCGCCGTGGTATCGATCTCGTAGATGGCGAGGCCGGGTGCGCATTCCCTGCAGTCCTATCGTGACATCAGTGCTAATCTTTACTTAGAACCCTCATCATCGTAAAGTAAAAAGTTCATCCGCTCCGCCCTACCCCATTGACCTCACACATTCGTAATAGGAACTACACCGGCGATGTTCTCAACTTTGGTCTCGCAAAGGAGCAGTACGCAGCCGAGCACGCAACGACTCCCAACCACGTCAAGTTCCTCGTCGTCGGAGACGATGTTGCAGTCGGCAAGACGCAAGGTGACATTGTCGGACGAAGGTGCGGAAACAACTTTGCGCAGCTGTCTTCTGTTCTTAATCTCAAGCAGAGGTCTTGCTGGTGTCGTTCTTGTGTACAAGATTGCGGGCGCGCTGGCTGCCAAAGGCGCTAGCCTCGATGAAGTCTACAGTGTCTCCGAATACGTCTCTACCCGCATCGGAACCATCGGTGTCGGATTGGAGCATTGTCACGTACGTTCAGATCTGCAGAGTTCATCATCGTACTCATTTGTTCTAGGTTCCCGGAACTGCGACTGGTGAATCCCACCTTGCCGCAGAAGAGATCGAAATCGGTTTGGGAATACACAACGAATCTGGCAACAAACGTCTGAGTCCCGTTCCCCCCCTCTCCGAGCTCGTTCCCCAGCTCCTCGACCTCATCACATCTTCCTCGGACAAAGAGCGATCTTTCTTGCCTTTTAAAGCCGACGGTTCTGACGAAGTTGTCCTCCTGGTCAACAACCTTGGCGGTCTGAGCGAACTTGAGATTGGCGGTATCGTCCACGCTGTCAATATCGAGCTTGTTAAGCGCAAGACCAAAGTGGCGCGTGTCATTTCAGGAACCTTCATGGTGAGCATCTTTGTCTTTTGTCCAAGAGTCACACTCAAGCAATCACAGACCAGTTTGAACATGCCCGGATTCTCGATATCCCTGGTCCTCCTCCCACGACCAGAAGACGAGAAAGCTCCCAAAGCCTCCACCATCCTCGAGGCCCTCGATGCCAAGGTCGACACTACCGGATGGAAATGGACGTCTTCCAAAGCGCCCAACGTCAACTACACCACATCTCCTGCTGCAGAGAAGTCAAACAGTTCCGAACCCAAGGGCACTCTCGCCGCGGCGGACCCCAAGGCGTTTATTGCCGCCCTCACGCGCACCTGCGTGGCCGTCGTGGAGAACGAGCCCGAGATCACCCGCATGGACACCATCGCTGGCGACGGTGATTGCGGCCTCACTCTCAAGGCTGGCGCAGAGGGTGTCATGAGCGAGATCAGCGCAGGCAACATCAAAGGCGCAGATGTTGTTGGCGATGTCGTTGCCATTTCCAAGGTCGCTGAGAAGTACATGGGCGGCACCAGCGGTGCGCTGTACTCCATCTTCTTCTCGGGGCTTGCGCAGGCCCTCCAGGTCCACGCGAAGGGTGACAAGATCACGGATGACATTTGGAAAGCGGCGTTGGCTGATGCGCTGACGAAGCTGTACTCGTATACGCGTGCCCGCCCCCCTTCGCGTACTCTTATCGATCCCTTGGCTGCGTTTATCACCAACCTTGGACAAGGGTTCTCTTCCGCCACGAAGAGTGCTACTGAGGCGGCCGAGTACACGAAGAACGTTGAGGCCAAGGCGGGTAGGAGCGCTTATGTTGACAGCAGTCTCTTGACGAAAGAGAAAGTCGCTGATCCTGGTGCGTGGGGAGTGCATGTTATCTTGAGTGCGCTGTTCTTGTAGTGACGAAGAAGAATCATAAACATGTATATGTCATTTTGTAATAATGTAATCCAAGGATCTTGCCGTAGTGTAATCATCGGGAGGAGCTAGGTTCTGATAGAATGAACAAATAGATTTTCATAGACTGTATTTTGTATTTTTCGCCATGGCGTTTGGGGTGGCAGCTCATCGATCATCAGACAATACTTACGTTGAGTAAACATGTCTGTGGCGTTGTTCAATGAGCGTTGATGTCCAGCTTTCGAATTTAGGGCGCAATACAACTTAGATGATCGCGTTTAAAATTCTTGCATGTACATAATTTATGTATTTTGACATGGAAGGTAGTCATCTTTACCGGTAGCTTTGTTCTCGCGTCGAACTACCAACAATAGTATTAGTGCCTTCACTCTGATCTCTCTGCCTTGGCAGTCTGCAACTCGGTTCTCCTCTCTATCCAGGTCTGGGATCGAACTGCTAGGCAGAGCTTGGAGTGTTTGCTCGTGGGGTCAAACAGTTACCTCTCTATACGGAACTACCTCTCGGAATCCGATGTCTCGCTATTTGACAAGGGCATTTGGCGTGCAGCGCCCAGGCGTCTCTCAACGCGTAAGTAATGGTTTCATCTACGGGTAGGTAGGTAGATAATGACACAATGGATATTCCTGGACCCGTAGATAGTGGAAGCGTCCAGTGAGAAAAAGCGAGTAGATGATAGGTAGGAATGAGCATACAAAGAAAGTCTAGCGCTACATGATAAGTGGTGAATACAAGGAGATAATAAGGATGTCATAGAGAGACGAGCTTGACGAAGGCCTGTCGCATGGCTAAGATGAACCAATAGATGTCCTTCGACTGGTTCAATGTGTCTACCAGGACAGGAAGAGTCGGTAGCGGTGGTGAGGACGTCAGCACTAGAGCAGACAAATTAGCAAGCCTCCAGTGACAACCAGGTGGGCACCGCACCTTTGTAGCCAGGCCCGCCAACGTCCAATACAAACGTGAACTCACGTTCGGGGCGATTGGGATCGATGGACCAGAACCGTACCAGTAGCTGGTCGTCCTCCAGGCCCTCTATCACGCATGCTAGGGCCCCTTCCAGTGTCTGTATGTCGGGTTGAGCCCCGGTTGCGTGTGTCATGAGTGTGTTCCGTTCTCGCTGTCTCTCTGTGAATGCAAATGAGATGGATATAGATGATGATAGGCGACCGCACCTCGTTCAAGATTGCCCACAATTGCTCTGTACTGCTCAATCTCGCTGTCGATGGACGCGCATTTCTCCTTGAGGGATGCCAGCTGGCGCTTGAATGTCGCCACGGAGACTTCCGCGTCCTTTCTCTCCTCTGCTTCTCTTGCCAGCTCTACAAGCACAACGCTGAGACACGCTCCCAGCAGAAAAGATGGCAGACCAGCATACCTTTCGCCAGCTCCAGTTCCCGTACTTTACACTGATTCGTTTCCGTCTCCACTGCGTGCGCTCTTTCCGCCAGTCTTTTCTTCTCAGAGGCGTACGCCGCGCGCGCATCCGTCTCCTCGTTGACGATCTGGTTCTTGTATGATGTGACAGCTTTGAGGAAATTGCGCGTGGCGTTCTCGTAGGGTTTTAGTTTGAGATCAATGGTCGGGGCATCGGAGCTG
The DNA here is from genome assembly GCA_019915145.1 of Strobilurus orientalis. Lineage (NCBI taxonomy): Eukaryota > Fungi > Basidiomycota > Agaricomycetes > Agaricales > Physalacriaceae > Strobilurus > Strobilurus orientalis. Next base: position 516,805 of record JAHLML010000019.1, on the reverse strand, counting down.
ATGACGGACGCGAGGTCGATTTGTGGTACGCGGAGGGTGTGCGCCATGATGGTGGAAGGCAAGTTGCAAACGCGGACAGGTCACATCACATGATGGCGGAAGCACATGGACGCAGGTCGGCGCGCACGCGGCACAGCTTAGACCATCTGATGATTGATCTCAGTTGCTTTCCTCGCAGAAATGTCTGGCATCGTCGTCCGCATATTCGTGAAGTACACTCATCGACCTCTGGGCAATATCCGAATCCGTCCCTTCACTCATTCTTGATCAATACCCCGTCTACACGGTGTCGACGGTGCTGATAGCTTTCTATCCACCCACAACAGTCTCCTTTGTTCCCTCTGAGCCTTCTTGGTTATCGGTAGCATCCGAGACACCGCCTCCAAACCGCATAGTGGATATCCGCCCTTCCACGTCATGCGTCCCGCCACTGCTCATTACTGCCATTTCCAACGACCGGTTTAATCTTACGATGATAACGGTCAGAGTCGGTAGGATGGCCTGCCAGGGTAGTTTCATCAGTGGATCTTGGAAAGAGGGCTAACACAAGTACTGACAGCCAGATAGATCGAGGTCACGCTTATAATTGATGTTGCATGGTCAAAGGGACTAAAGGCGACGTCGTTGAATTGGATGGTGAGAGCCACGAGAAGCTAGTACAAAGAAATGTGCTGAGCACTGTGACTTATATTCTTCTATTAGTATATGCTTACCTGAATCACAGCGAACAAGAATCCCATCTCGACGAGGAGCAGAAGTATTCTGGCGACGTCTCCGGGGCGCCGTATCGCCTTCGTGTCATGCCAATGATACCTGTTCAGGCTTTCTTAATCCTCTGTGTCCCAGTGCTCTTCCAAATGACGGTACGTACCAGCTCTTGCGCGCAATACATGCTGTACCCACCACATTCGTCCCAAAGGAGAGATATTTGGCCGCCACCGACAGCCTTTGGTCCACGGTGGGATCGGCAAAATCTGCAGAATGCTTGCTGTCGATTGCGAGCCAGCACATGCTCATGACTCGTTTTCCTCTTGATTAGCGACACCAATCAGATTAGACAGAGAGATTAGTACCTGCATCCGCAGTCACCACCAATGCAAGCCCGAGGCGAACGAGAATTTGATGTGGGTAGAGAACCCATGCACGCCATATGACGATAAAATCTGAGATGAGGAACTACGAATCCAATGACATTGGATGAGCTGGGGGAGTATTGCATCAGCGCGTCTCACATTGATTGTCTGAGGCCAGAAATCCGCTATGGAGAGCCACTTGTTCTGCATGACCCACGCGTGGCGTCTATCTGCCAGACTCGGTGTATCGGTTTCGATGAGGTAGGCGCGTATCTGTGTGACGACCACCGTCATGTCGCATACACACTGCAAGGTCGTCGATGCAAGCAATGCAAACACGGCTCCAAGGAGGACTCGAGAACCCCGTGTTTTGAGGGGGTGATTTCTGCAGGACGTACGGCATCAGTGGGCGATTTGGGAAGAAGCCATCAGTCATACAAAGTCATTCGAAGACTGATGATGAACAGTAGAAGGTAGATTCCTCCATGGAGGATCAGTGTGCAGTTCACCGTATAGCAGATTTGCCGAGCGTACCATACAAGATAAACCCCGTCCCAGACGTCGTGACGTTGAAGTACAATATCATTCCCAGCGTGGGCAATTCGTCTTGCTCGGTGGACATTCTTTGGAAAAAAGAATGGGTGTCAAAGGTCCTCTTATCATTCTCCCAGCTCCAAGTCCCTTCAGCGTGCGAAGCACGCTGTCTATAGAGGCACAATGGTGATGGCGCAATGTCCGGATGACTGATTCAGGTCTAGGCGATGCTTTGGGTGCGTGCGCGTGTTATTGATTGATTGAATGCATGTGGCCTCCATCATACTCTAGTGGGATTCTGTCGTGGTACTGCAGTGTATGGGTGGAAGCCGCATACAATCACTGTGCCACGATTCGTATTATATGATCTCAACTCGAGAGACAGATTCCACCATTCCACCACAACGGATGCAATTAATTATGAAGCGTGTAAATAAAGAGACAAACGAAAGTACAATTCCACAAATGCAATGCTAGTACGTCGGTATATATACGAGAATCGGGTATGTAACGAAGTCCATGGGCCGTAATCATCAAGCAGGCGTCTGTGAATCCGTATCATCATCATCATCATCATCTGGAGACGTTTGCCCATCGTCAGAGCCGCTGTCGTAGTCGTCGCCATCGCCAGAATCATCAGACGCATCCTGGGCATGCTCATTGGAGGAAGACCCTACGACGCCTCCGGCTGGCGTTGATCCTACTGCGCCGCCTGCTGGAGTCGATCCTACTGCGCCGCCTGCCGGTGTCGAGCTAGCAGCGCTTCCTGCCTTCTTGGGAGCACCGGTTGCGGTCTGCGGGACACCAGCGACAGGCGAAGGAACAGGAACGGGGGCCTTGGATACAGCGCCTGAAGCAGCACCACCGGCAGTGTCTGGAGCACCGGCGACTGGCTCCGGGATGCCACGACGGGTTCGAAAAGAGCGACGGACAGGCGCGTCAACGGGCGGTTTGACGGGTGCTTTGCCCTCAGCCTTTCCTGCTGTGTCGTGCGGCGAGACAGGCGGCTGTACACTCCCTGCCTTCTTGGGAACACCGGCGGCGGTCTGCGGGACACCAGCGACGGGCGAAGGGACGGGAACGGGTGCTTTGGATGCAGCGCCCGAGGCAGCACCACCGGCAGTGTCTGGGGCACCGCTGGCTGGCCCCGGGATCTCGACCGCACGACGGGCTCCTGGTTGGACCGGCGCCTTGCTGGTCGCATTGCCAGGCGCGACGGGAGGAGAGACAGGAGCAGAAGGGGCGGGCGGGGGCGGTACCGGTGTGTTCGGAGGTGCTGTCGTACCGACTGCCTCCGCTGAAGCACCAGCTGTCGAAGAGGAAGAGGAAGACTGATCGTCGCTGTGCCTGCCCTTGTCTGCGAGCTTGCCGGAGACTGGAGCCGGCGCGGCCCCACCCACGGCACCCGCAGGCGCGGAAGCAGCAGGTGGCGCGTTCGAAAGAGCACTGGACATCGCTGCGGCCACATGGGCGATCTGGTCGGCTGCCTGCTGAACGGCAAAGTCGTCAGGAGGGCCAGCGTCGACTGATTCAGCAGAGGCGGCGCCCATGACTTTAGGGGGACACAAGAGAGAGCCAGCAAGGGGCTCGATAATGCCGTCGAGCATAGGGTAAAGAGGACCCAGGAGTCCGTTCAGAGTATCGCCTAAGGGTAGGCCACCGATAACACTTCCCAGACAGCTCCCGCCGCGTTTCTGTAGGGTGTCTATGGGAAATTGAGCACTTTGGCCAAGTATATCGCGTAGCCAAAAACACGTACCTGCCACTTCGCGTCGACCGTGTTCCGTCTCGGCCTCAGCCACAGCGACACGCTCTGCCTGCTCCCTGACAAAATACTCCGACTCGCTGCGCGGGATGTTGAACGAACCACGGCGAGACGCGACGTGATGGTTGCTGGGAGACGACGAGAAATCCTCGCCATGGGGTATATCGCTCGCCGGCGCGGCCAGACTGGACGACGAGGAGGAAAGGGCGAGGGTGGCGAGAAGGAGCGACGAGCTGGGCGTGATCTTCATGGCGTTCGTAAAAGCGGTGATTTGGGAAAAGGCGGGTAGGATAGCGATGTGAAAGCGGGAAAGGAGCGGATAGTTGGGTGGGAAGATGGTGGTTCGGGTCAGAGACGCGAATGGAAGCCCGGACGCAACGCCACCGGTATTTATACCGATTGAGAATGACCAAATACGGACAACCTGCGCCACATCTCATTACAGCCTGCGCAAGTCGCGCTACGTCCCTCTGCCTCGGTACTCCATCTCCCATTCTTGGTCCGCAAACGGGCCAGCTCTGCGCCTTCTGCCAGTCATGTCCCTGCTCTGTGAGCTCAACACAGCCGACTCCCACACGGTTCCAACGAATTCGCGGACAGAAAGACCCAGACACGATGATACGCAGCACCACATTAGAGCAGATACACTGACAGGTGTGAGCGTCACTGGAAACGCGATGCAATGCTTGCAGAAACATACAGCAAAAACGCAAAGGCGAACATCAAAAGCATGAGCGACGATAAGCTCGGGTCGTGTTCCATCCTGCCAAAACTAGACTGTCTGATGGCGTCTGTCGTGTCAGCTCTGACAGAAAAAGCACGAGAAGCGTTGCGACGGATGTGGCGGCGACTGGGATGGAAGCAAGACGATCGTGAGAAGACAGATCAAAACTGCGCTCAAAAGTCTTGGGAACCAAACAAATACTCGCCCACATGCGCCCATACCTCAGTGATTAAGCAAAGCAAGACACCTAAATCCCTCCTTCTTGTAGCTCAGCTAGCTTCGTCTGTTTCAAGTATGAGCACTCTATATAAAACGCCTGAGCTCCGAGTGAATTAGCTGATACGAATCGTCTGAACTGACCGGTTCAAGTGCCAGGGTCATGCCCAACAGCCTCGCAAAAAAAGACGCGAGAAGAGAAGTTTCGGGCCCAAAAGATGGCAGACAATACTTCTGTGAGGAAAGAGGAAGAATTTCGCGATCTGGAGGATGTCAGTACTAGTAACAGGCAAGTTTCATCATCAAAATCTGCCTCTTCATAGCATTATCATGGATGCATGTATATATACACCGCCCGTAGAAAAGGATATCATCAGATTATCCCACCAATGATCGAATGTCCTTAAAAGGGTAGTAGTCTCAATAGATCCTGACGATGTCCTGAGGACCTCACCTCATAAATAAATTTCGGCTCCTCAGACACCCGTCACTGGCAACAGACCCACGACAGGTGGTTGACATGTCTTCGGGACATCTACCCAATCTTTAGAGAACAGTCTGGCCAGGTAGTCATCGGCTTATAGAATGCTGGTATCTGATGGTTCACACAGTGATGAAAAGACTCAAGAGAACGTTTAATTCAGGTCACGATACATGTAAGTGTGCAGTAATTACGAGGTAAAGAACGACGAAGGAAAGAAAGCAGTTCTGCGCGCGTTCCGTGTGCCGGGAACACGCGCCGCACAGCCACGCTTTGGTGCCTGCAAATTTGCTATCCTTATAAGGTTAACGTTTGACGAATTCACATGCACGCACTCGACCCCGGTTCGTCCATCCTTCGAACATATCAATCATCGGTAAGAAGGGCATCTCCAGCGGGAACCTGCGAGATGTCGACAAGCGCGGTGAGATCTCCGTAAGTCTTCCGGTCTTGTTTCAATAACTTGCGAAGGGCTCTGACGAACAGTGAGATGAGTGCATGTCAGGATGAAGTGTGAACATACTCCGCAATCTTGGCCTTGTCATTGTGCTTGTCCTCTCGGATCTTCTTGAGCTTGGAATCGACAAGGTCCCAGTAGTTGGCAGAGATCTTTGCATCCTCCGCCTTTTGTTTCTGTGCTTGTTTGGCATAGACATAACGCTATTCGGACAAATCAGCCCACCAAATCATAGATAGCGACGAGAAACACAGACCATCAGTGCAACCCGAGCAAGGAGGGGTAGCGTGACCTCCATTGTGAAGTCTTTGCCTCCGACAGCAATAATGATCTGCTGTGCAAGCTTGAAGACATCGAGGGAAGTCCCCTTGAAACTCCCGGAGTCGTTGTCCCAGGATCCCAACGACTCTCGGATCTGTAGGGAGCACTGAGTACGAAGAGAGTTCAACAAGCAAGGGGGTGCATACCACGTTCTTGGTGTCGTTGCGATGGTGAGTGAAGTGCGAGTTGATCTTCTTTTTGATGATTTGTACGGCCTTGGAGTTCTCGCTGACCTTCTTGGTCAGACCCCACTGCGGATTAGCGCAGAGATGGTTCTGCTTCGCATGAGATCATGAAGAAGAAAATCGTGAAGGCGTACAAAAAGTTTAGTCTTGGGACGAAGCTTATAGCCGCCAATGGTTGTGTCAAGGAATGTCCTGGGGGCTTTCTCTTGAATTTTGCTCTGAAAGCGGGTGAAAAGTCAGACAGCTGAAAATATGAAGGATGAAAACATACCGCAAGCTCTGTGGGCATGATAAACTGAATCTCGGGTGGGATCAACCCGTCAAGCTTGGCTTCGGTGCGAAGAAGGCGACTTCCGAGCCAGACCAACCAGTGGTTCAGCGTCGGAAGCTGATAGAACTGAGTACAGATAAAAAGGCTGAGAATATAAGATACTCACTCGGGCAAGAAAGCCAAGCTCTGCGGTATCGTCGCTTCCGAGCCCAACTTTTCGGGCCAAATGGCGCGCAAACTGGCCAAAGTCTTCGGGCACAGAGTCTGTGTTGGCTTGTACAGCAGCACCAGTGGCTGCTAGTGCGCCATTCGGGGTGGCGGTGGCTGGCGAAGCCTCTCCCGCGTTGCTGTCGCTATTGCCAGCGGGAGTCTGCTGGGTTCCGTTAGCCTCATTCTGAGGGGGAAGGTCTGGCGTTCCGGGGCGCGAGCTGCGCAGGAAATCATCCTCGCTGTCAGAGGCAATTGACGGTGGCATGCTGGATGTGGTGGGTTGAAGGTGATGGTTTGGGAGGGAGAAAATTAATCTCCCACGTTTTACACCCTCAGCCGCTTTGGGAACAACCACGATATGTCCAACCGTGAAGTGATCTTGTTGCAATTCTTAGCTCGTGCTAACAAAAGCTTATCAGTTTTCGTCTCTGTTCCCGGAGAGCGTACACGCACTCGATGTATGTTGTGTGATAGCGAAATGAACAAGACTTCGAAGTCGTCGCACATAACCAACAAAGGCCATATTCGACGTCTGCAAGAGCAAGCTTCCCAGCGCGAAAAGTCTGTAGCGACGTCAGCGTCAGTCCCACCAGTTCTACGATTCGTACCACTGGCGTCGGTCTCAGATCTTGCGAGTCCTTCTGGTTATGCCTCAGCACCAGTACCCATCAATTCTTCTGTGTCCTTCTTTGAGGACGTTCAAATGGACGAAGCTGGGGTGTATCTTGATGCTGCTGGAGACGAGATCATGTTCTCTGCTGGAGATGACGGAATAGAGAGAGCTGCACAAGATAAGCAACGGCTAAATAACGAGCTAGATAACTTGGGATTGTCAAGCGAGCACACCTTGCTTGGCGAGTTCGAGGATCCAAGTGACGATGAACGGGATCACCCAAACGATACGCTTGACGACGGCACGGCAGTCTCCAGAATCACTTCAGCCATTGATGAGATGGGTAAGTCCACATATTTGCAAGGGAGAGTCGCAATTCAAGAGAGCCCAGGCATCGAAGACGACGGAGGTGATGAACAAGGACAAGATGTAAACATGGATCAGGTGCCTGTGAACGCCGATGCCGAATGGTGGCCCTATCCGTCGAAGCAGGTCAGTTTACGTCTTCACTCTGTACCACCATTGCTCAATGGAATCACGTTCATTCTTACGGTTAAGATGTTTCTGCTGGACATGCTCGACAATCTGCCCCGCCAACGCCTCTCAGAGGATCATCTGAAGAGCATTCTTTGGGTTATGCGCGAATGCGGGACACCAAATGTCCCCACATTGTCGGCCTTGCGAACGCTACAGAAGAAGCTTGCTGCCGAGTTTGCCCTCGATCCAAAGCCACACACTTCATCTCTCGGCAACCACTTCTACATGAACCATCCTGGTCGTCTCTTTGCAATGGTACGAACGGACGTGTCTTGTATTTATCATGCCCGCTAACTGATCTCTTAATTTTATAGGACTGGAGCAATCCGCTTGTGCGTCAGCATATCCGTGTATATCCGGAAATCAGTACAAAACTTGAGGAGACATATCAAGCTGCCAAATGGCTCGACGAGTCTACTTCCGAGGACCTGACACCAATGTGGGCGGACTGGAAATCACCAAGTAATCGTCACCGTCACTTCTATGTCGATGAGTTGGCCCTTACAGAGTCAGGCTATGTGATTCCGAGACGCTGGATATCAGTTGATGGTATCGTTCATGCTGATGTCCATCGTGTCACTCTTGCAGATAAGGTTCTCACACTCAGATCCGAGACTCTCGAACGCATTCCTGCTCTCACACTTTCACGGAATCTACTGGACCTACAATCAGATCCGGCGTGGTCGTCTCACTCATTTCAAGGTATGCTCCTACTTGAGTGATGTTTCTCAAATGAATTCACTTTGTTAGATGAATCGTCATCGAGTTTCCTTGAACCAAATGCCCTCCGCAATATTTCGAAAGGTCGTCCGATGTTTCGCCTTCGAACAGTACCATGGAGCGACGATGTATCAGGAAACGTCAGCAAGCAGTACAATGCTCACACCAATATCTATGCGACAAATGCCTCTCTCCCACACCGTCTGCTTGCTCAAGAGTATTTCATCCGCTCATGCTCGACATCTTCTCATGCATCGTCATCCGAGCAGTTTGTAGCATTTGCAGACGACTTGTTCGTAGTCATTTTGCCTCAGATAATCTGTCGCTGACTTGCAGCTATTTCAGAAAGGAGAACGTCTGGCACGAAGCATATGACTGTGAGCTTGGAGAAGAGATTCTCTTCCAGATCATCACGCATTTCCTTCCGGCGGATAACCCTCAGCAGTCGGAGACTTCGTCTCATATTGGAGTGAATGGCAGTCTAAACTGTCGACGTGACATGACAGGTGGCTCGGACGCACAGAAGGAGACAGACGCGGGCTATGAGGCACTCTATAACCCCGGAGATCCGCGAAGTCCTCATCAGACGATCCTTTCCATACGCTGGCAAGTCTGGTTAGCGTGTGGTGGTAGGGTAAAGGATGCCGAGAAGTATCAGACTGCAACGGGAGTAAAGGATAAGATAGCGCAACACTGGATCGAAACAGTAGCTGCCAAGTATAAGGTTCTCAAGTCTGAGCGTCTTACGAATCCCGAGACGCGTGACACAAGGCTCAACCAGTCTTCAATCCGTGGCCAGGCGCGCGCTGATGTTGTCGAGAACGTCATTGCAAGCATACAGCAGGAGCTATGGATCTGGGTCATACAGCAGCCATCAGCGAATTACGACAAATTGGCGGAGGATGATCGTATGTATCTCCTTCTCCGTTGCTCTCACTCTGACCGTACCGTCTCAGCTATGCGACGCAATCTTCGCCCAGGGGATCATTTCAATATTCTTCTAGCGGTTCGAGGCCTCGATCCACATCAAGACACACCTGTCGAAATCTTGCACACAAATCTCTTAGGCAACAACAAGTATGTATGGCATGACACTACCAAGACTTGGACAACCGAGCAGGCAGACGACTTTGCTGTCCGTCTCGAATGTTCCGACCTTCACGGCTTGACTGTTCCAGCACCGCGGGCAGCGTACCTTGTTCAATATAAAAACTCGCTCATCGGAAAACACTTCAAAACCTTGCAGCAACTTGCTGTCTTTCACCTCCATGACCTGTGTCCTCCGATTATCTTTGATCTTTGGAAAGTCACGGGTGAGCTTGGCGCGCTCCTCTGGTATCCTGAAATTCGGGATATGGATACCTATATTGTAAGCAAATATTCACGCTTTCCTTCCGAAACGCTCTCACGTATGGATTCTCGCAGGCCGACCTGAAGGTCCTGATTGGCAACCTTCTTGATTGCTGGGCGGTCGTAGATCCACGGCGCATTCTTACAAAAATCAAGCTTCATGTTCTTGTTCACCTGCCTGAAGACATTCGCCGTTTTGGGCCCGCAGTCATCTTTGCTACTGAAGTTTTCGAATGCTTCAACGCGATCTTTCGGATGTGCAGTATATTTTCAAACCATCTCGCTCCGAGTCGCGACATTGCCGTCGATCTCGGCGGAATGGAACGCTTCAAGCACATTGTAAGCGGCGGTTCCTGGAAGACCTCCGCTGGGTATGTACGTGCGGGCGCCAAAGTGCCGCAATATCTCTGGAAGAACACACAACTACAACGACGTCTCGGCTGGGCTGATCCCAATCTCATCAAAGCAGGTCAGTCAGATATATGTTTCGGTTATGTTGATCATGCTTCAATACATCGACAGGACTCGTAAAACGGAACCCTGTCGGCAAGCGGAATCCAGGATCTTGGGCATCACATACGGCCGGGATCAACATCGAGCTCGTCTCCGGCACAGATACGCGAGGTCAATGGGATGGATGCAGTAAGACTGTCTCCGTCTCGCAAGACTTATGCCAGAAGGACTCTTGGGTTTTCGTCAAATCCGCCAGTGGGGTGAGTTATCACTCAGCTCCTGTGGTGCATGGTACTCACATCGTTCGTGTTGCGCTTAGGATACTCATGCTGGCCGCATTGTCAAGATCGTGGGCAGGGCAGGCAGCTCGGTCCACATCTCAGACCCATTGCAGGTCCATGTTCTTGTCGAAAAGTTTCTCATCAGTGACCAGCGCAATTCTCGGCTCAATATGCCTGTTCTTGTACGCACAGAGAACAAACAGGTCATTCCTGTATCACCGATGGTATGAATATTTGAGACGCTCATCCGAAATCCAGTCTCATTCATGCGCCGATGCTTCCAGAATATCTTGTTCGATTTCAATGCTCAACACGACTGTGTTTCGGCCGCATGTACCATCGGAGACTCAACGGAGTACGTGATTCAAGAGAGAAAGAAAACCGACAAGCTCAAAAAGTGTATCATTCACTCGGACTCTGGTTACTACCTTCTCAATATGCATGCACTTCACAATGCACATCTCATCCGCGAGGTCCTTCCCCGTGCACTGGTTGTCCCACTTTCAAGGCAGTCCTCACGGATCGACTTTCATTGCCAGATGGCGAAGATTCTCCAGCAAACAGGTCCCGAAAAGCGAGCGGCAACGGCAGAGAAGACAAAGGCCACCAAAGAAAAGAACCGAAAGGCGAAGGAGGTCTTAGAGGCTCGAGGTCAGGGTCAGACGGAGAGAGAGACACTGTAGAAATAGTTTGTATTCAATGCAATCACTGTGATCGTACGAAATCCAGTCAGCTTGAACGAGTTGTCTGTATATACTTCTGAATCGCAACACGAACCCCTTCCAACCTCTTCCTGCGTGATTTGCGCTCTGCCAAAGCTACGCGGCACTTCTGTGCATGTACCCGGACCTTCTCCTGCTCGACAAGGGCCTTTGACAGCTCATCATCGGCCCACGCCTCTGCAGAGCGCGTAACGGCAAGCTCGCGGCTAACCTGCGTGAAGAGACGCAACCGCTCAAGATTTCGTTTATCTTCGCGAAGGGTGGGATCTTTGAGAAAGTCGTACTTCGGCTCGGGAATCTACAGTGCATGGATGAGTTAATTGATCATTCGACATAGAGAATGGGACGTGCCACTTTTTCTGGTTCATCCTCAGGCTCCGTATCGGAGTCACCGTGGTCTTGCAATGCGAAAAGCTGGATGTGGTATGGGGGCGCCGCAAAGAGTTCAGCTAGTTCGTTGGCCAGGGAGGTATCCGTGTCCGGGACAGGTCTGGTCGTTGTGTCTATGTCTGTGGCTGGAATCTAAACTGGAAGTGAGAGATATTATAGAATTGAGCGAATACACGTACGGAGGCCAGTCCCAAGACCATGCCCAAGTGCGTGTTGAGGGTATCCATGCCCGACCGGATAGCCTCGAGTGCAGGGAGTATGACCTCTGTCACCGAAGGTTGGGGTTCTGGTGTGGGCCAAGATTCACGAAGCTTCTGAGTCGTGAAGGCCGGTGATCCAAAGGCCGTCTGTGTGCCATCGGTGCCAGGGGGCAAGAGCGTCTCGAGACTTTGAGATTCTTCCATGCCACTGTCCAGAGACAAGGTGTGCTCGACTTGGCAAAGAAGGAGGTGGCTGGGTTGGAAAGGATGTCATCAGAAGGTGCCGTGAAAATAACGCCGGCCTAGTTGTTGTCATATCCTGAGGATAGCCTCAGACGAAGCTCAGGACATCGCGGCAAAAGGGTAAATTTGTGATTGTTAGGATCTACTGATGATATGCCGGCCAGTTAATCTCGCCGTCTCCCGACCCGCATCTCATTCTGATCGTCTGACTTTTTGGTGGTGTACAGTAGTTCTGTGTCTGTGATATCAAGTTGTAGCACTGAATGGGTAGCGAAAAAGACCGTTTGACGATTCACAGGAACATAGTAGAATAATTAAAGGACAAGCTTCTAGGCAACATCAATGTCAGAGATCCAAAGATGAGACGATCCTTTTACACGAGGAAGATAGCGGCGAAAACAATGACAACACCAACAACTATCCTTGAAGATGTAAGCCTGCCGACCCCATTGGTATTCGACGACGAATCATAACAATATTGCTGGAAGCACGTATTACAAAACGTCGACCGGTCCGTCGTATTAGACCGTGCACGATCCACGACCGCGCACTGCAGGCACTTTGCAAAGCCGGTGCTGTTCGTGGTATTGCCTGCGATGTTCGCAAAGGTCTGGTCCAAGAAGGTTTGTTGGAGATCAAGAGCGTAGCTGAGCTTTTCGGTGGATGTACTGATGGATACGGTCAGTGCGAACCATGTTGTGTGTAGTAAAGAGACCCACTTCGTAGCAGGAGCATCGCCGTTCGAGGGAGGCGAATTCGGGATGTATATGACTAGGGGGTATTCGGGCGGGTCGCTCTGAGGGAAGCATCCGAAGAATGTCGGTCGCTGGTTCAGCTGAGCTGCCACAAAGTCCGTGACCGTATCTGGCGTAGGCGGGAATGTCTGGTGCTGTCGAAGTAGCTCATTAGGATGACAAGAGATGGGAAAGACGGTATTCTCACTGTCGATGTCAAAAGTTGACTTGTTCGGTTCTTGGAGGCAATGATACTGGTACCACTAACCGCCAATCAGGTCACTTTGAATGGTCTTCAAAGGTTGTACACACGTAGGCCAGTTGCTATCGTCGTCAGCGCTAGCATCGACCGCAATCATGACATCCAATTTCCGCGATTTGAGGAACAATGGTCCAAGCGGAATGTTCTCCCCGTTCGAACCTCCGTCAATGAGCTCCAAGTAGTCTTGTGCCGAATCTACAAAGGTAGATGGGGCAAGGTTCTTGAATGGACTACGAAGCGTTGTGTTCAGTCTAAATCAACGGAAAATCCGAGGGACAGACTTTGGATAATTGGCGACATCTTTATTATGCGCACTAGTCGACTTCAACACCGCATTGAGGATCGTATGGAGAGCCGTTTGTTCTTCTCCGCTCGTGATGTTCTCTCGGACGTCATTAACGAAAGACTGCGGATGTTGGTCGGTCAAAATGCAAGCCAGGTGAAAATACCATTACGAACATTGAATAGACTCGAGCTCGTCCCCATCACAAAGCCTGTCTGATCAAAGCCAGTGACGCATGATGAAGAGTTGACAGGTCGACCGCTAGCCATGAAGGACCCCAGATACTTCATCTCGATTCCAGCAGAGAGGTCGGGGTCGAAACAAGTGAATTCGAAAGGTGTCAGCTACGATGAGGCGCGTGAATTTCTGCAGCACTGAGAATCAAGCATCAGGCATACCTCATATACGGGGGCAGTAAGTGTCAGAAGCTCAATGGATGAATCGTTGAAAGGTCTCGAATCCGCCAGTATGATAGGGAAGGGTGCGGAGTGATTCTGCCAAAACAACGAAGCGGGAATTGTAGACCACAGTTGTCCCGCGCCATGCGCAGAGTCTTCACTGTAAAAGTTATCGCGTGTGGTCTGGTTGAGGAAGTGGTATGAAAGCGCCCTGGAGGAGCGCCAGTATTGTTAGCGTTTACCTCTCCGAAATACGTTTCGACACACCTCGACCACGGATCAGTTATACTGACATCACTGTGAGGATGAGCGTTAGCCACACGTCGCTAACACAAAACCGATACTCACATCCCAGTCTGTGCCTTCGCCTCAACACTGTCTTCGATGTCTCCGTAAAACACAAGATTATTCCCCACAGTGAGCGAAATGCCCGCGGGGAGGACTAAGCTCATATCAATCATCCATCCCGCGAGGTTTTCATTTCCTAGCACCAGATCCTGCATCGTCGGAAAGTCATTCGAGTAGAGGGATGTCGTCAACCAAGAACCACCTAGGCTACCATGTTAGCCAGCATTAAGGGGGGAATGTAAGAATAGACGCACCTGACAGAGCCGACACATATGAGGCAACCTGCAGTAAACCGCCCGTTCCCGCATTCTTCGCTGTCTCGTTGCGCGCGTCCAAAGCGTTCAGCACTCCCGCACCATACAGCGAAGCCCTGAATGAGCCTCCGCTCAGTGCGATGCCTATCCGGGACTGGGTTTCGATTGGAGCAGAGTACCCCAGTGCAGACCCATTCCCCACCCAAGTTGACCATGCCTCTGTGATGATACTTTGTCGTGTGGAGACGTACGCAGCCTCGTTGGCATTGAGGCTCTGGTTTGATGAAGAAAACACACGCGCTGGTGTGGTTGAAGGGCAAGCGACGCCGACATCGGGGGCGTACTGGTTTACAGCCTCGCTTGCTGCATGAATGGCTGCGATGTATAGGAAGAAGGAGAGCGGCAACATGACGTGGCGGATCTCGGGAAGGAAACGAGGTCCCCCATTATACTTACTCTGGCAGGCACGGAGACAACAAGCCGGATTGTGTAAGGTGGAGTACGCAAGCCCGCCGGTGCAGTATGAGCGGAAACGCATCTGGACATGGAGTGTGAACTCGTCGTCGGTGTCTTCGAAACACGAGCCATCGAGCTCCTCAACTTGTCAGCAACATGATCCATGATGTTGGCGTCAACAATGTCAAGAAAAAGACATTAGGATAGCTCAAAGAGCGCCTTTGATGGCTAGCTAGGAGCACAGATTAACCTTGTTGATGCGCTCAATGAACGCAAACGAACCACGAGTCCTAGAGAAGGGGAGAGATTGGAAGATGCCGTGGTCACCGAGTTGTGGGCACTCCGTGTCCATTGGATTCCAGTTCAGTCCATGCTGGCGGTCCATGAGTGACAGGTCCATGATGGCTCGATGTTGGCAGATGCTGGCAGCTGAAGGCAAAAGGCGCATTCAGGGCGAGTTCAGGGTGCCATGCGGCAAAATCCGTTGATCTGATCCGGCAATCAATGCTCTGTTTGCCCCTTCGAACTCAGAAAGCAAAGCAATCGCCAGGCTCCTTCCCATCCGCTTTAACGCCCAGAAAAAGAATCTCGAATACTGTGGCGAAATATGTAGTTGAATGTCACTATGTTTTGATCACGATTCGAACCCCCCACCTGTTCATTGATCTCATTATCTAATCCAAACCTTAATTCTTTTTCTAGGGCGTTAAAGCGGCTGGCATAAAACGCCACGTTTGTTTGTTTGGCAACGGGATTCGGTTATGTCTCGCCCGCGGGTGCATGCGTTGTGTGCACTGCGCCACAGTAACACAGTTCACGAATTGAGATTCTTGTGCCATAGTGACACAGTTCACAAATCCGGATTCTATGATTTTGAGGCCGTAGATTCAAGAACACTTGATATTGGATTTTAATTCAAAGACACGGCTCCTTGCAGTGCACGGAAGCCAGAGCTGTCCAACTCTGTTCCGGAAAATGAATGGAAAATAAAACAAAGGTCAAACTCATCATCTATGGCTAAGATTGAGCAGCCTTTGAAACAAGTTGTAGCCTGTTGTGGCGGGTTATGTGCCCTTTCCCCATGTGTGGCGCGCGCACGCACTGTGAGCTCAGTATGTGAGGCCATTGACAAACAAACAAACGTGGCGATTTATGCCAGTCGTTCTACAGTAGTGGACAGCCAAAGACGGTAACTCGGGTACAGGCCGAACGGCTTTTTTAATTAAAATTCTGAGTCCAGAATCAGACGAGGCCAGACTAAGGTAGTCTCCGTCCCTGGGCCTGGCGATGACAGCGAAGGTGGCGGCAGTGATCCCGAAAGCCCCGATCCAGACTTTGTCATACACTGGGTCATCATGCGTTGCCAGGCTGGCGAGTCCGGCTTGCAGGGTCTTCCGGCCGTCCAGCTGCGCTTACAGTGCGCTTATCATCCCGTATTTTGCGGGCTGTCAACCTTGCCTTTACACTTCTCTCTTCCTGGGCATGTCACCGGTAATATTCAGAGCGGTGGGGCCAAAATTTACACCTTTGCAATGGCACATCGAGATTCGACGCCTTCAAGATGAATAAAAGTCATTGAACTTGTCGTTGAGAAACTCGCTATTCTGTTTCCCAGCCACTCTTTATCTGACGACTTGAACGACTGTTATGCCACCTTACTTTAATCACCATCCGCGTCGCGACTTTGACGCGTACTCGCATCAGCGCACCCAGTATCGGCGCCCACCTCCATTCCAGCCTCGCCTTTCCGACCCTCGGTATGACCGAGATAATTGGGAGTGGCTGTTCCGAGACGACGCCTTTGAGTTGGACCTTCCTCCTCACCAGCTATATGACACACCTCCTCGCCGCCGCCACTCGGTCCCTACTCGATCTTATTCCTCTCGCCCACCTCCGTACCCAAGACGTGCTCAGACTCCTCCACCTCCTGATCCTGACCACGTTCTCCCTCTTGAGACGGTCGCGCTAGCAGAAAGTCAGTGCCGGCAAGCAACTGTTGACAACGTGTTTCTTTCCTGGAACCTTGCTTCAAAGAGCTATACGACCGTTGAACGGTATGTTTCTCTTTCTCTTGACCTTGTCCACCTTGTACTGAAGAAAGCACCACAGTCCCACTCGTCCCCACGGCCTGCTCCTGAGACAGCTCGGGTTCGAGTCCCTTAAGGACTGGCTGATTGAGAACCCGCTCCTCTGCCCTCACATCCTCTTCTATCCGAACGAACCTGGTCAATGCCGCCTCCACGCCAAGTCCAACAGGAATCTGGGCTCACACGGGCATAAGAATGTCCTCCAGGCTGAACATGACGGTGGGAGTTGTCGCTTCTGGAGTAAGTCGTTGATTTTTCTACATTCACAGCCTCTGATTTTATCTTAGTTGCAGTACAAAGCTCTCGACGTATTGACCCTGTTCTGAACAGGTCAGCCGGCCCATCGTTATCGTCAGACAGGCCTCAACGCGCTCCTGTCTTGGACATCTCGGACAACGATTCCGAAGTTGAGATCGTCGAAGTGAGCTTGGGTACCGGTCCCTCTTCGATTACCAGCTCTGTACCAGCCAAGTGTCAAGCTGCACGGTTTCTGGCTGCTTTCCGAGTCAGCCACGAGGTGCTGCCTTGTCTTGCCGCGCCAGCAGGACCTGTGCACGTCTCAAGCCCACAGCGGTTCTTGACTGCCGTGCAAGTCAGAGTGAGGATGGTGCAAACGGGTCAGTCTGCTGTCTTACGATTTGATTCACGTCTTCTGAGACCTTGCTAGACAAGCAATGGATCAACGTCCTTAGGTCCCAGCTCGACACAGGATTGTTTGAAGGTAAACATATTGCACTCCGTTGATTTTTCTTCTTGCTGATATCCAATAGTTGAACCTCACCGTCATCCCCTTAGCCCAGCCTACTGCGGCGAGCGATACATCGTGGACGAAATGGACAAGTTCACGGGGTCCGCACTATCTCACCAGTCCTTCGCCTCTGGGCGCCCGCTGGCGAACGCCATTCGCTGGATGTTGGGGTGGGGTGTCACTCACGACACATGGCTGGAGATGCTTGGCGACTCCCGCCGATGTCCAGCATGTTACAGTAACTACTCGGTGGATGGTTTCTTGGGGCACATAGTTGAAGGATGCTGCGGGCACAAGCGCGATAAACCCACACTTGGTAGGTGTGATGTTTTCCGGCGGTGCGCTGCACTAACTATGATCCTCCAGTTTCAAAGCCTCCCCACCAAGCACGCATAGTCATACGGGATTTCCCTGGGGACATGACCTCGTCCGCAATGTCCCTGTACCCGGATGAATCAATCGAAGATCCGGCAGCTGTTGCTTGGGTCTTATGGAACTCGCCTGGCGGGGTCTCCGACAATGTCTGGGGCATGTTGTCGACAGGTTATGTTCGATGTGCCAGTTGTTCTTTAATTAGGACGCCTCTCGCCCACAACGAACATCTGCTCAAGAAGTCGGGGGTGTGTGGTGATCCCTCAATAACCGGGTCAGTATTTCCATTGCCTTTGTTTATTGCCGAAACTCACTTGTGCATAGTACACACCGTCCTGGCAAGGGCAAGAACCCCGCCCCGACCTTCAAATTTTAGATTGCTACTCTAGATTATCACACCCTCTCTCACTTGCGTACTTGCTTCCACTCGCTTTCGAATTGTGCTTTTTACCTCAATAAATACAGAACAGTAACGCGTACAAACCTGATTGTTAGCTTATGAATGAAATCATTTTAATGTGAAGACCTTTGTGAGCAAGATTTTCCTGATTCAACACTCAAGAACGGGTATGTACGGTGCGTAGCACCGGCAATGACTGTTGAGAACAGCGAGAGCCACGTTCCAGTACAACTTCGCTACCGGCGTGGCAAGCAGTGGTAGTCCGCCAACCGTCACGATCCGAGGGGAGATGCAGAGACTGCCTTGATGGATTGTGGGCTGGACTTGGTAAGAACGATGTGCGATGGAAGGAAGGGCGCAATTTGTTCGGCGACACAGATGGGTCTGCGAGGAATCATCAGTACAGTGAACGGGGTCGAGAGAGACGATATTACCCGACACCAGGTCCTCCACCACCACCGGGACTGAAAGATTGTTAGGTTTAGGACGTATTCGTGACTTCAAAGACTACCCACATTGCGAAAGTTTTGTGCAGGTTCATATGGCAAACGTCACCGCCGCAAGTCGCTGGGTTCGTCAACCCGATTTGAGCGTTCAGATTGGCACCGTCGAGGTAGACCTGTCCGCCGTTCTTGTAATGATAGTGCAAGCCTATCTTAATGGTGAGTCGATGCTTATGAGTAGTGAGAGTACGCTCACATCTTGTACACGGGATTCGAAAACACCGAACGTAGAAGGATAAGCGATCTAAAGCCCATGAGACGAACTCATTGTGGATGTGCATATAAATAAACGCACCATGAAGCCGGCAAGATTATCCTTGTGCTTCTCAGCTTTGGTCTTCAGATCCTTAAGATCCAGGCTACCGTCAGATAGGGCCTTGACG
Organism: Strobilurus orientalis; assembly: GCA_019915145.1. Taxonomy (NCBI): domain Eukaryota; kingdom Fungi; phylum Basidiomycota; class Agaricomycetes; order Agaricales; family Physalacriaceae; genus Strobilurus; species Strobilurus orientalis. The sequence continues at coordinate 497,831 of JAHLML010000019.1, read as the reverse complement.
GGAACAGTCTTGAGACCAGCCACGACAGCGGACTGCGCCAATTATCAGTATGCCTCCCAATACAAAGAGGTGAGCCAACTTACAGCAGGGTTCGTTCCGTGTGCACTCAGAGGAATTAGACAGATAATACGACGACCCTCGCCGCGCGATTCGTGATACGCGCGAATGACACACAAGCCAGCGTACTCTCCAGCGGCGCCCGAGTTGGATTGAAGAGAAGCAGAGTGAAATCCAGTAATCTTGCACAAGTCGTCTTCCAGTTCCTTTGTGGGCACGTCAGAACAGCTTCGACGAATGGAAGATAAGCATCACATACCTTGATGAATACTCAAATAACCTTGGACCGATCCTCTCCACCATCATCTCGCAGACCTCTCTTCTCGGGGACGGACAGTATTGTCTTGCGTCAGGAGGTTCTGCAGCATGTCGTTGTACTGTTCGTCCGTCAAACCCATCATCGCCAGCGGATTAAGACGGCCTGCATCTTCGTCGTTGGGCTCGAAGAAGAGTTCGAAGGGTCCCAGACTTGACCGTACCAGCTGTCGCTACCACCGTTTGAGTCTTTGGGTAAGAGATGACCAACAGTGTAGACCTGGAGGCCGTCGTACATCTCTTCCTCGGGCCATGTGAAGAGGGAGTTGTCGCGAGCTGAAGAGACGCCCCCAGTACCATGGTGGGGAGCCTGCAACGGAGAGGTGTCAAGGAAGTTGGACGAAGCTGGCGCGGAGGGCCACGGTCGGCGGATTCAACGTGCTCGACTCAGTGGGCATGACCACTTCCTCGTCGCTATCATCATCAGAGGACATGGCGACTTCAGCGACACCAGAGGACGACAAAACGCGGGGAGGGGTACCTCGTATGGTCGCAGCCATGCCTGCACGCACGCGTTGCAGACTTTCTATTCTCTGGAGGAGTTCATCGCGTGATGGGACCGTGCCAGCTTGTGTGATTGTCCCCAAACTACCAGGAGCAGATGGATTTCACGCGCCGAGACTCGTCATACCAGCATTGTCAGCAGCGGCACCTCCTTGGAGACGACGAACGGGCCCAGCCAGTGAGAGTCAGGGTTGAGGTGGCGCGCGGATATCAACGGAAGTGGTCTGGACCCCCGACCCTGGCAAGTCCGTGACTCGTTGCGTGGCCATGCCCTCGCTTGTTTGTTGACTGCCACCACCATTGCACACGTGAAGACGCGTCGGACGCGTCTTGTTGATGAGGAAAGGGTATAAATAGGTGAGTGATCGCCCACCTTTGCCCCAGACCGCAGTGCAGCCACTGACAGCAGACGTTGTCAGGGCAAGGCCTACTTACCCGCTCGGTTCCACGGGAAAGCCATCCAGCTAGTACCATAGCAGCTCGCTGCCGCCTCTGTGCACTCTTATCCCCACGCTCACCATGGTCTTCACTCGCCTCGCCTATAGCCTCGTGTCTCTGTTCTTCCGACCCCCCAGGTTCGTTGGCCGCTTACCCGCACGCCCTTCCTCACCAGCCTTGCAGCGCTTCGCAGCAGGCCGAGGCCGTCAACCCAGACACCGTCCGCCTCAACGTCGACATTGAAGACGTCCTTCGCATCCGACACCAAGACAATAACAAGGAGGCCCGAAATCGCGACCCGGACGTCGTTGCCTTTTTGGAGTTCTTGGAGAACGAGGCTAACAAGCCCGTTGCCACTAGTTCGACAGCACCCACCCCTCTTACGTCTGCCGCCGCGTCTACGTCTACGTCCGCCTCTGCTACGGCGCCTATCGCATCAGCGCCCGCTCACCTCAATGCGCCCCCCGCGAATTCGAACGGCCCTCGACCACGCCAACCGAAGAAGCGCAAGAGGACAGCGCGTGACAGCCCAGTAACCGGACCACCCCCACTCAAAAAGCCCAAGCATACAAAGAATGTAACCCCAATTCTGCCAGCCGTAGAATACAAACTGTGCGTCCTCTCTCTCTCATATGTACACTTCCTAAGTTTGATCTTACCAATGTAGTGACGCTCCCAAACACGATTCTTCCCCGCGCACGCATGCAACGCTCACTCACAAGATACCAAACAGCGGAAAACCTCCGCGCTCCCTTCGCCGTAAACTGAAATACAAGCAGTCGATCAATGTTGACGACGCACAGGAGTATCAAGCCCAGACCTCACTCAGTGTTGAGGAGCTTCCCATCTCAACCACAGCTTGGATGGGAACACGTTTCGGTGCTCAGGCAGCCGCAACTCTACGACGCGCGCACGGTTCATTGAGCACCATCTGGGATCACTTGAAGGGCATTGTCATGGTCCCTTACGAGGGGTAAGTCTCCTATTCTTACGAACACAAGCTCGTTCTAACGCGTTTTATACAGCAAAGCAACGCGCTTCCTCGATACCTCAGGCCGTCTGATCATCTTCCGTTCCAAAGTCACAGACGAAATCAAGAGACTCATGCCAAAATTCATCGAGGAAGCTCAAGCCTTTGTCGATATTTGCATCCCAGTATCTGAAGCCCTCATGGAAGGAAACCAACGCGGTCATCATTGGTTTTGTGTGGCGGGTGTTGATCGAAATAATCGTGAGGTATTTGGTGTAACTCTCTTGCTTTGAAGGAGACTTACTTCCTTTCTAGGCGCCGACCCCTTCACTGTGGGATTCAATCAACTCGGACAAGCTCAAAGCCGCCTTTGCTCCCGGAACAGCCTTTGCTGCCGTCAAGTACGCTCACGTCTTCTTCTACCCTACAACGATGCTGAAATGCCTTGCAGCGGCATAGCCCAGAGCCTTCTCAAAAGCGTCTTTCCTGGCGTCGCCGCTCGATATGACGCCTGTGCTGAATACATGACAGCCACCTACAATCTCGCTCCCAAGTACGGTTCCTTTTGGAACTGGTGTTTGAACCACGCCCGCTCCGGAGTCGATCGCGTCTATTGCGAGCCCCACGTTGATTCCAAGAATATAGCTTTGGGAGTGTGTATAGTTTTCGTCTACGGTTAGCTTCAAAAATCATTTGTGTCAAGTCCCCTCTGACACATCTTCAGGTCTCTTCAACTACTACGAAAAGGCCTGGCTTGTCATCTGGGAAGCCAATGTCTGTATCGAGCTACCTCCCGGCGCATTCATTTTGTATTCCTCCTCACTCTTCTACCATTTCAACGTCGATCTGAAAGGTGAGATTGCTGTATTTCATTGTGACCTCCCGCTGATACAGTACCTAGATATTGAAGTCGTCGTCACGAATGGGGCCAAGCCTACTCGGGAGAACTCGAAGCCACTGAACCGCACCCCACTAGAGCGTCCACCGGGTATCACAGAAGAAGACTGGGCTGCAGGAAACAGCCGTGGCTCGGTCGTCTGGTTCAATCAGGCGTCCATGTTTCAAACATCGGAAACGGGGTATTCTACGCTCAAGAAGGCTCGTGATGCGGGACATACTGGGAATGCAGAATGGGCCCGTTTCCTTGATGTCGAAAGCGGTGTATTTCCTCGTACATCTACATGAATTTGTCTAATGTACAACTAAATACATCTTATGGAAAGAAATCGGAAACAATCATAGCTTTCGTCGTACCAGAACCTTTCTTCAAGCTTCCCACACTCCTTGAACACCCCTCAAATAGGTCCCAAGCCTTGTTCATCACTTCCCTCGCCTTTTGAACTGCCACAATATTGGCCGGGGATGGGATCTGAGTGTTGCGCGTCCGAGCAGACTCCCACTTCCTCAAAAGCTGCCGGTATTTCTCCTCCAATTTACGCATTTTGTCATTGTGAGCCTGTATTTTCTCATCTTCAGCGTGCAGGCGGTTTCCGCGTTGGACATCTGGTGGGAAGGTCAAACTCAGAGTGATGGACAGTGACTCAACATACTCTGACGCTTCAAAGACCTCCCTATGTTCTCGTGCAAGTGTCCGCTGGCGTAGGACGGCCGAATGCCGTAGTCTTCGGTAATCTAGAGGCGCGAACGGTTAGAGTTGTAGCATCAAGGTTGAATTCGAAAATGAGATATCACCTGTCTGGCTTCAGACTGAATGAGGTCGTAATGTTCTCCAGACTCAACACCGCCCAGCAGAGAGCAGTACCTTCCTTCTTGATTTGCGTCAGAGTGAGAGTTCTCAATCATGTTGTCATGACTGTCCCCAGATCGCCAAATGTCCAGCGGTATCAGACTTTTCTCCCAACATATACCTTGTAGTACAAACCCACTTTGCTCCTTGTTAACGACCCAGTCTTTCATTTCTTCAGCGCATGTGAGACACAAAGAAAGACGGACTCACTTCTCCCCGCCAGTCCCCCAGCCTCACGAATGTACTCCAGCGTTCCATCCCATCCTGCGCAATAGAGACCAGACAAAGAGCGCATAGCGGTCTTCACGTCTTCCGTAAAGCCGCTTTCCCGAATGTTGCGCTTCCAGTGCACAACACAGATTCTGTAGATCCGGTGAAGGTGTTCGTATGGCGTGAGAGAGGATAGAAGGCGATCCGGCTCATGAAGGTCGTATTTGTCACGGTAGGCAGTGCCTTGAGCTTTACGGTGCAAGTACTGGCCAAATCCTCGAACAGTCATCAGTCAAAATCACGATATCAACAGAGATTTCACCTTTTCCTTGTCCACCCCCTTGATCGCCCACCATCTGTAGACAACAACCGGAGGGATAGTCCTCTAGAGACTCCGCATCAAGGTGACGCCATCGAAGCGCCTTCCCTGTATCCTCCTCGACAAGTAGGTCCATCTCAACAAACATGCGCTCATGCGCCTCAGCTGTTTCACGGTTGATGTACATTCTCGTGTAGACGTTGTCTTGTAACAGCGTCAGGGCGAAAGTTAGGACCAAGAAGTGAATCAACTTACTGAGATTTACTCGACGGTCCTTTGACCCAACCACGAACTCCTTGTACCCCACGATTCGCTTGTGTGATACATCACATTGCAGGTAGCTTGCACCGAGAAGTCTGACGCTGTTAGCCTTGTGCATGCAGATGATGATTCGGAGGCGATCCCCATTATCATCAACTTCGTCGATGATCTTGCGGATATAGCGGGCCTCTACTGGATAGCATTCGTTCTGGATGCGATAGTGATTGAGGAGGCCGCTCCAGCCAGTACCCTGTGGGTAGGCGTAGCCCTTGCCCTGTCCAATGTACATCCCTAGCCTGGCACGATTGCCAAGGGCAGGGTGCAGATCCGACAATGCTGGCCTCAACTTCTGAGGGAACGCCTTCCGAAGGAACGCCTTTGTTATAGGGTGACGAAGAAATCGGCGAGGTGTCAGATTCGCAAGATCTTCTCCGATATGAGAAAAGATATCGAAGAGGAGAGACCTCACGCGAGGTGGCGTCTTGTTGGGAAGGGGTACAGGATGGTTGTGCGTCCCAACTAGTTGGATGAAGATGTATGGGCACTGTTGGCGGAATTCCTCCTTGGGCTCGTAGACGCGGAACCGAACGGGGCATTCGTGTCGGACCAGAAGAGGCTGCTGTAGGACACCGTTATCATCACGATGATCAAAAGCTAGAGACATCTAAGTTGCATCGAATGAGAGAAAAACCTATACTCACAATAGTTCAAGCGTTTTGAGGAAGTGTTTACAACCGTAGTACATCTCGCCAGCGGCCCATACCCTTCTTGCGCCGCGGCCTCCTCCATTTCATCGATGATCTCTGTATCCTCAAAGTAAATCGCCTCCAAGTACTCCATGTCGTAGCGGGACTCGTCAACGTAGGAGAGGAGGTGTAGACGGCTATCCACAGGGTGATAGAATTCGCAACTAAAGCTGTGTAAGCGTGCGGATCTTCCATGAGCTTAGAGGAACTCACCAAAAGAAAGGTTTCCCCTCGAAATCATACTCAAGAAGGATGTTGCCACGACAGCGAGGAATTTGGTCGTGATAGCCTCTTCGAAGTGTTTCGTTATGATGGTCGATGGCAAGCTGAGCTTCAGTGCGAGGAGGCAGTTGTTGGACCTCTACTTGCTTTGCCTGACAGCCTTGGCGTCGAATAGCAGTCAAGAGGCCAGCGGTCTGTCTGAAAACCTCCGCTCTTGGCTGCTGGCTGTGCCTCTGCGTCTCCCTATCCTCAGCAAGGCGGCGCGTCACATCCTCTCGAGTGGCGGAAGTATGAGAGAACCTTTCCGAGGATGTATCCGCGAACGGACATGCTTTGATTCCCTGGCCTGTTGGTGATTTAGCGTGTGGCTGGCGAAATAACGGAAGGTACTGACATGCAGAATGGCTTTCATAGCAAGGGACAGATGTCTCATACACGTTGTTCAGACAAGGATGAGTTACATCAACGTCCAGCTTCGTCTGACCCATGGGAGCCCCTGCCGAGTACGCAAAATCTTCCAGGGGGTTTGACCAGTTCTCAGGATCTCTGCGAATAAGATAGCCAACTGGAGTGTTGTTGGTCTCTGGGTACTCGATGTACGCGTTGGGATTTTCGTAGATCAACAACTTGGATAGAAAGCGCCTAGCGTCCAGTTGCACGTCTGTTTCAACGGCAGAAGGCGAGGGAGGCTCCGTATTCAGGAGAGCATTGGCAAGTGACGTTGTAATGTCAATACTGACTTCGAGGCGCTGGGAAACAGAGGGTTGGGGAATGGGGGAAGCAGTTCTCTCCAGAGGAATGGTAAGGCCAAGGGACAGAACTAATCGCTCCAAGTCCGCGTAGAGAGGCGTTGGCGCGTAAAGAGTTGGATGATGCCGCGCATAGCGCGTCAACGTCTGGATCAAAGGAATGATGTCGCGGGATTCGGGCGGAGGGGACTCTGGGTTGAGCAATGAGGAGAGGTGCATCGGATTGAGCTGCCTACAGACACAGAGAAAGCAGCCAGAAGGGCACAAGATGGCGGAGACGTCAAGTACAGTAAAACAATCATACCAAAGCCTTTCTCAAGCCTCCATTCGATTCCTCCCCAGCTACTCGTCATCCTGTCCAACTCCTGCATCGATTGAAGCCATCAAGGTTGAAGACCTGCCAGTGTTCCAGTCAATACGGTCAAATGAGTACGACAGGGAGTTACCAGTTCCAAGAAAATCCACCGAGATGGCCTTGCTAGCGCGTTCAAGACGGGTTCCGCCCTAGCTACGCGCTGTGAAAGTTGCTTCTTCTGCCATCTTCCAGCCAATGAGCGTGCAACCCTCTGAGATATCACACCCAAGAAACCGGAAGCGAGAGATTGCCAACTTGAGATCTCGTCGGAGTGTTTTTTGACGTGAAGTGGGCGTCCAGGTGTCAGAGTTCGGGATGAAGAAGGATTCGGCCGTACAACGTGCCGATGAACTTTTTCGAGGCCGGTTCACGTGGAACGGCTTTCGGTTGTTGCTTACCGGTCATGATCTATCGGCAGATATTGATTCCTGAGGGGCTCGGATGCATCATTTTCGCCTTCGCTGTCATCGCCAGGCCCAGGGGCGAAGACTACCATACTCAGCCCTCAGAATCAGAACCAGAGTGCGAAAATACGCCTAAAAACGGTCCTCCGAAGTTTTTCCCACGATAAATGAGGTTCGGCCAAATTTTTGGGCCTCAAGACAGTCTATTTGGTGGCTGTGAGCCGCCAATATTGGTCAGTGACTACCTATGTCGGACGGTGTAGGGTCTGGATTGATGTCAGAAATGAAGTTTGATGCATCGGTTCGCCGTCAAAGGGTAGCAGAGGTAGAGCAAAGGTAGCGGAGGGTCGTGGCATGTGACATGACGTCTATGGGTACCCGAATTGGGGTTGAGGTCGGGCACGGCGGGAGCGGGATGAGGCGGGATGGGTCGGGATCGGGTGAAACTACTGTTTTAAGCCAAAGTTCGGGGTCAATTTGTCGCTTAACAGCTCGATGGAATTGTTTGATATTATGGGATCAGACTCTACTCATCAGAAGGAAGCGATTGCGCACTACGCGCCTTCCGTGGGAAAAGATTTAAGGGTCCGGCCAATTCTGGAGGTACCTATTCCTAAAATGGCAATTTCCCGCCGAACGGCTCGTTGAATTAGCTTGATATTTAGGCCCTTGAAACATGTCAGTTCAGGCCTATGTCCACGTATGGACATAGGCCATTCGGCAGACTTATTGCCGTGGTCATGAGTTCAATCCTCGCGGGGCGCGCACTGGATTGCGCACATACTTTGCGAGTGCGCAACGTCCTGAGCTCTAGCCTAGAACTACTGCTCTGTACAGGGGTTGTCATCGAATTATATGTATATGGATTAGTTTTAATGAGATGCTTGAAGTTGAAGTCATTCTTCTATCTACAAGCTCTTGAGCGCGCCGCAGGCCGGAAAAATTTGCTCAACAGTGCATATGAGATCCAACAGAGGGGAGTGGCGAGGTAGTCGTGGGTAGCTATAGTAGAGCGGCGTTGTGTTTTGTCGCTGCTGGAGTCTCCTCCACTCAAAAAGGAGAACGAGTTCAGACGAGGGATAAGGACGTTGTGAATTAGTTAGGTGCACGAGCAGCGCGTTGATAGAAACATGTGTATATGAGAATGATATGTACAGCTGAATGTGCGTGTATACTCGTAGAGCAGTGCATTCATCCTCCGACTGCCCGCCGCGCGCGCCATTGTCCGACTCGTGCCAGTGCACGCCGTGTTCGTCCGTCTTCGCGAGTCCTCGTAGGTGTCCGACCGATCTCGCCAGTGCACGCGTATTGCGCGTTCGTCCGTCGTCACCGATGCCCGCGGGTGTCCGTCAATGTCAGTGCTAGCGGGTGTCCGTCCTCGACCGCATTGCTGTTGCTCAGCGGCAATCATGGTCAGAGCAGAAAACTTGATAGAGGACAGAGCACACACCTTTGGTCTTTTGAGGACACCCTCCAGCTCCCCGCTACTTTGCGCCCTCCTTGCGGTCCTGTTGATGTGTCGCGATGTCCAAGTAGGCGAGGTTTGACTGGGTGTGGTCTTGAAGCCGAGCCTGGCTTTAATCTTGGGGTTAGAGACTCAAGGCACCAGCGCCGCTGGCACAGACAGGCTGATGCAGGCACAGCGACAACGATGGACTGACATCGTCGTCGCGAGGAAAGGTGTTCGATCACCGGATTCGACAGAAACCGGCATCTGTCGGAGCGCAATCTAATCTCGCGATGGATTTCTTGAAAATGATTGGCTGGGGTCTATGTCCAAACCAGGCCGTGCCCCGAATGGACATAGCCTTGAAAAGCCGATCCTCAGCCAAATGACAGCATAGGCCCAACTTGAAAACGGAAAGCAGAACGCGCGTATCTCGGTCCTAGGCGCAATTGGCACTAAACGGTGATGATAACAGAGAGGTATGTAGATCTAGATAATCCTCCCTCTTTCCTTTTTTCTCTCTCCTTCCGCAACTTGAAAAAACTTGAAAAAGACTCATCCTGAACAGACATAGACCATAGGCCAAATATGGCCCTTGAAACATGTCAGTTCAGGCCTATGTCCACGTATGGACATAGGCCATTCGGCAGACTTATTGCCGTGGTCATGAGTTCAATCCTCGCGGGGCGCGCACTGGATTGCGCACATACTTTGCGAGTGCGCAACGTCCTGAGCTCTAGCCTAGAACTACTGCTCTGTACAGGGGTTGTCATCGAATTATATGTATATGGATTAGTTTTAATGAGATGCTTGAAGTTGAAGTCATTCTTCTATCTACAAGCTCTTGAGCGCGCCGCAGGCCGGAAAAATTTGCTCAACAGTGCATATGAGATCCAACAGAGGGGAGTGGCGAGGTAGTCGTGGGTAGCTATAGTAGAGCGGCGTTGTGTTTTGTCGCTGCTGGAGTCTCCTCCACTCAAAAAGGAGAACGAGTTCAGACGAGGGATAAGGACGTTGTGAATTAGTTAGGTGCACGAGCAGCGCGTTGATAGAAACATGTGTATATGAGAATGATATGTACAGCTGAATGTGCGTGTATACTCGTAGAGCAGTGCATTCATCCTCCGACTGCCCGCCGCGCGCGCCATTGTCCGACTCGTGCCAGTGCACGCCGTGTTCGTCCGTCTTCGCGAGTCCTCGTAGGTGTCCGACCGATCTCGCCAGTGCACGCGTATTGCGCGTTCGTCCGTCGTCACCGATGCCCGCGGGTGTCCGTCAATGTCAGTGCTAGCGGGTGTCCGTCCTCGACCGCATTGCTGTTGCTCAGCGGCAATCATGGTCAGAGCAGAAAACTTGATAGAGGACAGAGCACACACCTTTGGTCTTTTGAGGACACCCTCCAGCTCCCCGCTACTTTGCGCCCTCCTTGCGGTCCTGTTGATGTGTCGCGATGTCCAAGTAGGCGAGGTTTGACTGGGTGTGGTCTTGAAGCCGAGCCTGGCTTTAATCTTGGGGTTAGAGACTCAAGGCACCAGCGCCGCTGTCGCCGCTGGCACAGACAGGCTGATGCAGGCACAGCGACAACGATGGACTGACATCGTCGTCGCGAGGAAAGGTGTTCGATCACCGGATTCGACAGAAACCGGCATCTGTCGGAGCGCAATCTAATCTCGCGATGGATTTCTTGAAAATGATTGGCTGGGGTCTATGTCCAAACCAGGCCGTGCCCCGAATGGACATAGCCTTGAAAAGCCGATCCTCAGCCAAATGACAGCATAGGCCCAACTTGAAAACGGAAAGCAGAACGCGCGTATCTCGGTCCTAGGCGCAATTGGCACTAAACGGTGATGATAACAGAGAGGTATGTAGATCTAGATAATCCTCCCTCTTTCCTTTTTTCTCTCTCCTTCCGCAACTTGAAAAAACTTGAAAAAGACTCATCCTGAACAGACATAGACCATAGGCCAAATATGGCCCTTGAAACATGTCAGTTCAGGCCTATGTCCACGTATGGACATAGGCCATTCGGCAGACTTATTGCCGTGGTCATGAGTTCAATCCTCGCGGGGCGCGCACTGGATTGCGCACATACTTTGCGAGTGCGCAACGTCCTGAGCTCTAGCCTAGAACTACTGCTCTGTACAGGGGTTGTCATCGAATTATATGTATATGGATTAGTTTTAATGAGATGCTTGAAGTTGAAGTCATTCTTCTATCTACAAGCTCTTGAGCGCGCCGCAGGCCGGAAAAATTTGCTCAACAGTGCATATGAGATCCAACAGAGGGGAGTGGCGAGGTAGTCGTGGGTAGCTATAGTAGAGCGGCGTTGTGTTTTGTCGCTGCTGGAGTCTCCTCCACTCAAAAAGGAGAACGAGTTCAGACGAGGGATAAGGACGTTGTGAATTAGTTAGGTGCACGAGCAGCGCGTTGATAGAAACATGTGTATATGAGAATGATATGTACAGCTGAATGTGCGTGTATACTCGTAGAGCAGTGCATTCATCCTCCGACTGCCCGCCGCGCGCGCCATTGTCCGACTCGTGCCAGTGCACGCCGTGTTCGTCCGTCTTCGCGAGTCCTCGTAGGTGTCCGACCGATCTCGCCAGTGCACGCGTATTGCGCGTTCGTCCGTCGTCACCGATGCCCGCGGGTGTCCGTCAATGTCAGTGCTAGCGGGTGTCCGTCCTCGACCGCATTGCTGTTGCTCAGCGGCAATCATGGTCAGAGCAGAAAACTTGATAGAGGACAGAGCACACACCTTTGGTCTTTTGAGGACACCCTCCAGCTCCCCGCTACTTTGCGCCCTCCTTGCGGTCCTGTTGATGTGTCGCGATGTCCAAGTAGGCGAGGTTTGACTGGGTGTGGTCTTGAAGCCGAGCCTGGCTTTAATCTTGGGGTTAGAGACTCAAGGCACCAGCGCCGCTGTCGCCGCTGGCACAGACAGGCTGATGCAGGCACAGCGACAACGATGGACTGACATCGTCGTCGCGAGGAAAGGTGTTCGATCACCGGATTCGACAGAAACCGGCATCTGTCGGAGCGCAATCTAATCTCGCGATGGATTTCTTGAAAATGATTGGCTGGGGTCTATGTCCAAACCAGGCCGTGCCCCGAATGGACATAGCCTTGAAAAGCCGATCCTCAGCCAAATGACAGCATAGGCCCAACTTGAAAACGGAAAGCAGAACGCGCGTATCTCGGTCCTAGGCGCAATTGGCACTAAACGGTGATGATAACAGAGAGGTATGTAGATCTAGATAATCCTCCCTCTTTCCTTTTTTCTCTCTCCTTCCGCAACTTGAAAAAACTTGAAAAAGACTCATCCTGAACAGACATAGACCATAGGCCGATATTTATGTGGGAGGACCCTCTCATCAATCGGAGTCGATTCCGACACTCAGCGGGGTCGGGTAAAAGAGGTCATGAATGTCATTGAAATTTACCGCGTTTGGCTGTCCACTACTGTAACGCCTTAGAAAAATGAATAAGGTTTAGGGATAGAGGTAAATGCAGGGTAAGATAAAGATAAGATAAAATTGGTGTCATCTCGATTACCATCATACCGCGCCACAGGTCTCAAGATTCATTTTTCTGGGCGTTAGAACGAATGGGAAGGAGTCTGAGCAATCGCACTCGTCTTCCAAATTCTTCCTACTGATGCAACCTTGGTCGGCACCTTCACAGGCCAGAAACTTCCGCCTACGGTTATGTTTGCGCCAGGTCTGACTGCCTCGATTCGCTGACTACACACGTCTCTTGCTTTATCAGCAATGTTTTCGACCGAACTGTGCTCAGAGCTCCGAGTCTTAATCATACTGATGTTCGAAATTTCGGATAAGACATTCAATTCTGTCACCGCTGTCGACGCTTACCGCACATTCGCACGACGTTTCCTGTCGACCAGAGACCATTTCGCCGCCGTACGAGAAGTTCACCGTTCGTTTGCTAGCCGAATGAGGATTGCATTTTTGGCCTAGTCCTCTCAAATTGAAGCAGTAATATCGTCCAATACAGGAATAACTCTTTATTTAATCGTGTCTCCTAGCGTACGCGTGGTTCAAGCAGGCGGTGAGTCTAAGGTCTCTCAAAACTCTCTATATCTGTACTACATGTGAAATCTCAATGTATTCTGGTCTTTGGATGGTCCGTTTGGCTTGTAGCCCGTTATCAGGCGTCGAAAACTCCTCAGATTTATCTCGCTAGCAAGGATTTCCGGTAGATACCCGCAGTGGCGGCGGTTGGCGCAAGAGTCTGAGCCCCAGACAATGTGCTCAGGGCGCAAAACGGCACAGCCGGCACCAAACAACGGTGCTATCATTTCTTGGGTCTCTTATCCTACCACGGCCAGCAACGTCCCAGCAGGCCTCTATCCCGCTCGCGCCGTCACAGATTGAGGGAAAGAGGCTTTGTGGCAGTATGTCAGAACCAAAGGTACGGTACTCACCAGGTTCATTCAACCCGATGGAGTATCCATTGATTCGGGTGGTCCGTTGTCTCGTTTCTGCTTCCGGCAAACCAGCACCCTCCAGCACCTCGTCTTGTCTTTACTTTCCCATGCCTATTTCCATGTGTTCCTATGCTCACAACGCTCCAGCCTCAGGCGGAGGTGCCCCAGCCACGCAGCAGCGAGAGCACAGTCCCTGTACGAGCGTTCCCTACAATCGGTGGCGAACCAAGCTAACGGATTCACCTATTCCACAGGAGCGGGCTGCCGATCCCAGCTTCGATGTCGACATTGAACGCGAATTGTCATCTACGACCGCTGACGCGAACGATCCCTTCAACTTCCATCGCGGCGTCAAGACTGAAGAACAGCTAGGCCAGCTGCGTCGCAGGAAGGGCGTCGCAAAGTACCACCACAAGCAGAATGATGTCAGGACAGTCCTCTTTGCGGCGTTGAGAAATGCTTAAAGGAAACCTTGCAGCTAATTCTGTATCTGCTAAAGCCGATGGAGGACCACACGACGGAGGCCAAGGACGAGGAGGATGCCACGAGACTGCCCGTGCGTTCTTGTGTTGCGCGTTCCTCGCGCTCCGTTGACTCGTGTGACAGGTCAAGCTAGCGGTCTGGGCTAGTCTGTTGGCCAACCTCGCGCTCTGTATTTTACAAAGTACGTGTCAATATAGCCGTCCGTCCAGCACCCTCATGACGCGCCCCAGTGTACGCCGCCATCTCGTCCCTGTCGTTATCCCTCTTGGCGACCGGTATCGACTCTGTATTCGATATCGGCAGTAACATTCTACTTCTCTGGCTACATCGCAAGTCCACCTCTTTGGATGGGCGAAAGTGGCCCGTAGGCGGCGCCAGGCTCGAAACTATTGGCAACATCGTCTATGGATTCTTAATGGGCTCCGTAAACCTAATTGTCGTCGTTGAATCGATACGGTCTATCATCTCGCATAGTGGCGATGATCTCAAGGCATTTCATCTTCCCTCTATCATCGCAGTAAGCGCTGCTTTGGGTGTCAAGTTCCTATTATTCCTCGGTTGCTATCCCTTCAAGCGATACTCTAGTCAAGTCGAAGTCCTTTGGGAGGATCACCGTAACGACCTGTTCATCAACGGCTTCGGTATCATCATGTCGACTGGCGGAAGTAAATGGAAGTGGTATCTTGACCCTCTAGGAGCTGTCCTCGTACGCGACTTCTCCTTCCAACCACCTCGTGTCGGTATTCATGTTCCTTAGATTGCCCTCGGAATCATCGTGGCCTGGACAAGAACGATTTACATCCAGTTCGAGCTCTTGGCCGGCAAATCGGCCCCACATGACTTCTTACAACTGCTGGTGTACAAGACCATGACCTTCAGCGAAGATATCGACAAGGTTGACACCGTGCGAGCTTATCATGTAGGCGATTGTATCTTGTAGTTCCAGATAGATGGCTCATTTTCTTCCGTAGAGCGGGCCGAATTACTTTGTTGAGATCGACATCGTGATGGACGCTTCAACGCCGCTTTGGAAAGCTCACGATGTCAGTCAACAGCTGCAAGACAAGCTCGAACTTCTTCCGGATGTTGAAAGGGCATTTGTGCACGTTGATCATGAGACTTCACACGCTCCTGTATGTGCAACTCTGGCTCGTCTTATCTTGACTGACATCTATCACAGGAGCATCGTAAGGGCTCATGAGCGGTACTAGGGATCTATTATGGTCCTAGAATATTTACATGTAGGGACACAGGATTTTATCGAACGGGAATTTACAGGATGTCACACAGTGGGGGTGGTATCGCCACTATCACCTCTCTTGTTCGTGATTGACATCGAAATTTTGCCCATCGAGGCCGTTTCTTCGCCGTGTCGTATCTCTGCGCGGAATGTGTTTGAGAGTACAAACATGAGAGCGCAGACGAGGGTCTGGCCTGACAGCTCGTTGTAATATCACTCTCGATCGATGTTATACAGGAAAAAGTTATGGAACTCATGTCTTGACTGTGGCGGTGAACGTCGAGCGCGGAAAGGGAAGCATGGTCTCGGCGAATTCTGTGTACTTCGACGATGAGTTGGAAGTCCTCCAACTCGATATGCTGGTCCTGTGTTCCGCCTTTTGCTCTATCTTGAGCAGTTCTAAAAATGTAACGTACATTATTGACATGACCGACAGAGCGAAGTGAATCCGGTGATACACGTCGTAAATAGGCGGCCTCTAAGTGGCTGTAGGTTGTTGAGTTTTGCGGTTGACCTGGTACACAGACTGAGTCTCCCAACAATTCCACTACTACGTCGCAGAATGTATGGCGGTGCAGTCTGTGGTGCCTCGTTTCTCAAGCTCGTTCAATCGACTCTTGTGGCGTTGCGGTCCGGTGCAACTTGTGGTGAGATTGGCTTCATAGGAGCTATCATGGTGCGGCTCTCAGAATGGAACGAGTAGCAGCATTCTTGTTGGAAGAGCGCGTAATGAAGTGATTGCAGCCCGCATAGATGTATCGGATTCTTCCCGAGTGCAATCCTTGGTGAATGTTTGACTATGCACCATATTATTGGATACGTAAAGTCTCATTGAAATCGTCGTAGTCAGATATTTATAAAAGAACACAATTTGACGTATTGCTTGTTATTCGAACTCAAGGCAGCGACCCGAGCAATTTTGCATCCCTTGAACTAGCCCCAACGGTTACACCAATGGTGCCTTCCGGTCGCCTCCAACCTTGAGCGACCGTGTCCCAGATCGACACATCGTATCGTGACAGGCTTATCGTGACAGACAGAGTTTCACCTGACTGTACATCAACATTCGTGAAGCCCTTCAAGAGGGATGGCGGCTCCTCGGCAGAGGCTGGCATGTTGAGATACAGTTGAGGGACCTGATACATCGATAGGTCAGACTAAGACTTTATCTCAACATTCCCGAATACACGTACCTCCGCGCTATACACCTGCCCTGTATTGGTTACATCGAAGGTGACCTCGAAGGCAGGTTCGTGAAGCCTGATAAACAAGGGATGAAGGGTCTGTCAAACTGGGCCAATTGTTTGATACATACCATGCAGCTGTCGACGACCCAACATACAGCTCAGTAGCTTCCCCTGCCTCCCAACTGGCAGCAGCCTCCGTTGAGTTGAGTTCTCCCACTCTCGTAATCTGGAGATTAGAGTACTCGAAAGTCGTGTAACTCAGTCCGAAACCAAACTCGTATCGAGGCGTGATATTTTTCTGGGTCAAGATCAGTATAACGTATCATCTTAGGGATGAGAATTGGACGAGAACGTACAGCATCAAAGTGGCGGTAGTCAATTTCCAACCTGAGAGTAAATCAGCGACAGATCAGACGAGGATACAACCGCGAAATACCCACCCTTCGGTGTATGGTATATCGATTATCTCTTCATCGGTCCCTCCCAGAACGAGTTGAGCAGGGTAGTCCTCTGCGGCCTTTGCGATAGTGTAAGGCAAGCGACCAGATGGATTCCAAGCGCCATAGAGAACATCGGTGAGGGAGTTTCCCGCTTCTTGACCAGGCGCCCCGGCCCACACAACCTTGCCGAGCCATTAGCACGTCATGATACTCTAGGGAGGGAGTTGGGCAGACATACAGCAGAAACATTGGGATGGTCAATCCACGGTTCCATAATCAGAGGACCGACACTATGAACGATCACGATGGTGTTGTTATTCTGGGCCGCCACAGCGAGTATGAGATCGTCTCCCCCTCCTGATGCACTCAAGCTTGGGCTGTGGTAGCGGTGTCAGCTTCAGTGTCATTCCACATTGGCAGACGTACCGGTCGTAAGTCTCTCCCGCGCTAGAGTATATGAAAACAAGAGCTGCGGATCGCTTGGTAGCCATGAGGGCTGCCTGGTCAAGGTCCGTGTCATTGAACATCCAGGAAACGGAAGTATGGTCTTTCCGGGCTCTTCGTTGGATGGCCTCCGCAGGCTAGCGTGCGTTGAATTTCATTGACGCTATCACGGGCGCGTAGATGCACTCACCGAGTCAACATAAGGAAGCCACGCCGACCTGAAATTCATGAGCAACAGGTCAATATACATCGGTTCGGACGCACCCCGAGCCCCAACCCATAGTCACGACACCGTCGCCGCCGTCCTGCGTTGAAGCGTGTCAGTGCTCAGATTGATCATGCGAAAGACGTTTATAAGTTTTACCATGTTACTGTCATAATTCTGACTCGGATTGGGCCCATATAAGCCTGCACTCGCATCTGATCCAATCATAACAATAGTCCTTGGCTTCACGAGCGGGAGAGCGTTGTTCTCGTTCTTGAGTAAAACGATGCTGGCTGAGGCGATTGTGCGCGCAAGCTTGTCGTGATCTTCCTGTACATCGACGTGTTCGTTAGTAGCGTCGTCATAGGGGAGGTTTGCGTTGAAGTTTGGAGTCGGATATGAAGGATCGTCCTGGTGTAGGAAATACCACGCGGCGATGATACGGATAGCTTGGCAGGGTCTGAGTATCGCACAAACTACTCCATAATTGATATCAGTACTCACCCATGTCGTCAAGGCGTGATTCGGGTATAGTGCTGTTCTGGACATACGCCAGTAGCTTATCACCAAAGTAACCGTCGTCAAATGCATCGGTGACCCAATTGTTTCCGGGCATCGTCATCTTATAGGTTCTTCAGTGATACGGACAAAGCAAATTGCAGAGCACCCACGTCTAAGCCAGTTATAGCCGATATCGTAGATTCGGTTCCGAACCAGTCGGACATGATATCTGTGAAGTCGAAGATGTCAATTGGTTCAAGTTAGGCATCAGTGGAATACAATATGGACTGACACCCTTGGAAACCGAACTCCTTCTTGACAATGTCATTCATGACTCTGTCATTTTCGCAAGCGTAAGTGCCATTGACAAGATCTAACACGAGGGTAAGAGCAAAAGGATTGACAGTGAGAGAGCGCGTACTGTAACTGCACATCATACTGGCCACACCTGCTTGCACGCTCCGCAAGAACGGTGGCGCGTAAAGCTCGTGCAGGGTCTTGTCATCAATATCCGAGCTCGACGTGTTGCGCTTATGCTCTTGTTCACTGTGAATTCCCGTTAGTGTACACTCTGTACAGAAAGGCTATCACTCACTTTCCAATCAAATGCTTCGCACAAGCCTGAAGACCAGACTCTTGCATACCCAGGATCGTCTGGTATGCAGCTTCTCCAGTCAAGAATGGATCAGCGCCGAACCCTTCCCAGTTCCTACCCCCTGGCGCGAGCCGGCCGAGATTCATCATTGGGCCTAAGCCAACATTGACGCCTTTCCCTACAAATTCGCGACCAAGGTAGAGTCCGCGGAGACGGATGAGGTGTCGATTGAAACTACGAAAGATCAATGGTAAACCATGAAGAAAAGGATATGTGGGTACGTTGCAGCAGTATTGATACCAGAGGGAAAGCCAGTCACAAAGTCGGCCGGGCGAACACCCAATGGACCATCCTCTAGACAGAGGCCATTGAAGGCAGTACCGTTGATGGGAAGAATGTTACCAACACAGCGGCCACCAGTCCAGCCAGGACCAGTCGTGAGGTTGACCTTCTGCTCGACGGTCAAAGAGCTGACCTGATGTGACGCGTTAGTGGCGTCACGAAAGACCGTGAAAACACTGACCAGTTCTTTGGCCTTGGTGTAAGCAGTAGCCCACGCCGCCGAAAAGTCGGGCACAGCGCTAGAATTGCTTGACGGTGGGGCTTGCGGGTCGGTCGCGATACCACCAGTAGCAGTCGGAGAAGGATAGGCACTGAATGTATAAGACTTGATGGGTATGATGCTTCGCGTCGTAGTTGCGGGACTGGTGGAAGAAGACGCGACTGATGAGGTGATCGTGAGTTCGGACGCGCTGAAAAGAGCTGATGAGAGAGATGCGGAGTTGAGCTCAAGAGGAACATACGTCGAGGAACCTAACTCAGAAGTTACGGACGATGCCGACGAAACAGACGATATCGTTCCGGTCGACAAAGACTGAGCATGACTGACTGCAGCAAGAGCAAGGCCTGCCAACCATCCCAAGTGGTGAAGGAGCATGATGATGAGGGAGGTGATTTTGCATTCGGAATTATCGAAACTTTTATACCCAGCCCAAGAAATGCCCACGTGCGAAACCGCGGAGAATGTTGTCGTCCAGAAATCTGAAGAAGTTGAGAATTGGAATCAGCAGTAAGGGGCCCCCGCTGGGATGAAGTAGAAACCGGCGTCTCAATACCCGAACAAGTAAGGTCGCTCGCGTGACGTCGATGGTCGAGGTCAGCAGGCAGCACGACTTTGAGGGTCTATGACTCGCACTGATGATCTGTGTGCGCTATACTCTATAAGCCTCAAGGTCAATGATTACCACTGAGATCTTGCCTGTGCTTGTCTCTGGACGTCGAGAAGGAATTCGCCAATCGTGGTCTACCACTAACATAGCATCCTAAAGCTATGGCCTCGCGCCATTGTTTCCTCGCGTGATCAACATCCGTCATGCGGGGCGACCGACGCTACGGGTCGGACCTGGTCGGACGAAACGATAGAACACTGAACAGGAAGGAGGCTGGAACAGGATAGAACAGGATAGAACATGCGGAAGTTGTGTGGAAGAATGATCGACCCCCCACCATTCCCCACATGGGGCAGGATCATCGCTATTTCCAACATTCCGCTGCCGGATGTCATTAGGACCCCCGACAACCCACCAAAATGTCAGATCTTTCTGACCCAGTTTTGGGATTTTTCTTCCGCACTCATTTTGTCAGAAAGTCTTCCGAACACGGGATCTGACCCCCCAAAAACTCAAAAATCTTCCGCACCGAGGATCATAGATTTTCGTCGGTAGTGCCGGCCCCCGCCCAATTTTGGCGCTGAGCCAGCGCCCGACGCGCGTCGGGACCCGGCGGCGGGGTGCCGCCCAATTTTCTCCTCCCATTGGCCCGAATGTCCAAAATTCTTCCGGATTTGGATCTAAGATATTTCAAGAGTACAGTTTTCTTCCGCACTTTGTATCACACATGTATGGTCAAAAGTGCAATTTTCTTCCGAATTTAGATGATAGTTCTTGTCGAAAACTCAAATTTTCTTCCGCACGGGGGATCTGACCCTTTGGTTGGTTGTCGGGGGTCCTAGGACCCCCGAAAATGCTACAAAATGTCTGATCGCGATGCGGATAAAATTTGAACTTTTGGCGAAAATGTCTGATGCCTTCCGGATAAAAATTGGGCTTTTCGACGAGATGGTTTGAGTCCAGGTGCGGATAAAATCTGGGTGTCGGAGACGTGTGATGCTGGATGCGGATAAAATCCAGCCCAAAGGAGGGCCAAAGCGCTCCTCAGAGCGCGCCGCGCGCCCGAAATTTCTATTTTGGGCTCTGCCGGAGATGCCGAAGCGTCCATCTCTGAGGCAAAGTGCGGATAAAAATCGGCATGCCCAGAGGTCTGATGCAAAGTGCGGATACGGTTTCCTTTTTAGGGGTGCGGATAAGATTTTTCGCCAGTATCAGACATTTTCTGTGATTTTCGGGGGTCCTGGGGTCCTATGTCATTGTTAGTATCCTTCGTGCGTGCCTTGGAAGTTGGGGTCAATCCCTGGCAGAAAAGTCTCTTTTGCCCGGGCCGGCGAGGAGACTTTACACCGGCATGAACATTTAGAATCTGGATGTCCGCTGAAGCGTCTCAAAGTCTTGTCGGTCGAGGTGTCAGCGCAGGCGAATGGCTCCGACCGTATATTGGAAGCATTACTGGCACTCATGAGCTCGCTCCTGACAAGTCATCTTTGAGACAGGCAGCTCTAGATTGACCGAATGAGATCCTGGAAAAACTTTGTTACGACGAATTTAAAACTTGCCTGGAGCAACGTATACCCTCATATCTGGGGCTATCTGGGGTCACTTCCACGATGGTCCTTTGCAAATCCCAGCAACAGTTCATCCGCCTAGGAAAGCCGAGCTGTCCAGAAACAGTCCGCGCTCGATTCATTCAGACACCTTCTCCTCAATGTTGTCGACCCCAAACTCAAGGATGTTATACAACCTTGCCTAGGATGTACTCGCACCAAAGGTACATGTGCACTGTGCAATAAGACACCCACGTCTCAACGGCAACCACAGCGCCTTCTCATTTCCCAGCACCGCATCGGACATCCCAATAATCGACTGGCTGATCGTGAAATCCGGCTCAAAGTGCAA
Organism: Strobilurus orientalis; assembly: GCA_019915145.1. Lineage (NCBI taxonomy): Eukaryota > Fungi > Basidiomycota > Agaricomycetes > Agaricales > Physalacriaceae > Strobilurus > Strobilurus orientalis. The sequence continues at coordinate 476,477 of JAHLML010000019.1, read as the reverse complement.
ATGACTGGTCACGGATACGACGCGTATGCGTAATACCAATTGGAGATCACTCGCGAAGCGTGGTTCGCTACATCGGTGGACTGGGTGACTTCTGTGCCAGTTGGTATCAGGATGAGCTGGGAGTCGCTGTCGTCGTGAATGCTTGAGTCAAGTTGCGAAAATGGGGTAGCCTTGGGGCAGTCGGAGCCTAGGGACGAGCTGGGGTGAGAATACGAAGAGGGGAAGAGTTTCCGAGGTGTCGATGGCGACCTCTCATGCGCCTCACTATAGCTATGGTCAGAATGGCTTGCAGGTGAAGACCCGTGGTACTCACGACTCTGTTCTGTATTGGATGGTCCGGTAACTTTGTCACTGAGTGGTCCACGGTCAACGGTTGCGACTCTATGGGGTACATCAGCACGAGTGAGGTCGGGAGAGGTCAGTCTCATACGGTATGGACTGATGTGTAGGACGATCATGAGTAGCAATCCCAATCGATGTGTCGTTAGTAAGGTGATTGGCGATGCTTCGTCGACAGTTATGTATCTAATACAACATTAGTCAGAGTCGACAAGAAGAACCGATAGGTACACGAATAGGAATGTCGCCACAACAAACAATCGAGTAATGGAATGGCGGAAGACCCACGAACGACTCGGAGAAAGATTTCTGCCTGACACGACGCCAATGAAGTTATCGAAGAAATGGCTCGGCAGACTGCGTTGGTGATGTCCAGGTTGACCAAAGAATCAGTGGTGACCTGACACAGATTAGCTCGGGCTACAGTGAGGAGTAAGAAAGCGCACTCAGTTTTCTCGATTATTCGAGATGTCCAGCCTCTATGTCTAAGGTTTGGTTTGGGGTATGTGTAAAGCTGGTCGAGTGTCCAAGCGTCGTATTCGGTAAGGTTGAGGCGTATGTCCTGGAATAAGCACCGCTGGCATGACGCGCACTTGGGACGAGGCTGGACGAGGCCCTCGGTGTTTTCGGATGTTCTGGGAGATGAGCAGGGCACCAATCGAGATTATTGGGGTTCCCATTACGCTGCCAGGGGGAACGGTGACCACTGCTGTACCAATCAAATGGAGACGCAGAATAATGACCAGTATAGCACACACCTCCTGCGTCAAATCTGCAATGTTGGTTACTAGCTTCTCCGGCGCATCGTTAATGGCCCTGTCAATTACAGCGAATAGGTCGGCAGTGGCCATAGACCGCGACAATCGAGCGAAATCGGCCATCTTTTCGGTGCGACGAGGAGGACAGAGGCAAAGGCGTTATTGCACTCAGGGTCGAGTCTACGCCCAATCCGGTCCCTTCGACGCGTCTTGCTTCCGCACCATCACTAATAGGGCACAGTAAATACGAGATTCGTTGACAAGATTCCACCTCGTATGTCATCTCGAAGTGTGGACTCATGTTCTGTAGGCTTAACGTCTTTCTTTCTCCCTCCAGGCGCACGCACTTTGGTTCCTCCATGGTAATGGAATTCTCATTTGAGGCGGTCACTCTGTCCGACATAAACATCGCAGTATCGCACTCACTCGAGGACGCTTTCATGAATGCTTTGGAAACCAACACCTACCTGTCTGACCCGGAAATAACATTATTCGACGACAAGATACTGAAAGACCTCGCCGGGAAGGTTGCGTGTCTTTTCGAGAGAGTCAAGACGACCAGAACGGTACTGGAACAGCTGGAGAGGAGCCATAGAAGCATGCAGAATTTGCACACCCACTGGCGTCAGCGAACTGTGTCTCCACTCAGGCGTCTGCCTCCCGAAATCCTCGCGGAGATCTTCAAGTGGAACTGTTCTGGGTTCGAGGTGTTCAATCCGAAGCAGGGGCCATGGCAGTTGGCGCACGTCTGCCGCAGATGGAGACAGGTCGTCTTCGAAACACCTTCTTTATGGGCGCATTTCAGAGTCAAACTTTCACGCGCCGCACCTCGTGTTGACTTCTCACTTCGTGAGCGTGTGCTGGAAACGCTGCACACCCCGCTTGTCCGCAGCGGCTCACATCCTCTTATTTTTGATTGCGACCTCTCGTTGACCAAGAAACCTGAGGAGCTCAATTCCGACGAGGCCGAAATTCCCAAACTGTTATTCTGGACTCTCATGGAACACGCAGAACGTTGGCGCGATGTGCATCTCCTTCTCCCTCCCTACATTCTTCCACTAGTCGACCAAGTGCACGGTCGATTACCAATTCTCACCACATTACTCCTCGGGGTCAGCATAGGCGACTACCAGCCCGACCTCACCACTTTTGACTATCCGGATATGATAGCCTTCCAGACGGCCCCTCGTCTTACCGACGTGGCACTGTCTAACATGATGTTCGAAAAGGTCGAGCTTCCTCACCAACAGCTGGACCGTCTTCGATTGGAATGGCGCTGGGCCCATGAAGATCTCGATTACGCGCCCTCGGGCACATCGGAGCATCGTCTTCACTATCTCACGGACTGTCCAAGCCTCACGAAGCTTGACGTAGTTCATGACTTTGAATCGTTGGACTGGGAAGATGACGGCACATCTGTCCATCCCCCCTTCGTCAACAGTTCCATCTCTGTTCTCCGCGCATCCGACGTCACGTTCGTGAGGAGCGTCTCTCTCCCATCTCTCAGAGAGCTCCATATCTTGACATGGAGAGAGCACAACACGATGGATGGCTGCCCGCGCGAGATGGTGGGTGCCATTGCCGGTCTTCTTGAGCGCTCCAAATGCCCGCTTGAAATTTTGACCCTCCACGACTTGATGGATTTCGATGCTATATGCGACGTCGTGCGCCTCGCCACTCATCTACGCGTTCTCGATCTTCGTTACAGCTATTGGGAGGACGATATGGATGCTTGCCTCGGAAAGCTTTTCGGTTACCTCGCGGACTCGCCCGTCGTGCCACATCTCGAGAGCCTGACAATCACTGTTTTGGACAGATCGCGTTTCCCTCGCACTATCCACTTTGTGGGGTCGCATCTGGGAAATTTGTCCATCAGCGCTGGGTGCGGCCTGGTAATGACATGGCCAATATCACCCAGATTCAGCATGTAACGGTGCATATGGAAGTCCCTGTCGTGCTCGAGGATGACAGATCTTATTATCGTGAAGAGCGTTTGATGGACAAGTTGAAGCGATTCAAGGAAGAGGGATTGGACATATCAATCAGGACGTTTGGCGTATTTCCTTCCCTCGGGGGCTATAACGGACAACACAAGTACACTTTCCAAAACTTGGATGATAGTGGTAGGAACATGATTTATGTTTGAGGTATGGCCTTCGTCGTCAATGTCGAATATATGCACAACAATATCAGCGAGATTGCGATAGTATGTCAGATAACGTAGCCGATAGAAGGATGTGCCAGCAAATAGTCCCCATTGAGAGAGTTCGTCGAGCACAATCCACTGTAGGTTTGGTAACAGTGTCTACAAAAGTTGAAGATGAGTAGAGATCGAATCTGTAAACATCACAGTGGTCGAGTCCCACCTCCGATCGTTCGAACACGTCCTTCAAATCTCCAGGAAGCCAGCTCTACACTCAAACTAATCCAACTACCAGTAATCTGGAAATTAGCAATACAAAATTAAAGACGAAGGGGGTAAATACAACGTAGTCAAAACCAATAGTACTCTACGATACGTTGACCATCGACGGCGTAGGCGTGAGCGGATCCTGCCCAGAGACCATTGCAGGTAACATTCGGTGCAAATCAGAGACCAAAGGCGCCTTCAACGTTGGCGGTTCGGGATTGTGGGTGTTTGGGGGTGTGATTGTATTGCCGTCTGCCTCTGTTTCCGTTGTCGCCTCCGCTTCGGGGGCCGCTGTCTCCCTATACCTGACCAACGGACGCGCCTCGATAGCTTGTACGATATCCCGGAATACCTCCTCGCCCGTCCACGGACCGATAGTGTCGGTGAGATCGTCAAAGCATTTCGCCTTGACGATGGTTTGACGGAGCTCGTTTTCGGTCTTTTTGGAAGTTTCAACGTGAACACCTTTGAATTGGGCGACGCAGAACTTTGTGAGGGACCAGTGGTTGGCGAGATATTTGGACTGATAGATAGAGTGTCAGGTTTGAAGTTAGGTGTATGGGTGGGCAACTCACAAGACGAAGGTAGTCCGGGATCAATGTACGCGCGACGTCTACAAGAGGAGTCGGCGAGAAGCAAGAAGGGTTGCACTCTGCCGCTCGTGCTATCATGACAGAGTCGGCGCCTACACCAGATTGAGTTTCAGTACACAAACGTGAGTTGAAGAACTGACCTGTTGCTTCTCTAACACGCTTAGCATCCGCAAAGCCGAGACAATCACCGTTCTCGATGACTGCAATGCCCTTGCCCATGCCATCTACGAACTCTTTGATCTCCCTCAGTCTCCCAATCAACGCCGCATCTCTATCACGCATATTCCGCGTCCGGCAATGCACCGTCAACGCGCTAATGCCCGTGTTGACAATCCTCTCCACAAGTTTGAGCGTGTCCTCCTGAGACGGCAACAAGCGTATCTTCGCGGTGACCGTAATCTCCGGTGGCATAGCTTCTCTCAGCGCAACAAGGATGCTGCAGAGGAGGTCGGGGTTGGTGAGTAATGCCGCACCCATGCCCGAATGGGTGGAGAATGGCTTTGGGCAGCCGCAGTTGAGGTCTATGCCGGCAACGTCCTGCATGACGGTCTTGGCTGCTTGGACGGCGTATTCTGGGTCGGAGGAGCCGATCTGGTAGATGAGGTAGGGCTTCTCGATGGGGTGGGTGGTGAAGATGGCGCGGGATTTGCCGTCGTAGGAGACTACGCCGGTGACGGCTGGGTGGTGGTCGGTGAGAGGGGAACTTTCAGAGGGTGGATGGTGATGACTCACGATCGACATTGCGGGTTGCATGCAGGATGGCTTTGTCGATTGTCTCGGGGCCCCAGACGAGTGTGGCGCCGTGCTTCAGAGCAAATAGGCGTGAGGGGACTATATCTAAGGTTAGCTGCGCCACAGGCAATGATACAGCGGACGTACGAGCTCCCGAGCGTACCATTGGAGCCAGGACGATGCCATCCTTAAAGTCCTCCTTTGTCAGATGTTCGATCCGGGTCCGTTTAGCGCCGCGTGGCGAAGGAGAGGAGGACATGTGGCGTCTCGACATTGTCCGAAGGGTGGTGGGCAGGCTCACGAACCGACCATTAAGCATAGGTTGGCGGTCGAAAGAAAAGAACTGCCCGGCGGGCTCGGGCCGAGTGTGAGCAACGACAATCTGTGACCCGTGACAGCGATCAAGCCTCTCTTCAAGCCAGCCTATACTGAAAGCCATCCTATGCTCGACTATCTGGGGCTCGCCTTTGTTGCGCTGCACACTGCCTGTGCGATTCCTGCTGGCAATGGAGAATCCCAACCCGGAAGGCGAGACAGCATACCCACTCCCGAACCAGAGCCTCCCTTCGACATGTCCCTCGTCGTTGCCATCGTGTGCTTCATTCTCCTCTGTGCACTGGTCTTTTGCGTGTACTTTTTCGGACCGAAACTCTTCCGCTGGCGACGACGCGCATCACAGCCAAACCTTACTACACCTCCTCCTCCATTCAAAGTTCGGCCAAAATCGAAGACGCGACCTAGCTCTGGACAGCCAATAATCCCTCCTGGACATGTCCTTGACGAGAAGGAGAGTGGACCGGGCTTTGGCTTTGATGGTCTGTCGCCATCGGTGCTGGAAAGGCTGCAGTTGGAGGAGCGGCATGACGAGAAGATTGCCAAGGAAGAGTCGGAGATAGAGGACGAGGACGGGTACGAAGAGGACGCGTCGTTCGAGTTGGTCAAGATACCCGATGTCCCTCCTGTGCTATCTCTGCGAGACATGCAGTCAGCACCTTCGTTTCGTTTTATGGTCGAGCTCTGGCAGCGGGACGGAGAGAAGTGATGATGTATCTCTAGATCTGCAGCTATATATCGTGTACTCTATCCCTACATTTCTAGACGGCCACAGGCGTTGCCGCGCCAGCATATGATGAGCGTAGTCAAGGCAGTCGGAGCAGACGCAGCATGCTTCAGACGTCAGAGGCCGAGGCGTGCTGCCCGATTTGGCATGTCATTGCCAGGAGGCGCGGCCAGTGCTCTGCCTTCTACCATTACCTTCCTTTCCTGCTTTCTGCGCTGTTTTCGCCCTGTTTCTCGGTTCACACGGCCGCACCCGCACATCTCTACTGTCCTATCTCCTAGCTTTGTCTTGCATCGGCCTCGGCGGCGGGTAGCGAACCCAACATCACGTTTCCCCATCATTCACGACGCGACACGACGATAAAACCCACTCACGACGCAGAGCAGGGGCATGGTGCGTATTGACCTCGGGCGATGTCCGTGGATCTGACCGCCGCTGCTCCAGGACGCACACCAACAGGATCCAGAGGAGTTCTACGTGAAACAGGATAGAATTGGTGCGTGCGCGGCTGTCGTCCTCCATATGCCCGCCCACTCACCACATATCCCTGCGCAGGAAAGGGCTCGTTTGGCGAGGTGTACAAAGGGTCCGCCGCCGCCGTTTTGCGCATTCCTATCGCTGTACTTACTGCTGTCCAGATATGATAAACGCACCCAGAAAACGGTCGCCATAAAGATCATCGACCTCGAAAGCGCCGAAGATGAGATCGAAGACATTCAGCAGGAAATCCAGATTCTGTCCCAACTAGACTCGCCCCATGTCACCAAGTAAGCCTTCGCCATAATTCATCTCAACTCTCGTGCTCATGCGAACTAGATACCACGGCTCCTACTTGAAGGGATCCAACCTATGGATCGTTATGGAGTAATTAACTTCCTCCATACTCTCTCTCAACACGCTAACAATCAACAGATACTGCTCGGGAGGCTCTTGTTCGGACCTGGTACGCCCCCCTCGACGGATCTATCCATCTATAGCACTCACCCCCTTTATCTAGATGAAGCCGGGTGTCTTCAGGGAAGAGTATATTGCCATCATCGTCCGGGAACTCCTCCGCGGTCTCGAATACCTCCACTCGGAAGGCAAATTGCACCGTGACATTAAAGCTGCCAACATCCTTCTCTCTGCCGGTGGCGAGGTCAAGCTCGCAGACTTTGGAGTCTCCGGGCAGCTATCCGGTACCCTGTCCGCCAAGAAGAACACCTTCGTGGGCACTCCCTATTGGATGTCGCCGGAGGTTATCAAACAGAGTGGGTATGACCACAAAGCCGACATCTGGAGTCTGGGCATTACGGCCATCGAACTCGCCAAAGGGGAACCACCATACGCAGAGTTGCATCCCATGAAGGCATGCTCCACCCAAAGAATCTTCCATCCAGAAATAATCTGACGCGAGATATGCAGGTGCTGTTCCTTATCCCCAAAAATGCTCCGCCTACCTTGGAGGGCAACTTTAGCAAGCTGTTCAAAGAGTTCGTGTCGTACTGTTTGCAGCGGGATCCTCGAGACGTACGTGATCTTTTGATTCCACTTGGCCACACATCTAATGCTAGTCTCGTAGCGGCCCTCGGCTCGGGACCTTCTCAAGCACAGATTTGTTCGCAATGCGAAGAAGACCAGCTATCTGACGGAGCTCATCGAAAGGCACGAGAGGTGGCGTGAGTCGGAAGGAGGTGGCAGATTGGAGGACGAGGAAAACGATATGGTTCCTGACATGTCAGTCGCGGAGTGTCACTCGGCTGCAAGCTGCTTCTAACTTGGTTCATTGTTCGTAGGCAAGGTTCTGATCCGGAAGATCTGTGGGACTTTGGCACTGTGCGTCACGCGAGTGGTCGTCCTGCTACCATTGGACGCGCCGGCGCACAAGGCCCGCCGTTAACATGGGAGAACGATGGCTCGCGCGGGTCGGAGTCGTCAGATAGTGCACCCCGGGCGGGGTCTTCTGCATCGTCCAATCATACTTCGTCTAGTATCACGGTCAAGGGTGATCTGCCACCAATTCCTAGTGCGAATACCGGGACGCAGAGGCGATATGACCAGCAGGCGACTGTGAGGCATGCGCCGCCGGGTGGTGCTGTGCAGAGGGAGCCTTCGGACGAGTATGACGATTACGAGGGCCAGTATACCAATGGGGTGGATTCTGTTGCTGCTGGGATGGGCAATGTGCAGCTGGAGGACGACGTTCCGGATACTACGATGCTGGACTCGGTCATCCTGCCAGCTATTGCATCTGTCAGTCTCCGACTCTCATACATTACTGGCGAAACTAACCTTGGCTGTAGCTCTTCCCTCGCGTAGCATCCCAAGAAGCCCGAGTAGCCCTGAGCGCTCTGCAGAGGGCGTTCACCGATGCGGAGAGGATCATCCCCGGTGTGACCAACGAGTTTGTAACCGAGATTGTCGAGTCTGTGGAGCATGTCGAGGATGAGCGATAGTTCCACGTTCCTGTGTCTTGTTCGCATCCCATCGATAAACTCTGCATTTTCCTTTTGACTCGTACATATCATCTTTCTTTTCTTGAAACCCAGTGGGACCGGATTAGTGCTATATAATATTCCCAATCTCTCGACGATGGGTGTCGTATTTAGTTGTAATAATGGAGTTGCGGTGTAATGGTGTGGTGTTTGGGCGGGTCCAAGGTTATCTGCGTAACGTCGACGTCGTACTAGGACAGTTGTACTGTCGAAAACGTCAGGTACCACACAAGGCAGTGAGACGCCCGTGGTTCAACTGCCCGATGTCGGATGGACAGGCATACTTGCGGTGACTGACAACGGTGGCATAGTTTGCGGAGCTAATTGAAGGCCACTTCCTTCGAGGGATGGGCTTACATATGGATGTGAATTGTGATACATTCGAGGAGAAGCCGAATATATAAGTCCTATGATCGATACGCGCCTGTTCATCCAAACAGCAAGTGCATTATCAATGCATTATCCTCCACTGGCCTTGTGGCGCTTCGAGTCGTGATACAATTCGAGAAACAACATCATACATATTTCATTCTCCTATCGCCATTCTGCAAGTCTTGGAAAGTGTACTTATGAGCCGAAAATATCACAGGCGAAGGGAAGATCCCGAATGTTTCGATAGATATGTCCAATCCATCCTCCCTATATTGCATCAACTTCTCCATCAATGGTGTTCCAGTGTCCTCGTCGTAAGAACGGATGAGAGCTGCCGGAAAGCAAACTTTGATATGTATGCATATGCGCTGGATTCGAGCGATCTTGCACCCAGAGAGCTGATCACCGCTGGCTGGCACCACCCAACGCTGAGAGACAAAACGGCTGAAACATGGTCCTACGAAGCGGATGTACTCTAGTGTGGCGCCGCACTGTCATCTTGGATAGTGATGGTCAGGCTTTCGAGTTGGAGCGCAACCGGCGAGTCTTTTGCTGTGAGATGTGCAAAGACCTTTTCGAGGCAGTCATCCATGGCCTTCTCCCAGTATGTGTACCGGAGATGTAGAGCGCGTAGAGGAGGTGCGTAAAGTAGCACATCACACAGAGCGTAAAAGTTCAGTAGATCAGTGATTGTAAGAACTTCCAACGCGCAACGCGAACGCTTCAAAAGCCCACCAATGGCATCCATCATCTCGCGTGGGCAGGGTTCCGAGTGCTCAGCCTTGGGCGAGATGTCGAGCTCTCAGAGGGAGGGAAGTGAGATGCTTCTCACGAAACGAACGCTGGAAGCGTGAAGGATCGAGATGGAATGATTGACAGCGGGTGGATCAGGAAATACGCCATCGTCTCGGTAATCCGATTCGAAATCATGAACAACCTCGAGCGTTGTAAGATTCGGACAGTCGGAAAGATAATGGAGATGATGTTCTGATGCACCAAGAGGCGTTTTAGTAACATCATTACATTCAATTCGAAGGCGGTGGAGCTGCTGGAGAGGAAGTTGAACGTGTTCGAATGCTAGACAAGATAGCGTCACGTCGGTGAGGCGAGGGGCCACCTGGAAGCCTATCTGTCCTGGAAAGTCATCGACGACGAGCGCCCTCTCGTGATCATCGCGGATTCCAAGGAACAGGGTGGAGAGCAACGGTAGCCGATTGTAAACCTCCTGAACCAAGTACAAGGCGTCGCGATCGATGAGGAGATGAACATCGAGCCAGCGCTCCACATCGCCTGTGAGTAAAAAGAGCAGCAATGCCAGTCTTTTGAGCTCGGTGGGATCGCGGCGGTAGAGTGGGAAATTGAATAAGGAGAAGTCACAGGAAAAGATGATGGGATGAGAGCCACTGCGAGTCAGTGAAGTATACAATGTTTCAAATGCCTTGTCTTTAAGAGCAGGGCCGGCAAGGGGTGGGGGGTTCACCGTAAAATGTGCCCATAAGGAGGATGGCTTGAGGACGACCTGCCTCCATCGGTGGCAAACATGAGCTAACTGCCACGGTCCCTGCCCAGGATTGAAGACTTCGAACCCAGAGCAGTTCCACTTGAAAATCTCCACCATGATTTCGGGCGGCAAACGCCTCACGGGACAAGCGACGCGCTCACGCCAGTGGTCGCGTATTGCCTGCATGTCTCGCTGTCCCGCCTCCAGGCACTCGACTGTAGAGCGGGCGATTTCGAGTTTTTTGCCAACGTCGGTAATCTTATTGGCCATCTTTGCCAAATTCGTCGAATTGAAGAGTGCTAGATCCGCGTCCGACACATAGGTGTTGGTATCCAAAGTATCCATGAAAGTAGTCTCGAGAGTTTCGGATACTACATCGGATAGAGTGACTGCCTCGATTGGACCACCCCAGTATCTCGTGCTTGGATCATCTTCTAGTGCTGAATCATCTTCTGGCGCTGTGCTGAATCATCTTCTGGCGCTGGAGGGGAGAGAAAAGATAAGCCTACAGAGAGAAAGAGCAATCCTGTGAAGTAACCTACGCAGCGTAGTCATTGTCCAATGAGACACTGGCACAAAGTGTTGTAACTTTGAGTGATGGTGTGGAAGCAAGATGTGTCAAACACGTGCACCAACTTGCTCATTAGTCCATTGGCGACGTTCAATGTGGAAGATTTCTCAGACACACAAAATTCTGACATTGCTACTGTATACAACACCGATCTACGACATATGGATAAGCAAGACGTGCAGAAATATAAATCTAAGAACAGAGCCTATTCGCTGTCCTAGGGTTAGGGTTAGGACCACCTTCCGACCAAAAAAAGTGGCCCACCCAGCCAGAGTGGCCAAAGTGGGACAGGAAAATATTGAGACGATGCATAAGCCGAAGCCTATACAAGCCGCAGACGCCCTCTGTGTGGACAAGGTCGCCGTGCTATGGAGGGTTTCCACGGCCCACAAATCCGGGACATGAAGGGACTTGTGCCATCAAGGTAAGTATGAGTTGTTCAGGTGTTCGAATCGCGCTTTTGTAGTATTGATGGCGCGCACGGGCCAGGTGCACGGGCCAAAGAGAATTCTTGCCATTTGCGGAGGCTCATACGTACAGTAGTTATGTATCTGAGTTGTTCACTCTCAAGGCGTTCATGTGTGGATCAGAGCGAGAATAATTTAAGACTATACAAGGTCAAATACGGAGCTATCACCTTCTCTGCCAATTCGACGGACTCTCCGCAACATTGTCCAGCCTCTCCGTAAGACCCACATCGCCAAACAACTGGTCCCCATGCAGAACGAAATTATTACTATCCTGTCCTGGATCACGCTCCCTTCTCGCAGGGAGCCCAAACAGCGTGTCCTCGCCCTCCTCATCCCCAACATCCCTATCAAAAGAATCGTCATCCATCGAATCCTGGAAGTTGTCCTCGAACGGCTCAGCCTCCCCCTGCTCCATCATATCCTCAAACGAGTTCGTCGACGAGTTGGACTCGAACGAGTCATCCCCACTCCTAGATTCGGAGAGGAGAAGATTGAACGCGGCAGATGGGTGGCCGGTGTTGTTAAGCTCGTTTTCTAGCCAGTCATCGTCGTCATCTTCGTCGTCCATACCAGTGCCTGGCGTACGGAAGGCACCAAGGACCGGTTCGCCGTAGGTATCAACACCAAGACCCTCCGCTGAGAATACAGGACCGCCCGCGTATGGCTGGGAGCCTGATGCAGCTCGAGGTTTCAGTCGTAGCCCCGGTGTCGTTGCGAGACCAACGCGCTGCATCATACTCTCCATGCTGGACTCTCCGATAATGTTACTGCTCGTATCCGTCCCACCTCTGGCGTAACGCGTAATAGACGGGGGCGACGATACGGTGCTCATGCTGGACTCCGCGTAGCGATTGCTGTAGGAGCCGTGTACCAAGTTGTCCGCGATGCGGGACGCAACTTGCTTATTGGGCGTGCGGGTGAGCTTGATCTCGGGTTTATGAGCGGATTTGGGCATGGCCGGTAGAATGAGACGAAGAGGAGACATTCCGGCAGGTAATGCGAGAGAGTCCTCGTCTTCATCGTATGCTGGAGTGGCCGGCTTGCGCGAGTAGCGATAGCCATGTTGAGGGGTCCGCACATCGGGATCGCGAAGGTCAACGACGCCACTCCATTGGTCAGGATCGGTGTTGGGTGGAAGGTAAGGATTGAGGTCTTTGGGGATGGGGTCCTTTATCTTCCCTCGCGATTTGACGGGGGATTGCTGGGTGTCATCGCGGCCGTACGTGTTCTGGCGGAGTACACTACGAAGCAGAGGTTGCTCCCTTTCTTTCCCTTTCCTGCTATGCTCTTGCGCGCTATACGACTCCAAGACCGAAGACTCCTGACGAACGGTAGGCATCTCTGAGTCCATCGTTTCATCGTCTTGGTCAATCGTGAACTGTTGAATATCTCTCTCAAGACGAACGAGAGGTGATTCCAACGATGCAGACCATGACGCTTCTGATTCGGCTTGCGCAGTGTGGTCGTAGTGGGCCGTTCGCTGTGCCGCCGGCGTGGACGCGAAGGCAGCCTCGGGCTGGAAAGAGCTTCCGGTGGAGGAGATGCTATGGTCGAATGTCTGCCCGCCGATGTGCTGGTCCGTCGTCATGTGGGAATCGGGGTCCTCCCTCTCGGAGGTCTGTTCGTGCACGGTAGAGTAGTCGGTTGTCGGAATCCGAATTTGTGCGGCTTGCTCGTAGAAAGATGTCCAGAACTATGACTGGTTAGCAAGTAGTAATTGGAATTGGGAATGGGGGCCATACCTGGGCTGCTTCGCGAACAGGCTCCGTGGCAACTGCATAGCGCTTGACAGCGGGTAGAATTCTGTTGGTCAAGACTGTGTGAATCTTGGAAAAGTTTTCGTCGATGTTCTGGATAAGTGTGTCATTAGTTGCTGTTGAGCTGGACAGGCTGGAGTATACCTGCAGTTTGAGAGTTATCAGCTGTTCGATTTGATCGATCTGGTCGCTGACAGACGCGGAGGTATCGAGACCAGGAACGTCGATGGAGGCGGGATTTGTGCTGGGTTTCCACCGAGGTGGATTGGGCTTGATTGGAGGACGATGGTCAGACATGGCGACAAGGACGCGTCTGACGCGTCAATTCGCTGTCATTGGATCAACTTGCGTCCAATGTAAACATATTGCCCCACGTACTTGGCGACAGTGAATTCAACCTCCCACGCAGCTGTTGCCCTCCTTTCAAGAAAAGCGACAATCTCAAATATTCAGCGAAGAAGGCAGAGGTTGTCGGTGAATTGGCTATGCAATGCTAGCGAGTGCACGACGTGGTTAAAGACAAGGAGTGGGGTGTGACACAAGTCACCTGAGAGTGACTCATTTGGCCACCCACGCGCGTTGTTCTGTCTACATTGGCCCATGGTACTACGTACATCACAGCCTCATTCAAGCGGTCTAGCATGGGTCAACAATAATCCTCATACAAACAAATACAGGATCAAAAGAATGCGTATATTATCGAAAGGAAAGTCCTCCGGATTACAGCCTGGCAGCAACCTCGACTCTCTAGGCGCAGTTTTCGAGGACGACTGAAACATAGTCGGACATCAGCTCGTGGGTGACGGTCGAAGGGTAGCTTCATTCGTGGTCAGTTCATCTCTCCTATATCGATGTATACAAAACCACCACTCACTCGGACATGTAGAAAACCGTCGAATTCGGACTGGAGCACTGACCCACAGTCGTTGTCTCGTCAACAGTGCAAGGTCCCACATCCTCGTATCCAAAGGATTCCGGGTCCGTAATAGCTGCGGCAAGCAGCTCTCCGAGATCCACGAACGCGATGTTCAAGCCGTAGTTGTTGTACGCTGAGCCTAAACCGCTGAATACCGACTGCTTGTAAGCATCGCCGGCAGTGCTAGTGCTGCCACGACCGTAACTGTCCACTACCAGGAAGTTCTTGCCGAAGAGCGGGGACGACGACAGCTTGATGATCTGGAAGAGGACGTTGCTGGAGACTTCATGGAGATCTGGGCAAAGGTCAATTAACCCCATCTCAGGTTGTGATACTGCACTCACCGGACTCGGAAATTTGAAAGTCTCTAGAAGCTGCCGTCAGTTTCACATTGTCCGGTAATATCTAATATAACGTACTCCATGCCTTCGTACACGACGTACAGCGTAGAGCTCGCGTCAGGCTTGTCCGCCGCAGAGAGTATGACGTTTGCTTGAACCGTCGGGTGAGTCCAATGTCATTTATGAAGAACAAATGCTGATGACTCACATTGATAGACGAAATCCCTTTTATCCAAGCCCATGTTCGGGTAGAGGTCGTTCGTAGCCACCGTGTCCGCGACCTACGAATCATGTTCAGCACCATATCGGATGGGTACGATATAGTTTTCCAACTCACAGCGAAATCCATCAACGTGGCGCCGACACTGTCAGCGAAGTACTCGATCCACAGCGGTCCGTTCGACATCCTGCCTCCCGCTTTGGGATCGGTGCCGGACTGCACGGCGGGGTCGAGAGTGGTACCATTCTGCTTTCCGCCGTCGGTGTATCCATCCTGCTCAAAGGCTTTAACATCGTGTAAGTAAACATGATTCTTCACATACACCAAATGCGACGACGGTGGTTATCGCGCTGACATCGATGCCCGCGTTGACATTGACGACTTTGTCGCTGGAGAACGTTCCGCAAGTCGGTGTATATGTGAGATTGACGCCTTTGACGGTGGCGACCGTAGAAGCGAGTGCAAGTAAGGAGAGAGGGGCAAGCATTATTATGGGCGTGCGATGTTGTTGCTGCGATGCGAATGGTCGAATGCATCATTTTATATGAATTCAGCGAGGCGATTTTGGTACCTGTACCAAGTCTTCCCAGAATGTTAATTTAGGGATTTAGACCGCCATCACGCTCAGCTGGTTCAGTGCTGCGGTTGAGGTTGGTTATTCGCTATGACTTGCCTGCAGTCTATTTCTTCATTTAAAGCTGTCATCATTCATCCTCCGGATTCAACCTCATCCCTGTTGAGCATATGCTGAGGCTACATCACGATGTGGCGTATATAGACGTTGTTCTCTAAATCACCCGCTCGCTTTAGGCCTCCGTCTATGAGTCTATCTTCTCTCTGTGACAGTCTAATTTGCTCCGGCCGGTCAAAACCGTACATCTCATTCGCGATCATCGTACTCACACTGACCGCTGGAAGACACGAACACCCGGACAGACCGACTGTCGGCAGGAAAGTACCTTACTTTCGTAAGTATCACCGACTGCGTCGAAGGCTGTCGAAGGTTTGAGCCCTTGACCGATCCTGGTTCTTCATCAAAGCAAAGTTTCAGTGTTTGGTATACTCAACTGCGCATTACGGCTGCCAAGCCCACACAGTACCACCACGGCCTCCGCACAACACTCTTCCCAGTTCGACCAACGTTCGGTCAGTGACCAGACTACAAAGCTAATAGAGAAATCGATAACATAACGCGTGTGGCTTGGGCGGGAGGAGGCGGGAGGCCGATCGTATGACAGGACTTTAGTGCGGTCAGCGCAAGGCATGCGGGCCGGGCCAGCTGTGAGCTTGAACTTGCAGAACCCTTCAAGGGCTCCTTTCCCGGTCACGAAGCTTCAAACAGTGAGTGCAAGGAACTGAACAGGGAGATGAGACGAACGTCGAAAAAGGAAAAAGCGGGGTCGGGCAGGGTCGGGCGCGATCACAGCTGTGCACGACGTCATTGTCAAGATGCTCCATGACCCGCTGGAAACGACTTCCACCCTTGTCCACTCACCGCCAGCAACAGGCACTAACGAGGCACACACAGGGCTGAAGCGCACTGCTCTCTTCCCACAAGCCGTGCTGCGATCTGGCGAATGATCACAACGCTCATCGCCCGTTGCGTGTTGTTCATCTACGGGTAGGCACACGAGAATGCAGAAGAAACAACAGTTATCTAACGTTCATCAGGTACATCTACCAACTCCACATCTCGGTCTCTTCCGTGACCCTCAGCCTCTCTCGTGGGTCGAAACAGAACTTGCCGCCAAACTCGGGCTGGCTGATTATCTTGTCTGTGTTCAATTATACATATCGCGACAAAGAATGCGAGGTCGCCCTCTGGCGCATGGACGTCGCCGTCCCAATCTTTCCTCACATCTCCCGCTTCATTGGAGCAAAGCCGCTCGCGGACGTGTCTCTGTATAACTTCCGCGTCCATGTGTACAATTCCGAACAGACACCGAACTGGCTAGAGAGATTGCGGCGCAATCTCATCTTCACCGTGCTCAATGGGACTACAGAGCAGCTGGACGACATCAGCACGTCTATCGTGTTCAAGGACGAGGATGCGAATTCACGCGTCATCCTGCACACGAAGGGGTGGTACATTCACAATCCGTTCAACAGGCGCTTCTACACGTTCTCTCGGATTGACGCTGTGATGCGACGATCCTGGGACACAGAGTTTGGAGATTTACAGCTGGTGGCAGAAGACTGTTTGTGGAGAATGCTTCCACCGGAGAGGAGCGAGGCCAATTGGCTCTTGTACGCTATTCCAACGACATATCTCGTTGGTCGCTGATTCTCCTGATAGTGTCATTGAACAGCTGGTTTTCTTTCTGTGTCGACTGATTCCACAGAGTATAGACAACCCTCTCGCCATTGTGGATCTCCACATTTCGCGATGCGACGTGACGTTTGGTAATTTTAGACTTCGAGATGCAGAGCTTGTGAGGCAGGGAGGTTCGATGTTCAAAGTGCAGGTGGATAAAGCTCGAAAACGTAATGCTTTTGAAGGTTTTACCTGGGATGTATTCATGGATGCCTTGGCAAGGATGTGCACTTGATGGGATAGTCAATTAACATACACTCCAAGTATACGATACTGGTAACACACGTCTGGATATTACGATACTCGAATGTAGCTTCCGGCCTCGTTGGCAGCAGGCTTTTAAAACGCTCCTAAGAGCTCGTACGCGAGTGTGTGTGCCATTGACATTCATTCAGGCATCATCTGTGAGCCTGCCGCCACCTTCAATGGAAAAAGGGAGTTCTCGAAGAATTGGGAGGAAGATCGATCGCGAGCACCCAAGACGCATGAAAGACCACTCAATCGATTTGAACATCATCAGGCTCCATATGATGGATAGAAGTAGTACTTAACAATCGACGACGACCGGTGCGAACCCTCAGGCTTCACGTTGGTCGACCTACCATGCCATGCGCTCACTAGGCACTGTATCACTCTTGTGGTGAGACGCTTTGGATTGTTGGTCCTACTCGTATACACAAAGCTACGGAATGACGGAACGAAATTACTCTGTAAAAAAATTCGACCTCGAGCGACGAGTGCCTCGTTAATGGGCAAATCGGAAGTCTAGTCTTCTGTTACCCAAGTCAGTGGTGGTATTCAGATAGTGCTTCTGCTCCTGCACGGATGTCAGTCAGTTCCCGAAGAGCGCATGGACGCGTACCTCTACTGTCATTGCATTCCATATCTTGTCGCGTTGCCTGTTACGCCACATATAATACGCCTTCGTTCCAGGGTACATGACGATCAAGTTGAAACAGTTGATGGTAATCAAGATACGGTTCCCTCGTTTGTCTTTTTGGGCAACAATGAGTTGTATGTCACGGAGGTAAATCGAGAAGAACTAGACGCACATTGAGGAGCATCATCAGCGCGATATATCTGGGCGGCAATCACACTGGAAGCCTGGACCATCCTATCACTCGGGTCAGCAGCTTGAAGCAAGGTGAGCAACAGTTGGATAACTGACATGTTGTAGAGTGATGCATTGACAGTCCTACTCGCGACAGCACCAGAGTTTCGCGAACACCAGGCGACCTAGGGAACGCCGATGTGAGTTGAGAGCAAGAACAAAGCGACGAAGTACGTGCCTGGATTGGATGGGTATATGGGAAGGACAGAAGCCCTGTCGTTAGACCCTGTCATTCGTAGGTCAGGAAGGCAATTGCAAACGCAATGTCAGTAAAGCGCTCACGAAGTACAGCCACTGGTTCGGGTGTGCCGGTAGGCAATATATCGCGACCAAGAACGGCAGCACCCAGATATCCTCGGCCATAGCCACGATCGACCGCTCGTTGACGAACTCCGACACGAATGTGATGGCAAACATGGTAATCATGCTTCCGACCTGGTATGGAATGGCGAGCAGATTCGTTTGGAAGGTTGAGAAACTAGTTCGCGTTAGGGAGTTTCGCTGCTGCAGATCGTGGAGGCATACCCAATATTACGCAGAGACAGTGTCAGATATGCCGATGGTGGGCTGGTGGGGATGCCGAACATTAGTCCGCTGTTGTTTCGTGAGTGGAATAATGAAGTGAGAAGAACGAACGGCGTACACGAGATACAATGGCCATAGGTCGTAATCACAAACAGCAATCCACAGCCTCTTCAAAGTGAGCCCTTCGCGATTGTGCATATCACCCTGATAGATTTCATGAGAATATGTACTCCCGGAAATCGAGGGCGAAATACCTTTGTGGGATCGTCTCGTAAGATCCTGCTGACCACAATCGTCTCTTCTCTCTCCGTGAACCAGCCTTTCGGTCTGAACCATGTCTTCGTCTGTGTAGGTGACGGCGGCATCCGGAAAAAGGTTGCTATTCCGATGAGGAGTGTGAGCAGACCTCTTTACAACGATCAATATTGGCAATTGCTCTATGCCCAAACAGAGAACATACTCAATGAGGAATAACCATCTGGAGGCACACATTGAATCATTGTAGTCTTAGAAGTGCTGCAATCACTCACCTCCATCCTGCTTTCCCAAGGACTCCGCGCATGTGAAGAACTCCGTAAGCGATGAAGCCCGCAATGATACTACAGACGTTGCTGGACATCCAGAACAAAGTCAACCGGAATGGCAGCTCCTTCTTGGTGTAAAAGTCTGTCAGCAAAGCATCAGTCTGACGCAGACGCTACGCCCGTGCTTCACGTACAGGACATGTAAAGAATCAGATCCGGAATGAACCTGTTGGCCAATTTATTTAGTACGCAGGGCCTGGGAGTCGCTAAGCCACGCTCACCCTCCCTGAATGAATCTACGTTCCAGACCATCAGCCAACACTCACAGCATTCAAATTGAGCACGTACCCAAGTAACGCACGGCACAAGAAGAATGACGTCCGTCCAGTCAACCAGAACTGGGTCATCGTGACGATTGACCACAAGATAATTTGAGTCGGAATCCAGCGGTCAGGTCCAACCTATGGGTCCGTCAGTCGAAAGTTGAACAGCCCAAGAACGACTTGGAGTTACCCTCTTCGAGACCAACTGAGAAGGTAATTCTGCGGCCAAGAACGCGAGGCGGAAGATCGAATTGCCCCAATTGAAATCTACCATTTATCGTGAGTAAGAGAGTACGAGCCGATGGGGTACTGTAGAGGCTCTTACCGTCAGTGGTCAAGTTCAAGTCGGGAAGGAAGTTGTCCGAATTTGCTTGACTGATGTTGCTTCTGTCCAGATTCAAGGCAGAGAAGCTGATAGCCGCCCAGAACATAACCTTCCAGTCAATCTTGCGAACAAGAGCCTGACGACAATCCTTTAGGAAGACACCTCCGGGACTGAGGTACTATAGTGACGCACTCTTTCCTCCCGCTCTGTCCACCGCGCTTCAGGATTGAAACGATGAATGTTCTCGTACTCCTTCTTCGGCCAGTAATGCGGCGCGAGGTCGGGATTATCGTAGACAGAGCGCTTCGTGGCTATCGCATCAGGATTACGCCTTTCCCGTCGACGTCTCCACAACCCGGTAAGCCCCAAGGACTCGTCGTCGCTGTCGGCCAAATCATCTTCTTCCAGACGGGTTTTGGCTATCGAAGAGGAAGACGGCGAGCTGGCAATGGTCGGCATTTCGTCCGATAAGCAGTCAAATAATGGTATCTGTTGCGTTACACTCTTAAGAGGATAAGAAGAGCAGCTGCAGCACATCATATGTCGCAGGTCTTTCATCTTATTGGCATTGAGGTCCACTGTTTGACCGCGTGGGTGCAATTACCTATAAGTAACTGTGCATACCCAGCATCAATTGCGCAGTCGAAGCTGGAAATGACGCCACCCACCTCCACCGTCTGACAGTTCAACAGCAGATGATTAAATATAGCTCGGCGGTAATGCAGTCTCCCCGGCCAACCCAACTTGGTCTTCTTCTTCAGCGGACCCCACCTCGAAGGGAGAACATTTCGTCACTGTGGATCGTGAGCATGGCTTGAACTTGTACAGTGTAGGCGCTCTAGGTTTTCGAATTGCGAAGAAGGCCCCACTAGCCACAGTCGGGCAAGGGCCAAGCAGAATGGCGCGATGCCCATGTCAGATAAATAGGTTCTCCGCCCCTGCTCCGCCCTGTATTCCGTGTAGCGGCCAGATATCTACTTATCGCGCTAGCTCAGCGGTAATGTTCGCGGCGTCTTGGCATGTGCCTATTGTCACCCAATCTCCAATGGAAGTACGATATAGTCAGACAACCGGTTTGGTCGGGTGACCATTTAGCAGACAAGAATGGGCACAAGTCAGAGGAGAGGCACATCCAGCGCGTTCCCATGTTGCAAAAACGCATACACTTCCGAGGTAAGAAGGGAGTAGCGGGTAGTGCCGACGAAGAATTGGTGTTCCTAGATCAGATGCTGAGGAACTTCATCGCTTCTCACCTCTTTGTAGACAAGATTTGTGGTTTCCTGTACATAGATATCAGATCTGATCAACACTTACGCTGGAACTCCGACTCACTTCGACTATCTGATATCTTTTACGCGGCGTGAGTTATCGAATCTCGCATGTTGAGAAAAGACACACGTGGACGCCTTCGCTGGACGAGCCTTTCCTTCTCTTCCTCTTCAAGTTCCTCGTCAATATAAGCCCGTGACGCTTTCTTCTTTCTTTTCTCCGACATGCCCCAATCCTCGTCATCAACCGTTCTTCTCTTCCCTTTCTGCTTCTCCGACAATTCTTCCTCTTGGTCAGAGATCAAGAGCCTCGTTTGCCCAACGTCAATTGCACCTCTATGGCGCGTCGGTGTCTCTGGAGGCATCTCGTACGCGTATCCGTCCGACTCCTCCAAATTCATCGTCCAACCACTGCTAGCTGACGCTATGGGGGCGCCATTGGCTGATAGGACGCCTTCATCGGAGGCGAAGAGATGGTCTGCTGTGGTCTTGGGGCGAGCTGGGCTTGGGGATTGAGGGACTCGGAGAGGTGGAGTGCAGTGGAAACATCCTGAGCGTCAGAGCCAGATTCTTTGTCCAAGTCGCCTACAATCCGGAAGGCTGGATAATCGTTAATTGGAGAAGGAGCTGCGACAAAGTAAGGACTTGCATACCAGGATATAACTTGGGAGCCAGACTCGACTCTTCGACGTTTTCGCGGCCTTCGCCTCAAGCGTCCAGTTATCGAATCCTCCTCCATCCTCGGGTAAGTACGATTGAAGGGATTGAAAGGATATACGTGCTCACTGGAGGCTGCTCAGGGTCACGATCTGCCTCGTTATCGCGTTCGACGGTGGAGTCATCGTCCGACTCTGACGCTGTCCCATGTTCAGAATCAGACTGCGCGTCAATCATGTTCTCCCCGCAATTCACTTTGTCGACGTGGAAGGTGCCAGATCGTGCATATCGGATTCAGTACGGTCTTCGTCTTCGTCGTCGTCCTTTTTCCCTTCCTTCTCGAGTTGAAGGAGCACGTCCCCATCTACCTTGAACCACAGATCCATATCATCCGCCCATTCATGACGCACTCAACAGCTCCCCGATATCACGCTTCTTCTCTTGATGATTAGGGTGCGCGAGGAATTCCCCAGCGCCATGAAGCTGCGTACTGTAGTGTGCCACAGATTGGGATCGAGCTCCGAAGGTGGAAGACATCGAAGAATGGTCTATATCCTGTATAAGCCGAAAGAAATGCGTTGGAAAGTGTACGATCGCACTATATTGGCTTGGTAGAGGAGGCGCTGGAGCTGGGAGAGCCGTGGCCATCTGCGCTTGAGCTGAGCCTATTGCGTTTGAGAAAGACTTTGACACGGGCGCCGCAGTGACAAGCGACTGAGTCGGAGGTTCAGCTACATCTTGGGGCAGTGTTTGGACTATAGCGGGGAGGTCTGGGTGCGGGGGAGGGAGAGATGATCCCCGTCTGGAATGGTTGGAGAGATGGCACCGCATTGCTTCGAGGTAGACGGGAAACTGTTCATGCAATGAGAGTCTATAGGCCGGTGGCGGAAATCGAAAAGATTACACAGGTCATATCCACCGGAGACGTTCGAGATAATGTTGTTGTAGCTCTCAGGGTGCCAAACATCCACTTGTGCTCGCAGTATGCAGTTTTTGGTCGCCATTCTGGCAAATGCAGGTGTGGTTTGGACGTGTTCAGGTCTGACGCGTTAGCTTAGCAAGGAAGGGGAAAAAGTGTGGAAGACGGACGCACGGCTGTCCCTCTGAATTGACGGTGCAAGTCATCCTCTGACAGGTTCGGCAGTTGCCCTTGTAACGGACCATCCGGAGTTCGGTGTACCACGCATAGTTCTGAGAAACATGACAGTCACAGCGTGACAGGCCTCTTGGATCATGCCCATCGCCAACGAGGGCGGCCAGTACGCGTACGCCGGCCCGTCGGCCCCGCTCGACGAGGAGGTCGTGTCGTCCTTCGTCAACAACTCGTTCTCCAATGTCCCGCCGCCGTCCTCGCCGAAGAAGAAGCGCCGCCACGTCCCCAGCTCGTTCCGCAAGGCTCAGCTCGCCGCCTATGGCGAGATGCCGCCCGATCAGCTGCTCGAAGCGCTGGTCGAGGCGAAATACGAGAACAAACGGCTCAGGAGCGGCCTGACCATGGCGCTGGAGCGCATACACGACGAGCGCGTCCGCACCGACGCCGCCTATGCCTTCAGCGAGGAGCTTGTGACGCGTATCCGCCGCCTTCATGAACAACGCGCCGAACTCAAAAAGAAAGTATCCGAGGCGCGGGAGACGCTGGAGCGGTGGCGCATCGAGTACGACCATGTCCGTGGCCGTGTCACAGAGGGCGAACGCATGTTGGATCGCGTGCAGGGAGAGCTGCACAGCAGCATCGAGCGTGAATATCTGGCCCGACGCGATGCTTGGCGCTCAGAGCAGGACAGGGCCGAGGCCGAGGCGTTGCTGGAAGGACGGCGGCAGGGAATGCTGGATGGGTACGAAAAGGCCGTCAACGAGGTGATGATGATGAAGAGAAGAGCCCAGGCAACCGTTGAGGACTACGTCGACCCCGAACCACCGTCCGAGGAGGAGGAACCTGTGGACGACGGCGAGCCCACGTACTACACCAGCGGCCACAGCGACACCGATCATTCCGAGTTCATGTCCCGACCTCCCGCCAGCGCTGGCGCCCCACCCATCGTCCCAATTCCTACTGGCTCTACCTCGCCTCCACGACCCGTGACGCCCGCCGTCGAGCACTGGTCCACCGACATTCCGCCGCAAGCGCCTCCTTCTCCTCAGCATCCAGCATACCACACACCGCCAGACAATTTCATACCCACCGTCCATGCTAACGGTCAGATAGTCATGGCTCCTCCTCATGAATTTGCCGGAAGTATGCGCGCGACGTCTCCGAATCACCACGCATCAGCTCTCCCACCTACGAGTGATAAGGGCAAAGGACGCGCCTACGCCGGTAGTGATTCGACGACGATATCGAATCTGCCCATCACCCAGGATTTCACACACGAGAGCACGCCCATCGGGATCAACGTTGAAGAAGCCTCATCCTCTCGACCGCCCACAAACTACGCGCCATCTCATCGATCGCGTCAATCAGCGCGTATACCTCCTGCTTCACAGTTCCAGCTTTCTCGCACGGACGAGTGGGATCAACAGCAGCCTACAACGTACCCCGCCTCTCTTGCTCAGCACGTTCAGCCCTCTGGCGGTCCTCATGATCCTTCCAGACCCTATTTCGAACCCATCTCCCCCGATCCTGACGAGGTTCAAAGGAACCCCGACATAACACCCTTTGACCCCGGCTTGACTCCAAGCATCCGCCGCTTCGAGCGTCTCCCAAGAAGCCGAGTCAACAGCGTCGCTGGGTCTCGACCTACCAGCGAGTTCCGCGGTGCAGGAGGTAGCCTTCGACCACCCGATGCACGCTCTGTCATGAGTGGTAAAAGTGGAAGGAGCGGGCGGAGCAGGCTTTCCGTCGCCAATCCAGATCCGCCCTCACCGTCGAACCAGTTTGTGTTCCCCTCTCAATCGCAGCGCTCGCGGCCACCGTCGCAGTATTCTGGGCGTCCGCCCTCGCAGTACTCTACGCGTCCGCCCTCGGATTCGCGTCCTCAGACTCAGTATCGCCCACCGAGTCCTAATGCTGGACCGCCTGGGAGCACATACTCGCGACACTCGCGTGCGCCGTCAAACGCTACCCAGCCAGGTGTTGCCGGTATCGGAGCTGTTGGTCGAGGTGAGGCTCACGTCATCTTAGACTTCAGGAAACTAAAGATCTGGCTTGTTAGCTCCCACTTCGCACTTGAATGACATGCTCGACGCTAGCATGAACGCTCCCGAGGCCGGGAAGACGTTGCACCGCATGCCTTCGTCGCTTTCGCAGCGCACCAATGGACGCTACGATCACTGGGAGCCCAATCCTCGAGATGATCCTGCCTTCTGGGGTCCGAAGGTTTGACCTTCAATTTTTTGAAATTTTGATTGTGTACTGTACCAACGCTATCTGTTCATCTATGTACATCTACCACTACTGTATCTATATTCGGATTCATGCTTGGAGAAAGCTGAGGCTCTGCTCCCTTACTTCTTGTTCAAAATCCTTGCTCGCCGTAAGTTTACTATGGTGCAACAGTTGGTCGTTAGATGAGAGTCGAGACTCATGATCAGAGGATATATATCCTGAGGAGACGTTCACCACATACTAAGTATCAAGGACCATAGCTGGCGAGATGCCTCTCGCTAGGTTCAACAGGTCGCTGCTAGAAGAAACAACCCAAAAGCGCCGAGAGTGTAGAAACCAAGGAAAGGGACTGTGGACAGTGGGTCGAAATCACGGACAGTGTAAGAGAACAGATTGGCACGCGTAACAGTCCTATAATTGTTCGGCGCACGCTGCACTGCGCATGCGTCCGCCTTGCACCTTATCCGGCTACACGGCTGATGTGCAAATCCCGCGACTCGGAAAAGTGGCACAGTTCCCGATTCCGCGGGATTTGTGTCATTCAATTCATTCATGGTCATGGGACTTGCGCGATTCGAGTCTCAGTACAGTATAAAAGGGGGATTGTGATATCAGCTCAGGACAACAACATATCTTCCCAAGAACAACCTCAGCATATCCTCCCAATGTCTAGCAAGCCTGTAGTACTCATCGTCGGCGCCTCGGGCCACACTGGTCGCGTCCTTACGAGAAGCCTCCTGGAACATGGCGGATTCGTAGGCAAATCAATCCATCACACTGACAATCGACTGACAAACCTTTGTATGCAGCGAGTCGCGATCCTCGTCCGCGCTCAGTCGATCGACAAGCCCCTCATCCAAGAATTCAAGGCTTCTGGTGCCGAGCTGCGTATTGGAGACATTGGAGATGCTCCGGAGAAGATCGAGCCGTCACTTCAAGGCGTCGACGTCCTCATTTCGCTGGTCCTCGCTTACGTTGACCAAAAGCCCTTGCTCCTCGCGGCAAAGAATGCTGGCGTCGGGCGCGTTATTCCTTCTGACTTTGGACCAACCGCCCCGCAGGGTGTCATGGACATGCACGACCTTGTAAGCGCCCCAGCACTCCCCGTTACGGAATTGACCGAACTCACTACTACACACCAGAAACTCAGCGTTCGCGAGTACATCAAGGAACTTGGGGTTCCATACACCTTCATCGAGGTGGGATGGTGGCTACAGGCAATGTTCCCGTACCCCCACGCCATGCCCGAAACATTCCTGGAACCCAAGAGCCATGTCGGAGACCGCCAGAAACCACTCGTCTACACATCCCTCAAGTCGATAGCTTTATTTGTTGCACGCATCATCACCGACCCAAGGACCATCAACCAGACCGTCATAACGTCCGACGGAGAGGCCAATCTCAACGAGTGCTGGGGAGTGGCCGAGAAAGTCACCGGAGAAGACTTTTCTGACTATGCGAGAGTATGTCCTCTATGGGCTTGATAGATTAGTCCTCACCTTGTCATTCCAGATTCCGGACGAAGTTATAGAGGGGATGGCGACGGGCACCAATCTGGGAGGGCGGATTCTCGGCCAGTATGGCAGGAGTCTGTACATCTACGGAGACAATACGCTAGAGAAAGCCATCTCCAGAGGGGCCTTGGATGCCAGAAAGCTGTACCCGGACGTGCCAGCTGTCACAATCGAGGAAGCAGCGAAGGAGTTTTATGCGAACCCGCCGATTTTGGAGTACGACATGGCAGCAATGATGAAGTGAAAGGCTGGCGCTTTTTGTATTAGACCCACCTACTTATAAATGACAAGTCAACTTTGAGTTCAAGTTCAGATTGCGGTAGCAGCTTTTGTTGCGCGGATGATAGACAGCTTTTGTTGATTCATCAGCTTGAGTCACGACAGCTGAAGGAGAAAGGTACGACCATGTTTGAATGATGAGTGAAGTGAAAGGCTAGCGCTACTAGTATTAGACTGCTGTGCCACACCTTTAGAGCGCCCTTTGTTGACTGTTTGAGTCTGGTTTGAGTCAAGTTTGAGTCACGACAAAAGAGGTACAAAGTCGCCCAAATCGGGTAATCACGATCCCGCTTGTGCTTCAGCACGTTCTCCTCTGACCATCACCACCGCCTCCAATGATAGGCGCGGACGTTGCTATATCTCTAACTTTCAAGGTGCGTGGTCTGCTTGGCAACGCTACACGCTGCTCACGCTTTGCAGGCGGACACTTGACGCTTTCTCACCCACCCTCTTCACGACTACGGCTATTGTTCACGAACTCGCATTGTATCAGCACACACTCTCAACACTTATTGTTGTATCATCACAAAACCTCCACACCATTCATTCCCAATGGCTCACACCTGCTCGTGCTGTGGCGCCCAGCCCAACATGCCGCTCAATCTCACCCCGCGGAGTGTGCGCATGACCGACCTCTTGAACTGCAATGCCTGCCCGCTGCACTACGAGGAGGCCTCGTACCGTGCTGAGCTCCCTGTCCGTGACTACCGCATCGCATCGCTCGACGTGGCCATTGCCGATGCTCGACGAGCCTTACAGTCCCTCCTCCACCAGCGCCACCAGGAACTCCGCGATCGCAACGACATCCAGACAGTCATGCACCCCATCCGCCGCCTCCCCCCAGACATTCTCCGCGAGATATTCCTCATCTGTCTGGACGATCAGGATCCGCGGGCAGATTCTCTAGACACGCACGGCATGCCGTGGGTTCTGGTGCAGGTCTGCAACCAGTGGCGAGCGGCGGGTGTGTCATTTCCACGGCTATGGTCCCGCGTACACGTCAGCTTTGACACCCTCGCTCTCCATCCCCACCCGGAACGTTTAAGCCACGTTCTGTGGCTCCAGCTCTCACGCTCGAAACAGTACCAGCTGGAAGTCGAACTATCGAGCTATACACACGTTTCGGAGATGCACCCGATTCTGCCTCATCTTTGGGCCACGTCGAATCGCTGGCGCACACTAACTCTCGACCTGACGGACGCCAGTCTACGTAACGTCCTTGCGCCTATGCATGGGAAGCTGCATGCTCTAGAATTGGTCTCTATCAAGGCTCCAGATTTATACATTGAAGAGGACTCGGGGTTCGATGTCCTCAGCGATCTACAATCCGCCCCAGCACTTCGCTCTCTCCACGTCAACAATTCCCCCGTCTCTCTCGCCATCCCTTGGTCTCGTCTTGAGGAGTACGTTTGTCATCAGCCGAACTATGGGCTGCAAACGTACTACAAGGAGGACCCGCATGCGACGCTCGATAACAACATGTACATTCTCCGCAAGCTGGACTCAGCACGAATATTCAAGTCTCGGTGTACGGATCGATTCCCTGCTCATCCGCCAGAGATGCTTTTGCGGAGACAACACCTCACTTCGCTGTGGTTGGAGGCGCCGAATCATACAGATATGGGCATATCTGAGCTACTCAAGATGCTGGACTTGCCAGCACTGAAGAGCATCGGATGGATCCGCCTGTCAGACCTCGACGCTGTGCGTGATCTCATCCGCCGCAGCGCCTGCATCCTGCACACCATCGGGCTCAAACCGCAGATCGTCACCCCCGCGCTGCGCGACTTTTTGCAGGAGAGCGATACGGTCGACACGCTTGTGCTGCGAGATGATATCGATCCTGCTATGCTGTCGTGGTTGAGCGGGAAGGTGGTGGGGATGGCGCTGTTGGATATGTCGGAGGTAACCCCCAGTGCGATTGATGAGGAGAGGTTGTGGAGGTTAGTCTATAATAGAAGGAGGATGTTGAAAGATGTGCGGTTGCCGTATGGGTATGAACCGACGGTGCCGTTGGAGGACCGCTACGCGACGCTGATAAGAGAGGGATTAAACATTGGCTACTATTAGTTTTGGGAAGTAATCTACCATAGGTGAGTATCGTATTTCCTTACGGATAGATGATGTGTGCTGATCACCTCGTTCCAGGTATAATTTTCTTGTCGCATCATCTGTACAGTACTATCTATACCTCATACATCGGTTGGACTACATTTGCTAAAGAAATCTTGTTGGCTGAGTCGAGTACTTTCATTCGGGGCCATAGCGCATCCGAAGAGAATATTCAAACTTTCGAGTCACTAACCATAATCCGACATGGGTGAATGAGAGTATACCCTTTGCGTCTCATTCATTCGTGAGATGTGTACTTGTCTTAGCTCTATGTCTTGCAACATCACTGAGGTCAACTTACGCTTGAGGAGTCGACCTGCGCCAAGTGTTCTCCACAAAAGGCAAGCGAAACTCGCTGGCCCGTGCACCTGGCCCGTGCGCGCCATCAATACTACAAAAGCGCGATTCGAACACCTGAACAACTCATACTTACCTTGATGGCACAAGTCCCTTCATGTCCCGGATTTGTGGGCCGTGGAAACCCTCCATAGCACGGCGACCTTGTCCATACAGAGGGCGTCTGCAGCTTGTATAGGCTTCGGCTTATGCATCGTCTCAATATTTTCCTGTCCCACTTTGGCCACTCTGGCTGGGTGGGCCACTTTTTTTTGGTCCGAAGGTGGTCCTAACCCTAACCCTAGAAATGGTATAGCAAACTCGTACTTGAGGTTGTTCATTGATACGTCTTTATCGAAATACTGCTGTACTGCGCAGACAATCATGAATGTATTCCCAGCAGCTTGGAAGCCTCCTCAATCAATTCTACTTGAAGCACAAGACTGGGAGTCAGGGAAGGGGATAAATGGGTGAAATAAAGCTTCAGAAAGCTTTTCTCGGTTCAATATCAATACATTTACTAATCCTGCGGCCACGAGCTTGTGTCCACTAACTTGATTATTCTTCAGTCTATCCAAACCCGCCGGTATGCCTCCCAGTCCACCATCGATGACCTCGTATCTATTCGGCTGTTGAACAAGTTAGTACATATGTATCATCCGTAAAGGAATCCAACGCACGACGATGATACCCTCCTCGACAAGCCTGGTCAAATTCTTGATCACAAGCCTTCCAAATGCAAGATGTGTAGGCGGATGCACACTGCCCAACACGCCAATCAACTTCCTGTTTTCCCCAGGTTTGTTGATCTCAGAGTTAGGCGTTTGAACTGTAACAGCTTTGCCTCCGTCCGATAACAGGTCGTATGCCGCCTGCTGAGACTCGGGAAATCCGACAGCGTCGAACACAGTCTTGATGGAATCGGTGGTGAGTTCTTTGATAGCGGCCATCAAGGACGGGAGTGGTGTCGATGAACGGTCTATGACATCGGTAGCCCCGAGGGACTTGAGGTACTCAGCGTGGCGCGAGGACGCGTAGGTGATGATACGCGTGTAGCCAAGAAATTTTAGTAACGAGATGGCTAAGTTTACGCGTCAACTCCGTCAATCCAGAGACTGAATGAAGAAGACCCACCATATTGTCCTACTGACGTGCTACCACCGATGACGACCGTGGTCTCTCCGGCGTATTTGGGCTCCCAGGAAAAGGTAGGGTTGAGTCCGGCGCCAATAGGCGCATCGGCGAAGAGACCCACGCATGGAGCCATGAATGCAACTGGGATGGTGCCAGCCTGGTCGACGCTGATGTTGTTTGGGAGCTGTTCTATATGTTCAGAGTGTTGATCGGGCATCAGAGAATGGCCCAGCAGGACGCACTGTGGCTACGAGATCAGCAGGAATCAAGGTGTACTGCTGGAACGACGCGCGATCGTTAGAGAACCATCCTTGGCAGAATCTGAGAAAGGTTGAGGACACACTCTACGCTCGCAATAACGCGCACTTACACTGGATCGCCCTTTTTCCATCCCTCGACGCCTTCTCCAACCGCCTCAACCTCCCCAGCAATATCCGTCCCGACGACCGCAGGGTAAGTCTCTATGAATGCTCCGTACGCCTGTATCTTCCAATCCACGGGGTTCAAACTTGTAGCTATGACTTTGATGAGAACCTCCCCGGGTGGAGGGGTAGGAATTTCGCGTGTTCCTAGAACGAACGGGCCCTGCTTCGATTCAATGAACAGAGCTTGCATATCGTCGAATGGTGCGCAACTGGAGATGAGGCAGGGGATTGGATGCAAAACGTCCGGGCTTAAGAAAGAAACTGAAGTGATGTTGTCAGCAAGAAGCGGAGTCGGGGAGCCCGGTTATCTGAAAGCCGGTCGTTACTGGATGGAAATATCTAACGCCCACACGCATCCACAACTCGATTCAATCTACGACAGCGATACTCTTTCCCAGTTCTCAATCTCGCTAAAATATTCTGGATAAAACAGATTTCCGCTGGCTTCACGCTTATATGGACGACCCCTTGTCGGACAGCACACTTTCGCTGTCTTTCCCATGCCTGACGGAATGAGGGAAGGATTCTCTGCCGCCGGGAGTAATATCTCACCAGTGAGAGCTTCATGTCCTTGCGCCAGATGAATGTGATTTCGCGTTCTTGGCAAGCCTTGGGAAGCCAGTGGTAAAGATAGATGTTAAATCTCGCAACTCGTCTACATACGCGTTTCACAGCTCCGGGTCAAGTCAATCTACTGGGAGGACATCATGTATGTATGTCTGCCTCCAGAATTTCTGAACATCTGAGCGTGGTACTGACTCGGCTGCGCCGGTTCACGATCACTGTTATGCCAGATGACAGTGCAGCGCCTCGCAGCATCCGCAAGTTCGCTGACAAGCCTTGGATGTGGTACCTGCTAGCAAGTGACCCTGAGGCCTGAGGCTATTGCTCAAACATGATATCTATCCTGAACTGATGAGTTTTCTCGGGCCACATTATTGCGTCATTGGCTGGACCGCCGCCATGCTGTTTGTTTACACTCAATGGACGTTGCAACGTCCGGCAGGAAGCCCTAGTTCCACTGAAATTATTTAGCTTGGCTGCTGAAATGAAAAACGTCTGTACGACTGCGAGTCGCAATACGTTTCGCCGCGAAATGGTGGAGAGACACGGAGAAATTAACTACGAAATGACCGAATATGGCATCTGCCAAGTGACGACAGAGATCAGTCACTCCTTGAACAGGAACCACGACAAGCTCGCCATGTATGCATCCCCGATGCAGCCGCCGCCGCCGCGCCCGACGTCGCAGTACACGATGAAGGACCAGTACACGCACAACGGCGGCTCACAGTTTGACTCTCTGCAGTCCAGAGCGTCCGTCAACAACTTAAACGGAGCTAATGGAAATCCCCGCTACGAGGGCGAATACGTTAACGGCGGCGACGATGACCGTGGGTATACCCCGCCCGAGGATCAGGGAGACGACACCGACGACTTCTACAACGGCGCCGCCTCGCATGCGCCTTCAACATATGCACCCGATCCGTATTCACAGGCACGTTCGGTAGCAACGCAGTCTATCCGCGCTCCCTCCCCGCCTCCCGCTCCCATCCTCGACCACTCTCACTTACGGCCCGGAAACCAGGCCGCCCTTCTCTCCCACGAGCGCACATTAGAGCTATACCGCGCCAACGCCAAGAAAACGCAGGATCCCGACTTGCAGTTCGAGTTCGCTGTGTTCATGATTGACGCCTCCAAATCACTGCCAATACCCGACAACACCCCCGGAAACCTCCTGCAGGTTGAAAAGGCGTTGGAGAAACGGGAGGATCTCATCAAGGAGGCCACTGCGTTGCTCAAGCGCCTGGCCGATCGGGGTCACTCCCCCTCGCAGTACTTCCTTGCCGACTGCTACGCAAACGGCATTGGCACAGTCAAGGGAAAACAGGACTTTGATCGTGCATACCCTCTCTTTGTCCTTGCCGCCAAGCACAACCACTCCGATGCTGCGTATCGGGCGGGAACATGTTGCGAAAACGGTTGGGGCTGCAGGAGAGAGTCAGCCAAGGCCTTGCAGTTCTTTAGAAAGGCTGCTGCGGCGTTACATCCCGGCGCCATGTACCGTCTCGGCGTGTCGGAACTCAACGGCGAACTTGGGCTTTCGAAATCACCCAAGGAAGGCGTCAAATGGTTGAAGAGGAGCGCGGAGCATGCAACAGCAGAGTTCCCGCATGCCCTACATGAGCTGGCCTTACTACACGAACGTGGTATCGACAACGTCGTGTTCGTTGACTACGAGTACTCCATCGAACTTCTTGCCCAGGCTGCCGAACTCGGTTACGCGCCGAGTGCATATCGGCTGGGAGAATGCTACGAGTATGGCAAGAATGGGTGTCCCAGTGATCCGGCATTATCGATACACTACTACGTATGGCCCACATTTCCCTTCCTGTTTCCTTTCTCAAACTCTTCCAGAACATCGCTGCACAACAAAACCATCGTGATGCCTGTTTCGCCTTGACAGCCTGGTATCTTGTTGGATCTCCCGGTGTCCTCCCACAATCCGACACCGAGGCCTACCTGTGGGCAGAGAAAGCTGCAGAAGCGGGTCTCGCCAAGGCCATGTATGCCGTGGGCTACTTCTCCGAAGTGGGTATAGGCACAACTGCTGACATGGAGAAGTAAGGCTGACCATCCTCCTCGCGTCCGCAACCGCTGACATCTTTGCATCAGAGCTGTCATGTGGTACAAAAAGGCTGCCGACCTCGGTGACAAGCGCGCCACACAACGGTTGAAGGCATCCACTAATCAGCCTATGCATCAGCCTGGAGGCCCTGGATCCGTGCTTCACCGCGGAGGACCCGACGACGGAGGTGGTGGGAAGAATAAGGATAAGGACTGTGTGATCATGTAGAGCAGAGTATGTATTGCATTGATTTTGGGACTATCTTCAACCTTTTGAACCCTGTAGTTATAATACGCTTCCTGGAACTGACCATCCATTTCTAGACTAGTACAATACACCACCTATTCTTATGTTCTTTCGCTTGGATGAGTTTGTGTAGTTCCAGTAGGCACAAATTAATTGTTACACGACGCGTTGCAGCGGATGCAAGTAGTCTGTTTCGCGTCTATCTATGATGACTTTCATTTCGCTTATGCGTCAACGCGTCAGGCGAGTACACAGTCTGCCTCTTCATCCAGAGTTGGGATATCCACCGTAACCTTACAAAAGAGCGTATCCTTTATTCCAACTCAGTTGCCCTCGAAGCTTCCACATGCCCAACAAACTCAGCTGATGAAGGAGCACTGTCCGGGTGATTATCAGCTGCCCTGGCAGCACGTCCATTCAATCAATGATACCTTGCAAATGATGGTGCAACCGTTGTATTAGAAGTAGCGTCAAGTCCTAGTCTTCTAGTACCTGCTGTTACTACGTTTCAGATACGACAATATCTTTGAGACGGACAGTTTACTCTTCCGCCTCTCCGATGGATCCGAGAAGCGGCTGATTTGGCTGTCCGTGTTTGCGTTGCGAGATGTAGGGACCTGGAAGCGCTGCGTCGAGCCATTGTACGCCGTGTATGCGTTCATGTCAGAACGCAGGCTGTCTGCGACAGTCTCGGTGGAACGGCCGGACGGGGTGCGCTGGACGTTGGTGGGCCCTTGAATCAGAGGCACTGATATCGAATGTCCCGGAGTATGGGTATCAGCAAAGGGATTCGAGATCTCATCGAGGACGCCCTGAACCTGATCATCGCCATGAACCTGATCCTCCGCCCGGACGAAAGCCCCCCGCCTTCTGCCCCTCCGTCTCTTCCGCCTCCGATAACAGACACACAACACGACTGAGCCGATGATGAGAATCAGAAGAGAAAGAAGGCCCGCCAGGCCTCCGAAGACTATTATCGGGAAGTTGTCGGAGACTTGCCTGTGCAGATAGATCAGGGTGATTAAATTTGTCTGTGCTAGCACGATGCGAGAAAGAAGAAACGTACTTCATTCGCTGAAAAGTTTCGATTTCAGCGCTGCTGAACTGTATCGACTGGGAGGCAGAGGGTGTAGTGCGCAAACTGCTAGTGGGGCTGATGGTAGATGGACCAATGACAACTGTAATTGTCGGTGCAATTGTTGGAGCGGAGGACAGATTATTCGTTCGTCGGACAGAGCTCGCAAGGGTACCGGTTGCACTAGTCGTAGGAGGAGCAGATGACTTGGCATACGTATTCACAGTCAAGGTTGGAACAGAACCACTCATGGTGCTCAAGTCGGAAGGAGAGATTAGTGTGGGAGTGGTTCGAGCGGAACTATCTTGAGAGGACGATGGAGGTACACTTTGGGGTGCAACAGCTGTGGGTAGCACCAACGTCACTTGCGTCGAAGGGGTACTCGAAGGCCGCCGGGTATCAGTCACTTTTATAGCGGTCCCAGTCGAACGCGATAGGGTCGACGTCGAGAACAATCCGACGCTATCTGAAGATCGTCGCGTAGATATCTGTCCGCCTCCACCTTCATTGGTGCGGGTGCTGGGATCAACAGCGAGAGAAGAAGTGGACCTGGAAACAGTCACAGTGACGAGTGAGGTCGTCGATGGTAAGACATTGGACGTGTCGGGAGCAGGTTCTGATGATGTCCTCGGTATCCCAGGAGATTCGGACACTACTGAGCTCGATGTGGGGCGTGATGACGCTTGGGAATGGGTATGTGTCTCGTGAACGGACTCGCCCACAGAAGAAGTCAACGGTGCACTGTGGGAGGACTCTGCGGGCGGAAAAGGCGTGACCGTCGATGGTGGAGCAAATCCCTGTGGAGGGTTTGAAGTAGGAGTGGTCACATCTACCGTGGAAGTGGATGATGAACGCGTTAGAAAAGGAATATCATGTGAAGGCCTTGACCTAGATGTCCGTCCGTTTCCTCTTCCCCCGTCTGAGGTGCCAGTGCTTGACACATCAAGAATAGAAGATCTGCTGCTAGCTTGTTGGGATATCAGACTGGGAGCTGCAGTAGTTGTTGATGGGACACTGGATGTAATGGCAACATGATCTGATGACGTCCTCGATGTTCCGGAAGACTGGGATACCAATGACGAGGCGGATTGGCGTGTTTCAGTCACTGTTAGCGATGAGGCGGATGATAAAGGCGTCGAGACCACGGAAGTGGTACTCGTCGAGGATGGCGCGGCACCATCTGAAGGTCGTGGCGGCGTAGATGTCTGGCTGCCTCCACCTCCAACGCCTAGATTGACAGATACTGAAACATCGACAATGGTCGCAGTGCCGCTGGGAATGTTCTGGGTCGTCGTCGGGGATGCGCTGGCATCTGGAACTGATGATACCCCAGAAGATGCGGATACCGTCGCCGTGCTCGATGGTCTAGAAGTCGTCGAGGGAATGGGAGAGAAGCTTGCAGTAGATAGTACAGGGAAAGAAGAGGTCGAGAGAGAAATGGAAGACGAAAATGAAGTTGGTAGGAGAGATGCGAACGACGAAGGATTGAACGACTTTGATAGGATAGCCGACGATGTGAAAGGGAGTTTAGAAGCTATTGAGCCTGTCGAGGCCAGAGCCGTAGACAGCTTTTCGGTTGTTGCAGAGAATGGGGTACTGGATGAGGTTACGGGTATGGGCGCCATTAATGACAGTGCGTAAAAACCATCAAGGTGCTTGAGCGTGTCTGCGAAGAGGTGAGGCGTGTGGCCGGTATAGATATCATGGCCAGAACTCACAAAGGAGCGACTGCGAAAAGAGCTAGGAGAACGGAAGGGAAGCGACGAGCACCTGGCCGTCGTGGTGAGAGGACTGCAGAATAGATATAGCTGCGTTTCATGGTAGATGATGAGACCATCAGGTGAAAGATGCGGAAGTTGGGAGGCATCGCTTTGCAATGTATTTGGCACGGGATGATCACATACTGAGCGGAGCAATCAAGTGAGTACGCGCGCAGAATCATCAGTCGATAGAGCTGACCACGTACTGCACCGGTCCGGAGAAGACTCGAGAAGCCTGATCACCGAAGCGTAGGAGCGGGGACATACTAGGGAGGTATGGCAAAATGGAAAGCGGGTCACTTGATTTCAACTTTAATAAAGCTGATCGCTGCGTGTCGATCATGTTCCAAGAGAAGGGACACAGTACTCCTCGAAATGACAGACAGCCTTGGACAATTGACTAGTTGCCAGGTTGCCAGTAGCACGCCGCAGAGGGTGCTGTCAGGTCGTGGGCATCCGAACTATGGCCATATTGGACCGCGGCCTGTTCGTTACGGGATGAGAAAGCCGGGTGTGGCACTGTGGTCAATCAGAACTGAATGAAGGCCTAGGCAGGGCAGCCGACTGGAGGAGGAGACGGCGATAGGATCAGGTTGCCCAGGCGACACGCAGATTCGACATCTGTTCGACATGACAGTGCTGGTCGAAGACGCGATTGCCTAAAGCAGCCTGAATGATGGCCAGATTTACACGGCCGTCCACGCGTGCTACTTGCCTGCCCGTCACGGTTAACTTACCTCCTTCGGGAGCGTGCTTTCTAGGCTCAGAAGCGGGCTGTCAATTTCTCTCTTATCCTCTGACCATCACCATCAACGACGCCCTCCTCCATGGCAAAACATAGGAACGACGTCCAGGCCCGCCGCCGCTCGCTCTCCGACCCGCTCGCCGCCGCCCTCCTCCCGCCCACCAACGAGTCGCCCGCCGACCGCGAGCTGCGCCTCAAGAAGGAGTCCGAGGCCAAGCAGGTCAGCGACCGCATCGACGAGATGATCAGGCAGGAGCGCATCCATCGCAAGAAGACGCGGGCCGAGGTCAACGTCCTGCTCTTGGGCCAGTCCGAGTCGGGCAAGAGCACGACGCTCAAACGTGAGTTCTCGATACTGCCGGGGTTCGGTGCAGGCTTGTCGGCTTGTCGGGGTCGCTCCTGACGCGCTTGGCGGAACGGCGCGCGCGTGAGTGTCCACCCGGCCGTGGTCCTCTGCTCTTCTCATGGCATGTCGGTACAGCATCTGGACTGTCGCGCCATGGACGGCGGAGATCGATCTTGGCCAAGCAGCGTGCGCCACCATGTGCCTTCTCCTACTCTGTCGCTGACTTGTGCATGCAGACACACGACGACCTGCATCGAACCTTCTTCGGACCGCTTACTGACCGAACAATGCAGAATTCCAGCTACTACACACTCCCGCTGCCTTCCACGCAGAACGCATCGCCTGGCGAGCAGTCATCTACCTCAATCTCGTCCGTTCCGTGAGAAGGTATGTCTGTGCCTCGCGCCCGCCCACGGCTCGCCCTCACACAATATCGCTTTGTCAGAATACTCGACGCGCTGTCCCCAGAATGCGACGCTGTCGACGACCACGAGGACACCGACTCACTCGAGACGGCATCCGTCATCATATCGTCAAGCGGGCGCCCTCCGTCAGCGATATCCGGGACCAAAGTACCCAATTACGAGAGCTACCGGGCCCGCTTGGAGCCTCTCGTTGAGCTTGAGGATCGCCTAATTCGTCTTCTCTCAGCACCTGACGAAGACGAAGCTAGCCATCTCAGCTGGGACCCGAGCTTCCAGAGTGGGAAACACACAGACTTTCCGACCGGCGCGAATGGGCGGCCCGCACCCACTATCGACATCCCTCAAGTACCACAGTCACATTCATCCCCGGTCTCGCCTGTTACTGGCGTCAGCCCTTCTTCTTCTTCCGTTGGAAGAGCGCCGAAGGGTAGAGAAGTGGCCATCCACACATCCACTAACTGGAAAAAGGCTTTCGCTCTGGGCGGCAAGTCAAAAAGCCCGAAAAGTGCGCATACTGGGGAGATTGAGGGGTGGTGGGAAGATCCCGATGACCCCGTTCACGCCTTGAACGCCTGTGCGCCTGCCATGCTGGAGCTGTGGAAGGACACAAACGTGCGACAGCGTCTACAAGAAAAACGTTTACGGCTTGAGGAGAGTAGTGGATTGTTCGTCGTTTTTCTCGGCTCTCGTTGAGGTTGGACTAATCATTTCTTACTAGCTATCTAAACGAGATTCCACGAATAACGGCTAAGAAATATATACCGACAGATGGTGCGTGATCATTTGAGTACCCATCTGCCCCACTAATGAACACGATCACATCGCAGCGGACGTTCTCAAAGCCCGACTGAAAACCGTTGGGGTCGTGGAGCACACATTCCTGATACAGTCAGGCAGCAACCGTGGCGTCGAGTGGCGCATTTACGATGTGGGCGGAGCACGCAATCAACGTCAAGCATGGGCGCCCTACTTTGAGGACGGTGAGTATAGAATTCTGATGTCCTTCTCGGAAGGATCTGACATATCTTCCCTGATGGGCAGTAAACGCGATAATTTTTCTTGCCCCAATCTCGGCGTTCGACCAGGTGTTGACAGAGGTAATGCACGCATTCGGTCAGAAGTCGGGTGTCGCTTACCCATATCACAGGACCCCCGTGTGAACCGACTGGAGGACTCGCTCCTGCTGTGGCAGTCGGTCACAGCGAACAAACTTCTGGCCAAGGTCAACATTGTTCTGTTCTTGAACAAATGTGACCTTTTACAGGTACGTCACCCCTTTGGGACTCTGGTCTCCGGGTCGTCATTCGATCAGAGATGCGATGTGTACTTATTGCATTTATCTATCCGTAGTCCAAGCTCGATGCAGGTGTCAGGCTGAACCAGCATATGACTTCGTATGGAGACAGACCGAACGACTATGATTCGGTGTCAAAGTGTCAGTCAAGACTGTCTGTCTTTGCTTCGAACCTCGTGGATGCTCACCTTGCGTCCATACACTCTTAGACTTCCGGAACAAATTTGGCGCTATACATCATTCGGCGACGCCCAATAAGGAGCGGGAGCTTTATAGTGCGTTCAATAGTTTCATTTCACCTGTCGACGCTTGCTGATGTGATATGTCTATGCCTATCTAGTCCACTTTACGGCTGTAACAGATACAGGTCGAACGGCCACCATCATAGCTTCCGGTACGTCTTGCGCACAGATAGTCTTCCCCAGATGCCTGAAGACTGAGGTCGACTCGCAGTTAGGGACATCATCATCAAGGGAAATCTCAGGAACCTTAAGCTCGTTTAAAGGATCGCGGTCTGTGGATCGTTTACGACCGCCGATATCGCTTGGATCTTGTACTGTTATCGCTATCGCTCTACCCTTTCCTTTCACCCTTTGCACATGCTCGTCGTTGCTTTCCTCTCTAGTTACTCTTTCTTCTTCGGGCCGGATTTCTGTGCTTTTATCATGTGTACGATTGACTGCTTCAGCTCTCTGATTATTCCCCTCTCTGTCGTCGAACCCAATTTACTGTGCTTTTATACCGTCAGGTCCATACACTATAATGATTACCCCATCTACGCATACACTACCTAATGATACTGCTTTGTACATGTAGTTTACAGCTCCTGATTCGCTGCTTTTCCTTGCTTTCGTGAAGCCGTATATAATAATATGGTTGTGAGAAAACAGCCGAAAGAGGACTAATGAAAACAAGTTCTAGAGCTGACAGTACTCAGTATCTGGCAGGGTGCATTGCCCTGCAGCAAATTTAGTCTACTTTCCGTTTTGAGGAATCGTACAGGCCACCGTCACTCTCGTAAGTGTCGCTTTCCCCACTGGCCGGCGGAGGAGAGGAATGCATTCCTGTGATACCGAGTGTGTTGGCTACTGCCGCACACGCATGCGATACCCAGGTGGCAGACGCGAGGAAGAGGCGCACGAGAGGTACCAGAGGCGGGATGACCAAGGACAAAAGGTCCTAGATGTGGATGTCGGTGCAATCAGAACCTTGGCGCGGAGAAATTTGACATACATCCGGGTGGTAGAAGTCTTCCTGAAAGGCAATATAGTACAGCCCATCGACTTCTCTGAGCGTCAAGCGCACGATGAGCCTAAACGGGATGGGGAAACCTCGTTCGATCAAATCGTACGCCACAGCGGTGGAATGTACACGAACCGTGAAGGGGCGGGGTTAAGCGGGGACAGGCGGATGTGGAAGGATTGTACAACCTCAACAACCAGGATACCTTGAACTTTATCATACACTGGGCGACGGAGTTGGACGATGTGGAAGGAGAGAACGGAGAAACATACCGACACTCTTGACTTCAGCCTCGAGTTTTGGGGACATAACACGGTACCACCTACCGCCATGCATCAGAATCAGACTTAGGGTTTGGGGATGACATGGGATCTACCGGTAAATGCCTAGCAGACGTTCCCTTGAACCTGGCGCGGAAGCTACCGCACAGAGAGGATGTCGAAACCCGGCGTCTTCCGTGAAGTAACGATTGATGGCGCTTGTTTGCACCTCAGAGGAGGTCGCCATTGTGAAATCCTCAAAAGCGGCGATGATTTCACGAGCGGGGTCTTGCATGTTGCTGGCGGGAGGTAAACGTGTTGAACGAAATTCACATAACTTAACGGTGACATCATGGAGGGAAGATGTTGAGTTGCCGTGTTGCCGGCGGTCCAATCCGTTCGACTTGATTGTGGCGGTGTCGTCTTTCCAGTTGTCTTCCACCATACGTTTCTGACTCGATGGGAATTGCCTCAATGAGTGTTGTATGGAACGCCCATATGAACTGTCAAAGGAGTCTACTGGCTCAGAGAGATGTACTAAGTGCGTATTACGTGCTGCATCTGCAGTTGAGTAGCTCTGATGCAACAGCCGCGGTCGGAAATGGAACACCTGTATCCACCCTACACATACTCTATACTGGACATCGGCTGTCGCGAATATCGGTCCTGGAGGGCTGCATACTGAGACATTGCAGAGATGCATTTTCTTGTTTGCCTCAACTCGGAAAGTATTTCGAATCTTCAATATTTCTTATCGCCATTGCCTGTGTAATGCATGTCGTGCGCAATGCTTTTTTTTCGCAGTCTTGAGCATCGGTAACGCGGTCCGGACTCCTGCGTACTATACCTCGCTTTGACTTCCAATGATCCGGCTCTTGTTCCGTCACCATGACCTGCCGACTTCATGAACCAAGTTCACCTCTCAAAGACTCATCAACATTAGAATGGCAAATTCGTGTTCTGCTCCCCCTCCCCGCGCAAATGGCATGATCTATACAACCCGCTCGCCCGGTTTCGCGCTTCCATCTTCTATCTATCTGTCATTGTTGGTATCGCCTCGAGATAGGTAACTAACTGTCGACGGACAACGACTGACTGGCCATGGGAATTTTCTACAAGATATCTCACTCTTGGACGCAAGTGAGCTGTCTCCTACAAACTCGTGATATCAACGGGAAAAATGGACTGATATGGGTTGCCAGCGACTCAAGGTGGCGTCCATTGAGACGCGGAGCACCAGTGATGTTATTGTTCCTTTTCTTTGTGCTGCCATCTAGGCTGCATCGCTCTTATACTCCGCCCGCCCCAGAGGCGCCATGTATGTCCCCCTGTAGTCTCTTCGTTCAGCTGGCAATTCCGACGTGACCAAAGCAACTGTCTCTACTGTTCCGCGGGCGGATCATCTGATCATTACAATATCGAACCCAAACTGCAGGTGTGTGTTCAATGTGGTTTGTTACATAGCAGAATGTCTTCTACATTCTCGTAGGTTCTCCACTCAAGCTCGAAACCCCATGTCGTCGGGGCTTTGTGGCCTGTTTGGCAAGATATTCCACCCCTGCAGCTCCCCTGACCATGGTAGCGCTCCCGGCAATGGTTTGGGCAAAGGAAATGCTAGCAAGGGCTCCC
This sequence comes from Strobilurus orientalis, assembly GCA_019915145.1. Taxonomy (NCBI): domain Eukaryota; kingdom Fungi; phylum Basidiomycota; class Agaricomycetes; order Agaricales; family Physalacriaceae; genus Strobilurus; species Strobilurus orientalis. Next base: position 434,140 of record JAHLML010000019.1, on the reverse strand, counting down.
CAGGGTTTCCATCACCCGGAGGTCACCACGGCGGCGGCGGCCATTCGAATGGCCACAGTAACAGCCAGCAAGGTGACGGAAACCCTGTCGACAATGGGGGTGACGTGAAGAGCAGTTCCCGTCATCCAGACGGTGGTGGTAGTCCTACTACATCCACCAGGGACCCGCAGGGAAGTAGCGACGAAAAGCCTAGCGGGAATACGGAAGATACACCGCCTGCACTTGGGTCAAAATCTTTCTCGACGCACACCCAGCAGTCTCTGGTACACAATAGCCCTGATGGGGCGACGACACCCACACATGCAAATCCCCTCCCGACCAGCGCGAGCGGTACTCTTCAAGTCAGCACATCCATCTTCCCAAGCGACACAAAGAGCCTGGAAGGGGCCACGACTCGGAACGTGGGATTGCCTCCAAGTCTGACGAGTAGATTGCCACCATCTTTGTCGCAGACTACTTCGCAGTATGTCAAATCTACACCTCGTTCTTCTGCTTTCAGTCTGAATATACATGTAGCATAGGCCCCGTCACAACGCCCACTGAGGCTTTGATTTCTGCCGAATCTCAGGTTGAAACTACGGCAACTCCCACCGCAACTCATACAAGATCACTCCCATCGCATCTCGGGCAACCATCAAATAGCCAAGCTTCTTCTACATCGACGGCGTAAGTCAGACCCCTAACTAAAGCGGATCCAGCTGAAGTGATACTCGCTCTCCACAGTAATGCGAGCGAGAAACACACCGTCAACATAGCTGCCATTGTGGGCGGCATCATCGGAGTCATCGCTTTTCTCGCTTTCCTCCTTCTCCTTTACTATGCCTATCATCGTCGGCGGCGGAAAAACTGCCCCAGGGACACAGAGAGCGTCACTGAAAAGCCACTTCGTAGACATGGTCCACCAAGCATGCTGAACCTCGCCTCCCGACATTACTCAATGACAAGCATCCGGAATCCGTTCCCTGAAGTTACAGGCTCTCCAGCGTCCTCACGATCCTGGATGAGTCCATGGTCTTCCTCGCCTTCTACCGAAACACATTTCTTCCAGCCCACACCTGGACCTAGAACCACTGACCCAACAAGTACCCCCTCGAGTGTTTACACGACGGCCGACTTGCATGCGCTGGAATTCCCACCAAGCACGCGCGTTAGCACTGGCTCTTCGTTGGGAAGTTTCTCGGATGTTTCACATCGAGAGTCCATGCCCCGGTATAGCAGCGTCTCTGCTGCTAGCACGACATCAATGTTCTCCTTCCCTGCGGAGACTCTGTACCTCACAGGGGGACGCAGGTCTCTGGAGGCTATCAGGGAGCCCCCCGCATCCGCAACATCCGGTCAGTTTGATGTCGTACAGCTTGATAATGCGAGCGATGCACAGGTTCGTGACCACGTCCACTTTCTCGTTGTACGGTTGCTGACCCAAATCCTTATGCAGAGGGGTGTGGCCTTTTAATTTTGGGTGCACTTCGAATAGTATCTATTACTCGTTCACTATCAATCTACTTAGACCACAATCTTTATCCTGCGGCACACGCAAAACTCTCTCTTTTAGGACTGGTACCATAACCTGTGGTATCGAATCGTTGTTAGCAACACTCATATCTTATACCCACCCTTATCGTTCGTCTGAATCTAAGACGGGAGATAATATACCTGACCTGTTCAACTTCTCGTCTCGATACAGCTTGTGCTCGATTCACAAAGAGATATTGTGGCCAGCCAGTTGTTTACAGATAGCGGACTAGTTATCCGTATACATAGCAGCTGTTAGATATATATCATCCATCTCTTCCCGTCCTCGGTATCTGTATAGGTAAATTTGTGTTGTGCGTAAGAGGCTTTTGGGGGAGGGAACAAACCCTTTGTGCGCACGCTCAATTCCAAACCTTCCTCCTCGCATTGCTCCAACAAGTCCATCAAACGGTAAGAACTATCAGAATGGGACTTGTGCAAGACGACAGGAAAGTGGATATTTACGTATATGCGTTGTATCCGAGTGAAGCCAAGTCCGTTATCGATTGTTTTCCAACGCTGACCAACAAATGCAGCGAATTGATCGTCCATGAAGTGGATGGTGTGCGGTGACTGACTTAAATCCAACGCAGTGATTTTCAAACTCTTCAGATTTGGTACCACAGGATTGTCTGCCAGATAGCCGAGCAGCTTCGCGAGGCAGTCGTCCATGGCCTCCTCCCAATAGCTGTATCGCAACTCCAAGGAGCGAAGATGAGGTGCATAACGCACAACATCGCACATAGCCGGAAAGTCCACCAAGTCATGAATGACCAAGACTTGCAACGAGCACTGCGATCTGTTTAACAGACCAGCAATGGCGCCCACCATTTCACGAGCACAAGGTTCCTCCAGATTGTATTCATGTCGCGTCGTGATGTAGAGTTCTCGAAGCGAGGGTAGAGAAATGCTTCGCACGAACTCGACATCGGAGGCTCGAAGGACGGAGATATGATGATTAACGACAGGCGGAGTGAGGAAGAAATTATTGTCAATCCATTCAGGGAGGAATGAATGAACGACTTCGAGCGTCGTGAGATTCGGGCAGTCCGTGAGATAGTGAAGACGATGCTCTGAAACACCTGGCGGTGTATCTTCGACATCCTCGTTGGCCCAAGACCATTCCATCCGAAGGCGGTCTAGCTGCTGGAGAGGAAGTTGGACCTTTTCGAACATCATATGAGACAGCTTGACATTGTTAAGGTGAGGGGCGTCTGCGAAGGCCTTCATGTCTGGGTAATGATTGGCACCAAGCTCCGGTTGGTAATCGATGCTGACTCCGAGATAAAGAGTAGTGAGCAATGGCAGTCGTCGGTGCACTTGGTCGACCAGGGGTAGAATGTCGGGATGGAGTAAGAGATGGACGTCGCGCCAACGCTCTGCATGAGCCGTCAACAGTGAGAAAAGCAATGCAGGGATGCGGGCCTCGTTGGGAACAGGGTCATAGCGATTCTTCTTCAACGAGAGGTCACAATCGAAAGTGAGAGGTTGCAACCCGCTGCGCACTAAGGGAGTGCGTAACATTCGCAGAGCGCCGTCTTCGAGCGAAAAATCTAGAAGAGGCGGGGGGTTGAGCGTAAAATGGGCCCATAGAGAGGGTGTGTCGAGGACAACCTGTCTCCATCGGCGACAGACATGAGCAAGCTGCCAGGGCCCTTGCTTGGAATCAAACACCTCGAATCCCGAGCAACTCCATCTGAAAACCTCGACCAAGAGTTCAGACGGAAGACGGCGCAAGGGAGAAGCGACTCGCTGTCTCCAATGGTCGTGTAATGCCTGCTTGTGTTCCTGTGTCCTTCCCAGTTGTTCCACAACTGCCCTAGCCATAGCGAGTCTCATGTTAAGGACCGTCACCTGCTCAGCAACCTCTGACAATATTTTCGAGTCAAACGTCGCGAGATCCGCGTCCGACACGTAGTCGTTAGTGCGCAAAGCAGCCATGAAGGCGTCCTCGAGGGAGTTTGACAGGAAGATTCCTATGTCGGATGGAGAGGTCTTGTCGGTAGGAATGTCCATGCTGAAGCGGATGCTTGGGACTGGGAAAGAAGAAATAAGTGAATAGTGTCTGGCAGAGTTTTACGGATGCTTGCCAGTGATGGTACGGAACCAAGACGCGTCTTGAAACAGAAAACACGTGCACAACTTACTTAGTTGTCTAGTGGCGTCGAATCATACTTTGTGAGGACACGCGAAGTTCATTGCTATACAACCCTGATTCTGCGAATATGGACAAAGACGTGTAAAGAAAAAAAAACAAGTTCGCTACACTGGGAGAATCTGCTCCCTTGCAATCCTAGGGTTAGGGTTAGGACCACCTTCCGACCGAAAAAAAAGTGGCCCACCCAGCCAGAGTGGCCAAAGTGGGACAGGAAAATATTGAGACGATGCATAAGCCGAAGCCTATACAAGCCGCAGACGCCCTCTGTGTGGACAAGGTCGCCGTGCTATGGAGGGTTTCCACGGCCCACAAATCCGGGACATGAAGGGACTTGTGCCATCAAGGTAAGTATGAGTTGTTCAGGTGTTCGAATCGCGCTTTTGTAGTATTGATGGCGCGCACGGGCCAGGTGCACGGGCCAGCGAGTTTCGTTTGCCTTTTACGAGGGACACCTGGGCACAACCTCAGCTTGCCAGCGGAAATTGAGTTGCAAGTCGCAAGCAACGCGGTTTATGGCCAAGAGAAACAATCCGCGCATTGGAAAGATACATTCGTGAAAGAAATCAAATATCTAGATAGTCTAAACATCATCACATTGTACTGTCTCCCTCAGGAATCACTGCGAGATCACCGCTTGAACGACCGCTGTCTCCTCAGCCGTGAGCTGATCTCCCAACCCAGAGAAATTATTGATATTCCTCGAATAGCACTCCTTCAAGAAGGATGTAAGATGTGCCTGCATTAAACAACCCCGTCAACGAACCGCACGACAAGAAAGTCCATCAGCGTACCTGCATGTCCATCTGCGCGATAGGATCATTCTTCAGATCCTCATCCTCCGTATCCTCCAATATATCATCATTGTCGAACGCCAAACCCTTGGGTCCTATCAACTCGGATAGATACTCCAACTCGACGTCCCGCCGAGGATTAGCGCCATCTTCTTGATCGCTCCAGTCTTCGTCCTATGAATCATGTCATGTTAGCCATCTGCACGTTCAACCAGACGTGGAACATACCCCGTCATCATCATCAGCATCCGGAGCATCGCCACGGGCATTGAACGTCGCACTCTCCCCTCCCGATTGCAGGTCGTGTACCAGGATCTTGAGCGCCTTGACAGGGAAGGTCACCGAGGTGAACTCAGTCGGGGCTACAAGCACCAGTTCATCAGTAACAATACGCGTAAACCCACCACCCATGGAACAAAGAAGAAAATTGGATGCGCACTCGTCTTCGTTCGCGACCGTGTCATAATGACTTGATGAAGAGGAAGATACGTAAGGTTCGACTGCACAACAACTCGAAAGAAAAAGATCGCTAACCATTCCGAGTCTCGGGCTTGACAATGATGTCGCCCTTGACGATGAGGTTCTGCAGCGACGAGCGTTCACACATGAACAGCTGCGAAAGCGCCAGGGAGCTGATCCGCGACGCCCAGAAGCCTTGGAACGTCTCTGCGTTCTCGCACCAGGTTTGAATGAGAATGTCCAGTCCCGAACGGCCTTGGATGTTCGTAGACTCCAACAGAGACAATATCATATCACGTTGATGGTTAATCAAGAAGGCGAATGGGATGATGAGACTCTGTGCTCCGAGTGTAAGTGTCACAAGCTACTAGAGTACAGAAGAATCCCACCTGAACAAACGACGCTGTCTTAGCAGTCAACATTCTATTCACCATGGCTTGCAACAGTTCCGGAAGGACGGGGAGAACTGCATCTCCAGCCCGCCTCAGTAAGTGAATAATGAGATCGCCAATCGTCAGCCCCGCCGACTCGTCCGTGCCCTGCAGAAGCTTGGCAACAAGCGTCAAGACGTAGTCAAGTCCCGAACGGCCTGACTCGTCCTTCCACGAAACAAGCTGGTTACAGTCTTTCCGTACGACCAGCGTCAGAGTCATGATCCCGTTCTAGAAAGTAGAGACATTGATCAAAGATGAACGAGAAGAGGCATGGCTTGATGATACCTGCAGAGCATCACGATCCTCGACAGTGCCCAGGCACTTAAACAAATGCGGAGCCAACAGGTTGAAGAAGCCCTCACCCATGGGGTGCTCCGTGCGAATCAGCGCGTTGATCAACTCGATCGCCGAGCTTACAGTCCACGACTCAGACGATGGCGCAGACGAGAGGGAATTGCACAAGGAAGGCAGCGCCTCCTTGACGACGACCTCGTAGATGCCCTCAGCTGACGCAGAGCACAACCCCTCCAGGATATCAGGAAAGATGGACAGCAGTATTGGGTCTGGACAGAATCGAATGTTAATCCGAGTCTGATTGTATTCACGATTGCGCAACGAACCTTTGTTGTTCTTCGCCCAAACGTCTAAGATGGCGTGCACCAACGCGTTCGCCAGGTCGCCAGTCAGCCATTTGCCCTGATCCACAGAGACAATGACAGATAACGTCTCCAGCACCAGCGATAGCGTATCTTCCGATGTCTGCAGTATGAACGGGCCCATATCCCGCGCAATACGCGCCATGAAGGGCGTCAGCGCGGCATCCTCCGTCCCATTGCAGAAGCTGGGGTCGGTATCGTTGAACACATATCAGTCACACATCAAGGCGGAGTTGCTCACTTATGAACAGCCCTCACGGCCGAGATCTTGACGGGTATACTCCCGTCCTGGGATTCGATGACGTTCACGGCCGCCTCTAGGTATTGCCCAGCGAGCTGAGATGGGAGGAGCTTGGCATACTGACTCGCGAAGACGAAGCCACGTCCTTGCAAAAATGGATGTTCTATAACAAGCTCAGCATTCATCATCCAAGCATGTCATTTCGATCTACCTTTGAGTGCAAGAACCGACGGGATGACACCTCCAAGGAGGTTTTCAATATCGATAGGTTTCGCCCGACCAGAGTCCACCTCATCCTCAAGGGTATCCTCGATCGACTCAGCCTGAGAACCGATCGACGCCAAAGCTGCTTCCAAGGGACGCCACCAGTTATCGTTCCCTGAATTCCTAGCCTGCTCGGATGACTGGATGACCTGGTGAATAACACTCTGGAACGTCGCGGTGATTTTGGCGGGGTTTCTATCAATAAGTGCCTAACTGAAATCAGATCGAAATGGAAAGGACAACATAGATACTCACTCCAAGCAAGTCAAATCCGGCAACACGAACGCTGTAGTCTTGCGTCTCGTCATCCTCCTGTGCCACGAAAGAGTTGGCATTGTTCGCCCAAGTTTCCTCGTCTTCATCAGTCATCTGCGCGTACTTGAACACGGAGGAGATCAGAGCGGTAGAGTGGTCCGCGGTGAACCAGGCCTTGGCCTTCCCTCCTCTGACCATGCCCGAAATGAAGTCTAGGATGGAGCTGATGAGATGGGAGAGGTGAACGGGCTCATCTTCCGCTGAAGTGGGTATCGGATCGCTCGAAGAAAGATAGTATTGGTCGAACGTTGGGTATAAGATGTCGAGATGGGCAACAGCGAGGTCCAGGAAGTCGCCCATGTATGGCTGCAGAGCGCGAGGGAAACTAGTGTGGGTGGTTTCCAGAGCCTATGCAACGTTAGGTCACTGTGGTACGAGAAGAAGGATGTTGGTCGTACCTTGAAGATTTGGATCCGGATGGCGAGTCCATCCCAGTTCTCAGCGTTGACATCAGCGGAGGGATCCATCTTGAGGAGAACCTTGAAAGCCTCGAGCCACACTGGGAGGACGGAAGCAATAGCCTCCTTCACTGCGACTGGATGTTGTTCCTTGACGGTGTAGAGGGAGATGGTGCATTGGCGGAAGACAGAGATGGTACGCGCACGCGTCAGTGGTGTTTGGCTCTAGTGATATGTTCAGAGTGCGAGGCTGTAAGAAAGCAGGCGTGCACACCTCTGGGGCGCCTAAAATTGCCAGCAGCACGGGGAGGAGGTCGCGCAGGACAGGGAGGATTTGGTCTTCGGTCAAATCGGACTTGATGAACTCGGTGAAGACTTGCATGGCGCCATGGACCGCGTCGGGGGATCCTGAGGAGATGAGAGAGATCAGGTTGTTCAGCAGGTCGGGATATTCATCGGGCCAATCGCAGTTGGCGATGGGCGTAATTACGTGCGCCTAGGCAATCAGCTGGAGTGGGCAGTGGCGAAGGAGGAGACACACAGAGAGAGTCCGGATCCGTCGGTTTGGGTCGGACAGGCCCTGGAACACTGCTTGGCGCACTTGATTTTTGATCTGTGGGGCGTCAAGTAAGGCTGAGCATGGAGGTAACAGCAACCACGTACCTCTGGAGACGGAGGATTGCCCTTGAAGGCCTGGAAATACGGCGACCACCGCTCCTTCACGTATTTTCGCAGCAGAATGCCCGCCGAGTGCTTCGAGGAAAGCAAAAGCCATCAAGACGCGTCCGACTTGCAGAAAGCGCGCAAAAACTCATCTGTCGCAGCGACATCTCGCCATTTTGCGAGATCATGAGCTGGGCCAGCGCCAGACTGGTCTCTGCGTCGCCAAAGCGGTGAGATCGTTGGTGCAGGCCAATGATGGCGGGGTGGCGCACCTGGGATAGCCGAGTACTCGGAGAGCTTGAGCTCGGCGGCCATGCGGACATTGGGATTCGCGTTGAGCGTCCCGCTCAGGCATTCTGTGATTTCCGCGATGGAGGTCATGGTGCAAGGAGGGATGGGCTGCAATGCGCCCGCCAAACAAATGCAATCGCGTTCACGTGAAGTAATTACTTGTTCGCTCTTTAACTTACATCTCATTCACTGTTGAGTCTGGTCTGGGAATTGTCTTTCTGACTTGACTATTGCTTGACTGACACTGCCAAACCTATGGATGCGGCTCAGCAAACAGATAGACCTCTAACGGTGGTGTTTGAGACCTATCAGAGTCTCAGTGACCATCTCGGGAGAGTCATCGGGTTGATCTTCACCGTTACTGCAGTCTTAACTTATGAACAGTCCGCTCACTGTTCAACGGTCAACTGTCAGATGAAATCATGAAAGGACGCGCTTGGTTCTTACCTAACGGGTCAACTCTTTCTGACCGTCTCACTGGCACCCTCCCCGGTGAACATTGACAGCTGCTACGCTACGATCTGTAAAGGCCTACCTGCAGACACTCAGTCGAGTCGCATATCCTGGTGCGGATCATTCTCCGGCCTTCTTTGATAGGTCAGTCCATGTCAGCGCGTCCGTCCGTTCACGACGCGCGGATCCATCTTCCGCCCGCCACTCCCTGCCTTCTTAAGTCGACTCACAGAGAGAAAGTCCTCTCTTCTCCCTCCACCCTGATGATTTCCAACCTTGCAGCAGCACGGCTCTGCGCCGTAGCATCTTTCGCCTGCCATATCTTCCTCCAGACCAACGCCCTCGTTGTCAAGCACAAACCCGTTTTCGCTGTCTACTCTCTCCACCCCTACATGTTCATCTCCTTCTCTATTGGACAAGTCATTCTCCAATTCGTCTGGCTTTTACGCCTCTTCGTCGATCCCCACCTTGACGATGAACTCGGACCCGCGGGGGACGTAACTCCCGCTCCGATTCCTTCCCATTCTTCTTCTCAACTGGCGTACACGCCGTTGTATTCTCTGGGAAATGTCTGCCTAGGTATGACCCGCTTCTTTGTATGTAACAGAGGCCTCTAAAGTCATGACAGGCGCTTGGACAGTCGCGTGGTTACAAGAGCAATACGTCGCCGCGCAGTGGCTTCTTGCTATCAACATGACACTGCAGCTCTACTACTTGTTCTTTTCGATTGACACGCAGAAGGATACATTAACGCACCTTGTGTCAAGCACATCCACCGCCTCGGCGCTGATGTTCATGTGGAAGACTTGGGGCGCCATCGATGTGAATGCATTCCCTCACTGATTTTTTGTCTACTGACTGTCGAACAGAAACTCTCCCCGCCCTCGATAGTAGAGCAAATCCACAGCACGTGTGTTTTCCTAGTCATGGTGCGTCCGTTCTGTTGATGAATCAGTGTCCAAGTACTATGTAATAGTCATCTCAGACAATCGCTTCTGGCCCTGATCCCACATTCGGACTATGCCTGCTCTACGTTCTTGCATCGTTGTATCTGGGCCAATACCGCAACACCGGCTGGCACCATACCTTCCCATGGATCGCACTCATCGTTTCAGTTGCAATCCTCTGTGATTGGGCTGCGGGGAAGGTGAACAAGAACAGAATAGTAGCTCTGTCGGAGAAGGAGATGGGTGACAAGGAGAAGTGGCCTGGGATGATACCAGTGGACAGACAGGTAATAGTATAAACCGTGGATCTTAGAGCTAGATGGTTTTTTTTTCGTTTTCATATATTTTGGGCAATGGGCCGTATAACTCAATCAAACATGCATCATCAGGCTCTCTTATACACATTGCATCGCCTTTTGCCGACACCACAGTGTTTTGGTCCGGAACGCCACATATATCAGAGACTCGCTCTGTCACTTGCCGGCTCATGAATAAACGATAGCATCCGTAAGGATAGTGGCGATTCAGATGAGGACGCATTTCCCCTCTTCCCGCCCTGCTTCCTTATCAAGCCGCCGGGATGACTAACTGGGATTCCATCCCGATTGCCCAAACTCCGAACTCCTGACTTGTTGCCACATTCTGCATCATTTTCCAGCCGTCGAAGGAAGCATTGAGCTAGCAGATTCTGTCTTACAGTATGAGGCTGGAACGAACTATCCCCCTGGGCGATGCATTACTACTCAGCCGGTCCTTCTGAACGTGGGTCGTTATATCGGCCATATCTGCCTGCGTCTCTCCCTATCGGTGCTCAACGGTTGTACATAACTCGTTAGAATTGGGAAGCACCTCTTCGCGTCAAGCTTGCGCTTCTAATTTCAAGTACATTTGCAATTATGACCACCAGGAACATTATGAACATCGGTCGTTCTTGCCAATGGCCACCTATGGCCACGATCGTTACTTTTGGAAGTGTGGCGCAGGGACATCGTGACTTGGCCGACCTCAGATTCTAACTTCAACCCTCTGGTCTTTCGTCTTTGACCGGTTCCCGTGTTCCTTCTATGACTATCTGCCTCTTGAAGAAGCGTACGATCGTCTAGTGCTAGTTTTCACGCCAGGTCCATAATCATCTCAACGCTTCTCCTCGAGCTCCGCCTTGTATAGTAGCATGGAATCATCTGCGCCCAACGATTGCTAGCGTTGGAAGTACAGCTTCTACAAGGTCAGCTATTCAGGCGAACTTGAAGGTTTGTGCCTGTCCTCAGCCAGTGCCCAGTGGTCGATCCCCCTCTTTCCCCCGAGCCGGCACTTCCGCGATGGACGCCCAGCCCCGAAGCACTTGGGCCACGAAGGCAGCGCTGTATCCTCGCTTGTGCAGTTCAGTCGAGCCGCTCTAGTTCAACGTGAATGACACAGTCACTACAGCTGCACGGCCGCGATACTTCTCCTGGACCGGGATAGACCCCAGTGTCCCAGATCCCCAATGCGCACAATACCGTCACCGGTGAATGGTGCAGTCTTATCCAAGGTTCAGTGCGCCCGGGAGCCAATCGCATCCTCGTGGCGTTTCCTTTACCATCTGAACAAAGCAAGCGAGCACATGCGACATGTATGTATTTTTATATAGATATGGGCTGGTAAAAGAATGGTCAGGCATGGTACGCGGGTAATAGGTAATTTATGTGGTCTCTCTAGTCTTGGGCAGCATCTAGTCATGTACAAATGTCTATAAGAGTTCAAGTTCGTGCGGCCTATAATGAATGTGGATGGAGTGAAAGGATGGATGACACAACGTGGACTGGACGAAAAAATCAGCCTCGTTCGAACGCATTGTGGAGTGGAGTGATTGTGTGAATGTGCGCGCCGCGTGTGAGCTCGATCTACTTGGAGACGGGGGATGGCAAAGACCGCGCAGAGGGTTCCGACCGAACCACTCGCTCTGTGGATGGATCGACTTGAGATTGAGACTACGGGAAAAAGGCATGTTCACTCACTAGCCATGGTGGGCGGCTTGAGCGGGAGCCCGCGGGCCAGACGTTCAGCGTTGGTCATGGATGCGGGAGCTGCAGCCACTCCAACACAGCCGAAGGCGGCAACAGTGAGAGTGAACAGGATGGTGAACTGCATGATGAACACTGATCTGACTGCTGGGGCGGGGGAGTGGACGGCCAAAGAGATGGGAGTTTATCTCTAAAAAGCCAATAACACGCACAAGCGGGTTATATACACCGAGCGGGTATGACATAGACGCCATTTTGTGTTTCACGAAAAAAAAATTGAAATACCGGATCAATATGATCAGCCCCCTAAAATAGCACCATAAAGCAGGTAGGGGTTTCCTGGTGGCTTTTTCCGAGGTGAGGACAAGAGGACGAGTGGGGGGCACGAGATGAGCAACAGATCCTCTAGACGGCGCGCAGTACTGAGTCTGTACAAGGTCGAACTTCAACTGACAAGTGGCGAAAAGAGAGCACGGAATTCCCCATTGGGAATGCCGCTGACGGCAAGCAAACAATGATGTGGGGTGGCTGTGCTGATTTTCTAACTTCCACTTCAACTACCATGGCTGCAGCAATTCGACGACTCGCGACCAGTGCCGGCGCCAGCGCCTCTCGGTAAGCGTGCATTTGACCTTCCAGACGCGTTCTTACCTCTCTTTTAGCTCGAACGTCTTTGTACGTTAGCCTGGCGCACTTGGCTCTTCGCCGACTGACGTGTCTATGTTTAGTTCGACGTTACAATCAACGCAAAGCCCGCCGGACGCATCACCTTCAAGCTGTACGATGAAACCGTTCCCCGGACGGCGAAGAACTTCCGCGAACTGGCTACTGGCGAGCACGGTTTCGGCTATGCTGGCTCAAGCTTCCACCGCATAATCCCTCAGGTATTGCCCGCCCCCTCCGCCTCGTCACCGGGCACCGGCTTACACGCGCTCCCCTCTAGTTCATGCTTCAGGGAGGTGACTTCACCCGCCACAACGGTACAGGCGGCAAGTCCATCTACGGTGAAAAGTTCGCCGACGAAAACTTCACCCTCAAGCACACCCGGCCCGGTCTTTTGTCTATGGCTAATGCTGGCAAGAACACCAACGGTGAGTATAACACATTCTGAGAACAAGCCGGGCACGCGAAGACATGATGTTTTCGTGGGGCACGCCGCGTCAGAACTTTGTCGACCCCAAGCTGACTTGACTTCCTCAGGTTCGCAATTCTTCGTTACCACCGTGCCAACACCATGGGTACGTGTCTTATGACTCTCCGAACCATGGACTATCATTTAACAACACTCCTTTTCTTCAGCTCGATGGCAAGCACGTTGTCTTTGGCGAGGTTGTCGAGGGCTTGGATATTGTCACCGAGATCGAGAAGCAGGGGAACCCCAATGGCACCCCCAAAAGCAAAGTCATCATCGACAAGTCTGGCGTTGTAGATCAGGCCTAGATTCAAACTGTCTGTCTTTCAATGCAAACATTTGGTTCATTTTCTTCGAAGCGTTTACGAAGTAACGACTTGTCGCATCTTACTCCAGAAATCACTAGATTTCAATGCTGCTTCAACCTTGAATGAGCAATCGAGTGCTCAATCATAAGTTAGTCGACGCCAAAATGAGACGTAGCGCTTGCGTAGTGCAGCGTAGCGTGGAAGGCCGTTGTATGGAAAGGCTACACGGAAGGTGAATTTGAGGCGCATGAGATTGATACAATTGTGAACAGTTCTTCTCTTCAGTTTCTCTAATCTAACCGATGCCTATGATCTGACTAGATGGCATCGTAATCAGTAACAGTGTCGTAGAACTCAGAAATGATTCTCTTCTGGGCATCAGCGCCCTTCTCCTGCTCGGTATCGCCAATAGCGCGCACAACGATGTACTTTCGTCCTGTGAGGATCTTCTCACCGACGTCACCAAAGAGTGGCGAGTCCTTCAATTCAGCAAAGTCTTTGTGAGATCCAGTGACTACCGCGCCTGCCTCCTGGGCAATGATGACTCCAGCCGAGACATCCCATGGCCAGCACCCGATCTCCCAGTACAGATCTAGCCCGCCTTGCGCGACCGTCGCAAAGTTCATCGCCGAACTTCCAAGGGAGCGCATAGCGTGCACCATCCGTCCGCCCTCCACCGAAGAGTCTCCAGCCAACTTGTGGAAACTTTCAGAGCGAGCAGTAAGGGGCTTCTTGGCGCGGTCGTTGCCCCACTCTACCGCGATTTGAGCGTGATTGAGTGATGCAAGGGGTTTTGGCGCCTTTGCAATAGGCAATTTGCGCGGGGCGCCGCCACGGGTGGTCAGATACGACCCGAGGCCTTTGGCGCCGGTGTAGAGGAGGTCTAGGAATGGGTTGTAGATGACGCCGAGGACAGAGTGTCGCTTGTAGATGAGCCCGAGCGAGATGCAGACCCAGGGGAAGCCGTGGACAAAGTTGGTCGTTCCGTCTGGCGATGTTCAGATCATCAACGGCGCGTGGCAGAGTGGGGATGGATGCGCACCGATGGGGTCGACGCAGAATGTGGGCTCGTCGGTCCATTCGGGACGCGATCCGGCCGCGTATGATTCCTCCCCGATGCTGTGGGCGATGATGAGCGCCAGCGAGAGGATGGCGGGACGATGCGCACAATTTGAAGGTGGGATAAGCCTCCGATATCTTCTTCTTCACGAGCTCCTCGACCTTGACGTCGTACTCTGTGACGAGATCGACCGAGTTTTTCTTTTCGTCGACGTTCGAGCCAGCGAGCTGGATGGCCTCGGATCCGGCGAGGATGACCGCGCCGGCCTCATGGGCGAGCGCGACGGTGAACTTGAGAATCGAATCGAGGTCGAGGTCGGACATTTGTGGTGGTGAAGACGCAGGCTATCGATCAGTCCGACATATAGCCGGACACACAACACACGTTCACGATCGTAAGATTCGCGAACAATGGCGATTTGACAAAGCTCTCGCTACAAAACTGAGAAAAGTACGTAGAATAAGATGTTATAGTTCATCGGATACCTGGGCCATCTTATTCATTTACTCTAGAGTAAATCGAGCATGCGATCCTTGAGGACGACATGAACTTTATGGTGTCAAGGTGTAGATCAAGGACTATTGAGGCGCACAATTTCGAGTATAACACTGCGAGGGAACCAAGTGGTAAAGAAAAGAAGTCATTTGCACACCCTACATATCTTACATTGACCCGAGTGCTTCCCGTCATACTACACTACACACCTTCACTTCCTTCCTCAAACCAATTTGACACCTTTGATCAAATCGGCACCCTGTTCCGCAATAACATACACCGTCGCCTGGGAATGACTGGCGAAATGCAGCGGGGCAATGCTCAGATCAATCACCCTCAAATTCTTCGTCCCATACACCTTCAACTCCGGATCCACCACACCCTCCTTCTCCCTCGGCAGCATAGCACACGTTCCCGCAGGGTGGAACGTAGACCCCAGGCACTTCTTGATCCACGCCTTGATCTCCTCGTCCGTGGAGACCTCCACGCCGGGGTTGTACTCCTTCGCTGCCCCGAGGAACTCCTTGAGAGGCGAAGTCTGCGGGATCTTGCGCAGGAACTTGAACATCTCAAGGAGCGTCTCCAGATCGATGTCCTCCTCAAAGTAATGTGGGTCATACGCTGGGTTGACGCGCGGGTCGCTTGACGTCGCATGCTACAAATTTCAATGAGCACGAACGACTGTGACTATTAAAGGAGGAAAGAGGATACGCACGACAGTCCCTCGAGAGAACGGATAATTTTGTGCTCCCACAAAGCTGATATACTGCTTCCCCTTCTGTGGGGGACGAGGCATGCTCCTAAACCCTGGGACGATGATCGTCTCATACCCCGGTGAGCCATTCTGCATCCTCTCCATTTGGATCTTGTACTGCTCCTTCAACCCAGCAGGAATTGAACGTCCTTCTCCGGGTTTATAATTCTCGTACAGAGCCGGAGCACGGGACGACAGGCGGGAGAGGGGGCTGAAGGATAGTCCATTGATACCCATGGTGTGCACACCGGAAAGCTGGAGGTGTAAGTCGGAGTGCTTAGCTGCGAGCTCGGGATCGCGAAGTAGGTCCAGAGTATCGGTAGTGATAGTTTCGGGCAGTTCTGCGTGTGATCATGAAGTAATTGCGAAAATATCACCCAACCGATGCACATACCGAATGAGATCCCGACGTTAGTGTGATCTTGCCAGTTCTCACCCACGCCTGGGAGATCCAACTTCAGAGGCACGCCAATGGACTCGAGAACGTCTTTCCTCCCGATTCCAGACAATTCAAGGATCTGCGGACTCTTCAGGCTCCTAATATGATGGTCAATATGGCTCAAAATGCTTCGATAGGTACTTACCCGGCCGCGAGAATAGTCTCCTTCTCGGAATTGACGACATACGTCTTGCCGGAGTATTCGAATTCGACGCCAGTTGCCTGGAGCGGACCTTGTCCGTCTTCGAAGATGATTTTGTTCACAGCAGCATTGACAAGGACGGAGAAGTTCTCGCGAGTGGCGTTAGGCTCATAGTACGCTGTGGTGGAGTAGGTACGTGTGGACGTCTTCGGATCAATGGTGTTGGGGATGAGGAACGCGCCATCGGGGTCACCGGTGAGCTATTACGCATGTGAGGTGAAGAAGGTGAGAAATGAGGGGAAGCTTACAGGCCCAGCAGCTTCAGGAAGTCCTAAATTGAGGAGAGACTTGGCGACGATGTCAGAGACTGGTTGGCTGAGATAACAATGAACGAAATACCTGATGCGCTTTCATCTCAAGCTCTGTCATCGTTTTGAGATGAGCTGTCCCGAGGGGACCTTGACGCCCGACGTTCCATTCCGCCAACTTGAGCTCGCGCTTCAGCTGTTCCTCGGGATCAAGGTCGACGAAACTAAGAACACAATCAGCAGCGTGTCTTCCCACAGAAATAGACCCACCCTTCCGACTTGGCCATATACTTCTCATAATTCTGCCAGTTCCATCCCGGGTTTCCGAGTCGCTCCCAATCTGATACATGATCAGCAAAAGCCATCCATGTGCAGGATATGATTAGCTGACCATCAATGTCTGATGCGGGCGGTTTGGTCCAGCAGAGCAGGTTGATGCCCGAGCTTCCTCCTAGACCTTTCCCTCTGATCAGACATCAGATCACCAGCCGCGAAGAACAAGGACCCAAAGATGACGCACGAGCGAAGAGTCATCACGAGCCCATCCGAATGCTCTTGCGGAACCTGTGCGGACATTCAGTCAACGCCTATAACCGTTGAAAAGGTCTGTGGGGACGGACAGTGGTGAACGCCCAATCGTACGCTGGCTTGTTGAATTGCAGCCCGAACTGACCGGGACGGACTACATGAGATTAGTTTTGAGAAGAAGACCGAGTTTGGGACGAACGCAGAAGGTTATCTTTAAGGTTTGCTGGGCCCGCCTCGAGGACCAACACGGTCGTTTTGGGGTCCTCCGAGAGTCGAGCAGCGACGACTAAGCCGGCAGTTCCGCCGCCTAAGTGTATATGATGTGAACCAAAGCGGGCATGTAATACGCGAACACTAACCGATAACAACATAGTCGAAGCTTTTTTGAGCGACGTCGTCGATGGATACAAGAGGCATGTCGATGTGGGTGGAAGGCAAGAATGATAAGCGGCGTCACTCGAGCCCGCGGGGCTTTATACTATTGGTATGCGATCCGCGATGCCGCCGAAGCCTTGGGATACGATTCTGATTGTGTTTTGTGACAGACGCCATCTTATCTGCATCAGTCGAAGAGGCAAATGACTCGAGAATTCATGATGTTCATCTGCGCCGATGGTGATGGCTTTGAATGATTGAGGTGTTCCAAAGTTCTCGTGCATGTTGAGATCCACCCATATCCGAGTCAGTATTACGATAGTACACAGCGATTCTGGAGATTATCATCAGTGGTGGTAAACTTGGGCCAGCAGAGTGTTGTCTTACAGTACACTAGATGGGAACCAGAGCCAGAAGACTGAAATTGGGATTCTTTCCCTCTTCCAACTCGATGAAACGGCGCACAACACTCAAACCCTTCTCGCCGAGCAGATCACCATCATCGTCCAGTTTGACCTGCTTGTCCAAGGGTCCGTTCAAGTTCCCGTTCATCTCGAAGACGTGATTGTTCTTGCCACGAACAAACGCGACGTAATGACGACCGGGAGGCTCCTCGTCATCCACATGAGGCGCCGCCGTACAGCCTTGCAATGCGGCCTTCTTGTGGGCCTCGGCAAGGATGACAGACGTCTCGAGGACCTTGGCCCGTCCATCGGGTAACTGAGGAATGGAGCGCTCGAGAAGGTCGGCAAATGTGGCAGAAGAAGCTGTTGGCAATTGTTGGCTTGTGTTCTGTTGATGCATCATTCACGGAAGGGACATACGAATCAGATCCCGGGCTGTCCCATTGGAAAGCGCATGTAGGATGGCGTACAGCCCACAGGCCGCGTGGATGGTCTGCCGAAACCAGATTGCGTCCTCGGTATCACCGCTGCCTGCGTACGGCTTCAAGCCTTGGATTTCGCGCTTCTTCTCCAGCTCGGCCTTGCTGTCGCCAGGATAGATGAGTACCAGCGAGTGCACTGGGCGGGCGACCATTGCGAGGAGATCAGGCTCGTCGACGCTGAGGACATCTTGGAACTTGAGACCGGTCACGCCAAGGTTGTGGATGAGCTCGGTGAAGACGTCGGGATTGGATTCGAGTGGTATGAAGCGTATCGGGCGCTCTGTGTCGTATATCGGAGATGGCTGTAGCGGGCTTGGGTGTGGCGCACCTGGATGGGACGCCATGACAGAGCGGAATGAGTCGTCTTGCGGCTACCCACGTCCGTGGCTGGGTAGATTTCTTGCCGCATCGTTCGGCACAGACAGGTTGATCAGGTGGCAGGCCGTGACGTGGAGAATAGCGGGATGTTGGTGATGGTGGTCGGAAGGGCGGGAGATGGCGGGGACAGATTCGATGTCCGCCGCGTACCACGTGGTTGACGCGTCTCGCTTCCGCGCCATCACTTCACCGCTTCATAACACGGTCCTTGACACTCACACCATCCCAGGCTCAAAGCTTTCTCTGCTTACGCGACGGAATCTCATTCGGCGAGGCCTCTCCACCGGACACTCGAGTCCTTGATGAAAGCCTTGCGCACCAGCACTACCGTGTCGAACGAAATTCTAGCGCTCTATAACACTGGAACCTCACTGGAAACTACGGGATAAGCCGTATTCCTTATGCTGCGGCTCGGATGCTGCTAGAGCAGCTAGCAGAGACCCAGAAAATCATGCTGGCCTTGAACGAGCATCGCCGTCAGCGAGTTGCCTCTCTGCGGCCAGACCGTCTACCGTCCGAACGAGTCTGGGAGATATCCAAGTCGGATTCCGCTGGTCTCGAGCTCCTACTCTTCAACAATCAGGTGCACGGCCATTTGCCGTTACTCACACCTCTATCTCTCCAACGGCTTCCTCTTCAGCAGCTCAACCGTCTGTTCAGTTGTCGTAATTCCACTCCATCAAGCAAAGCGGCAGTGCCTTCAGTATTCGACGCACTGCTCAAAGTTTACAAGGTAAGACGTCGTCTGTCACTGGCTCTTCATTACGCCTGGTGCTGGAGGTAGCCAGAGGTCGTGCCAAATTGGAGTGCCGCTACACTGCGCGATTGGTTGGGATTCAACTCAACACTGAGGTTTTTCACGTTCGCATTTCCATGTTGATACAATCATGTTCAAACATATATAATACAAAATTGGTGTAGTGATACAAGATCGTGTGGTAGTACATACAAAGTTCGTGTGGTGGTACAAGGTCCGTGTGACGGTACAAAGTCCGTGTGATGATACAAGGTCCGTGGCAATGGTACAAGCGCGTGCGCCCTATGCAACGCCACACAAGGGGTGTACAATCTTCTGCGACCCGGAGAGCTCGACCGACCTAGTTCCACCGGGTGTCAATTCGTTTCACAAGTTGAAGCAATATCTGCTGTCAACCAAGCCACCGACGAAGCAAGGATGATGCCCCTAAATCGACGCGGGGCGAGGTTTTACGGGTGGCCCATTCAAGAAGGACATGCCCGGGACCCTCACAATTTCAGTGCCGGATGCAGTCATTTGCAAATTCTGCCTCGCAGGAGTGGTGGGCTTGGAGGGCTTCGCCGTACTGTAGAGGTGCCTATAGTAAGCTTCGAGTTCTCGCGAGGAAACGAGATGAGGTACTCACAATCGGGAGCGCTTTAGCAGAGCTGAGGTGCTTCTCGCACACGCGCCAAGAGTCGAGCATAGGAGGGTATGCAATCGACGCGATGCATAGTCGTCGAACGCCCGGTCACAGGCCTGGCAGTGGGGGTGGTTTACAGAGTTGTCGAAATGCAACTTCAATAACTCGAGAGACAAGAAGGTTCGGTCGCAGGAGGCGCAGTAGTAGGTGCGGGGTTGCTCCTCAGGACCGCGAGTCACGATGGTGGTGGAGGTGGACATCTTGGTAAGGATGAGCGTGTGAGTGATGTGGTTGCTGATGATGGTTGAGTGAAGAAAACAAACTGACGATGAGAGGGTTTTTATATTCTTCGGTGAGAGCGGTGACATCACCAGGTAAGGCTGTGCGATCCAGGATGGTATCATAGGAGTAGTTGACTCGGAGGCGATATCACCGGGAATGGCCTAGGAGCCATTGAGCTTTGATAGTTGAAGTACAGAGCACAGGTCCGCGACTGGCTAGGGCTACAATGCAATACAGGTAATACATATACAGTACCAAGCTTTTCAGTATGATGGTCATTGGTGGGCTCAAGAGGGTAAGCATTTCGAGAAACGAGATGTGTGGCGCGACCACTTGCCAATGGATTTGACGTGTGGTTCAAGATCGTAAGCCCCGCGGACCTCGGATACAGCACGAAACAATCCACTCCGAGACACAAAGTCGAATTTGTACCGTTGGCGGCGCGCTACTCTTCGTAGTATATTCGAGAGCCTGATATTGATTTCAGTAGAAGTCAGGCCGCCCAAGGTTCAGCGTGTCTAGAGCCCTGAGTAGAGAGAGAGAACATTGGGAGGTGGCACCTAAAGGAGCACTAAGTCTATAATGGCGGTGAACACGTTGGTCTCAGTCTGACGAAGTGGGAGAAGGAGGGTACTAGTACGTCACCTGAGGTTAGGGTCTACATTCCCCTTGACATTCCCTATTCCGAGTTCATGCCTGGGTACTGGGCACCTTGAGTAGTTATGGCCAAGCGCTGACCAGACGCACGAGCTCCTGTTCTCGCTGGTCTCTGCACATGCTTGTACCTCAATCCCTCCGGATCCAGCCATTGTACATTACACATTCAAATCTTTGTTATCCCGTCTGAGTATGTCGTACAATGTCTATAGAGTCGCATTATGATGCTCGTACTATGTATATCGTTCAGATTCTACATCCAACCAACATCAAGCAGAATTTGAATGCTCAAATGCTATCTCGAGCCATAGCTCCCCCAACCCGGTATTATGAAGAATATCCTGCAAAGAACGCGTCAACCCAGCTTCATGCCTGATAGATGCACAACTCACCATCGCAACCTATCGGGTCGGAATATATGGAACGTCACAAGCCAAATTACTGACGACGAACATCACCCGTCAGCAAATAGCGCGTAAGAACAAATCACAGACGTACGGAGCTCAGAATACGTGAAGAATCCCAGAGCGCCTCCTTTGGCGCCTGCCTTGATATAGCGTACCATGTCTACCCACAGCTTCATGTCCTTCGGAGATGGACGCGCTGCTGGGTCTCTCAAGAGCGTGAGGAGGATTCGTGTGTCTAAGCAACCTGTCAGTTGGCAAGTTGACCGGACTAGTCTCTTGGCGTACAAATCCCGATGTGGCTTGTAGAGATCCGTGTGTTAGAAGGTTGCGAAGTACAGCAATCACAAGACTCACAAATGTCCCCTATGAACACGCTATCAGTGCCAGAGAATGAGGAAGAAAGGAGAGCAACTCACAGGGTCCCGAACGCATTGACGTATGCAGAATTCGTTGTGAGGATCGACCAATCTTCTGTGCAGAAGTTTTGAAGGTACAAATTGGGCCGCTACACAAGTACCATCGATTCGTTGTCACACCAACAACAGTGATGGTAAACCTACATCATAATCTTTTGGGAACAAGGTCTCCTCATCGTCAAAGAAATCAAAGGTTGGCTTGTTGAAGCCAGTGGCCAGGACAATCAGGTCAGCTTCGATGACCTTTTTGGCTCCTTCCTCCTTGTTGCGATCATGGAAGACGACGCCCTTGCCATCATCACTGAAACCCAAAGTATCGCCGCGCACGTATCTGCATCGTCCTGCGCGAACGTGATCGAGGAACGTGTCGTTAAGAACGGGAGTCCCAGTGAAGAGGCCATTCCCATCGCCTGTAACCGGAACGAGGTCTTCAACGCCGTGGTAGTGGATACGCTTGAGGAAGCCTTCCCAGAGAAAACTGCAGGTATCACTAGAGTTGAGCGATGGTTCGGAAGAAAAAGGGGATCCTATACCTCAGAGGCATCTCTCGTCCGAACGGCTGGGCAGCAATCAAGGTATCTATAAACCAATTTCGGGGTATGATCCATTTATCGTTTCTGGCAAGCACTAGGACCTCAGGTGGCGGATTCTGGTATTGCTTCTCTGGAACATTCGATGAGGAAAGAATCGCCAGAAAGATGTAGTTCTTACTTGTCCCATAAATGTGATCCATGACCCACTCGACGCCTTCGACAGCACTAGCGCCACTTCCCACGACAACAACCCGGTTCATGTTGCGCACAGCACCCTCATCCAAAGTGTCGAGGTCGGAAGAGTGAACGATGATAGGTTTCTGTGAGTCACCGTCGTGTTTCCCTTCAGACTTCGGGGAGTCAATTTGGGCGTCCATGTAGTCCTGCGCCCATTTCGGATACATGGGAGACCCACATGTACCGATCGTCACGATGACCGCGTCGTAGAGCGTTGACTCATCGTTGTTGATGATCCACCGGCTGCGTTCCGCGTCTTCCTGGCCCTCGTACATTTCCTTTGGTGCGCGCTTGACGGAAGTGACCGGGGTCTAAAACATGTGGCGTGAACACGGTGAAGCACGCGACAAGATGGAATACCGACGTTGAATTTGGTACGTTTTTCAAGGCCGTATTCGCGCCAAATCCTTTCAATCTCTGGAAACACGGTCAGCTCGGAATACGATATTTGATTGCGAGATACATACGATCAAGAATTTCGTCGCGATATGGGAACGCGGCTTCCCACAGAAGAGCAGGATGAAATCTAGCAGCCACATGGTAAGCCTTTGAAGGTACAGTAGCACCGTATGATCGTACCGATATAGGATAGAGTTCAATTGCAGACCGCTCGTCCGATTGACATTTCTCCATATACCACCCAGGCCTTTCTCCTTCGATCTTTGCTCGAATATTGTGACATCAAAGTTGTGGCTAATACAGTGACTGAGGGTCGCGTTAGACATGAAGGGGGTGACAGTGAGTCGACGCTCACGCTGCACTAGACACTCCGCTCAAGCCAGTACCTATGACAGCGATCTTGCCGTATGGCTTAGTCGGGAAGTCGTGAGAGGGTGGTAGAGGCTATGTGATGTTTAGCAGTGAGATGGACGCAGCAGTGGACTCCGTACTGGCTTGAAAAGCGCTATAAAGATCTGTTGAAGAGCAATATAAAAGACAATCCCAAAGAGCTGCACCCAGGTCCATGGCAAGAGCCAAGTGACGCCGGACTGTTTCTCGCGTGTAAGCCGCGCAATTGCATTGGCGTAAGGGGACATGGTGAGGAGGTAGGCTTCCGTGACGCGAAGTCGCCAGTTTTATATGAGACTTGAGTCCTCAATACTTCTGGACATTGAATGCAGGCCGTAGTGTTCCATCATCAATGACGCATAGCCGTCCGCAATCACATTCAACGCAAAGACATAGGCGAAGCTGCTTTCATGTGAAGACTGTCCGATCATGGCCGTGGTTGCGGTGAGAGAGCAAAGTGCGATCGTCGTCAATGGGCCTGGCGCATCAACTTCCTCTTTGGGAATTATCGGCATACCGAGTCGGGTTCAGATTTGGTTCTATGCACGGTTGTACTCTCGCGAGGGGCAAATTTGTGACGGACAACGGAGGGGACGATAGGTACACGAGCTGAAAATCGTTTGGGATAGCAGTCACCATCATGTACGCTATGTATAGACAAAACTAATGATGTTGTCCGTGCCGTACTTCTACGTCAATACCGTTACCATTCAATTCTTTCTCCACAGTGCATTCTCAGCGATATGGACAAGCCCCCGCCGTGTGTCTACCTTAAGCGCTTCTTTTCTGATCAGTAGCTAGCGGACCTTTCATGCCTGTAACACCGAGTGTATTGGCTACCACCGCACCGGCATTTGATACCCAAGTCGATGCTGCCAGATAAAGACGAACAAAGGGGATCAAGGGAGGGACGAGCAAGGCCATGAAATCCTGAACGCGTCCAATCAGTACTAAACAAAGTAAACTGGAAACTACCTACGTCTGGATGGTAGAAATCCTCCTGGAAGGCGATGTAGTGGAGACCATCAACTTCTGTTAGTGTAAAATGAACGATAAGGCTATGAAAGTTCGTTCGGTCGGTCAAACTGCATGCCGATATGGTAAATGTAGACCAACCGTGCAGGGATAGGTCTAAACGGAGAGAGGCGTATATGAAAGCGTTGTACGACATCGACGACAAGCAGATTCTCCTCCTTGTTGTACGCTAGAGCAATGGTGAGAAGATCAAGCTAGCGGTCTCCGCAAAATGTACAAACCGAGCACCTTAACTTCTGCGTCGACTTTCGGAGACATTACTCGGTACCAGCTGGAGTGAGACGTGCGTCAAAGCTTGCTGGGAGTGCTTGCATTCAGCAACTCACCGGCATATACCCAACAGGCGCTCCCTCGAGCCTGGACCGGGCGTCACTGCGCATACAGGATGTCGAAATCCCACGTCTGGGGTCAGATATCGATGTACGGTCGCGGTCTGCGCTTCGGAGGAGGGCGCCGCCCATAGAATTTGGGCAAAGATGTCGCCTATTTCACGAATGGGGTCCTGCATGACCTGGGAAAGGTGAAATGGTAAACGCGCTGCAGTCACCGTTATTGGAGAAGAGTTAGACGGTGACATCATGGTAGACCAGCGGGCACAAGACCTGGCATGTTGCAGTTGAAATTTTGATGATGGAAGTACGCGTCTTGTTGAATAAACTCGAACATCTCAAAGCATCTATCTATGACGCGTTGACCTTGGTTCAGATAGATACTGAGGTCACGACTGCCCCAGTTTGAAGGTGATCCAATCCAATCCAATCTATTCAAATTCTATATAAGTGGCTTTACAGACTACGAAGCGATCAGCGAAATGAATCGAGAAAAGGCAAGCAAAGCGTACGTTGCGATAGCCTCGATCTCAACCAGAACATCCTTGGGCAGCCTGCTAACCTCGACACACGACCGCGCAGGTTTGTGGTCGCCAAAAGCAGCCTCGTACAACGCGTTTATTTTGGCAAAATCGTTCATATCCTTGATGAAGACCTGTTCACAGCAACTCAGACGAGATCTTGGGACGCGATTTAGCAACGCACCGTGCATTTGACGACCTTGCCCATCTCTGATCCGGAGGCCTCGACGACGGCGGAAAGGTTCTTGAAGACCTGTGTTGTCTGCGCTTCAACGCCGCCCTCGACGACGGTCATGGTCGCGGGATCGAGAGGGATGCATCCGGAGAGAAAGACGAGGTTGCCCGCCTTCATCGCCTGGACATACGGGCCAATTGCCGCCGGGGCGTCTGCGCATCGTGTCAATCGCTGGTACTCGGTGGTCTCGCAAGGCTACCCACTGGAAGTGGCGACGGCGGTCAGCGAGGCGTGCGTGGAGACAGACATGGGGCGGCAACGGAGCTGTGGTCGGTGAACGAAGGCAAGACGAGTCAGAGGGCGGAATCTGGCCGCGGCCAGGAAAGAGGACATGGCACAACCGCTTAGTAACATCGGTCAGTGCCGATGGCAACTCTGATGCTGCCCCGCCGCGATACATAAAAGGCAAGTGCGCCCTCCGATCCTTGTGAGACCACAGGAGAACAGTGGAGAACATGGATAAGTTGGAGCAGTACAAGGTTAATGAAAGAGGGTGTTTTGGCCTCGCCGCCTCTGAGAACTCGCTGAAGGATCGTGTAGACCTTTCAAATGTAGCTTACGGTGACATTTTACATTATTGGACTACTACGTAGCACGCAAGGAACTGCGTGTAACGACAACAGAATCCGTCGCACGGATAGCTGGACTGTGGTGCAACCTGCCGGTCTAACAAGATCGAAACTTCTGCCGTCTATCTCATGTCTGTCAACTTATCTATCTGGTCTAAACTGCCGCTGTGTCTATCTCGGCCCATGTACGCCCCATCCCTGCATGATGAAGAAGATCCTTGATATACGCGTCAGCACAGTGCGACAAACAAGCAGACAAGAGAGGCGTACCACCGCAATCTATCTGGTCGGAACAGGTGGAACATCAACAGCCAGATAGCTACGAAACAACGCGCATCAGCGAGGAACGCAGAATGAGAAGTAGAAAGACATACTGAGTTCAGCGTACGTGAAGAATCCCAGAGCGCCACCCCTTGCACCGCTCTTGATGTAGCGAATTACGTCGACCCAAAGCTTCATATCCTTCGGAGACGGGCGTGCGGCTGGGTCCAAGAGAAATGTGAGAAGAATACGCGTATCTGTGGGTGAAGTTGTCAGTAAAGCACGAAGACGGTTGGCTTCATGACATACAGATTCCAATATGGCTTATGGAAAAAGGTCCGTTAGAGACGTCCCACAACCACTGAATCAAAAACTCACAAATGCCCACTGTCGACAAGTGTCAGTTTGGAAGGCGTCGGTATAGACATGAGAGACTTACACAGTCCCGATGGCATTGATGTATGCCGAATTTGTCGTGAGGATCGACCAGTCCTCGGTGCTGAAATTCTGCAAGTAGAGGTTCGGTCTCTGCGACTTGTTAACCCTCGAAGCAGCCAGTTGGATATTCGAGACGTACATCATAGTCTTTCGGGAAGACAGTCTCCTCCTCATCAAAGAAATCAATCGTCGGTTTCTTGAATCCTGTAGCGAGGACGATCAGGTCGGCGTCTATAACCTTTTCGCTTCCATCCTCCGAGTTCCGCTCGTGGAAGACAACACCCTGGCCATCATCACTGAAACGTAGCGTATCTCCGCGAACATATTTGCAGCGTCCTTCACGTACATGGCCAAGAAATGTGTCGTTGAGAACCGGGGTCCCAGTAAAGAGACCGTGTCCGTCATCCGGAACAAGGTCCTCGACACCATGATAGTGGAAGTATTTGAGAAAGCCTTCCCAGAGGAAACTGTGAAAGTACCGCGGAGACGTCAGCAATGGTCAGTGACGACAAAGAAGGATGTTGAACCTCAAAGGCATCTGCCGACCAAATGGCTGGCAGGCAATCAACGTATCGACGATAAAATTACGAGGTAGAATCCATTTATCGCTCCTGGCGAGCATCATGACCTCCGGAGGCGAATTCGTATATTTTGTGTCTAAGAAAGATTGATGAGAAATTTATTGCTTTGATGTGAACTTGTGCGCCTCACCTGTTCCATAGATGTGGTCCATGACCCATTCGACGCCTTCGACGCCACTGGCCCCACTTCCTACGACGACCACTCGCTTCATGTTGCGAACAGTGCCTTCCTCCAGAGTATCGAGCTCAGAAGAGTGGACAATGATTGGTTTCTTTGAATCGCCTGGTTTCTTTGAATCGCCGTCGTGTTTCTGTCCAGATTTGGGCGAGCTGGAATTCTGATCATCGATGTACTCTTGGGCCCATGGTGGGTACATGGGAGGACCGCAGGTTCCGATGGTGACGATGACTGCATCGTAAAGTATTGAGTCGTCATTGTTGATAATCCAACGGCTGCGTTCAGTGTCCTTTTCGCCTTGGAACATCTCTTTGGGGGCGCGTTTGACGGACGTGACTTTGGTCTAAAGACAGGTTTAGTGTGAATAGACGTCGTGTTATGGTGGACCGGTACTGACATCGAACTTGGTGCGCTCCTCGAGATTGTATTCGCACCAGAGTTTCTCGATCTCTGGGGGTTGTGTGAGTCAAGAGGCTGATTCACCATACAATGTGAACGCACGCCCAAGGATTTCATCGCGATGCGGAAAGCCACGCTCCCACAAAACGCCTGGATGGAATCTGAAAGTCGGAAAATAAGCTAGTGATCAACAAGCGATGCACACATGCGTACCGATAGAGGATGGAGTTGAGCTGCAACCCGCTGGTCCTGTTCACGTTTCTCCAGATGCCGCCTAGACCTTTTTCTCGTGATCTCTGCTCAAAGATCGTCACATCAAAGTTGTGGCCAATGCAATGTCTGCGTTGAGTGTAAGTTCAAATAACGTTGCGCGTCAAAGAACGCGTACGCTGCGCTGGATATTCCGGTCATGCCTGTACCTATGACGGCGATCTTTCCAGAGGGTTTGGTGGGGTATTCTGTAGAAGACGGCAAGGTCTACACGGCGTTTAGCAGCCTGGGATGATCGGAATTGGGGAGAACAACGCACTGGCTTGTAAAGCGCGATTATGATGTGCTGCATAGCGACATAGAAGATGGTGCCGGCGAGCTGCAGCCATGTCCAGGGAAGAAGCCAGGCGAAGATGGATTTTTTCTCGTGTGCAAAACGCACAACGGTGCTGGCGTAGGCGGACATTGTGGTGGTAGAAGGCAAAGGCAAGAGAAGATTTGACCGCGATCCATCATTATGACGCAGTGCTCCTCCAAATCGCGTGGGCTGCACTCAGGACCGCGGGGCTGGGATGTTCTGATGTAGACGAGTCGCGACATTGGCCAGACCGCCGAGATGGTCGCGGTTCGAGTGGGCGGAAGAGGCAGAGAGCGATTCGTCACGGTCCGTCACGGTATCAATCATGTGCGCTTGTTGAGGACCCCCGCCAATACGGTTCGAGGTGCGGTCCCAAAACCGCCGAATTTGAGGGAAATTTTTTGGGTATGTTCGATGCAAACCGCCGAATTTGGCACCTTTGAATCGAAAACTACAGTCCCAATGACCGCCGAATCCGACCAAATTTTGGCTATGTGCGAGGCGATGACCGCCGAATTGACCACCAATTTGGGGTCAACTTCTTTGGCCGAAGGAAAAATCTTCCCCCCGCTAAGTAGTGCCCGGAGACAGCGTACCTAATACGGAAGATGACGACGTCGATGTAGAGGCGCCCGAGGAACGGCAGAAGGTCAAATGGGGTGTTTTTGAACAATTTGGAGAAAAATACAAAAAAATGGACTAATTTTCGACGTCTCATGCTTGGAACCGCCGAAAAAGCCCTTTCAAAACATGGGTCCGATGAAAACCGCCGAAAATGGCCAGATTCTGAAAATTTTGGACCGCCGAAAATGGCCCTTCTGAGGATCGGACCTCAAACCGTATTGGCGGGGGTCCTGCTTGTTGATTCTGCCACAACGTCTCCTGTCAGTGTTCGCCAGCATTGGAACGACAGTCCACTGCCACAAGTCTTTCCGAAAGCGCGTCGCGCTGACCTTGATCTTCACTGCCTTAGAAACCCTATAGTTCTTTGAAGGGTGTTGTTCTCAATATTCAATCTGACACTCCTCTTCAGGAACCCATGGAAGGAACCACCGCCCCCAATAAATGCCCAACATGTCGATTGCTACCCTTTGTCCCCGAAGACGATGGCAGAAAGCGCACTCCGCGTATGGAAGAACTCCTCCGCTATAACCATGCTCCGCTCGACGTAGAGCTGGCCGAATTCCGTGCCATGGTCGACGACACTCCCACCATTTTTCTCGACCTCGACGAAAAGGTCGCCCGCGCCCAAGACGTGCTGGACCGTCTCAAACACGCGCGTGCCAAGGCCGCATCCCACCTCGCCGACATGAAATCTCTACTCCATCCCATCCGCTCCATCCAGGCTCCATCCCAAACGAGATTCTGGGCGAGATTTTTAGTCACGGTCTCCACTCGTGGCTGAATCCCGTCAGCGAGGAAGACATTGATTCACTCAATCCTCGACTAGCACCATGGGTTTATACGCGTGTCTGTCGTAGATGGAGAGATGTCTCTCTCGCGCTGCCTCATCTTTGGAGCTATCTGGCACTCGAGTTCGATGCTCGTGGGGACAACATGACCCCACGTCAATTCACATACAGAACAGGCCTCTTCCTCGCAAGATCTGGAAATACCTCTCTCACGGTTGTTCTTGGTAGCGCTCGCGATTCTGAAAAAGTGGTGGAGCATCCAGTCATTCCGCTCTTGGAAGTCACCATACCACGCTGGGCCGGGGTTGCAATCGATTTCTCCATGCCAGCATCCTCACTCCAAACCTTCTCGGGCAACATATTTTCCCGCCTGGCCGTCCTTGATATATCTGACGGCGTGACCAACCCCCCTCCAAATTGACACATTCGATACACCCTTACGAGCTCCCGCTCTCACTGCTCTTTTGTGCCCTAGCACATCGTCCATCCTCGAAACTATCCAGGTTCCTTGGTCCCAGATCACCAAACTTGAACGTTTCCAGCCCAATATCGATAGCGATATATGTGTCTTCTTCCAAAGAATGACCGCATTAACGTACCTCGGAGTAGAGATCAATGATACTTACCACCCTCTGGGTGGTCGCATCCTCGCTCTCCCAACAGTCGAAACTCTGCAAATCACTGAACGCCTTTCTGCCAAGTCAGAAGACTTAGCGGAGTTTGTAACGGGGCTGGTGTTGCTCAGCCTCTCAAAACTCAAGTTGTATTTTCCTCGCGTTGAGGGACGGCCCCTTTGTCTCCCAACATTCCGCGCTTCACCGACGAAGTTGACCAATCTGACCATCCGGTGTGCTATGTCTAGACACAGCGAGAGCACTCAGAACCTTCTAGCCTTCCTTTCTGTCACCACGCACGTTGAACATCTTGTGCTCAACGCCCCAGGATATGACAGCCGATTTCATCCTTGGATTAACCGTACCTTGCGACACGGTCAGACTGCCCAACCTTCGTTACCTCGATATATCTGAATGCTACTGTGATGACTCGTTTTCCGCGCACTTTGAAATCATTTGGGACATGAAAAAAAAAAGGTGTATGGATCTCCAGAAGCTAGGTGACGCTGTAGCGGCAAGCGGTACATCGCCCTCTCCCAGGTCGGGGACAGGCACAAGCGAAGTGCTCAAATCTGGCATCACAGAGGCTGTAGACCCTGCGCAACAACATGCCTTTGCAGGAACCCGCAACCTCTGCGGCAAGGAATGTATCTGTTTAGAGGAGGCGCGCGTGCCTCGATGGATGTATGTTGACAGGGCCGAACGATGGATGAAGATTCGCTCTGCTCTACGCGTGGAGTGTGGGGTGAGTCTTCATGATCTTGACGATGAAGGTGAATCAGATGGAGAGGAAGAGGGCGATCAGGAGGCAGAGACTGGCGGCAATTGATATGGGGTACGACGATCGAATCAATACAGATTTTCATCGATACTTATGCTGTCATTGGGATCTCCTCACCAAGCATGAGCAGTCTCACATTGAAAGCTGAGGACGTCATATACGTACGCCAGGTTCTATACATATAAGGGAGGCTTCTCTCTCAACTCCGCTTTGAGTGGCATCGCTGAGTTCTTTTAGAGAGAGGATCTAAGTACTTGGCGAAATATAAAGCTTCAAAAATCGGTTCGGTCCGAGTCGATTTCGTAGGCCCAACTCTGGGCTGACGCAGGCCGACAAAAGACGCATTCATATATACATACACATCCCAGGATGAATGTTCAGACCGAGCGCGTCCTCCCTGTCACCACACACAGCTTTGTCGACAACCTTGTGTATTCCCGTAAAGTGGACCCAAGGAGGACTGTCAACAATCACAGGATCGGTCATGCGACTTATGCCCAGTGCTTTCAATGTGAATGAATCTCAATATATAGACAATTACAGTACTCCAGTAGGTAGTCTAGATTAATGCAGCGAGGGTCCCTGAGTCCAGTGCAAGCGCTCAGCCACTACTTCTCTATCGAATGTGATGATGTCCGAGTCTTGGTGAAGGCGTCTCCGAGTTCGTTAACGGCTACGCTGGACGTTTCGCTTTCGAGCTCGTCCTCTGGTGCATACCCGCCTGTTCCCTTTTTGTGTTGATAGTACGCAAGGCTAAGCGCAGTGATGGGTGAGGCGAAGCAACAGACTGTCAAGGTCAAGGGTCAGTTCTTCTTAGCCCCGTGACATTCCAATCAAGCTCTTACCAGCTGCAGTCCAGTTTCCGGGGACGATGTATGGCTGATCACTGACTTTGAAGATCCCCAAAGGAACGGTAGCGATGATCACTAAAGTTTGTCACAATCAGTAAACGATGAGGGTTCCTTGAGCGGGACGATACGTACCAAACGCCAGAAAGTTATTCCCACCGCCGACAAAGGATCGGCCTCCAGGATCGCCCGCGAAGGTCTCTTGTGACCTGATTTGCATGTAGATTAGCAAGGCGAAGAGATACGATTTGGGGAGTAGTATCGAACATACCAAGCCCAGAACATGCAAGAAGAGGACTGCAAACAACCAGTCAAGTAGTATAGCTGTACGAGACGCGTGAGTTTTACGTTCGCGGGTCAAATATCTATGCAAAGACGACTTACGAACCACCGACCAGCGCGATGTTCTGGGAAGACTGGCGTTGCGGCGAGGATCATAAGGACGATGCCATTGACTGTCCCACAGACGACAATAACGGGCCAACGACGGCCTCGGAAGACTGTGTCAGAGGCCCAGGAGCCGATGATCGTCAGGAGAATGATGGTGGCGGGCAATCCAGCAGCGTAGTTGTCTGGCTTCGGTCAGCGGGACTTCTCGACGCAAGGTGATGAATTACGCACTGATTTGCGGGATCGTAAAGGAACCTGGATGCCTGGTATTCCATGCTTTGAGCCATAGGGCGAGTGAATCGGACGGCATGAAGCCGACCGCGTTAAAGATAGACAAGCCCCAAAGCATGTACAGCTCGGGGCGCACAAGCCAACTCTTGACTTGAGCCCATGTAAACGCGCCTTGGCGCACACGGCCCTCTTTTACATTGCGATCGCGTGCAAGTTCTACATCCTAGTATCGGCTCAGTATATGAACAAATGCAGAGAGCCCTATTTGAACTTACAGCAGCGCTGAAGATCCAATCTGGCTTTTGACGGGCCGGGATATCAGGAAGGAGGAAGAATTGAGGCAGTAGGATTGCGAGAGATATGCATCCGTCGATGGTGAAGAGCTAGAAGTCAAGTCGTCAAAAGCAGCGTAGTGTAGAAATATTCTAGACGTACCCATTGCCAGCCTTTCATCCCGTGTCGTCCGTCAAGACCAGTGTAGACAGCTGCTTGAAGAAAACTTCCAAACATAGGGCCCGCTGACCCATATGTTAGCGTCGCATTGGCCAAGCAATATGGGTCTACATCTCACCAGAAGTAGCCATGTTAATGATAGCCAGACGGCGACCGAGCTCATTCTTGGTATACCACCCGCCAGCCAGGTAGACGACTATCACAACAGTCAGTGAAATGGACCTTCCGCGGAACGGAGAGAGCATACCGGCAGAAAAGTGGCCACTTACGGGCCCGCACAACATCAGCTACTGATTGATGAGACAACGAGAACACGCACGTCTCAAAAATGCCGAGTAGAGCTCTGAGCACATACATATGTGTGGCGGTCTTCATTCTACACTGGGCAAATGTGACGATTGTCCATGCCAGCTCCAGCATCCTATCACACCAATAGTTCAATGGCCTAATCGCCTCGAAGACGGTCTAACATACGGAATGAGGTATCGAGGATGAATGCGAGTCAGAAGCATCTGGACTGGCATGACACCAATCATAGAGGCCACGGAGTAGACAGTTGTCGCATAAGTAAGCTGGTTTCCGTACAGACTGAGGTCCTCCTTCATCCCTACAAGGTAGGCCAGTCGTCAGAATGATGCTGCTGGTCGTTCGGCGAGTTGTACTGACCGCTAACGTAGGCCGAGCTGAGATTTGATCTGAGTGGAGGAGAGTTGAGGGCATGCTACGACTGGAGAGGATGAGAACACACTTGTCTATCCATTTAATGAAGGTCCCCAAGCACCCAAATACAAGAATGATCAGATCGGCTTTGAGGATCAGTCGTTGTTCCTGTAAGTCCTGAGGTCAGCCTTGTCTCCCCGTGAAGACCTCCCTGATACGTACCTCCTTTGGTTTGTCGAGGGAGTCCTGAGTATCGCGAAGGTATCAGTGTGCACGTTTGCACGTTGATGCTAAAGAGAGACGCACCCATATGTAATTCTTCCAGGACTTTGGCTTGCCAGTACTGTCCACTACGACGGTCGGGGCAACGTGCTCGATGTCGTTCTTGTCGACCTTTACCAACATCGTAAAGTGAAGTCGACGTCGGTAAATGAGTAGGGAGAGAGACCTGGAGAAGGGCCGGTAAATAAGCTCTCCTTTCAAGTCCCTTGTAATTTTAGAATTAACCATGCGCAGGCACGCCGGCGACATCATTGGCGAGCACGCCAGTTTGAACCTGCATTACTCCCGGGACGATTGCTTGCAGTGACAGACCCTGATACTTAGATAGTCACGTAGATAGTCCCCTCTGTCCCCTCGAGCTCGAAGCAATGTGAGTGGCCAAGCCAACCAACCGTAATAGTCCGGCCGTCCGACGTCTAAGCTTTGAATGCAGCAATAGAACAGAGCAATGGCGTGCGAGATAAGTCTATCTGTACCCGATTTCGAAATTGGCTTGGAGCTTGGCGAGTACCGTTGGTGCGAAAAGTCTCGAGGTCGCGTCAGGCTAGTCCAAGTTGCGTCTTTTGGCGTCTTTCGTAGCGGAAATGAGCTGATCAAGGGTTGATGTGGCGTATTCATTGACATCAGATCACGGATCGCAATGGCCCGACGGACGGTGGCGGTGCGTCAATCGCATCAGGAAGCCAAAAGAAAGCCTACTGGGTGCCTTAGAAATCTCCACCCAGTCTGCACCCCACACATACACCTCTTTTTACCCATCCCGAACAACAAAATGGCCATTCAAGTCGAACCTATAACCATCGAAAACGCGCGTACATGGCGAGGCAAGGCTTTCCCCATTGGCTTTCAAGTCAAACCCGTCGGCGATCAAACGGACCTGGTAGTAGATGGCGTTCAGTATCTGGAGAAACTTGCAGCTTCAGGCGAGCTCACTCGGCTACTGCAAGAGCATGGAGCTGTGCTTTTCAGAGGGCTTGGTTCTCCCTCGGCCCAGACGTTCTCGACATTGGTCAATGCCGCCGAGAGAGCTCGAGGCAACACACCTTATGAGCAAGTTGGACTTGCTGGTGGAAGACACATTCAGGCCCCAGAGGTATTCAATGCCAACGATGGCCCAGAAACACAGCGATTCCATCTGCATAACGAGGTGAGTCCTTTCTACACACCCTAACCCTACGATCCTGAAACAGCGCGCAGTATGCCAGATTCACTCGCTTCCCAGGCTTCATTCACTTCTACTGTGAGGTCGCTCCAAACGTAGGGGGAGAATCACCTCTCGGTAACAGCTTGGAGATGTTCGAACGTGTCAACTCTGAATTTCCCGAGTTCGTTGAAGAAGTGCAGAAACGTGGCTTGAACATGAAGCAAATCTACCGAGCGCCGCATGAGAACGATGGAAAGGTGAGCACCAGATGCTTCGAATTGTCACCGCCTGTATGCCGATGTTCCCCAAAGTTCGATTATTTTGACTACAAAGGTGTTGACACGTTTGGAAAGACTCTTCAACCGGGAGACAACGAGGAGACGACGCGCAGGAAGGTGGAAGAGCAGGTACGCCGATTAACCGACGACTTCCGATGGCTCGAAAATGGAGATCTTGAAGTCGTGCAACATGTCCCTGGTACGTACGATTTCTTGGTCCAGAGGCGTTGCTACATCTGAGAATCTATATGACCAGCCCTTCGGCGCATTTTGCCAA
Organism: Strobilurus orientalis; assembly: GCA_019915145.1. Lineage (NCBI taxonomy): Eukaryota > Fungi > Basidiomycota > Agaricomycetes > Agaricales > Physalacriaceae > Strobilurus > Strobilurus orientalis. The sequence continues at coordinate 398,566 of JAHLML010000019.1, read as the reverse complement.
GTGGGGAGCCAAATTGGTTCAATAATCTTTCCAGTTCGTGTCTACAATCACCTGCAGTTTATTCATTGCGCTCACTACCTTGGGCTTCAATAGGCCGCCATGGTACAGCGACTGAGTTCCAAGCTCTTGAGCCGCCATACAAAGGCACCGACGGAAAGACCTGTAAGTGCCTAGACAGAACGTTAAGTGTTTCTGCCTAATGTAGAGGTCGGATCCCAGACCTACCAGCGACGTACAGCGACGGCACCGAGATCCCACAGAGGTATCTTGATCGCCTCGTCGAGATCTCGCGAGAGCTTGAGTTTGATCACAAGTGGGAGGCCGGCGATATCGTGTTCGTGGACAATTATCGCACAATGCATGGGCGGGCGCCCTGGAGTAACGGGCCACGGCGTATCCTGGTTAGTCTGTGGAACGGTCTTGAGGGCACATTGGACGATTATTAGAGAACTACTATCATTAGGTCTCCGAGTAACATACGAGTACGAGACTATCAAGTCCCATATTAGCCCGAAGTGCGGCAAATACAGATTTTTAGCGCTACCTGGACATCGCCTGAACCGCATCATCGCGAGGGCTGTCGCTGGGTCAATCTTGGCTTCTGGCGTATTGCTGGCTGCCTTCTGGGTGTTCACGGCCTCGCGCCCTCGTTGACGGGTTACATTGCTTGTGCTGGTGTGGGTCTGTATTGGACGCGGTGTGGTGTCCACTTCCCGCAGTGACGTTCCTAGTCCGCAGCTCGCGTTGTCTTTGAGGATATGGTGGGTGTCTAGTGTCGGCCCATACGACTTGTACGTACGCTAGAGCTGTCCAGCTCAAGATCGCTGGGCGAGATGATGATCGTGAAAAGAAGTTCCGATAATTGCCGGCGGCATCAAGTACAGGAGCTTTTCCTGCATCGCAACTTGCGCTGTACTGTACAGTGTATCCCAACGAACAACTATCATACTCGCAGCGTCTTAAGTACAGTGTAATCATCTAAGCGGTCAATAAGCGCTCCCAGCAGCCGGAAGCCCGTCGGGGAAGAACCTTTTGAAGAGTTCGGGATAGTGCCTTTGTGCGACGTCTGGGTGACTCCTACCGTGGCATATCAGGACAGAAGTGACAACAACCAAGGTAAATTAGAGACATACTTGACTCGTCCAATGAGGTTAACCTGTCCTGACGTTTCTGTGTCGAACTCTGAGAAGTTGACCGCTATATAGATAAGATGATTATTATTTCTGATGGAAAATTCGGACTAGACAGGCCTCACAATCGGTCGAGGTAAGAATGCCTCTAGCATTTCGAAGCTTGAGGATCTCTTCGGGGACTGAGTAAAATAGGTGGTTCATGAGTCAGGAATAGAGATGTCTTGACAACATCGAGGCACGCTTACAGGTCAATTTGTGGTCTTCGTTGTGAACTCTAACATCGAGCCCGATGTTGTGGAAAAAGGGAACTGAGTATCTTGGACCGCTAGATCCGATGGCAGGCGAGAGGACTCTATGAGAAGTAGCCCGAGCAATCCCTTGTGTGGCGGCTTCCAGAGCTGAATTTGTCGTCAATCATCAATCTTATAGACAGAACGTGCATAACACATACATTTACCGATGTTTATCTACAGGAAGCAATCAGCTAAAGCGGTCGACAAGCGTTGTAAGACACTCACGACGAACGTGCCGTATTTGGGGGGTGCATCGATCCATTGGCCTGCAAGGTTTTGAACCTGAAGACCAGGGTGGTCGGATGCCTGCAAAAGCTGAACCACCATGCATGAGAAACATATGATGCGAGAAACATGAACAGATAATCACTATCGTCACGAATCCAGCATCGTAATGTGGTCCAACACCTTGATCAGACTCGGACCGCTCATTCGCCACAGGGTACTGTACGAGTTTACTCCGATGCTGCATCTTATCGGGTGTGTCGTAGAAGTTCGCAAGACCATCTGGGGGTAGACCCAGCGCTTCAGCGAAGAGACGCACGAAGTCATCGGCCAGTTTCTGCACCTGCAATAGGTACTCTGTATACGTTTCTTTGAAACCCGGAATTAGCTCTTCCGAGGGCCACTGATAATTACACGTTGAGAGTCTTGTAAAAGCTTCGAAGATGTGACAGGCACTCACCTGGGACGGGCCCCAAAGCCTCAGATACTCCGGCTCCCGGGTGCCCACCGGCATTCAAGCGGTGTCGCAATGTCAATCTGCTCTCTCTGGTCCGTTCTTCCCCTTGTCAATTCAGCTCCTAGCGAGTTATAACCCAAGAAATGAGGCGAATTAGCCATCTGTATCCTGTCCTTCTCCTCTTGAGGGAGAGCGAAGAAGCGAGGGATGTATGAGATCAAGCGGTCAGTGACCTTTTGGTCGACAGACGAGTTTGAAAGATAGAGGAATCCGACATTGATAAGCGCGTGTTGTAGTTCCGAGATGAACTGTGGTTTGAATGTAGGATTGGTCGCGAGAGAGTAGTCAAGTATCGGTATGGAAGAGAAGTTTGTCGACTCGGAGGATGTCATGGCTGCGATTAAGCTCAGAGATAGCCTGAAGCTGAGATATTCAATTTCGCGAATGAGGAATCGCGATACGAGATTATGCGATATGGCGCGATCGAGAGAGCTGGTCACCGAATCATTCTGGACACCTGTGGACAGCCTATGGACAACTGAGGACGAATTACGGGTCGGAGTCAGTGTCCGAAGGCTGACATACCGTAAGGGTGACACCTGGGTGACACACGACTCCAGATAAGTCCAGATAACATGACCGGCTTATGCATCGTCATAGGATCATCATTTGCTATTACTATTAGTATTCTCAAAGGCGTTCGGACTCGGAGAGGGCGGTACTTACTTACAGTGAAAAGGGCAAAGATCATCGATGTGGCCGGGGGCCAGTTCCGCGCACACGGCGTGCAATATTTGTTCCCTCGTATAGACCCAACCCCACCTCGAAAATTCTGATTATTGTGCGAGCTGGCAGAGGCATTGAGACACGGGACGCGTGTATCAGGCGGTCCGGCTGGTTGGTGAATGAACGCGTCTCAGGAGAACAGTGATCCTCCGGGTTAAAGTTATGATGATACGAGTCAATGAGATAAGTACAGCGAAATATACAATACAAGCAGATAAACCTACATGCAATCAAATCAGTTTGCAGCAGGAAACAAATTCGAAGGGACAAAGCTCACATTACAAGGTAGGGACTGGGAACCGCGCCGGACGTCCAGTTCCATTCGGTGCATCATACCTAGGCTTTCCATACAATCATCGTAAAGCCATTAACAAGATTGGGAAGCCGCCAGCTAGGTATAGGCCTCTGCCCTGGGCGCTGGAAGGGATTCATGTCAATCTTGTACTCTACGAGTCGCATTGGCGAGGCCCCAACCATATCCAACATGGGCGGGAAGCTCGCGCGCTGCATCTCGCAGGAGTGCTCAGTGTATTCCGTCACCGCGAAGGGCGTTCTCGACAGATGGATCGCCTGGATGACGGGGATCCACTCCTTGTATGCGCATAAACCCGCGTCAAACGCGATTATGCCGTCGGGGGGACCGCCGTATGGGCTGGAGGAACTCAGGATATTGGAGGTCCAGTGAGCGGACGGGTGTAAATAGACTTCGAGGCGTCCGTTGCCAGATTCCTTCGGTGCTTCGTACGCGAAGACTGGGGTGGATGAGGAGGATTTTCCGGCGAGGGATTGGGGAAATGACTTTTTGGCAATTGAGACGAGTTTCTTGACACTCTGACCGAAAAAGACAAGCTTGATGTCATGATACGGGAGAAGGAGGGTTAGCTCGGAGAATCTGATGGTGATGTTAGCGTTGTGATCAGCGATCTAGATGGACCGCACTTACAAGGGGATGTAGTTCAGCTCAACCTCAGTCCCGATGGCATGAATATGGAGAGGGACGCGCTTCTCAGCGCGGCCAGCACTGGGCTTCGTAAGCTCCAGGCAGCGCGTAATGAGCCAGAAGGCACTTAGAGGAAAGCTCATCAAGAGCGCAGCGGGTGATTCCTTCGATAATCCTCTCCACTCGTACCAGCTCTCCCAGTCACTAATCCGCCTATCAATCTCTGTAATCAGCTGTGGCCGCTTCGACGCGGAGGGGAATTGTCGATACGGAATCAGTTTCGCAGGGAGCTTCCATCCTTCGATGTCTGAGAGATGTTCCTTCTTGAGGAGGTCCTTCCCTTCGAGGTGGTTGAACTGCGAGAGAAGCGGCTCGAGGAATTCGCGATTGGATTTCTGGAGGAGAGACGCGGCATCGCCCTCGTTGTCGTGGGGGACATGACCGCCACGATGACTCCAGAAGCCAAAGTCCGAGCCACCAAGCACATCGAAGCGGCCTCGGGCGATTGACTCGCAGAAAGTGCCATCAGACTCCAGGCGCCCCCAAGGGAATTGTAGGAGGATGGCGTGAGTTTCTTCCAAGCGGTCCATATGTTTCTGGTGATGGAATATGAGTAGAAGAATGGGATCAGACGAGTAGAGTTTGCCTTGTTCTCGGCGCAAAGCTGTTTGTGTGTGTAGGCCATGAGCGCAGTTCCTTGATTCCAATCGAGTTTACTGCACTGGATAATCAACGCGTTCATGAAAGAAAAAAATGTGCAAGGAAGGAGTGCTGACCTCCTTACTACAGTATATGACTGACTTGCAGGCAGTGCATCGCAAAACCTTCTTTGGTGGCATGATAAACTCCTTGCAGGACGCGCAGACGGCTTGGACGCTAAATGACAATTCGGGCGGGACGTGCCCAGCCTTCTCCGCCGCCATCAGCTCTTTCGCACCTTGCCTGAGGGAGCCAAAGTAGTCAAAGTCGGGTATACGAGTGGGTAGTCCCGCCATCGTGGCGGAAGATCTTGGTTGAAGTAGTTGAAAGAAGAGGACAAGGCGGCGTGCCTGGATCTCTTCTCCATACAGGGAATTGCCGAACAGGCTACCTCGGCAATTTGAGTAGGTTGCAACCCACCATGACAAAAACGCATTCATATGAACATAGATCGTAGTGAGGACTGCAGAACTTCAATCTTCTCCCCAGTTCAGACCGAGCGCGTCTTTCTTGTCACCACGCACAGCCTCTTCAACAGCCTCGGCGAGAGCGCGCAATGCAAGCGTATCTTCCTCCAGATCCACTTTACGGGACTTGTCAACAATCTCTGGATCGGTCATGCCTAGTGCTTTGTGCAATGCCCTCTCGCGTTCGTGCCCCCGTAACTTGTCGATAGATGACAAGAGTTTGGGTAGGTTGGGATGAGAAGCAAGGACTTCTCGGAGCTTTGGTGATGTAGCTGAAATTTATTGAGAAAGGAGCGGACAAAAAAAGAAAGAAGCATGAGACCGATAGCTTCGTATTGACGAAGTTGCAGAGGCTTTGGATCGTCACGTTCCAGGGGGTCAGGAAATGCGGATGCTTCGGGCACGTACGGCCACATGAGAGATGATAAGGCTCGCAGAGGTTTCGGGTCTTCGAGTTCATCTTCCTTGGAATCTGGCTTGGATTCTAATTACGGCGTTGAGGTTTAGAATGGTCGTTAGATATCCACATACCGGGAGGATCTTCCAATATAGGCGCGGGGGCTTCCGTTGTGCCAGACGGGCGTTGAGCGCCGCAAGAATTGACTTTTCCGCAAAGAGTCAATGAAGAGTTCGAGCACAGTGTCGGGTAAATGACCTTTATGGTCCTTGTAGCAAGCCACGGAGCAGCTTGTGTGGGAATTAGTTGAGTTGAAGTCAGAGTAGATTCACTTACTATACTACCATACATCCAGAGCAGGTGTACTTGGACTCATTTGTTGAACAAATCTGACATGGTGGTCGAGTTGGGCGGGGCATGGTAACCCTAACCCGACTGCCCAGCAATCCTCACCTTGATCGCCGGCGGCAGAGCAGATATGGCACCAATTTCTCACGAACGAACGCGCGTCAGTCGCACACGCAATCGACACCTTCATTTCTCTCCATCATCTGCCATGTTTTTGACGCGTTCGGAATACGGTGCGCCACACTTCACGCTGCAGACACACTCTGCTCACTGTTCTTGCCGCTGTCAGACCGTGGTGTCAACACATTCTCTCCAGAGGGACGGCTATTCCAAGGTGCGACTTCAGCTTGTCTGTCCCTGCCTTATTCTCACAGTTCACAGTCGAATATGCCATTGAAGCTATCAAGGTACTTTCCAGCGTCCGTGTCTCCAAATTTGAGACTCACTCCTGCCCAGCTCGGCTCAACGACCATCGGCGTGCGCACCGGGGAGGGCGTCATCCTCGGTGTCGAACAGCGTATCCAATCCCCCCTTCTCGAATCCTCCTCCATTGAGAAGATCATGGAGATCGACTCCCACCTAGGCTGTGCCATGTCCGGCCTCACCGCCGACGCCCGCACCATGATCGACCACGCACGGGTCACGGCCCAGAACCACGCATTCACATACGACGAGAAGATCAAGGTGGAGAGTGTCACTCAGGCTGTCTGTGATCTGGCGCTGCGGTTTGGTGAAAGTGTGCACGACGAGGAGGCCATGATGAGTCGGCCGTTTGGTGTTGCGCTGTTGATTGCCGGTTACGATGAGCTGGGGCCACAATTGTGAGTTCTGTGCTTTGCAGAGGGAACCCGATTCATGAGCGTGCACGCAGATACCACACGGATCCGTCAGGCACGTCTGTACGATATGAAGCCAAAGCTATTGGATCGGGTTCGGAGGCTGCACAGGCAGAGTTGCAGGACAAGTGGCATTCGGTATGTTATCCCTCCATCTTGCGTCTACACCGTTTCGCTTACTCCCTTTTCAAGTCAATGACTCTACAGGAAGCACAGGCGCTGACGCTACGGGTACTGAAGCAGGTCATGGAGGAAAAGCTCGATCATCACAACGTCCAATTAGCGCTGGTTTGTTCAACCATTAACATTCCATACCCCGACTAATTGAAACGTACAGGTCACTCCAAGTGGTGGTTTCGAGATCTTGAACGAAGTAAAGTTGAAAGCAGCCATAGAGGCTATGTAATTAATAGTGCCAACGATTTTTCTTTTTTCTGGAACCGGTGGAGTCTCCTCTTGGATTACTATCGCTAGAGCACCTGCGGACGTCCAACTTGTAACGTTGGTTTCCTTTTCTCCTGACCCATATTTCTCATTTCTCTCTCAGGGCATTGTGGCTTCAACGACAGCTGAGAGCGACCTGCACATGGTCGGACTTCTTGACCCTCCACCGTGGGCTTGTGCGAAGTCTTCCTTCATATCGCGATTCTGCCTTTGCCATCGCCACACCTCATGTGTATCAGAGTGCAGGCCGCATAGTCCTCGAGTAAGCGATCTAATGTTTATTTCTCGTGCGTTGCGCTGGCCGTATATTCGTCGAACCTGCATTGCGGTAGTGTAGTTGTGAAAGCATCCAATATATGGAGCACTGGGTACCGAAATCTGGGAGACTGGTATCATACGGGCGAGACTGCCACCCAGGCGCTTCCCTCAGCTAACTAGTGGTCAGCTACTCGATAGCCTGCTCTGGCAGTGATATCGAGGCAGACGTCATGGCCGTTGGACAAAGCTGATCCACAGCGACATTTCCGAGCATTGAATGGACTTACAGGTCCTCTGTCAAGGTGGCTCTAAGCTTGATTGCGTGCACGAAGCAGCACGCCACACGGAAAATTGCGCAGCCTGAGTATCTCATACGATGTCTCCCTTTTTGGTGAATGAGTTGTTAGATGTTGATTTCTTACGAGGTTTAGCGTCCAGGACACACTGTACCATCCAGAATAAACCTGTTCCTCTGCCATAGCTGTGTACAAACTCTAAAATATACAATAAGCGGCGTCTCAACGCGACACATCATGTCGCTTCCTTCCCAAGGTCCCACTCCCGCACTGTACCCTTCTTCTTGTACTCTATATCCATGATACTCACACCGCCAGAGTTCCATCGCGCAGCAGCGCCTGTCGCACCTGCACCAGAAGAGGACATCTCCTTCTTCACCTGATCCTTGCTCAACCCCATACGCTCCAACCGTTTCTTCTCCTCCTTGTCCTCCCTGCGCGCCTGAAGCAGCTCAAGCATCGCGTCCCACCCTTCGAACTCGGCATTATTGATCAAACCCGTCGCGGGCACTTTGGGCACAGTAAGTGGCGCGACGTCTAGCCGTGGATCGTAGGATTCCTCAAAGTACTTGTCCATCTTTGAGGGCAGTTGAACGGCAGGCTCGGGACCGGGTGATGGAGAAGGAGAGATGGACATGCGGGACGATATTGCGGACTCCGCAGAAGGGGACCGGCGCTTTGGGGGTGGAGGAGATGGCAATTTGCGGGAACTCCTGGCATTGAGCTTTGTCCGCAGTTCAGACTCTTTGGCCTCAGTACCTCTACCGCGAGAACGAGAACGTTGCCGCTTAGATGGCCGGGGTTCAGGGGTTGGTGTTCGTCTGGGAGTTTGTTTGGCAACAGAGGGTGACGGTGAACAACGTTCTGATGGATGGCGGGAGGCGCCTTCATTGGACCGTGAAGGCGATGGCGATTCCCGAGGTCGAGTGCGTTTCCGGGTGCTAGGCCGTGATTCAGACCGCCGGGATGAACGATGGTGAGAGCGGCGCGAGCCGCTGCCTTCCGCCTGCGCCTCAGGTGCCGCATTGTATTCCTTGTCATTCGAAGGCGAGTCCCGCCGTTTGGTACGATGACGGGTGCTAGTTCGAGGCGATGCAGACCGACTACGCGATCGGTGTGTCCGCCGTGATGAACGATGGTGAGACCTATGAGAACGTCGGGAGTCGTCCTCAGCGCCTTTGCGCTTCGTAGTGGACGACTTATCCCGGGACGAGCGATGGTGCCGCCTACGCTTGTCCTTCTCCTCCGCGTCAGAGTCGACTCCATCCCAGCTCTCCCATTCCCGCCGTTTCCGTTTCCTGTCCGCCGTGCGCCCGTCCCAATGATCCCATCCGTCGCTGGTTTCTGAGCTATAGCGACGTCGGCGGCCGCGCTCATCGCCGCCAGACCGCCGCAGGCGCTCGGCGGCCACGGCCTCCTCTGCTCGTGCTCGCCGCTGCTTGCGCGCCTCCTCCTCCTTCTCTCGCTGTATTTCCTGCGCTGAAAGGGCCTGCGCTCGTAGGATGGTCTTGTTGTGCTCGTCGGTGCTTCGTATGATGGACGACAAGAAGCGCTTGTTAGCCTTTGGAGCATTGCTGTCCGCCCTGCGATGCGTCAGTAAGGCCGCGGTGACGGCGAGCAGTGGCAACGCACAATTGGCTGGAGAGATAGGCGCGTATCCCAGTCTGACTATAGCGTTCCGCCCTCTTCTTGGCGTCTTTGATTAACAAGTCGGCAACGTGTCGGTCGAGGTCGTCGTCGGTGACGGTGTTGGAGACAGCAGTGCCCATCTGGGCCCTGACGAGGCTGGACACGACGGAGGACAGCGACGACGACATGTCAGTCGGCGCGCTCATCGTGGTTCAGGAGCAAAAGGTGATGAAATCACATGCCATGTGGCCAAATGATGTGGCGCAGTGCTGTCCCAGTTTTCTCCCTTGCAATCATATTTCTCAGCCAAAGTCCGCGACTGACTGGTATTACTCCGCCCAAGCTTGCCTCTCGATGCTTAAAGTTACAAGTAGACCGTCTTCAATTCGGGTGACTCGGGCCTCAGGTAACGACTACCGCCTCGTCTTCAACTTGTTCTACAACCATCATCACCGCGACCAGACCACACACTATGGCGACGAATCAAGCACTGCCCTTTGGTGAACAACTCCAGCTTCCCTTACAAATGACTCTCTGGCCGCCAAGCAAGCGCTGGGCAATTTGGTCGGAACCAGAGTGCTGGCGATTGACCTCCCCCGGGCTGCAGACTGGCTTTCATCTTGACTAGCTTTCATTTCCTTATACGCTCTTGGCAAACGCATATCGTTGCAACGTCGTGGTCGGGACTCACGGTGCACACTGCAGATCTCAACCATCACACTAGGTCGTCATCTCAATCTAGCAGTTGCCTGCATTCTCCCGCTCCCCTTATAGCTTAGTCCGGTCCAGCGCTCGGCAGTTGATGCGGAAGATCCCTTGATTGATGTGGCAAACATATTGTCCACTATTCGCAGTTTTGGTCGGCCAGACCACAGCGAACTTGCAGACTGCGGGCACGGTGCTACGCAACTCTGTTGATCAAAACCCAATCGAGCAGTGCTAGCCCGTGTCTTGACTACCTCAATTATAAAAATTAGCCCTCATCTAGGAACCAATCCCCTCGTACAAACTCCCTCCACTCCACGTTCACGATGCAACGCAGTCTTTCCTTGACAAGTCACTCCAGCACGCTCTCCACGCCAGAGTTGTCCCCTCATTCGTCCGACTCTGGCTTCTTGACCGATGCCAGCTCATACTTCTCGGCTCTGTCTTCTACCGATGAGAGCCACGTCGGTGGGTCTCCCAATGTCCAAATCGCGGCAGCGAGCCCTCCCTCTCCGAACTTCCCGTCTCTCGATGCTCCAACATCCATATCCAAAGCTGCACTATTAAAAGGGCGTGGACTAGGACGTAGGCCTGCTCCCTTGCCGCTTTTCGACCCCCCGGCGTCCCTTCAAACCCGAAGGTTGAAGAACGTGAGAGCGAAGGGCGGAGATTCCACCTCACCGATAATGCTGACAAGGCCGGTTAGTCTCTTGCGGCGAGCGACGGGATATGAACCGTTCTTCAAGACGAGGAAGAGATATAGGCGCGGTTCCCTCCCTAGCATACCATCGGCATCGCCTTTCCCGTTGTCGATAAAAGAGAGGATGCATACCAGAAGGGTCACATTCGAACCGCCATCTCTGCAACGCGATGTGAGTAGTACTATCGATGCTCCCAAATGTCAACTGATTTGGTTTCGAAGGTTGCCCGTTCAGGCCGTCGTGTTGTTCGCTCACCGTACCCCAACAAAAACACCAGTACAGACGCACTGGTTTCACTAGCGTGGACCGGCGAGTTCTCATCGCAGAACAGTCCAATCGAACCGAACGAGAGCAGTCTCGACGACACTTTTTTCCATTCCTCCCTCAGCATCACTAGCACGTCGCTTCGCGGTGGCTGGAAATCGACATGGAGCCTATCTGGTGATGACGACGAGACACCTTCCACTTCCTTCCCATCTTCCGCCGCACTCTGCTTCATCCCCACGCAACCCCGCGATCCGAAAAAGAACCACAGACGAAGGTGGACACTCGCGATGGCGATTACAGATGACGGCATCTCGGATGAGATGTTAATTGACGAGCTTGAGAAGATGCGTACCGTCGAGAAGATGTGGCAGTGCGAATGGCGGCTACCGAATCATCAACAGGACATCGATGATGCCAGTGCCCAGGAAACCAGCGGTCGGATCAGTATTTCAACGGAGGAAAGCCCGGAAGAGATTCCAGTGCTCAAACCATCACTTCCATGCCTATCAGACCCTGCGCTCAGCGCTGTGTGGCAGTCCGCTCGGAGGGCGTTGCTGATTTGTCGAGAACTCGTCCGGACGGAGCGGCACTATCTTGCGGGGCTTCGCATGCTCGCATCGTCCGGCACCTTGACACCACCACCACCGCTTATGTTAACCTATCTTCCAGCTCTGGTGAAAGCCAGTGAAGCACTCATGACGAAAATGGAACGCAATCCGAGTGCGCAGGGTGTCGCCAGTGCCTTTCTTTCGGTGGAGGACCAGCTAGAGACGGCGTTGGTTAGCTGGTGTGGTGTCGTGGGGGGCTTCTTTGTGGAAAGCGAGGCTGAAGGAAGTGGTGCTCCGCCTATCCGAAAAGACGTTCAGAGAATGTGACGATCAGTGACAGGAACTCACCCTTGCTTGTCTCGCCTGAACCGTCGCCACGTTTCCGAGCCCGATCGCTCGCACTCGCTGGCCACAGCTCCAACGCCGAATTCTCCCGGACATGACCCCCAATGAGGCAGGCGGCGGCGAGATGCGATCGCGATCTTTGGCTGGGCTAGGGAGCTGCCGATCGCGTTACTCGATCCGACTTCGACTCGACCTCCCGCCAATGCAGTGGATCTACCTGGACGGAGACGCGGGCGCGGCGCGAATGGTAGGGTAGAATGTGATGGGAGGGAGAGGGAGAAGAGAGTAGAGAGTAGAGAGAAGAGAGAAGGAAGCAGGGCTCGGCTACAAGGAAGAATAAAGGAATGCAGAGCAACAACCCAACCAACACTGGGTACGTCGCGTGTTTACTTGGGAATATACAATGTGAACGGAATGCCCAGTCAACTTAGGCAGACCGCCGCTCAACGACGCAACCAACGGCAGCCGACAATACACGACGGACTCGGAATAGGCTAGGCCCGAGGAGAACAGAACAAGCAAAAGAAATCAAGGATCAGAGAAAATGCGACTCACACAGCATCTGGAGGCGGCGGCATTCTGGAAGAGGAAGAGCAGAGCAGTCTAAGAGGTGTGTGTCGAGCAGAGAGGTGGTGGTAAGTAGATACGTCAAGTGATTGTCTGCTCTCCTTTGATGACCCCAAGCCAAGCAATATCAGGCGACACTGCATCTCTTACGCGCTATGCGCTGTCATCCCATCCTTGCCCTGCACGAACCAAACCGGAAACCGTCAGCCCCGTTCGCTCGGTTGGTGAGCCTGAGCATGCCGTGTTGCATTCAGGATGGGAATGTCTTTTTCTCGCCATCGAATGTCTTTTCCGGTTTTCTCCTGGCTTTCCTCCTCTGCGAGAATATACATGAAGGTGCGCCCCACTTCAAAAAAGACCTTACCCAATTCTCACGATACGTTCCCGCTCCTGTAGACGCATATCTGCTCTGCATACATAGACCGACGGTTCACTTCGCCACCTTCACCGCCTTTGCCCTCTCACTCTCCGTCGCTGTCACCTCCCCATGCCCTGTGCATGTCATTCTGCCCATCCGCCTCGCCACCTTTGTCCACTTCCTTACTGTCACCTCTACTCGCTTGCCCTGTGCATGTTCATTTCCGCTCGGTACAGGATGCACGCCGTCAGCGCCGCGCGACACGACGTGTACACTACAAAACCCCAAACCTCAGCTCACCTCAACGACCTCGGACACGACCAATTGGTAACATACTACCCCCAACAGTTAACGGTATGGTTGTCTTCAACGTTGTCAGGCAATTGACAGTACTGACCATCTTCCCAGAGTTCCCGCCTTGTTGACGTGGTGCCGCATTCAAGTTGCGCTACATCAGGCAACTGCAAGAGGCGCGCCAACACTGGACGGCCATCTGTATCACCGCGCGTATCGCAGTCACTGGCATGACCTGGGAGTGGAGATCCCGGTCTCACGGGCTTGTGTTCTTCCTCGGAAGGGCCCTCCTTAAGCTCCCAGGTCGCCGCTTGTAGACGCGACACGTCTTGTTGACGCAGTGTGCATTTGGCTTGTACTCCAACAGACAACTGCAGGAGGTGTGTTAACACCAAACGGCCATTCGTTGCAAGTGGTGAGTTATCATTCCTTGTTCTGTGTTGTCTGCAATGCTGATATCAACTATAGACACATTGATGACTGAGCAACTGCACAACTTATGAGGTTCTTCGATGCGAGTACGGTCGCGTGAGCGACGCATATGATGCATCGAGTAGCGTGCATGCAGTCTGTTACAGGTACGTTGTTCTTGATGCATCCCATACGCACTTTGTTCTTGCATGTAATCAGTCTGCATTGATGTCGACTGGGGGGCCGACCTTTGAGCCTCCTTCCATCAATGCAGCTTGGTTGCATCAAGAATGTTTACATCTCTTGCTATCTCTAGCTATTCAACGGCTAACTTATTGTCCAGTATCTGCGGCACTGCCACTGCCGCTCCGATCTTTGCGCTCGCCACAAATGTGCGGAGCTCCTGATCGACGATCAGGCATTAGACTCCTTTCCACATCCACCATGGGTATTTCTGGTCTTTGGACGGTTCGCTGTCATATTGGATAGTATGAACCTGGTTTACTGATTTTCCAACAGGAACTTGACAAGTATGGGCGAACAACTACCCTATCAGAGCTCGCAGTTTCCGAAGGCTTTCAGGCTAATGCTACGGGTCAGCGAGCACTCCGTGTTGGCGTAGACGCAAGGTCTGGTCCAAGCTCCACGTAACTTGGTAACTCCTGATATCAGTTCTAGCATCTGGTTACGCAGTGCTCTGGCCTCGCCGCATGCCAAGTTCAATCCTGGGGTCAACTCAGAGCTCCTATCTCTGTATCGACGATGTGGCCGGCTTTTTCGACTGCCCGTCATTCCGCTGTTTGTCTTTGATGGCCCATTGCGACCGTCTGTCAAGCGCGGCCTGCATGTTCGAGCAACGCTCATGCCGAAGGAGCTCCAGTTTCGAAAACTTCTGGACTGCCTCGGATTTACGTGGACAGTGGTATGTCTCTGATCTCTGAATGCTACAATCATATGTCGACTGTGCTAACCAAATAACTAGGCTCCCGGAGAAGCTGAGGCTGAGCTTGCAACCATGTCGCTCAACGGGTGCATTGACTTCGTAATATCAGAAGACAGTGACACTCTCATCTTTGGTGCCATCCGAGTTCTACGGATGTGAGTACGGGATCCGCGTCACTTACTTGTGCTTACATGGCTCATAGGACTGAGTCTGACAGCGGTCCCGAAGATCAGCTTCCAGTGACCGTTTATGATGCCGAAGACCTTGAGGGGAACCATTTGCAACGCTATGATCTGATCTTCATAGCTCTCACTGCCGGTGGTGACTATTGTGTATGCGCATCTCCACCTTTGCCTTCTTTCACTGATCTTTCTACATAGCCGGGAATTCCTGGGTGTGGCCTCCGTACCGCCGTACAGTTGGCAAGTACTGGACTTGGCCGGCGTCTCATGGAAGGATTCGTCGTGTTGCCTTCCGCCAAGCGCGCTAGTTTTCTATCGCAGTGGCGTTCCGAGCTGGTGTCGGAGCTGAGAAACAATGTTTCTGGCTCGCTTTCACGCCGTTACCCTCAGCTTGCCAACAATATTCCGACATCATTTCCCGATTCAGAGATCATCGACCTCTACATTGCACCCATCACAACATCCTACGACCTTCTACCTGTGCTCCACTGGCGGGCACCTGCTGTTGGGATGCTTGCGCAGTTCCTCGAGCAGCACTTCTCTTGGGCGTCTGCCCAGGGTATTCTTGAGGATTTCCGAAAACATGTCTATGCTGGTCTGGCAGTTCGCGAGTTGACAAGACAAGCGCTACTTGCCGACAGCCCGCGCAACCCAGACATCAGTATTATGGCTCCCTATCGCATCTACCAGTCACTGGCAGCGACTCGCCAATCCCCCCGTGCACTTCTCGAGCAGCGTGTTGCGGTGACTATTCGCAATGACTTAATCTTCGACGTTCAACTTGGCCTTCGTGGAATACACTGTACTGCTGAGACACGTCAGGCGGTTGTAGAGAACTGGAGCGCATATGCCAAGCAGAAGGTTATCGTTTGGATTCCGCGCGCCATACTGGATTCACCAAGTTTGGCTGTATATGTTCACGATCGTATGTCAAAGTTACTGTCTCTTGCTCATCTAATCACGCTTCTACGTTTTAGATGATAACTTTAAATGGATTCCTAGTGAGTCTCTTCTGATTGACCTCGAAGTAGTACTGATGAGTCTCATCAGGCAAGCCGAAGGTGGATCCGGATTCTGGACCTTCAGCGCATAGAGTGGTCAAGCAGAAAGCGCCAGTTCAGCACAAGCGACAGGCAGGTAATATAACTGAAGGATCGAATAAGCATGCACGAGTTCGTGGCGCCTTTGAGGGAAAGCGGTATCGCTTAGATATGCAACATGTCAACGGGGTGGTTGTACACGAGTTGGTTTCAGACTCGGAGGGGGATATTTAGTTGTCGGACATGTAGTTTATAGCTCCTATTTATTTTCTCTTTTCACGCCCATGGTCGCCCCCAGTCGCTTAGTAGAACCGAGCCTCGAGCAGGATCCTCGCTTTGCAGGTATCTTCCATGCGCTGAATGACAGCGTTGGTGATACTGCCGGAGAGGTACTCGAAGATATCTTGATAGAGCAGACGGAGGAGACCCGTGAGGGTAATACTGTCAAGGACAGTGAGATTCTTGAGGACGATCAGGATGCGCCACCCGATGATGAGGACCACAAGTCTGATGGCGACGAGAATCCTTCCTCAACTCGACCCTCTACCTCTGCAATGCCAAGTACATCCCGAGACTATGTGGACCGAGATACTGTCGTCAACACCATTCACACCAATTCGAAGGGTGTCAACACAGCAACTGATAGAACATACAAGACGTATGATTGGTTTTTGCTTGGCATGCTAGTAACTCATATCCAACAGTATGATGCAAAGCATGAATAAATTTCTCCGTCGAGCTGAACTCATCGGACCAAACGATGATGCATTCTCTGACAAGCCACACAAAGACGCGCCATATTGGATTGTGGCGTTTCTAATACACAAGTGCGTGTTGTATATTCATTCCTGTTGCCTGAGATGCTCATACTGTCTGAGATGCGATAAAGTCGGCCTCGATGGAAAGCCAAAGCCTCCGGAGACGAAACAAGGCTCCTATTCTCATGCAGAGAAAATACGCGCAATGGCTACATATGGTTTCGGCCGTGTCCATCATCTCGGGAAGACTGTCTGGCACCAGAGTGAGATCACAGGGAAATGGTCAGGAAATCCCTCTGTATCGGAGGTTGTCTCAGCGTACATGGTGTCGCTTCGTCGTCGAAAGGTACGTAACCGACTCAAAGTATTTTGCGAAGTGAGTATGACAAGGCGTTCTACAGGTTCAAGACGGAGAAGATGCCCAAAGTTCACGTGCTCTAACGCCTGAAGTGCTTCAGCTCTTATTTGTGGAGAATAAGAAGACCGAGAACTGCCAACCAGGTGTTGTTCCAACAGATTCTTCAGGCTGGGGTGGCGGACGAACGCGAAAGCTGCTCCAAGCAATATACACTATCGCGTACACTTGTCTTTTACGCATCGACGAGGTTTTGAAGATTCAAGTTCACGATATCCGCTTCATCGACGACTATTCGTTTGAGCTGACCTTGCCATTCAGAAAAACGGATCAGAGCGGTAGTACGTCCTGATATTTCTGTCAACTCTACCATGCTCTGATTCACTCTTTCAGATATACAACCTTTCGTGCTCATTGAGCTTCCGGAACAGATGGCACATCTATGCCCAGTCCGCGCTCTTGCTGAGTGGTTGTGTGTTTCGCACATCACTCATGGATATCTCTTTCGGAAGATCGGCACACATGACCGTATTGTGGCAACAAACGATCCCATCGTAAGTGTAGTGTTTGCGAGCTAGATCCTGAAGTTTATTTTGCTTGTAGGGCTCTGAAGCCTTTCTCAAGTTGTTTCGCCACAACTTACTTGATATTGGACTTGACTGCTATGCTTATGGCACTCACTCTTTCCGTCGCGGAGGCTGTCAGTGGCTGTCAGTACACATGCGGTGGCATCTGCGTATGATTTGTGAATGGGGTGGCTGGAGTACCGAGTTCACGCATCTAACTATTGTTAAGTATCTGATCTCCTGGAACGACACACCCATGCTCCGTCGAGACCAATACTTTAACCTCAAACGTACACCAGTAGTGAAATGCTTTGCATGTGGCCGTTCTTGTTCATGTTCGTAGTATTATTCAGAATATCTAATGTAGTTAACTACTCTGCATCATCGAGTGAGTCGTAGATGGAAGAGATATTATGGCGTAGACGATAATGTTTAGCAATAATGTGATCTTTTGAATAAGGAACATATCCTACGCCACGTCGACGGTACCCGTAAATTTGGGTGAACTCATCACCAGCCTCCGCGCGTGCCTTTGCAGCATAAGCTGCATCATCGGCCATTCGCTGAGCTCGGAGCTGTGTGTTGATGGCAGTGAAATTCATTCGAGTTCCATCAGCAGCCGTAAACTTAGCCCAGAACTCAGCGGCCGTAGCCAACGCGGTATACTGTGTTAGGACATACTAGTGCAGATCATATTAGAGTGACACTGATGAGGAAAAAAGAGTTGCGTACACGCCACAGACCCCACTGATTCTTGATGAGCTTCCAGTTGTTCTTCGTCATGCTTCCCTTTGCACCGCCCTTGTAGACCTGAGGCCAAAGGCGCAGCGGAATGGGCTCGCCTTTGATGCGTAAGACGTCCCGTGGCGGATCCCAATTAGGAGAATTATCGTCCCACATTCGAGCCATTGCATCAATATCATCGGCATTCCTATAGAGCGGCGGCGAACCAATGTCGGCATCTGTGCATTGCAGCGACGGACGGTTACCACCCAGAACCAGGATTCTGTGCCGGCCCACAGTAAGGTCTGGGGTTGGAGATGATGAGGGAAGAACTGTCATGGAAGATAACGGCGAAGACGGGAGCAATGGTGTCGCCGTTGGAAGAGACAACCTCGGTGGGATTGATTCAACACCGGTGAAGATGTCGGAAGGATTGCACATGATGCGCTGGCTAACGCTGCGGCTATCAACATCAACATCAACCTCCATGGCCATAGCACAGTTGTTCAGAATGGGCGCAATCAACGTCTCGGAGGCAGTGGTGCAGTCCATAGCATCAGGTAGAGAGGCAGACAGGGAGAATGGAAAAACCGGTGAGAAATCCAGATTCATAGCGGCAAAATCGAAGGAATCAGAGTCTTGCACGCTGGTAGATCGAAGTGCAAGACGAAGTGCGGATATCTCAGCACATAGGTCTGAGATGGTCTTCGCTTTGAAGGCCTCTTCCTGAGCAGCGGCTTTGGCCTCGAGATCTTTTTGAGCCTGTTCAGTTTGTGTGAGCAAGCTTCGTATCAGTATTACATAGACGTCGGACTGACCTTGATTTCCGCATCAGTTGGAAATGGTGAGTGCTGCAACACAGCGAGAGAATCGTTTCGGTTCCGCTCTATAACGCGACGCGCCTGTTCGGAACTGACAGTTAGAAAAGGAACGGTTTCGAGAGATCTACGAAGCCTACCCATGCGAGTGATTCGTTGGCTTCAGTAATCGTACGGGTGTCCTTGGAGCGGATGGGACGATTTGTTTCTCGAGAGCTCGCCGTAAAGACCTCCGCGTCCCCAACCAGTTCATCACGGCGCTTCTGGAGAGTCGTCTTCTTTTTAGCATTTCCGCGAGGCCCAAGATGACGATAGCGAGCACCAGGTGTGAGGCTGTTTTCAATTATGAGAAGAAAAGAAAAGAAAATAATGAGTACGACGCACTGCTCCTTCCATTTTTCCTGTCCAAGGTCACTGAACGACGTGAGTTTGTCGAGAAGCTCCTGCTTCCGGAGGCCAGAGTAAGGACTGAGCTTGAGGTATTTGCATATATGCTCCAGTTCACGGTTCGACTTGGGCTTGCTGCGTTGGGATTGTCAGTTTGCGAAAGGTGTTCCCGACGGATGAGAAGAGAACGGTACACATACAGGATAAGATACTCGACAACATATGAGCCCGTTTCGTCGATTGCAAGATCCCGCGTTGGGAACGGGTGCTCTGTTTCGGCGGCCGCCATTGCACTGCAAATAAGGAGAATGGCGGCCTCGACAACCACAAGAAGCGCGATGAACGGGAGTAGGAAAGTAAGCGGGATGGAAGAACGTTCGGCATCTAAAACACTGTACGCTCAATTAGAGACAGGGGCAATGCAGTAAGAGGGCGGCAACCACGAACGGGGCCGCCACAGCGTAAAGAGAAGAAAATGAGGGGGCGGCCAGGTGAAATTAACTAGCAATGCCATTGCCGTTGATGGCCAGAGCAACAACACTGAGATTTTGAGAGGCGGCGCACTGTGCGGAATAATGGCGCGCGCCGAGCAGAGCCGCGGCAGCGGGACCCACACGCGATCGAGGACGGGCGGGCATTGAGACAGGCGACGGCGAGACGGAGGGATTAGTTCATACTGGTGACGTGGCCACAGCCCTGGACAAATGCGTTCCAGACCTGGGAACACGTTCCCGACCCTAATCCGTCAGAACACGGTGATTCCCGCGTGACGGAAATGTCTTTTACTAGACAGAAGTGGTGCTCCGCCTATCCGAAAAGACGTTCAGAGAATGTGACGATCAGTGACAGGAACTCACCCTTGCTTGTCTCGCCTGAACCGTCGCCACGTTTCCGAGCCCGATCGCTCGCACTCGCTGGCCACAGCTCCAACGCCGAATTCTCCCGGACATGACCCCCAATGAGGCAGGCGGCGGCGAGATGCGATCGCGATCTTTGGCTGGGCTAGGGAGCTGCCGATCGCGTTACTCGATCCGACTTCGACTCGACCTCCCGCCAATGCAGTGGATCTACCTGGACGGAGACGCGGGCGCGGCGCGAATGGTAGGGTAGAATGTGATGGGAGGGAGAGGGAGAAGAGAGTAGAGAGTAGAGAGAAGAGAGAAGGAAGCAGGGCTCGGCTACAAGGAAGAATAAAGGAATGCAGAGCAACAACCCAACCAACACTGGGTACGTCGCGTGTTTACTTGGGAATATACAATGTGAACGGAATGCCCAGTCAACTTAGGCAGACCGCCGCTCAACGACGCAACCAACGGCAGCCGACAATACACGACGGACTCGGAATAGGCTAGGCCCGAGGAGAACAGAACAAGCAAAAGAAATCAAGGATCAGAGAAAATGCGACTCACACAGCATCTGGAGGCGGCGGCATTCTGGAAGAGGAAGAGCAGAGCAGTCTAAGAGGTGTGTGTCGAGCAGAGAGGTGGTGGTAAGTAGATACGTCAAGTGATTGTCTGCTCTCCTTTGATGACCCCAAGCCAAGCAATATCAGGCGACACTGCATCTCTTACGCGCTATGCGCTGTCATCCCATCCTTGCCCTGCACGAACCAAACCGGAAACCGTCAGCCCCGTTCGCTCGGTTGGTGAGCCTGAGCATGCCGTGTTGCATTCAGGATGGGAATGTCTTTTTCTCGCCATCGAATGTCTTTTCCGGTTTTCTCCTGGCTTTCCTCCTCTGCGAGAATATACATGAAGGTGCGCCCCACTTCAAAAAAGACCTTACCCAATTCTCACGATACGTTCCCGCTCCTGTAGACGCATATCTGCTCTGCATACATAGACCGACGGTTCACTTCGCCACCTTCACCGCCTTTGCCCTCTCACTCTCCGTCGCTGTCACCTCCCCATGCCCTGTGCATGTCATTCTGCCCATCCGCCTCGCCACCTTTGTCCACTTCCTTACTGTCACCTCTACTCGCTTGCCCTGTGCATGTTCATTTCCGCTCGGTACAGGATGCACGCCGTCAGCGCCGCGCGACACGACGTGTACACTACAAAACCCCAAACCTCAGCTCACCTCAACGACCTCGGACACGACCAATTGGTAACATACTACCCCCAACAGTTAACGGTATGGTTGTCTTCAACGTTGTCAGGCAATTGACAGTACTGACCATCTTCCCAGAGTTCCCGCCTTGTTGACGTGGTGCCGCATTCAAGTTGCGCTACATCAGGCAACTGCAAGAGGCGCGCCAACACTGGACGGCCATCTGTATCACCGCGCGTATCGCAGTCACTGGCATGACCTGGGAGTGGAGATCCCGGTCTCACGGGCTTGTGTTCTTCCTCGGAAGGGCCCTCCTTAAGCTCCCAGGTCGCCGCTTGTAGACGCGACACGTCTTGTTGACGCAGTGTGCATTTGGCTTGTACTCCAACAGACAACTGCAGGAGGTGTGTTAACACCAAACGGCCATTCGTTGCAAGTGGTGAGTTATCATTCCTTGTTCTGTGTTGTCTGCAATGCTGATATCAACTATAGACACATTGATGACTGAGCAACTGCACAACTTATGAGGTTCTTCGATGCGAGTACGGTCGCGTGAGCGACGCATATGATGCATCGAGTAGCGTGCATGCAGTCTGTTACAGGTACGTTGTTCTTGATGCATCCCATACGCACTTTGTTCTTGCATGTAATCAGTCTGCATTGATGTCGACTGGGGGGCCGACCTTTGAGCCTCCTTCCATCAATGCAGCTTGGTTGCATCAAGAATGTTTACATCTCTTGCTATCTCTAGCTATTCAACGGCTAACTTATTGTCCAGTATCTGCGGCACTGCCACTGCCGCTCCGATCTTTGCGCTCGCCACAAATGCGCGGAGCTCCTGATCGACGATCAGGCATTAGACTCCTTTCCACATCCACCATGGGTATTTCTGGTCTTTGGACGGTTCGCTGTCATATTGGATAGTATGAACCTGGTTTACTGATTTTCCAACAGGAACTTGACAAGTATGGGCGAACAACTACCCTATCAGAGCTCGCAGTTTCCGAAGGCTTTCAGGCTAATGCTACGGGTCAGCGAGCACTCCGTGTTGGCGTAGACGCAAGGTCTGGTCCAAGCTCCACGTAACTTGGTAACTCCTGATATCAGTTCTAGCATCTGGTTACGCAGTGCTCTGGCCTCGCCGCATGCCAAGTTCAATCCTGGGGTCAACTCAGAGCTCCTATCTCTGTATCGACGATGTGGCCGGCTTTTTCGACTGCCCGTCATTCCGCTGTTTGTCTTTGATGGCCCATTGCGACCGTCTGTCAAGCGCGGCCTGCATGTTCGAGCAACGCTCATGCCGAAGGAGCTCCAGTTTCGAAAACTTCTGGACTGCCTCGGATTTACGTGGACAGTGGTATGTCTCTGATCTCTGAATGCTACAATCATATGTCGACTGTGCTAACCAAATAACTAGGCTCCCGGAGAAGCTGAGGCTGAGCTTGCAACCATGTCGCTCAACGGGTGCATTGACTTCGTAATATCAGAAGACAGTGACACTCTCATCTTTGGTGCCATCCGAGTTCTACGGATGTGAGTACGGGATCCGCGTCACTTACTTGTGCTTACATGGCTCATAGGACTGAGTCTGACAGCGGTCCCGAAGATCAGCTTCCAGTGACCGTTTATGATGCCGAAGACCTTGAGGGGAACCATTTGCAACGCTATGATCTGATCTTCATAGCTCTCACTGCCGGTGGTGACTATTGTGTATGCGCATCTCCACCTTTGCCTTCTTTCACTGATCTTTCTACATAGCCGGGAATTCCTGGGTGTGGCCTCCGTACCGCCGTACAGTTGGCAAGTACTGGACTTGGCCGGCGTCTCATGGAAGGATTCGTCGTGTTGCCTTCCGCCAAGCGCGCTAGTTTTCTATCGCAGTGGCGTTCCGAGCTGGTGTCGGAGCTGAGAAACAATGTTTCTGGCTCGCTTTCACGCCGTTACCCTCAGCTTGCCAACAATATTCCGACATCATTTCCCGATTCAGAGATCATCGACCTCTACATTGCACCCATCACAACATCCTACGACCTTCTACCTGTGCTCCACTGGCGGGCACCTGCTGTTGGGATGCTTGCGCAGTTCCTCGAGCAGCACTTCTCTTGGGCGTCTGCCCAGGGTATTCTTGAGGATTTCCGAAAACATGTCTATGCTGGTCTGGCAGTTCGCGAGTTGACAAGACAAGCGCTACTTGCCGACAGCCCGCGCAACCCAGACATCAGTATTATGGCTCCCTATCGCATCTACCAGTCACTGGCAGCGACTCGCCAATCCCCCCGTGCACTTCTCGAGCAGCGTGTTGCGGTGACTATTCGCAATGACTTAATCTTCGACGTTCAACTTGGCCTTCGTGGAATACACTGTACTGCTGAGACACGTCAGGCGGTTGTAGAGAACTGGAGCGCATATGCCAAGCAGAAGGTTATCGTTTGGATTCCGCGCGCCATACTGGATTCACCAAGTTTGGCTGTATATGTTCACGATCGTATGTCAAAGTTACTGTCTCTTGCTCATCTAATCACGCTTCTACGTTTTAGATGATAACTTTAAATGGATTCCTAGTGAGTCTCTTCTGATTGACCTCGAAGTAGTACTGATGAGTCTCATCAGGCAAGCCGAAGGTGGATCCGGATTCTGGACCTTCAGCGCATAGAGTGGTCAAGCAGAAAGCGCCAGTTCAGCACAAGCGACAGGCAGGTAATATAACTGAAGGATCGAATAAGCATGCACGAGTTCGTGGCGCCTTTGAGGGAAAGCGGTATCGCTTAGATATGCAACATGTCAACGGGGTGGTTGTACACGAGTTGGTTTCAGACTCGGAGGGGGATATTTAGTTGTCGGACATGTAGTTTATAGCTCCTATTTATTTTCTCTTTTCACGCCCATGGTCGCCCCCAGTCGCTTAGTAGAACCGAGCCTCGAGCAGGATCCTCGCTTTGCAGGTATCTTCCATGCGCTGAATGACAGCGTTGGTGATACTGCCGGAGAGGTACTCGAAGATATCTTGATAGAGCAGACGGAGGAGACCCGTGAGGGTAATACTGTCAAGGACAGTGAGATTCTTGAGGACGATCAGGATGCGCCACCCGATGATGAGGACCACAAGTCTGATGGCGACGAGAATCCTTCCTCAACTCGACCCTCTACCTCTGCAATGCCAAGTACATCCCGAGACTATGTGGACCGAGATACTGTCGTCAACACCATTCACACCAATTCGAAGGGTGTCAACACAGCAACTGATAGAACATACAAGACGTATGATTGGTTTTTGCTTGGCATGCTAGTAACTCATATCCAACAGTATGATGCAAAGCATGAATAAATTTCTCCGTCGAGCTGAACTCATCGGACCAAACGATGATGCATTCTCTGACAAGCCACACAAAGACGCGCCATATTGGATTGTGGCGTTTCTAATACACAAGTGCGTGTTGTATATTCATTCCTGTTGCCTGAGATGCTCATACTGTCTGAGATGCGATAAAGTCGGCCTCGATGGAAAGCCAAAGCCTCCGGAGACGAAACAAGGCTCCTATTCTCATGCAGAGAAAATACGCGCAATGGCTACATATGGTTTCGGCCGTGTCCATCATCTCGGGAAGACTGTCTGGCACCAGAGTGAGATCACAGGGAAATGGTCAGGAAATCCCTCTGTATCGGAGGTTGTCTCAGCGTACATGGTGTCGCTTCGTCGTCGAAAGGTACGTAACCGACTCAAAGTATTTTGCGAAGTGAGTATGACAAGGCGTTCTACAGGTTCAAGACGGAGAAGATGCCCAAAGTTCACGTGCTCTAACGCCTGAAGTGCTTCAGCTCTTATTTGTGGAGAATAAGAAGACCGAGAACTGCCAACCAGGTGTTGTTCCAACAGATTCTTCAGGCTGGGGTGGCGGACGAACGCGAAAGCTGCTCCAAGCAATATACACTATCGCGTACACTTGTCTTTTACGCATCGACGAGGTTTTGAAGATTCAAGTTCACGATATCCGCTTCATCGACGACTATTCGTTTGAGCTGACCTTGCCATTCAGAAAAACGGATCAGAGCGGTAGTACGTCCTGATATTTCTGTCAACTCTACCATGCTCTGATTCACTCTTTCAGATATACAACCTTTCGTGCTCATTGAGCTTCCGGAACAGATGGCACATCTATGCCCAGTCCGCGCTCTTGCTGAGTGGTTGTGTGTTTCGCACATCACTCATGGATATCTCTTTCGGAAGATCGGCACACATGACCGTATTGTGGCAACAAACGATCCCATCGTAAGTGTAGTGTTTGCGAGCTAGATCCTGAAGTTTATTTTGCTTGTAGGGCTCTGAAGCCTTTCTCAAGTTGTTTCGCCACAACTTACTTGATATTGGACTTGACTGCTATGCTTATGGCACTCACTCTTTCCGTCGCGGAGGCTGTCAGTGGCTGTCAGTACACATGCGGTGGCATCTGCGTATGATTTGTGAATGGGGTGGCTGGAGTACCGAGTTCACGCATCTAACTATTGTTAAGTATCTGATCTCCTGGAACGACACACCCATGCTCCGTCGAGACCAATACTTTAACCTCAAACGTACACCAGTAGTGAAATGCTTTGCATGTGGCCGTTCTTGTTCATGTTCGTAGTATTATTCAGAATATCTAATGTAGTTAACTACTCTGCATCATCGAGTGAGTCGTAGATGGAAGAGATATTATGGCGTAGACGATAATGTTTAGCAATAATGTGATCTTTTGAATAAGGAACATATCCTACGCCACGTCGACGGTACCCGTAAATTTGGGTGAACTCATCACCAGCCTCCGCGCGTGCCTTTGCAGCATAAGCTGCATCATCGGCCATTCGCTGAGCTCGGAGCTGTGTGTTGATGGCAGTGAAATTCATTCGAGTTCCATCAGCAGCCGTAAACTTAGCCCAGAACTCAGCGGCCGTAGCCAACGCGGTATACTGTGTTAGGACATACTAGTGCAGATCATATTAGAGTGACACTGATGAGGAAAAAAGAGTTGCGTACACGCCACAGACCCCACTGATTCTTGATGAGCTTCCAGTTGTTCTTCGTCATGCTTCCCTTTGCACCGCCCTTGTAGACCTGAGGCCAAAGGCGCAGCGGAATGGGCTCGCCTTTGATGCGTAAGACGTCCCGTGGCGGATCCCAATTAGGAGAATTATCGTCCCACATTCGAGCCATTGCATCAATATCATCGGCATTCCTATAGAGCGGCGGCGAACCAATGTCGGCATCTGTGCATTGCAGCGACGGACGGTTACCACCCAGAACCAGGATTCTGTGCCGGCCCACAGTAAGGTCTGGGGTTGGAGATGATGAGGGAAGAACTGTCATGGAAGATAACGGCGAAGACGGGAGCAATGGTGTCGCCGTTGGAAGAGACAACCTCGGTGGGATTGATTCAACACCGGTGAAGATGTCGGAAGGATTGCACATGATGCGCTGGCTAACGCTGCGGCTATCAACATCAACATCAACCTCCATGGCCATAGCACAGTTGTTCAGAATGGGCGCAATCAACGTCTCGGAGGCAGTGGTGCAGTCCATAGCATCAGGTAGAGAGGCAGACAGGGAGAATGGAAAAACCGGTGAGAAATCCAGATTCATAGCGGCAAAATCGAAGGAATCAGAGTCTTGCACGCTGGTAGATCGAAGTGCAAGACGAAGTGCGGATATCTCAGCACATAGGTCTGAGATGGTCTTCGCTTTGAAGGCCTCTTCCTGAGCAGCGGCTTTGGCCTCGAGATCTTTTTGAGCCTGTTCAGTTTGTGTGAGCAAGCTTCGTATCAGTATTACATAGACGTCGGACTGACCTTGATTTCCGCATCAGTTGGAAATGGTGAGTGCTGCAACACAGCGAGAGAATCGTTTCGGTTCCGCTCTATAACGCGACGCGCCTGTTCGGAACTGACAGTTAGAAAAGGAACGGTTTCGAGAGATCTACGAAGCCTACCCATGCGAGTGATTCGTTGGCTTCAGTAATCGTACGGGTGTCCTTGGAGCGGATGGGACGATTTGTTTCTCGAGAGCTCGCCGTAAAGACCTCCGCGTCCCCAACCAGTTCATCACGGCGCTTCTGGAGAGTCGTCTTCTTTTTAGCATTTCCGCGAGGCCCAAGATGACGATAGCGAGCACCAGGTGTGAGGCTGTTTTCAATTATGAGAAGAAAAGAAAAGAAAATAATGAGTACGACGCACTGCTCCTTCCATTTTTCCTGTCCAAGGTCACTGAACGACGTGAGTTTGTCGAGAAGCTCCTGCTTCCGGAGGCCAGAGTAAGGACTGAGCTTGAGGTATTTGCATATATGCTCCAGTTCACGGTTCGACTTGGGCTTGCTGCGTTGGGATTGTCAGTTTGCGAAAGGTGTTCCCGACGGATGAGAAGAGAACGGTACACATACAGGATAAGATACTCGACAACATATGAGCCCGTTTCGTCGATTGCAAGATCCCGCGTTGGGAACGGGTGCTCTGTTTCGGCGGCCGCCATTGCACTGCAAATAAGGAGAATGGCGGCCTCGACAACCACAAGAAGCGCGATGAACGGGAGTAGGAAAGTAAGCGGGATGGAAGAACGTTCGGCATCTAAAACACTGTACGCTCAATTAGAGACAGGGGCAATGCAGTAAGAGGGCGGCAACCACGAACGGGGCCGCCACAGCGTAAAGAGAAGAAAATGAGGGGGCGGCCAGGTGAAATTAACTAGCAATGCCATTGCCGTTGATGGCCAGAGCAACAACACTGAGATTTTGAGAGGCGGCGCACTGTGCGGAATAATGGCGCGCGCCGAGCAGAGCCGCGGCAGCGGGACCCACACGCGATCGAGGACGGGCGGGCATTGAGACAGGCGACGGCGAGACGGAGGGATTAGTTCATACTGGTGACGTGGCCACAGCCCTGGACAAATGCGTTCCAGACCTGGGAACACGTTCCCGACCCTAATCCGTCAGAACACGGTGATTCCCGCGTGACGGAAATGTCTTTTACTAGACAGAAGGTCCTCGTGAACGAAGGTTTGGCGCATCGCCGTCACAGAAGTCGGCACCCGAGGAGAAGTCGATCAAGAAGCGGGTGAATTCTTGGGGAAAGAGGATCAACTCGATCAAGGCCTTGGCGACCAGTAACCCGCCAACTCCCATCCACGGTGTACATTCCACGAGCAGACGTTCTGCTGTGCGGGATTTAGCCATCATGCCTACGCAGAGGCTGATGCGATACACCTTGCTATTCAAAGGTCTGTCTTCTTCTGGTCGTACTAGCTCTGTTGTTCAACCATTATCCAGATCTCTTCTCCCACACACCAGCCGATAACTCCTCTTCCCCAGACGTTGAGAGGGCGATGAAAGCCGCTCTATCTATCGCTCAGAAGTGTGACAGAGCGCAGGACAACGCCGCATTCTTCAATAAATCTGTTTGACATCGTATGACTCAAGCCATACAAGATCCATGCTATAATTATTATCTTATGTATAAACGTAGGTGCGACCGCCTTACAGATGTAGTAGTACTGTATCATCCGTACATAGAGTAAATGAAAACGCTAAGGTGAACTAACGCCAACTTCTTGCTTCTCATTAGAGTCATTAGCTTCTCACCTCGTTGGAGCACGGAATGGAGAATAGTGCGTCTGCCCTGTCCGCGCAAAGCCTCGTAATCTACCTATAATGTCGGCTTCCAATTTCCGGTCTATTCTCCATTCACAAGCTCAACAAGCTACTTGCTGCAATCATCAATCAAGTAGAATGCGAAACCACGGCCCAGATGACATTGCTTTAGGTCATCTGGTCGCGTTTTGACATGATGATAACATTGATAGGTCACCGAGGTGGGTACACACCGGCTTTCCTGGTAATTGATGCGATCTCATGACAGGTGCCTCGGCAGCTAGTGGTCACCATATAGGTCACTATAAATACAGTACTACTTATATGCCGGGCTAGTTCTTTCCCTCAAAACTACAGTCATGGGAGGAGACTCCCCTCTTACAAACGGTACATGGACAACTGAGCCTGATGCTGGATACAAACTAGGGAACTTCAGTATCGACGAAGACCGACCCATGAAGATTTTGGTCATTGGGGCAGGCTATAGCGGTATGTATCAGCTCTTCGTGCTAGGTGAATGCTGATACGGAACGCCTCCTAGGTATTGTGGCGGGTGTTCGGTGCGTCATACTCGCTACGACGACCTCAGAAGCACTGAAGTCGCTTGCAGGTATCTGCAGAGGATGAAGAACATCGACCTCACAATCTATGAAGCTGCTGCTAACGTCGGCGGGACGTGGTTCTTGAACAAGTATCCGGTAAGGGCTTCATTCCATGGCATTCGCGCGCGGCTTCCTATGATATTACTAGGGTCTTGCTTGCGACATTCCCTCACACTGCGTACGCATCTGGTCTCTCATGTCAGCGTGAGCTTTCTGACTAACGGCCATTCAGTATCAGCTCACCTTCGCCGAAAACGTGCGTCCGCTGTACACCGTCATTAAGTTGACGGGACACTCCGAGTCTAATATAATTCATAAGCCCAACTGGTCCTCTTTCTACTCTGAAGGTCCAGAGATCCTTTCCTACCTAGAGAGCGTTGTCGACAAGTACAAACTCCGGCCATACATCAAGTTTCAACATCGCATGCTGCGCGGAAGCTATTCAGAGGCTGATGGGAAATGGATCGTGACTATCCGTCGTCCTTCCACCAATGAGGAAGGCCAATTCGAGGAGTTCGAAGACTCATGTGATGTGTTGTTCACGGGAACTGGAGCTCTAAATCGCTGGTCGTGGCCTGATATTACGGGGCTAGATCGATTCGAAGGCAATATTATCCACAGCGCCGCATGGGAAACGGGACAAGGACGGCCGAATTCGAACTGGCAGGATACGATAGCTGACTGGCACGATAAGTCTGTCGGTGTTATTGGTGTTGTAAGTTCATGTCCGCCTTAATACGTTATTGCTGATAGGTACTCGCCTGATGTAGGGCTCTTCTGCGATTCAAATTGTCCCCGCGCTTCAGCCAAGAGTAAAGCACCTGACAAACTTTGTCCGAGGCAAGACATGGGTTTCCGCAAACTTCGTTCGAGAGCACATTGTTCGTTTGTCTGGGGACGAGAATAACGCAGACAACTGTCAGTCGTTTCTTTCTTCATAGCCCATGTACTCACCTGGTGATTCAGACATATATACCGAGTACGAAAAGACGAGATTTCGGGATGACCCAGAATATTACAGACGATATCGGAAGGAGATCGAATCCGACTTGAACGTGAGTCGCCGAGCTGACGATCCAGCCGAAGCTCTCAGCGTTCACATCTAATCAGTCAGCCCACGCCGCAATACTACGAGGAAGCCCACTACAAGAGAGTGGACGCGCCGAGTTCGGGGCGATTATGAGGAAGAGACTGCAGAAAAAGCCCTGGATTGCAGACCATAGTCAGTCTCCTCCTTTCCCACTCTTCGAATTAGACCGATTGCTTGCTCACCTACGAGTCAAGTTATTCCAGACTTCGGCGTAGCCTGTCGACGCCTCACTCCCGGTCCTGGATATTTGGAGGCGCTCTGTGAAGACAACGTAATCCCTTCGATCTAGAAAAGAATCCGATACTCATCACTTCCCAGGTCGACTTTGTACCTACTCTGATTGAACGGGTGACACCGACCGGTATTCAAACGGCAGATGGAAAGCATCATGACCTAGACATTATCGTTTGCGCCACTGGATTTGACATCGGGAAGAATCTTCCGTTCGAGCTCGTCGGGCGGGACGGCGTAACGCTGGAGGACAAGTGGAAACCCCATCCAAAAACTTACATGACCGTCGCTGTAGACGGGTTCCCGAATTGGTTCCAGGCCTTGGGTCCGAATGCCGGTGTTGGCGCGGGATCGTTGCTGTTGATAGTGGAACGCCAGGTGGACTATGCCGTGAAAGCGACCCTCAAGATGCAGAGAGAGCGGTTGAGGAGTATGGAAGTTCAACCGGAGGCTGTGGCTGATTTTGATGAGTATATCGACGTGGGTTGTTTCCTAGACAATCGACCTGAAGAAGGCTGACTTGTCTTCAACAGAGCTACTTTCCAACTGTAAGGCGTCTTCATTAAGGATTTTCGCGATCTCTCGCTAATTTGGCGTAGACTGTATTCGGTGAAAAATGTCGGTCGTGGTACAAAGGTGGAAAGGAAGAAGGTCGCGTCGTTGCATTATGGCCAGGTGCGTCTTTCCGATTCCTGTGACCCCAAAAAATTGCTTCAATTTTGAATTTGGAGGCTCCTGTACACACGCCGCACGTGCTTTGGCGAACCCCCGATGGGAGGACTACAGTTACGAACGTTTGCCCAAGGTGAAGAACAGATTTCATTGGCTCGGAGATGGCAATACGGTTGCCGATAGGATACCCAAAGCCGATAGTACGTGATGCATCGCGGAGCGTTACCGTCAGCCTGATCGCCTTGTAGAGGCGTGGTATCTCGACCCAGATGAGGTTGATATCCCACCAGGTACGCTGTCCATGTTCATAGTGGCGCTGCTGTAGATTCAACGCGCGTGATAGTGCCTGTCTAGCCCGAGACGTGCCTGGTCGCCCAGCTAATCGCGCCAGTGAGGAAATAGATTGATGCTTTTGCGAGAGATGTTGCCTACCATCATCAATCATCAGCCAGTTCATAGCCCACATACACCGTTTCGGAGCAGCTGGAGCAACCAACGAGATGAATATCGCTCTCCATCTGTAGCTCTGTGAGCGTGTACCGCCCTCCACAGCGACAGCGAAGGGACCATGACACCAAATCGTCATTTTCGACGAAGACATCAAGGGAGACCACCTCAGCGGGTCTGCTGCCAGTAGCGGATGGTCGAGTCTTCAAGTCGGTGTCGTATTTTTGTCTGGCCTTGTCGTCTGACAGGATGGCATAAGCGTCTTTGATGACTGAGATGTCGACGGTGTTCTGCAGCTGAGTGCGATTTTTGTCGGGGTGGTGAAGGAGGAGCATGCGCCGATACGCAGCCTTTATGTCTGCGGGCGACGAGAAGGGCGAGACGGCCAGGATCTCGTAGCAGGTGGCATGCTGTGTGGACGCCAGCTTGAGATGACGGTGTTGATGAAAGGTGGAAATAGGTGATCCGGTGATGGCCGTGTGGTAGTCAGGGGCTGTCGCGCCAACTGATTGTGCTAATCACTTGAGCCCCTTCCTTCCTGCTTCCACTCTCAAAATCGCGCAGCCTGTGAGGCCGCATCCAATGCGCTAGGGCTGGCCATGGTCGCCGCCATAAACACCACCTACGACGACCGCCGGACCGATGTCATCCTGTACAACCAATTCTGGTTCACCACCGGCTCCTGGAACGCCAGTAGCATCGGGCAAACCGGTACATTGAGCAGCTCGAACGGCGTGAATGCATCCTTGACATTCACCTTCCCTGGTGCGCTGCATCGCAAGCGACAATAGCACGTGAACTCACCTTAGTCCCAACAGAACCAGCCGATGCTTTTTACTACTACGGAATCCCTCGCTGCTGCGGGGGCTTGTATGCTATATGTATAGACTGCGACCCCAATGCTCCCAACTTCATTGACATCGACGCTGTGAATACCACAGACAATGGCAAAAACGGCCCCGTGCGCTATCCCTAATCCTATTCTGCATGTGCACCCAATTGATCATATGGCAGGTCCTCCTTTTTAGCAAAACGTTCTCCACCTTTGGCACCCACGAGATCATTCTGAAAAATCAGGACGACCCACGTTTTGGGAAATCCCAGATCACGCTGGATAGGTTCGTACTGGAGCAGCAGAATCCGGACGCGCCAGATTCGACGACCGCTACCGCGTCTTCCTCGGGATCTACCACTACGTTCCATACGACTCCGGGGGGGTCATCCACTACCGGCGCCTCTGCGAGTGCTGTGGCGACCACATCATCAACTACTGTCCCTACTGGGGCAATTGTCGGTGCCATTGTAGGGGCCGTAGCCCTCGCTATCATCGCTGCATTCCTTTGTCTGTGGTGTCGACGTAGACACCAAGCCGCACACCCTGAAACTGGCGTATCACAAATTCAGCCCAGCCCTTTCCTCCTTCTCAACACAGGCACCCCAGCGATGTCCGGTGTATCGGAAGGAACGACGCTTACGACCTCCTCAAATCTTTTGGGCGCCAAACGTGGCTACCAGAAGACTCCTGTTACTTCCCCAGATACTACCGATATTTCTGGGCCGTCAAGCTCAATGTCGCGAGGTGTCCGGAGACGAGAGACAGATGCTGGTCCCGTCACAGACGTTGATGAGGACGACGATACTGAGACACTTCCCCCGGAGTACGATCAAGTGTTTCGACGCGGATCAGTGCGAAGAGAGAGCAGTAATACCAGGCGAAGCTTACCGCCTGTCCCTCCAATACCATCTATCAGCGACAAACCCATTTCATAACACTTCGTTTTGTTGTTTTCTCTTTAATCTATGTATCATCAGGTTTCCAGCATTTCGGGCGATCCACACATTCATTCTGTACTTACTTATCTCATTCGCGCATATACCCTAAATTGTTTCGTATACAATGTACACTATTTCTGGCCAGATTCATTCGTAGGCCTCTTGAATTCCCGCCGGTGTTCAGCCAAAGCCTCGTCAAGCACGCATAACTTAGAAAAAAGGAGTCTAGATCTTCCGGATCCTTGATGAATGGAATGAGCGCCAAGTGAGGCGTATTCAACCTGGATGCCTGTGAGGAGTACAAGAATCATGAACGACCAGTCATGAGTTTCGGAATTGTGAGCCGATTCCACCCAGTCAGTTCCTTTGTCTGTGGACTTTGACCATCACTGGCGTGCACAGAAGCCGCCCAGCTCTCAAAAGACGTCAGGCCATGGCACGCACGCCTCGCATTCTCCACCTCTCGCAGTAATTCCGGATGTGCACCGCTTTCTTCCAGCGCATGCACACGTTCGATGTCCAGAACCCTATCCGCGGCATATCAGTATTAGGGCGTTGTGATACGAATGTGTCACCCACAATCCTTTGGCATGCTTGTTCATCTTGAGAATAACGCGCCCGAAAAACAAGGGTGTGGAAGGAAGGTCCTTTCCTGTGGCGCGGCGGTAGGCCTGCTGCTGTTCGTCCATGGTGGAGTGTTCACCGATGGAGATGATGGAGGATCCAAACAAGCCAGGATCCTACTGGCATGATGAGCTAGACGCATGCACCAATTAGGCCAGGCTGCTCACTCGAATGACACCTGCAGCCACCCGGCCAATGTCCTCTGTGCACTGCGAAGTCAATCAGCTATGACTGGGGCACGGCAGGATGGACAGCGTGGCGTACCACCATGAAAATTTTCGTATCTTTTCGTAATCCCGCGCGCAGAGCCCCAACTGTTATAGAGCCAATGAGACCAATATAGTTCTCCATGAAGAATCCCGGTCTCAGAATTCTGATATCTCATCAAGACCCCGGACACAGATGAATAAGTGATTGCAGAAATGAGACGTACGTCCAGGTCATCGAACTTCCCTGCGTTTTCTCTCGAAGGTGGCGTTCGATAGAGACCTTTGCAGCGCGATCTCCGACCAACGTATGGTCCTGGCTTTCACCGCCTCGCTCGTACGAAGAGAAGACAAAGTGCGACACGCCGAATCGAAGAGCGAGGTCGATCAACGTCTTGTTACAAAAGGTTCAGCAAGAAGAAAACTCGAAACCTGGAGGACGTGCTACTCACTTTCCCCTGCTTCTCTTCGCCGTCTCCATCAGCGCCCAAACCAGGGAAAGCCAGAACACAGAAGACAGCAGAGATGTCGTGGGATTCGAATATAGCCACCATTGTTTCCAGCTTGTCCAGGTTGCCTTGTACTGTTTCCACCGTCACGTTTGTGTTATCACCGTCTCCAACTTTGGGGTCTGGCGCGCGACTGATAGCGCTCCGTGTCAAAGCTAGGATATGGTAAGACTGAGTTGCATCAGTCTCAGAGTCGTCTAGCTTGGACTTCGACATGGCCCTTATGAAGGCTTGCCCTTGGCGGCCAGTCGCTCCAGTAACGAGTACAGTTTTTGTAGCCATGAAAGTTCTTCAGAGGAGACGGAAGGGATCAGAGATAGAACCATCTTCGAGAACCGAGTTGGCCGAGATGGAGGTGTGAGAGTAACTTACGGAAGGCCAAACACCCGCACGCGCACCGAATCAACATGTACAGATCAAGCATGAAAGAAGGATGTGCACTGTACAGTACTCCGCCCGGAACACACTGCGTCTTGAGCGCTTCGCCGATCCGAGGTCTTGCCTCATTTGAACGTATCCAACACCATTTCCATCGAACATGATACATCATAAATCAAGTTCCTTTCATTTGACCATGCTGGGTAACTTTCACCAGCTGTCGGGACTCACTCGCTCCCTCATATCGAAGATCATACCTACTCTTTTCTCGCTGTAAATAGAGTTGCAAGCGGCAGTGAATTGCGTTCACGAACATGTCCCCGCCGTACAGAATCCGAATCCATATTCATCAAGCGCGAGATCATCTACAACACATCAGCATCATTGCGAGGGAGAGACAGTCCAATAACTTGAACCCACACTTGGGAAGACGTGAGCGGGAGGGGTGGTATTTCAGTGGTCATGCCAGTATCACTGCTGGAAGCGTCGAATTTCATGGAAACGACGTCGTCCTGGCTGCGAAGGGATTCGCGGGTATTCAAACTGGGCGAAGCTGACGTCAAGGAACAAATCAGGGTGATCGAATGCTTACACTGCAAGTACGGACGCCACATAGCAGGTGCTGATTGAGAAGTAGAAGACCATGTTATAGAAAGTGTGCGGATAGACCACGACCAGCATCAATGCCATCGCATTGCATATCCTGGACAAATATTAGAATCTGCACCTACACGTAGCTGAAACTTCTGGCATACTGACATTGTAAGCAGTCCACTGTTGATCGTGTATATGATGAGTTTGTTGATTATATGGTCTGTACTGAGAGCGACACAGCGTGAGGAGCCAGAGATTATTCAAGAGGCTTGTGCTGCTGACCTTTTCAGACCTATTTGGCGGCCTTTCGCGAGGAAGAAAATCATACTCGTGGAGATCAGGAAGTCCCCCGCAAGAGCACACGAAAGAGACGCTTTCGATAGATACTAAGCAGTCGCAGATTTTGTGGGTTTCAAGGCCGAATTGCACAAGGGGGCATGCACTTACGTCGATGGAGGGGAGATACAAGTAGAGAGGGAGATCCGTGTGTCTGTGCTCAGCGGCCGTGTAGGCTAGGAAAGGCATTAGATCTGAGCGGGTTCATCAAGGTCACTCTCACCGAACAGGAATGCAATGGTCACCCAAGAGATAAGTGTCTGCGAAGCATTTTCGTCGCGTTTAGACGTCTCTGCTTCTACAGATAAAGCGGACTTACAACGACTCCCGGAAGCCACAGGCACCTTTCAGAAACTTTGGCGTCCCAGTCAGCGATTAACCCACTCACTTACGAAAGAAGAACACTGACGTATCCAAAGTCGGTAGGCGTAAAACAATTGCACTATGAGGGCAATGACACCGGCACCCATTGACGCAGTCTGGTAAACGAAGTTGGTCAGTTATCGTGCAGCAGAAATCAAAGGTATCTCTCACAGTCGAACACCAATTAGCTACAAGACCCTCAGCAGGATTGCCGCTAATGAGCACATCCCAAACGAGCGCCATGTCCATCACATTCACCAGCAAGTCAACTAGGCTAATAAGTATACTCGGCTCGTCGTTGATACCGGATGAGTGTTGCAATCACGTACGCTAATACCACGACCTGCAAGCGTAGATGGTCATTCGGGCGACTAGGTACAAAGAGGGGTGTCATACCATGATTCGGAGGTACCAGCCGTCACGAAGCCAGCACTGGTTGAAGTATTGGTATGTTTGGAGAACGGTGATACCGTATAGCCTAGGACGAATCAGCGCTAAAGTCACGGACGGTCATGAAAGATCACCGACACAGCTGAGATGAATGCGCCAGCAAGGACGGGGCCCATGAGAGCGGGCATATTGGGCTTGTAGAGATACTGTGAATCAAAGGATGACGATAGTTCGTTTCATATAAAGAGCCTGTTCCATCCTAATATCACTCTGGATTGTTTTCCGTAGTAATTCTATATGTTGGCGAGGAACCGAACGGCATCAGTGCGAGCATCACGGTATACGTACAATGGCGGCTTCAGAGCTGTTCAGTTCCCAGATAAGTACCCGATGAATGCAATTCGGTGCATCACAACGTCGCGGGATGACGCAAAGGTCCGAACCAAGGTCCAGTTCACTGCAACAGGATCAGTCATCAGAAGCAATATCCTGGTATGAGCGGCTGAACACAAGGAATGACCGACTAATCCACGGTACAGGAGGACGCCATCAGACGAAGAGCACATTTGCCCTCATGCCTCTAACGGCACACGAAGCCGGCTTGCGTACAAGACAGTCAACCGCCTTGATTCGCCATGACTTGGGCGGTGATCTCACGCTCATTGAGTTCACCGCGACGCGTGCTTCGAGCGGAACGATGCGAAAGCCACTATCCCAAGACATTGACGCGATCTCACGGAAGACTCGGTAGCGCCCATCTCGCCGTCTGGAAGCTGATCGACAGAGAGCTTCCCTAAGCTCGGTGCTGCGGTATTTGAGTGTCACGGATTTCAATTCTGGTGGTCAACCTATATATTCGCCGCATGCTCTCAAATCACTGAGAAGATGAAGCAATCTGTGCCGTAACGATTGCATTCTCGCACTTGGATCGCAAGGTTGCTTGGAAGTCACGGTTGCCGAACTCTGACCAGCGTCTGTATTCCAAGTCTGTTCGAGTCCTGAAATCTCGACGATTGCAAAGATTTCGCGGCTGCAACCCGTGTTGCGACGTCCAAATCCGTAGGCACTAAACGACTGTGTCAATTGTTACTTGTTTGCAACACTGGAAACCCGCGACAATCACCAGATGCGTGATGAGCTTCAAGATTCAGCCGCAAAGGTTACACAGACCGTGGAATTCGGTACACACCTATGTTCCAGGCAGCTCGTCAACAAACAAAGCAGTACACACCAAAAGGCCTCCTAATCTCTAAATGCTCCATCCCTAAATTACACATCAACGACTTTCCCTCCATGCCTTCCAATCTCCCAGAACCCTGTCCAGATCGTCCGCTTCACCTCCCGCGTCCTTGAACTGGTACAGCCCCTCCCTGAACGCACGCCGCACCCAAGGGACCAACACAGAAAAGTACACTGTCCCGAATGCCTCCGCAATACGCAATTCCTCATCAGACACAATCCTGACGTACCGCAGCAGCGCATCCCCCGCGTCAGCGAGAGACGAGTCTAGATTGGATTGCAGCGTAGCTGCGATGGCCACAGCAGCGACTTTGCGAAAGTCATTGAACAATCCGAGAAGAGCGTTGGTGTATCGTGCGAGTGGGGGGTAGGATGCGAGGACGTGTGGGGGAACGTGTAACGGCAGATTGGTTGTAGTGGTCGTTGGAGGAGACGCAGCGGCACTGGCGATGATAGCCCATTGCGAAGGGGGAGTCGAATTCCGTATCTGGGAGGAGGCTGGCCGGCCGGTTTTTTGCTTTAGTAGGGCGACAAACTTGGCTGTGACTTCTATCATCTCTGCCTGCACGCTCTTGAGCACTGCGTTAGAGCATAGGTCGCCGAGGATGCCCATGAAATCGAGTCCCAGCCGTGCGAAGGCTGTGGCACAGTGTGCTAAGCGGTCATGGATGGTTGACAGGGAGGAGAGTTGGATATGAGGAAGGGCGGTGCGGAGTATGGGAAGGAGGTGGGTTTGAAGAGCATGTGAGGTATACGTCGTCAGTAGTAGTAGCAACGACGGCTGGATTAATGGCGGAGGTTGCGATTGAGAGGCGTTTGAAGGAGAGCGTTCTAGGAAGATGGTGGCGAAGTGTGAGATGATGTCGTTGACGCCTTCTCGCCAAGTTTCGATGTACTTTTTGACGGAGGAAGTGAGGTCTTCCTTTGCGGCAGTGTCTGACTGGCCCAAGAGGCGCTGTATGTCGCGATCGAGTCCTTCAAGAGATGAGTTCAGACAGGATTCCCTGCCTGTAATGAAAGCCAGAGCAATCTGTTCTTCTGAGGATACGCCGTCCTCCGAATCAAACACGTCCATCTTTCGCAGGAAGTTGACTGCTTTCCAAAGTGCGGGGAGTTTTCTGTTTGGTTCGTGGAGGGTTCCCAGGAGCGAGTAGAGCATCTGGTTTATCGAGTGCCGCACTTCGGATATTACGGATGCCAGGATCAATGGAGGGGCGGAGGACGATGAGGAGAGGGACGTGGCGTGGGATGCAAGCGACAGCGCCTCCTGGAAGAAACCATTGCGTACGCAGGTGTCGATGAGCACGGGGATGTCGAGCAGGTCGCGTATCTTGTCGTGTTGCTCGAGCACGACACGGGCCTTCCTTCGCTCACCGAGAACTGCCTCTGTCCGTTGCCGCCAGTTTGACGCGCTGTCCTCGAGTGCGGGCAAACTGTCCTCTATTAGGGTATCGAGCGACGTTGACAGCGAGTCCAACGACGTGGTGAGGGCGGTAGTCGTGCTGTGCAGCGACAGGAACGTCGGATACGACGTGTGCGTGAGCGACATGAGGCTCGATGTGAGATGGTGGGACTGCGTCTGCAGCAGCTCGGGCTCGGACAGCAGATTTTGCAGAGGGAGAGTGGTGAGGTAGGACAGGTAGGCCTGCGACGACGAGCTGGTCAGCTCCGGGACGGCCGATGCGCCGAGCAGCTCAGACAGGCTGTTTGATTCGACAACGTCGGCCATATCTGCGAAAGAGGCGCACATGAAGCGGGGAAAGGGCGGGACACAGCATGGCGCTCACCGTCGGCGGCATATGACGGCAGGAGGAAAGAGGTCTGTTGTTGTAGCTTATTGACTCCGCTTTCCTTTACTTTACCACCATCATCTGCCCGCACTATGGCCCTCATCGAAGTACGTCGCCCGCCTGCCGCCCATCTGCCCGCTCTGTGTGCTGACCGACGCGCAGGTCATCGCCAACGACCGACTCGGACGCAAAGGTTGGCGCATCACTGTCCTCTACAGCACCTACTCAACGCGCTCTGCACGCAGTTCGCGTCAAATGCAGCCCAGACGACACCGTGGGCGACCTCAAAAAGCTCATTGCGGCCCAGACTGGCACCGACTACAAGAAGATCGTGCTCAAGAAATGGTCAGTCTCGACTGTTCACGCCCTTGGTCCCGCTAAGCGCCACACTTGACAGGTACACTATCTACAAGGATCACATAACACTGTCCGATTACGAGATCCACGACGGCATGAGTCTCGAAATGTACTAAGCCACACCACTGCACTACTACTACTGCTTCACTTGCTACGAGATGTATGATTATGGGGGTCTAATTCAACGTGACGTGTATCATTATTCTTGTGCACTAATTTTGTCAGATCCGTGTCTTCCAGGTCTTTCTGACTGGAATTTCTTTTCTCGTTGAGGATCGATGGAGGCATGATAAACTCGTCAGTTCAAACCAATCGGGAACTGTTGCTGTAAGTGCTGTAAAGCTGTACAACACGCGGGTGGCGCGTGGCTGGGCCAAATTCAATCTTTTCGATACGCACGACTGCCCATCCAACTCATCTCACAACGATTCGTACCCCCGATCTCGGCTACGGCGTTCCTTCTATCCCAGCGCACTTTCTGCCTCTCCGGTCTGTCCTTGATGCGTTGCGAAATCCTTCTACTCCTCATTGTGGCCGCGAAGGCGTTCCGCGATGACAGCCTGTGGGCATGGCTCTAACTCTAATGACTTTGAACGCCGAACGTGGTAGGATTTGACCGTCCTTCTTTCCAGTACAGCGCGGGCGCCGAAAAGTATTCGTTGTCGCGGCTAGTGTCAATAAAGGACAGAGTCATTGTGCGAATAGCCAAGTGCCTTTTTGTATCTTGGCTCTACTTCTTCTGTCGATTTGCGACGGAATCGGTACGGTGTTTTCTGTCCGCTTAAGTGTGCGTGTCGTTGTCCTTCGATTGACTGACCTCATTACTCAGACACAAGGACGTGCCTTTCGTCTCTCTCGTGTAATTGGCACAGACTCATGGAGGTATATAAGGACCGGCCCCGCCACCACTGATCCTCACTTGCCGCCAATATGATGATTACTTATTCAATGTTGTGGAATATGGATCTCCGTGTCTCAATATGCGGCGTACGCACTAAACATTCCACTAGTACGACTATCTCTAGTGCTCGACTAGTGAACAGTGGCGTCGGCGGTGGCCCACAGGTCTTTCGTAGGGTCTGGACTGGACTGTGGCTGGGAGAATTACCAAATAACTTTGAGCATGCATGGTACTCAGTGAGTCGCAGGGCCAGACAATCGATGAAGGCACATTACATGCACATGCAGCTACAAGGAAACAAACAATTAGGCCACTAAGATGTACATAATCGACGCGGTGTGGGACGCCGCGAGGTCATAGAAGAACAATGCAATGACACAGTCGGCCGAGGGTGTATCCGACAAGCGCAGGACGAACTCAAACCCTCATGCTCAGGCGGAACCTGCTGGAAGGAGATGTGTTTAAATCCGTCCGAGCATATGCATGACGTTCGCGATGTATTCGTGCGACTGCGACTGCCAACTGTGAGTCGCAAGACATACAGACTAGTGGCCCGGGATATGTGGCAGGTGGACTTTTGGCATTACTTGTGTTTTACCCTGCGGCGATGATGTGTACGTCGGGCTCTTACTCTTATTGTTCCGACGATAATGAAACAGTGACGATGTTGATTGGTTCAGGGCCAAAGCGGTGCATGATGCATGATCTGAAGTCAGGACGGAGAGTTACTTCAAAGTGTGGCAGAATGATATGATGAGTATGGAGAGAAACAGTAACAGAGTCAGACGGGTTCGTTTCCGGGAAGAGTATCAGATGCTACGGCAGGCCAAATGTCGGAGATTTCTGTAGGGCAAGAGGCATCGCGGCGACCACAGTTAATATTTCGGACATGAGATTATCCTCTCCACAGAAAGGTCGCCGCGCGTCTAGCTATTGTTTCTTTCCTGTATGGGAATACCAAGGCTTGAGTCACGCTCCGGAGCCAATGTGCGGGCCAAGTCTGGCAACTCGAAAGCCGCAAGCGCGTGTAATAACTATAGAGTTGCTGCTGTGACTCGAGGGGCTGTCGTAAAGGTAGCGAGGTGAACGTAAGACGCCTCAAGTCTCAGCAGCACTGGTATGTAGCGAGCTCGCGCCACCGGAGGACTAGCAGCCAAGATGGGCATCCCGAGAGCAGATAAAAGTTCGCTTAGATGTGGCGGAAGATTGACTTGTGCCGCGTACATTGCGCGTACAAGATCTCCGTCGCGCGTGTGGCGAAATGGAAGGCGAAACCCAAAACAGC
This sequence comes from Strobilurus orientalis, assembly GCA_019915145.1. Lineage (NCBI taxonomy): Eukaryota > Fungi > Basidiomycota > Agaricomycetes > Agaricales > Physalacriaceae > Strobilurus > Strobilurus orientalis. The sequence goes on along the minus strand of JAHLML010000019.1, from coordinate 355,944 downwards.
GGACTGCAGTTGCCTTTCGGGGCTAGATGGATTCATCGCCATAACGCGGCGGCATCTTCCTTCCCTTTTGTTTCATTGGTGACCTCTACTTTTTCGGGACTCGACCTTCTCCATGACTCGCCGGACTGTATAAATACTCTCTTTGGTGTGCTGTGCACGCCCTTGCCAACCCGCCGGGCTCTGTCATCGCGGCACTACCTGTACTATCAATTTCTTCCACCTCGCCATGGGCCTTACATACAACATTGGATTATGTTGCTTCTGGTCTCGACAAACGCCACGTGTAAGCATACCCCCACCTCGCTGTTATCTAGTGCTGACTTTCCGTCAGGCTATTCCTTATGATCTATCAGTATCTCTTTCGCCTTCATGTCATCCTTCTCTACCTTCAGCACCTTGTTCTCGCCCGCCGCAATCATCTCTACCCCTCGAAGTTGTCCTCGCCATCCTGAAGTCTGCATTACACGATGATTCATTGGACGTAGACCGCTCAGTACTCCGCGCCTGCTCCTTGGTGTGCACCGAATGGTCTACAGCAGCGCAACAGATGCTATTCCGACACGTCACGCTCCGTTCACAGGCAGACTACGCGTCTTTTCAGGTCGCTGTAAACTCGGACACCCCGAAAGGGCGCGTCTTGGCCGATGCTGTCCTCCAGATGCGAGTCATCCTCGATCACAACCAGCCTTTTGGTCTTTCGGAACAATCGTTCGCCGAAGCTGTCCTTTCATGCCCAAATCTCCATGAATTGAGCCTCTCCCTCTTTGGCTCAGCCTTACCGGGCGCAGACATCGTTGGATCGCCAAGCTTCACCCGCTTGCGCCGACCAGCGCCTTCTTTTGACGAAAGCACGCTCGCTATACTACGATTAGGCCCTCGCATATCATCCCTTCGCTTCTCGAATTGGTCGGATAACCCTTATTCCCTCACGCAGCTTCTCGGGGCTTGGCCTTCACTCACATCTTTATCTATCGGTGGGAAGGCCCCAGAGCTTCCCTCCACTGCACCTCCACTCTTCTCCTGCCCCCTCGCCAAGCTGTCCATGAACTTCCAATCCTTCCCTTCTTTGGATTTCATGGACTGGCTTCTCCACAATTCCACGGAAACACTGCGCGTCGCTGAGCTCAGGCAGAACCCATCCCTCCGCTTTCTCAACTACCTTGTCGATTGCCATGGCCAGAACCTTGAGGTTTTCTCCCTTCCTTCATGTGCGCAGGACCAGGCACACGTTCTGCATCGGTGTCCAAATCTCCGGCAGCTCAGCATCGAAAGCCCAGTGGCGACCTCATTGGCCTATAGACATCCGTCTAATAGCCTCGAGCATATGGCGTTCGGCCTCAGCCGAGTGACCCCCGTCCATGGTGTCATCGATTCCATAAGGTCACAGCAGGACCTCAAGTCCGTTACGGTGCACTTGTGGGAGGAGCACGCGTTGCTTGCGCCCTTGAAGATGACGTGTGCCTATCGCGGTATCACCCTCAAAGTGACAAGGAATATCGGTGTTTTCCGAAGACTGGTGGTATGTACATCACGTCCATGGTACAGTTTCCTTCCCTAATGCTATGCTCTTACAGCGTGGCGGTGTCATCGAGGACTCGGACGCACGCCATTATCCCCGCGGGGAGACGCTGAGCAGCCTATGGGCACTACCATCATAGCATCCTTTGCCCGCGGGCTTCACGACTTGCATGCATGCCTTACGATTCTTACGAAAACAATCACATCCACTGTACAGCACCCAATTCATTCCGTCATCGCATTCATATTCCGTCCTCTACTGGACATTCGCCGTCTCAGGCTATCTACAATCTTCCGTCATACTCGCATCGATGGACGTTCGCCTTCTACTACTATTATCATCCCATGGAACCTGTCAGTTCCTACTTCGTTCTATTTGCTTCAGATAATCTACTGCCCGAGCCTTTCTTAGTCTACTATCACAAGAACTTGTATTATACGAAACTATTAATATGCTTTTGAATGATGACCACATAAGTTGTAGGATAGTTATAGCTGGAGAAGTACATAGCGACTCGGTGTAAGTATTCTGGCAACCGAGCACAGTTTCTGCGTATATGAATCTTACAAATGATGACATTGACAATGCCCATATAGTCAAAAAGGAAAGATCCATAGCACGAGGCTATCGACCTTTACCCAAAGCGTCAATTAGAGGGGTCGCGCTGGCTCCACCGGCTTCTGTCGACTAGTGTCCCATCTGTCTTGCAGAGTTTGCCTGTCAATGTGTCCTATACTATGCACTCATTCGAAACGCACTGCGGAATGGTTTCATACCAGATCAACTGATGGTCTTGACAGGTCTTGACCATTCCGAACGACTGATACATCATAGCGGGCTTCCTGGGAGCAACTCCAGAGTATTGTTGTGTTTGATGGAGCGGTGGATGATGGGTAGCTTGGTGCATTCTGTCAACCGGAGACAAATACAGAAAGACGGAGTGATACCTGCTCCAAGATTTGACCTAGGCGGCAAAGAGGTAGAGTGAATACGAAATGCTCGTCAAATAATGTACCTCCTTGGAAAGCATGATCCCCATGAAGTCAGCAGCTACGGTTTCTAGACAAATAAACGTATGGTAAGATTGACGGACACCAGCAATTAGCTGCCGATATCATATGTACCAGACACTCAACCACTATGCCTTCACGCCCAGGAACAAGAGTCCCCGCTTCGTCACCTCTACCGACGACTCCAGCTCTCTAACATCAGCCGCAGACCACCTCTCTCCTTCCTCCAAATTCTCCGTCATCTTGCCAGCCCGTATAGCACTCTCGAATGCGTTCTTTCGCCCATTCAACGCCGCCATCCTCCGTGGGTCCGAATGACCCGTGAATATGAGGAGTGCAGTCTTCGATGGTAGAGCACTATGCAGTGACCTCAGCTGCTCGTTCAACTTCGTCAGAACCACCTGGAGCTCCGCCGGCGTCGGCGGTGCAGGCGGTGGCGGTGGCGGCCCGTCTGTCGCTTTCGGCGTGATCCATCCCAAGAGGTTAGCGAGCGCCATGAACCGTCCAAACACGAAATGGTGCGACGGGAGCGCCTCCAAAACACCGTCTAGCACGTCCTGGTCGTCTTTGCACCCAATGCTCGTAGTGGCTTTGCCCCCATGCATAACACTTGGGTTTCCATGGTCCACCACGACACTTCTTATACCTCCTCCACCCCCAGCCCTCAGCTTCGCACGCCCCAACCTCTCAAAAATGCTCTCATAATCCGTCTTGAACTCTCCGAACCCAGGTCCGTTCTCGAGCTTCTTGTTCAAGAGATCTACGCACGCTCGTGCGTCTTCCTCGGGATCGTGCCCACCCTCACCGCGCATTTGGATCTCGCGCCCGCACCACTTTTTCGTGAGCCAGGCAAGACCAGGTTTCAGTGGGCGGCCCCGAGGGTGGTGGAAGATAACGGCGGTGTCGATGCAGAAGGGGTGACACAGTTGGAGCGATTTAAGATCGGACTCGAGGGAGTGTCCGAGGAGGATGGGGGTGAGATGAGTGGATGAGGACGAGGTGGACATGGAGAAAGGATTCGAGGCGGGTGGTCCAAGAAGACGCATTATTTGCTGTTGGACATCTGCAAGTGTAGTCGTTACTGACTGGAGATGTTCAGCGGTTATGCCAGACCATCTGGGACAGATTAGGATGGGCAGCTAAGGATAGACACAGATATATACCTGGTCAGATAATCGGTGATAGGTTTGGTGGGTTTAACCAATTGATCATATACGACCTTGCCAGTCTCGAAGTCGATCATAGATATGCGTGTCAATTCCTTGCCGTCTTCTGTCAGACACTGTATCAACACTGGATTAATAACTCAGGAAGGATGGATCAGGATGTATACCATTTCACAATCGATAGCGTATATCTTGCGCGCCTGCTTCGGGTCACGCACCATGTCCTTCGGCTCCTCTGGTGTTTCCAGCCAGCCTACAGGCTTTTGAAATACGTCCGCCATATATGAAGGAATGGGGTAGTCGTTCTCAATCATTTGGTCCAAGGTCAACAGATACTGCCCAGCTCCACCACTATGAACTTGTTGGGCTATTTGGACGTCAGCGAACGAGAACGAAAGATCAAAGAAGACAATTACAGATTTTTGTCAAGGCTTCACGTTTGGCCTTTTCCGTTGAACTGAGAGGCATGGTGAAGAATGAGTTGAGAATGCTGTGCATACGCGTCTGGTCACCGGGTGCGCGCGTCGGACATGCATGACTGAAAGTCGAGGCAATGAATGGTACGCCTGTGACTGGTGCTCCTGGAACCTTTGAGGGAAGAGGTATGGGTATCGGCACGTTTGGGTTGACAAGGGGAGACGTCGGTATCGGCGGTATGGAGAGCAGCTCGTTGGTTAAGCCAGGTATGAGTAGACAGACGACTTTGGGGATGAGGCTGGCATTCTACACGAGTCTATTAGCATTCGCGTGTACTTCAAAGTTGGATGTTGGGCACATCAATGCGTAGCCAGTTCGGAGGAGGCGCGTCGCCGATGATGTGGATAGCAAGGTCCCGGATTTCCTGTGTAACTGCAGATAAGTGGCCGGTCACATGCATCCAGTGCGCGACTCACCTCAATGCCGACCGCGCGATGGCGCTGCGTGATGTCCGACGTCGAGTACATGAAGCGTGGCACTGCGTTCTGTTGCCAAGGATCAGCGAGCGCTTAAAGAGACAGGCAGGGCGGCGCACATCCATCCTGTTCGCTGTTTTCTTGGCCTTCTTCGCCTTGCGCTTCTCGACCTTTGTCCACCCGCCGCCTCCTCCATCGTCGTCGACCGTCGCGAGCTCGGCAAAGGGATTGGGCGACGTCTTGGCCTTTTTTGGTTCGGGTTCCGCCCTCGAGCTCGTCGGCGACGACAGCTGGGATCTTTTCATGTGGAAGGAGCGGAAAGAGGCCTTTTTGCAAATTACATATGATCGGATGTCTGCCGGCCGCTTTGCCATTCTGGGCCTGCACCGCCACTGCTTATTACTTGACACTTGATCACCACCATCGTAAGTAATGGCTGAAGAGAAATCCAGAGGTAAGGAACAGGCAAGGCTGTAATCCGAATATCTCTCAAGCTCCCTGCCAAAAGAGACGCAAAAGCGCTACATTCCCCTCGAATCCAACCCAGAAGTCTTCACAGATCTCATCCAGAATCTTGGCGTCCAAGTCCTCAAATTCCAGGATGTCTACTCAATCGATGAGCCCGACTTGATGGCCATGGTCGATCGCCCTGTCTATGCACTTGTACTGGTCTTCCCTGTCCTGGAGAACGACGAAGAGTATCAGAAAAAACACTGGGTGGAGCCGTACCTTGGCAGTGGAGATGGCGAGCCTGTCATCTGGTATCGACAGACCATCCATAACGCTTGTGGTCTTTACGCTATACTACACGCGATATCGAATGGGCAGGCCCGAGAATTCATCCGTATGCACACCTCTGCACCGTGAAGACACATCTGCTGACTGCGTCATGCAGCACCTTCTTCGCCATTCGCGACTCTCATAAATCAATGCGTATCCCTCACACCAGACGGCCGCGCAAATGCCCTTGAGGAATCTAAAGAACTTGAAGAAGCGCACAAGAATGCTGCCCAACAAGGATCAACCGCTGCACCCAGCCTCGAAGAGGAGGTCGATTACCATTACGTCGCATTCGTAAAAGGAAACGACAATCGCCTGTACGAGATGGATGGGAACAAGAACGGCCCGATTGACAAGGGAATTGAACTGAAGGAGGGAGAGGACCTGTTCAGCGAAGGGGGGCTGAGTTTGGTACGCGCATTCATTGAACGTGAGCAAGGAGGGAACGCAAATTTTAGTTTGATGGCGTTGACTCCTGCGTAATCGTTGCCAAGACTACTTTCAGCCTCTATGTAGCTAATACACTCTTCTGCGCGTGGACTGGTAGCCATGAAAGGTGATGCTCTAAACTTAAGTTTCGCCGGTGATCACCGGGGTGAGCATGAGCCATAGCTTATCTTATGTTTTACACCAACACAACTCCGAACTTGCGCCACAAGACAGGCCATCAGAACTCAAGTCATAGCTCAAGCACAACCCGAGTTGTCATGGAACCTCTCAGTTGTATGTGGGCTTGACAGGGCACAAGATTGAATTGAACATGAGTAGTGGGAAGAAGCATACTAGTATGCTAAGGCAATGGTAGTACAAAATGTGGAGCGCCGCCACCTCCTGGCGCGCTGCTGCTGTAGAGTGGTAATGGCGTTGTTGACCACAAACGGTGAGGGCGTGTCGCAGAGTGACGTCTTGCCCTTTGACGACGAGTGAACGCAACGGCTAAGATAGTCAATGAGCATGAGAGGTTAACACATAGTGCTATAGACACATGATTGGGCACGTACATGACTAGTCATACCATGGACTTCTTGTCGTGAGAGCCGAAACTTTAGCGCTACTTTGCCTCGCTCCATGTCCGCCGCTCCCTTCTGTCCTCTGCGCCGAATGGGTGCAGTACGTGAGCGCTTTAGCTGATGTCGGGTCTTCGCGTTCGCCTGCCAGCGGGGTTGGTAGGACTCAGGCTGTCCAGTCGGTAGGTGAATCCTGGGGGAATCGACGACGAGGGGAAAGAACAAAAGGCGGACTTGGAAAAATTGCGAAACACGTGCTCGTGCCTCAGCGTGCCTTATGCACTTCGGACAACAGTGCGGCCTGGACACGTTGCCGTGATTGATGGATGACTAATCATTTGCTCTTTTTCTTCCACCACCACCACCGCGACGACAACCACGACTACGACGCCTTCCACGATGACAGGCCTGTTATCCAGCGACGTGTCATTGACGACGGCCTTGCTGTTGTCTTGCTGACATTGTGTCAATTCGCGTGACAGTAGTGCAACAGGGAGTGGACAGCTCGATTTCCCGTGATCCGGTGATGGCGGCATGGCGGCTAGGCAGGACCTCTGATACCACGTATTATTATATTTGCACTGTAAAATAAGCCGTAAAATAATGGATTTGGACAAGCAAATGACGGTAGTTGTCTGACAGGATCTCTTTCCACTACTCCTACCATGCCGGACCAGCCTTCCAGCACTCCAGCCCGGAATGAGGAGACAGCACTACTGTTATCCATCCCTCGAATTATAATCTCGCCGTTCATGAGGTAAGTCTGAAAATGATTGTGGGCGTGTATTATATTACATTTTTACTGTTAGGCCTCTGCATCCCGCCCACTTTCCAACAACCTATGGTGTAGAAAGCTTCTGGAGGTCAATATCCACTGTGCCTATTGTGAGTGACTCGCTTTCACAAGAGAGAGTTTCTACTAAAACGTTTAGTCTCCTAGATACTACAGTTCATCGATGATGATGATGATGACAATCAAGATTAATGCCGTTGGTGGTGGCGTCAGATTGTAGTGGAATACTGTCTCATTGCTTGCCAATCATACTGCTTGACCGTCAATAAAATATACCCTCATATATGCTATGCCATACGGGTTTGCACCACGACTTGACTTGACTTGTGCGCTCTGTTTCTCGACCTCATTCTTCTTGTGCTGACCTATGCTCAGTCGATCTTCCTTCTGGGCCAGCCAGCCTAGCACCTGCTAGCTCGCTCATTTTTCTGTTCCATCCAAGTGTCTGGCGGGGTTTGCGCCACAGCGTGCGGTGCGCTCTGTTTCGCGAGCTCATTCTTCTTGTGCTGACCTGTGCCTAGTCGATCTTCCTTTTGGGCCAGCCAGCCTAGCACCTGCTAGCTCGCTCATTTTTCTGTTCGATCCGAGTGTCTGGCGGGTTTGCGCCACAGCGTGCGGTGCGCTCTGTTTTTTCGCGAGCTCATTCTTCTTGTGCTGACCTGTGCCTAGTCGATCTTCCTTTTGGGCCAGCCAGCCTAGCACCTGCTAGCTCGCTCATTTTTCTGTTCGATCCGAGTGTCTGGCGGGTTTGCGCCACAGCGTGCGGTGCGCTCTGTTTCGCGAGCTCATTCTTCTTGTGCTGACCTGTGCCTAGTCGATCTTCCTTTTGGGCCAGCCAGCCTAGCACCTGCTAGCTCGCTCATTTTTCTGTTCGATCCGAGTGTCTGGCGGGTTTGCGCCACAGCGTGCGGTGCGCTCTGTTTCGCGAGCTCATTCTTCTTGTGCTGACCTGTGCCCAGTTGATCTTCCTTCTGGGCCAGCCAGCCTAGCACCTGCTAGCTCGCTCATTTTTCTGTTCGATCCGAGTGTCTGGCGGGTTTGGGCCACAGCGTGCGGTGCGCTCTGTTTCGCGAGCTCATTCTTCTTGTGCTGACCTGTGCCCAGTTGATCTTCCTTCTGGGCCAGCCAGCCTAGCACCTGCTAGCTCGCTCATTTTTCTGTTCGATCCGAGTGTCTGGCGGGTTTGCGCCACAGCGTGCGGTGCGCTCTGTTTCGCGAGCTCATTCTTCTTGTGCTGACCTGTGCCCAGTTGATCTTCCTTCTGGGCCAGCCAGCCTAGCACCTGCTAGCTCGCTCATTTTTCTGTTCGATCCGAGTGTCTGGCGGGTTTGGGCCACAGCGTGCGGTGCGCTCTGTTTCGCGAGCTCATTCTTCTTGTGCTGACCTGTGCCCAGTTGATCTTCCTTCTGGGCCAGCCAGCCTAGCACCTGCTAGCTCGCTCATTTTTCTGTTCCATCCAAGTGTCTGGCGGGTTTGCGCCACAGCGTGCGGTGCGCTCTGTTTCGCGAGCTCATTCTTCTTGTGCGAGCTCATTCTTCTTGTGCTGACCTGTGCCTAGTCGATCTTCCTTTTGGGCCAGCCAGCCTAGCACCTGCTAGCTCGCTCATTTTTCTGTTCGATCCGAGTGTCTGGCGGTTTGCGCCACAGCGTGCGGTGCGCTCTGTTTCGCGAGCTCATTCTTCTTGTGCTGACCTGTGCCTAGTCGATCTTCCTTCTGGGCCTCAATGCGTACAGACAAGTATGAATTATTATTCTACTCCTCATCATCAGAATCAATGACATGAGGTACAAGTGCATATCCTGCTTCGAATAACGCGATTCTGCGGTTGTCTGGCTGTGCCAGACTGGGACCTTCTCCGTCTCGTCCTTCAAGAATGTCAGGACGACCTTCATTTTCCCACCAACTGTCATATCCGTCTATATCACCGCTCAAGAGTTCCATCTCCACTTCTCCAGCATCGCGTCTATCCTCCTCGGTTGTAGTACCAACAACTGGGTCACTTTCCTCAAACGGTTTCTGGCCTGCCAGAAAGTCGACCTCTACTTCGAAAACCTCATCTAGAGGCTCAACCGCCTGCCCTAGATAGGCGTTATCCAGGGTTTTGAAGCAATCAAGTACCTGCGCGTATATAGTCCAGAAGGAGTTTGAGTTCACTTCGGGCGTCCCTAAGTCGGCATAGACATGCTCTATCACTGCTCCAAACTCAGGTGGAACTAACAGAAAGACCGGATTATCGTCATGACACCATTTCTGTTCGACATGAGATAGAATATCCTCGCCGACTTGAACCTGCAATTTTTTGAGCAAGTCAAGTTATATGCCTACATTCAACAACATACCATGAAAGTCCTGTGCCCGTAATGACCAGGTTTATGATGAATCAAGTCAGGAATTCCCTGAGGAAGGACTTTGTGACGCGCGTGTCGCCTTCGTGATTGATTGAACTTGGCGCGCCAGGTGTCCAGTTCTGCTTGTAGCCATGGTATAGCTAACCATCTGAAGATCAGTCTATTTCATGGTGTACAGATTAACAACCTCTCCAGCAATCGATGAGTACATACCTATGTAGATCGTTGTTATAGTCATATAGGCCAATGAATATACCAGCATCCAGCATTTGTTCGAAACCAGGTGAGAAAGTGCGTCTCAAGACCGACCAGGAAATCTCAGGTTTGATGTTCTGATGATTATGGCAGACTTTATGCTGGAGGGAACCATGCAGCGTAGGATCCAGCATCTGTCGAATCTCAGTCTGAACGTTCGCCACAACAACGTTTTCACTGCCGGGATCTCCCTGTGTCTTGAGGGGTACGCCTATGTGCACAAAAGTCAGGCCAATTATGATAGTAGTACCTAGTACATTACCTCTATTCTCGCGCGCAGTTTCAAAATAGTAACTTCCGATGAGAATCGGATTACGATTGGTCCACCAAATCTTCAACCAATGGAGACGTCCTGTGAAAGGATCTATCGCACAGTGTAAGAACAGACCAAAACGCTTCCACTTGTCGTGCTGGTCGATCGACAAAGTCTCCATGACACCTGCACCATAATAGGTGCGACGTCTGAATCTATTAATCTTCCTTGCCATAACCAGATCCGGTTCGATGACTCGCAGTAAATCGGCCATGTATTTTCTGTCACCCATATGTGTTAGCTTGTACAGTAGTGACAGTGTGAAGGACGTACTCTGAGAGCCTAACATCGTAATTGAATCGAAACTCTTTCACCATCTCACGCGCACCAATTGTCGGAAAACGTTCGCGTATTTCTTTGTATATTTCGATGACAGTCTCCCTTTCGATGATTTCTTTGCGTGTAGAGGCGAGATTGTATGTCTTTCGTAGCCTGGAGACGCTCTTGGCACTGTATAGGTGTATTAGTCTGGTTTGTTGGCCAATGAGTGTCGTAGTAGATATACCTGATACCATAAGTATCTTTATCAAAATGATCCAAGATGTGTACAGCTATGTCCTTATCATTCAGACCAAGATGCCAGTAATATCGCAACCAACGATGAAGCTCTTCATGGGGCCCGGCTGGCGGGAGGTATAAGCGCCTAAAATTGCTGATGAGATGAAGAAGTCGAACATACGAAGCGGTTTATGCTGGTTTCTTTTCCGTCCCAAAGGTGTAGCTTTTCCCTGACGCATAACACGCGACGAGTTTATAAGGCAAGAGCAGAAGCACTTTGGTTGTGTTGGCCCAATGATTGCCTCGGTCCACATTGATCCGACGACTCATGTGATATTCTAGAACACTTTCTGAAGAGTACTTGCGAGTACGACGGGTACATGCACTCGAACACATTCATTATTAAGCATAGCAGCACCTTTGTTGAGGAGAGAGTGCAAGCAATCAACAGAGAGTGCGTAGCAAGCAATTGTCGAACGAGAATGAACGAACGAACGAGAACGAACGAACGAACGAACAAATGAACGAGAACGAACGAACGAATGAACGAACAAATGAACGAACGCACGCAACGTTTGGCCTAACGGCTCAATGAAAGAACGTTCAGCCCTCATTCGAACAACAAATGAACGTTTGACCTCATCATTATGACGCATAGCAGAGCAGAAGGTATAGATCATAATTTTTCATAGAGCATAGGACATAGAACATAGTTGTAGAATATAATCCGAAGATGGTTTTACCAGCTATCTTGCGCGACGGGATGATAGAGATCAAACGCCTGGCAATACTCGAGGCATTCATGCTCATTCGGAAATTCATTATGAGCACGAGCAAGATTCCCACCTGCGAAAAGCTTTTGACCGAGTTTAGGATTTGTGATAATCTGCGGATCAGACAGCAATTCGTGAGAACCTGGGCATGAGACAGCTAAGCAAGGAGGTATTTCTGGATGAGAAGCGTCGAAACATACCTTGAAAATCGGTGACAAAGACCTGTCCCCTTGTTTGCTGCCATTGCACGTGTTGTACAAAGCTCAAGAACCGCGCAACTTCCAGATCCTTGCCGAGTAAGTACTCCGGAATCTTGGCGCTACCATTGTGAAGGAACTTGGTCCAACTTCCTGTGATGGCCTCTTCCAACATGAAGACGGGACGTTGAGGATCATCTTCGGACGATCCTGTTCCAAAGGCAAGAGCCATAGGGGCATACGTCATACGCGGGATGACAAGTCGATGTAGTGGACTGCTGGAGGTTGCCTTCTTGATCCTTAGGTCTATGAACTCGTAGACCATCCGTAGGAGATAGTCAGCCCAGAGAGTACACTGGACCTCTCGAACAAGGCAGGCGATTTGCGACTCGGCATCCTTTGGCACGATGATCTCTTCCTCTTCATCTAATGAAGGACTATAAGCTACAACGCTGATAATGTAGCGCGCACATACCGTTCTCGAGAGGAGTGCTGATAGTATGATATGCCTGTTTGGCACAAATGGAATACGTCAACAGATGCCCAGGTGTAGCAGTCTGCTTGGCCAAATTGACGTTCGAGTGGCCCATCAAAGCAAGCTTGAAGCTGCCAGTACGGACGTTGATCAAATTAAGATGAAGAGAGCCCTGTACAACGTTGACGTCGTCCAAGAGAGTCGTGAGAGTCGCTGGTGGCTTTTTCGGATCGAAGCACCCCAATAGGTTGTCCATTGGTGTGGGAAAAAACGTCTTGACATCAAAAGAACGAAACTCGACATCGACATTGCTTCCTAGTGTCGCTAGAACTACGGCTCACCATGAGACAGATACAAGATGTATGAGTGTAAGAATTCTCACCGTCTTTGATACTTTGGATAGTGCGTTTGACAGTCCCACGCCCTTTGAGAGCATGTTGAAGTTGCTTCAGCTCCATGGGCTCTCCCAGTATAAGTCGATGTTTATGCCTATGAACCTCAGGCTTGTGATGGGAAACGTCAACAGTTATAGCTAGACCCCTACTGCCGACATGTTGACGACTCCTGCTAACAGGGACTGGGGGCGGGCCCATGGATGATTTCTCGGCCTGCCTTTGAGGAGGGTGTTGTCCTCCTGACGTTCCTGAGGGGGTGAAAGTGAACGGCGGGTCTAGGTTCATAGTATCGCGTCCACCAGACTTGGAGAGTGGACTGATATCTTCGTCGATATCAGTACACGTCTGAACTGATGCCTTGCGGAATACAGCTTTGGCTGGTGGTGGTGTGGGTATCGCCGATGTAGAACTCATTGAACTCTTTTTCTTGGGTGGCGAGCGCATCGTAGGGTCGAGTTCCACCTAAGATAAGACGATCATTCATTTAGTGAATGTTAATGTTGTCTCTCGTTACGTCACATACTGTATTGGATCGCATGCGGCGACGGCTAGGCTCATTGATATTGACGAATGAACCCTCAGGAATTGAGTGATCATGTAGAGACATCCACTGCATCCCAACATTGTCTCTACCAGTATGGGGGTCATTACCCCATCCAACGTTATCGGTGTTGGTGTTCGAAAGTTCTTCTTTAGGAACGGCGCTAGAAGGTGAAGGTCCGCCTCGGGATGTGCCCTTAGGCTTGGATTTAGTCCGCTTGCCGAGTATACCCTGTGTTTAGAAGGATTAGACTTCAAACTGATCGAGATAAACGAACATACACTGGTTCCATCGAAAAGAGTATTCGCATCCTGATAACTTTTCCCTTGGTCCATCAACTGTCGTACGAAAGTTTCGCGCTCTTGATTCTGGCCCAGATTCTCAATCCAGTGGAGTAGAGACTCATACGTGCGGCGTTCAAATACCAAGAATAACTTCAGTGCAGGAATCGACCCGCGTTTCTTAGCAGTTGTAGGTCCCTTTGTTGGTTTACGAGGATCCAAATCGAGCCAATGCTTCTGGATAAAATCTACGGCGTCGTCGTCGATAATGGCGCCCTCTTTGTCTTGAAGTACGACGTCCTTGATTGTGAACTCGAATCGCTCCCTTGTCGAATATTTTGAGCTGATATAATCGTGGAAAGCGCGTAGAATTTCTGGAAAGGCGGTGGACTTCACACTCCATCCATTGAACCGTAAGATAGGAAGACCTGACAACGTGGCAGACACAGTCTAAACCATGAAATAGAAGTAGTGAGTAAGGCGAGGCATCAACAGGTATGAAAGAGTGGCCATACCCCATACATTGACGGATTCATTTTTCCCTCTTTACGATAAGCCAGACCGATCTGAAAAGTCCCTGTGATCTCCTGGCTGACACCCATGGCCTTAGCAGCAGCAGACTCCTTGAAGGACTGATACAGGCTGTGTGACTCGTTGTACCCATTATTAGGATTGATACCGCCATAGGCCGCGAAGGGTGCATGAGACTGTCCAAGAGTCTGACTATGTAAACCAGTAGACGGCGCCGAGGAATGGAATGGGGAGCTGTAGCCTCCATGAGGAACATTGACTTGAGGTCCTCGCGATGATGAGGACAGTTGAGCTGCAGTAGATGCTTTATTGACTGCATGAAGAAACGAGGTGGAAGGGTGGACCATACCCGAGGAACCAACACCGAGGATAGGAACTGCATGGTTTGAGTGTCGCAGTGCAAATGTATTCTGTGTTTTGATGAGCGAGTCATCAACAGCATAGGACTGCTGGCGGTGTGGAGGAGGATGTGTGGCGTGTTGGGCGTGCCGCACCTCGTGCTGCTCCGGCTGTTGTACGTGCAAATGCTGTTGCGGAGGTTGGGAGGACGACCCAGCTTGCAAATGCTGTTGCGGAGGTTGGGAGGACGACCCAGCTTGCTGGAGCGAGGGCTGGTGCATATGCGCCTGTGCGAGTTGCGAGTGCCGGTGTGAGGGCTGCCGTGTATGCGCCTGTACGGGTTGACGATGCTGCTGCGAGGACTGCACAGACCGCTGTTGCGAGTGCGTGTGCGAGGGCTGCCGAGTATGCGCCTGTACGTGCTGCTGCAGAGGTTGGGAGGACGACTCGGGATGATGCTGCGAGGACTGCACAGACGGCTGTTGCCGCGCCTGTGACTGTGAGGCCTGCTTTTGAGAGGACTGCTGCTGTATAGACTTCTGCTGAGGGAGAGTGGCGGCGTCTCTCACTAAAAAATGTTATTGCTGGGAGAGGAGATGAGAAAGCAAACTGACTGATAGTACTCGTAGTCTCTTTCTGCATAATATGCTTGTAGCAAGCATAGCAGACGAAGACATCGCCTTTTTGGGCAAAATGAACGATCTGGAATCGCTGGTGGTCTGGCGAGTTCACATCGTAATATTCTTTGCCCTTGCATCGGGCTTCCTTGCCACAACGTTGAATAGATGACTCTGGTGCTGCGCCCGTCCAGACGGCAGCTGGAATAGGGACACGATTGGGCTCCGAGGACATGGTGGTGGTTACGAATTGAGGAAGACAAGGAATTTGATAACAGCCAGCTCCGATCGATCCAATCCAATCCAATTCTGAGCGATGTTGTTGTATTGATAGAAATTGAATTGTGCGGGATTTTGTTAGTGTACATAGTAGGAGAGCCGGTGGGTAACATTACAACAACGATGCAATGCAAGACGGCGGGATGGTCACAGCTGGTTGAACGACACAACCTGCCATTCCATGACAAGCTTCATTTGAACTGTGGACAAGTGCGCCAGTTGGTGGTCGGTCAGTCCTCCCACACATGGCTTGGTGTTTGGTCAGTCGACTTGTGAGTGCATGATTCAAGAAACCGAACGCACTAAAGTCAAAGGCCAGTAAGGCGGCGCGCAGGTCAAACCGGGCCTGGCGGCGATTCCATTTCGCTGCAGCGAGCGTTCGTTCGTAAGCAATGTTCAGACTCTAGAGCGTTCGTTCGTCCGTTAGCAATGTTCAGACTCTAGCGAAGCTATCGCAGCACCCAAGTCCATGGGGAGACATCAAGGGAAGTCGGTGCTAAACGAGTTGGACGACACATACCCTAGGGTGGTATTAGTCACCTTGTTAGACAACACATCGAGAAACTGGATGCACCTGTCAGTATTGAAATAGTGCCGATTCAAGATACAATGAGACTGCACTCATCCTTTGAATGGGGAGCTCGTGGGTGTGGTCCGTCCAACACCTGCCAGTAGGCGATAAATGTATCGTCCTGAAGTCGTTAACACCGAGACCTGTATACAGAGGTCAGTATAGAAAGATAAAAAGACACACCAGTACAGTACCCTAGATGACAGTCGTCATCTCAGTCAAGAAAGAGACCTAATGTGCCCTGCCATTGATGAATGAGGAGTAAGGCGGGTATGGAGGCTGTGATGGCGTGTGAGTCGGCTGTGTTAGTTGTGGTGCGGCCGTGAGTCGAGCATCCCGCTGCATCATCAATGCTAAATTAGAGAAATGAAGATGCGTGAAGGGAAAATGAACAGACCGGAACACCGGCAGTTGGTGGTATGACAGTCAAACCACGGCGTCCTGGGTGTATCAGTTCCTCCATCTCTGTGTAAGTCGGCTTGGAAATAGACCGGGCTGTGTCCATCGCTGTCGGTGAGAGAAACGGCAGCATATTGATTGCGGGATGGAAGTATCAAGGTAAGGCCGGTAGCATTCGTAGATCAGAATTATGGGAAACACACAGCCGGTCCGCATCCGCCTCTGGTCCGCATCCGCCTCTGGTACTGGAAGATGGTACGTGCTTCATTGCCAAGTTTGCAAAGTGTAGCGGGTGCGCGATGCGATGGGCGCGCGGTGAACGGCGCGCGGCGACCGGTGAACGGCGCGCGGCGAACGGTGAACGGTGAATGGTGAGCTCGGGTCAGGCCACCGCGATCGAAAGTGAAAGTGCCAAGCAATCGAACTTGTGGCAACTGCATTGAGTTCGCTATGCGATGAATGGGCGGGACAGTATGTCAAGAATATGCCCATGCGCTTGGAATATTTACATACTTAGTACTACTACAACTTGAATTACTGTACACGTTTAGCCGCTGCCAAGACATGCCGCTTCCTCTTCAAATCGGCGGTTTCTGTCTCGAGAACCTTCTTCTTCTTGGACTTTGCCTTCACCCCTACTGAAACGGTCACCTCTGGCTCGAATGCCAGGCCGTACTTCTTGTGTATCCTGTCTATCCCGCGTCGTAAATACTCTCCCTCCTGCCAGCCAGCAGACTTCTGCTGATTGACGGCCTCGCGCGTTCTAACACGAATCTTCTCGGTCTGCTTGACGCGCAAAGCATCTTCTGGCTTTCTTGCTGTATTCCTTGCATACAGAATAAGTCTAGATTATGTATCAGTGAGTGTTCCTTGAGGTTAAGAAGCGACTGATGGACAAACGTACTTATTCCTGCCGTTCAGAATCACCTCTGCTGTTCCGCAGAAGTCTAGAGGGCCAACTTCGAAGGTGCGACGCGTCGACTTTCGGAACTGTGACAGACTCTCAGATATGTAAGTAATCGTGTGGACAATCTACGAACATTGATAGTTTTCTGCTCCTGATCTGATCGAGGCGCAAGAAGCCATGTTTCACCACCTGAGCAAACAGACAGTTACTAGGATGATGGTGTGAGGTACATGCATCTTACGAATATGGAACTGTGGCGCAGAAATCGTCCAAACAACATTTCGGTCACGTTTGTACAGATGAACATCGACAGTACACTTTCGCTGGAGAGGCACCATGGAAGCAGGGTGAACGTGAGTGGATTTGTCCAGCTTTTGAAGGAACATATTCTTCTCTCCATTGAGGAAGTCTGAATTCGAATTAGTTCACTTCAAGAACACGAAGTATAGAATGTACCATAGTAGAACCGACTTAGGGGATCATGATCTCTCGAGACGTTGCTAACGTCTTGAACGATCAATGCTTCCAGATGACCGGGTTCGCGTATGTATCTCAGCTGTGTACAATCAAATAGATCGTATGTATATTCTGGCATCTGAGTAGAGAAATTGAGGCTAAGAACAAGGTTGAACAACAGAAGCACGTACTCGTAACATAGCAGCAATTTCTCTATTCACATTGGTCTGCATGCGGCCATAAACAAAGAGGTCGGTTTGAAATCTGAAGAGCGCAACACGTCAGATCTTAAGTCGATGATGATCCTTATGAAATTTACCTCTTCATTTCATCCCATGTAGCACAGATGGTAACGCCATCATAACTCAGTGCGCGTCGGAGCTTGGCGCGATTATCCATATGCCCCCACCACAAGAAGGTGAAGGATGCCTCACAAAGTCGGGCGAATCTGGAGGGACATCTTACGACTTCCCATATGGCCAACCGTCCGTCTATTCCTGATAACAATTGTGAGCTCTCATGGCTCACAACATCTACTAGAGCGAGATAGTTACCTGCCAGAGCTATCACCTCGTGACACTCATATGCCCCGATAAAGTCAAACACGGTATGGTCCTCTCTGAGGACAGAGGCAACTCCGCGTTTGCAGTCGAGATGACGTTTGATGAAAGGACCCATGGCTGCAAGCCAGACTTGATATGATTCTTGCACTAGTGGCGGAATGTCGGTTAGATTACGTGGAGTAGCGAGCTCGAGATCATAGAATGTCTGCATATATGTTTGCGAGCAGATTGGGGAGAGTGCATCGATGGAGACATCACCAAAGGGCAGAGGCGTACTCGCCCACCGATGCTATTGCAGTATGTCAGTATGAGTAACAGCTAATGTGGGATGGGAGGACACATACCTCGATGTTTCCATCCTTGCTGTTAATTGACAGGACGTAGGTACCAAAGTCTAACGCAACGACAATCACAAACCCGCGTCCGGTAGAAGGCGAGTTGACTATGTCGCGTGTCCAGATCTCCTTGGTATAGAGATTGATAGACGTGTGCAAAAGGGGGCGGACGACCAAGAACCGACTGGCAGAGAAGGCGAGAATGTAGAGGCGAGGGTGGTAGTATGCTCCCAAGAGACGCAAATCGGCTTTCATGTATGCAGAAGGCGTGCTGGAGCAGGAAAGCTCAGGGATAATCGCAGGAGATGGGTATATATTGTGCTGTCCATCCTGTGATTGAGGTCCACGAAAGATGGGGGTGTCCCAGGTCAGGCGACGCACCTAAGAGCGAGAAATCAGTGAACGTCTGCTGAGAATGGCGAGAAATTACATGCCATTTGTATTTCTGTTGGGGTGTTTGACTCGACGTCGTAGTCGGAAAGAGTGCGCACGGGAGCAGGGAATGTAGAAGGAGTGGGCAGAGGTACAGGTTCGGATTGTGACGCAACCCAGAAGCTACGGAGCGTACGTTCTTCTTGAGCAATGCTAGATGATGCACGGGGTTGCTGTCCTGTAGGGATATATTCACCATCTGGCGAATCCTGTTGTTTCTTCCTGCGCTTGCTCGGAGGTGGACCACGGGCAGCACCCTGTTGCGCATTTGAAGTGATCAATTAATAGTCGAAATCTTCATGAGTACAAAGTACGCACCACATTAGTCACAGGCGCTTGCTTGTAGTTATTGGATGCTTGAGACTCTCTGCTCTTCTTGTCATCACCAAAGATGTCGTCGACTCGGAGACCCTTGCATTTGTCTCGGCAATGGGTGGCTGCGAGACAGTTGTTGAAATCGACTTCACGACCTTCTGGCATGATTGCAGATGTTGAAGTTGAAGTACAGAGGTCGAGTAGGTCTCCAGTCCCTCCGGCATATGTTCGCGCGTTGAGCGTAATGTGCCATTGCGACACTGTGCTTATAGACCTACCGCTGCCTTGCGGATGGAAGCACCTGTGAACAATGCGTCATACCCTGGTCCTGTTATCTTGCATTGGACCCTCATCATCACCTTAGTTGAGGCACTACGGGCGTTGCTTAAACTAATCCGCAAATGCTTCTTTTCTTCTACAGCGTCTCACTTGCTCCCTACAGTCTGGTGATAGCACCAAGCGCCATCATACACCGCGCACCCGCCGACGCCGCCGGAAGCAAGACGCATTGACACCTAGTATCAACAGCGGTTACAATACCTTGGTACTCCTTCGTTGCGGCAGGCCGCCATAACCTCTGACCGTCACCAGGCAGCTTTGGCACATGCAAATCGATGGATTTTGATGCTGCACCAATCGCGTAACATCGAAGGAGTTGCGGGCGAACATCGAAGGAGTTGCGGGCGTTCGGAGTTGCGGGTGGCATTCGCCAAAGTCAAAGTTACTGCTGCTATCCGAAACTGGTGCGTTCAATATCTCGGCCCATTGGCGCTTGCGGCTTGACGAGATACGAGACAGCGAACGTGGCAGAGGCTGTGGTAGGGGTTGTGGTCGAGGACGCGGTGGTCGAGGAGGGTTTGAGGATGGTGGTGGCCGAGCCCGCGCGACTGGTGGTGCGTCTCCGTTCTCTTGTTTCTCCAGCCTCGGTTAACTAAGTCTACCTACAGTTCATGTATGTTTGACGACTAGACTGGCGTTGCAACCGCGGACGACTGACAGTGCTCTCTACACGGAGCTTGAATAACGGCGACTACGGGTACCAAGTGCGTCCCCGTATTCTTATTTCTCCAGTCTCGGCTCACTAACCTTTTCGTAGAGTTCACGAACATTAATGGGCCTGACTTCGCGACGGTCAACCAACGCGGACGACCGAGTCCAGCAGCTCGAGTGCTTGGTTCTGGCTTATTTTGGAACCGTCCTCGACTTTCAGGACAGCATACTCGCCACCCATTCACTCGAATTGACGCAGCCAACCATCCGGTTGGCTGGCGTGCTCAAGAGACCTCGACGCGGCCGTGACCACGCCAGACCTTCAATCCGCTCAAGGTGATTGTTCGCCAGACCTTTGGTCCGTTCATACCTTCGATCCACTCAAGGTGATGGTTCGCCGGACCTTTTGTGTAGCATTGCGGACCCCGACTAACTCGATGCTCAAAACTGGTGCGTCCATTTTTCCGACGCATGGTCTTATGGTGCGACTGACACCACCCCAGGGCATGTCTAGCCCGACCCGTTAAGCACCAACTTGTGTAGGTGTCTCTCGCTATGTTACTATGTTACGGGGCGGATGCAGTCATTCCCGCTCATCCGGACACTGAGATTCGGTAGGTAGTTGATTCACGGGCCTTTTGACAACGCTAACAAATGTTTAGAACAGTTCTGTCAGCTGCAACGAAGTCGGATCGCGCGCTAGATCCGCTATGGCACGCGCGACCGTACTAACTCTCAAGACTGGTGCGTCCACTCTCTCGACGCATGGTCTTCGGAGGTGACTGACACCCCCACAGTGTGTATCTATCCCGACCCGTTGAGCACCGACTGCTCTCGTTGTCTCCCCATGGACTTGGGTATCGAGGGGTGGATATTGTCATTCTGGCCTATCCGGGCACTGGGTTTTGGTAAGTCTTTGCTTGAGGGGACTCTTAACAGTTCTAACGAAAGCTTAGAATGCTTGTGTTCAATTCAACGATTTCGGATCGCGCGCTATATCTGTTGTGGCATGCGCGACCGTTATGGCTCTCAAGATTGGTGCGTCCAGTCTATTGACGCATGTACTCATACAATGACTGAACACACCTCAAGGATGCTATGGTAGTGCTGGCCGACCACCAACTGTCGCCATTGCCCGTTAGTCGGCCACTCGTAGACACCACAGAGGAGCCGGAGCCGAAGCCCCACCCCAAGGATGAGTGTCGATAGTCCTCTACCCAAGTCTGAGCTGAAAATCAAAGGCCAAGCCCAGGCTGTGGGCGGAGATTGCCACTACCGACATTCTTGCAGACATTCTTGCAACCAGTGTGTCCGACCGTTCATTCTCAACGCCGCAGTCGACACACCCTGACTTTCTCAAGGGTCTGTCATTCCTGCTATATCTTTCTGCTGACCTCTATCTCGATACGCGTCCCATGGTCCACGGTCGCACCGCCAGTTGGTTTGCCTTCGGGTTTGTGGTAAGTTTCTTGTGGCTCACGCGCCTCACGTCGCTTGCTTGTCTGACTCCCTTATTTGCTCAGTAGGGTGCATTTGGATTTGTTCTAATGACCAACACCAATAATGAGGAGGACAAGAACCACGACTAGTATAAGCACTTCGACCGCCTCGAGCAAGGGTAAGCACTGAGGACTACCCGACTCGGACCTGTACCTGTACGACTGCTCGCCTGGTACCATGACCACTGCTGGTGGAGTCTACTGTTGCCACCGAGTAAAAGGAAGACTTGCAGTGTTCACGTGCGTGTGCGCCCGCCGCCCGCTGTTTTGAAGTCCTACTTAAAATCTCGAGCAGGTTGGCTTGTAGTTCAAATTCAGAGGCATGCGCACTGCAAGCCAACGTGGACGAGTCGGCAAGATTCTACGCAAGCCTGATACGGCCTTAACGCGTGTCTGGCCTACAAGTCAGGCGAAACAGCAGGCCTCCGCTCTGATGGCAGAGTTCCGGGAGTGGCAACGTAATGGCGAGTTGGCGGGCGGTTCCAGTGAGACATCGCCTATCTCCAGTCAGGTAGTTTCATCCCTTCACGACACCGTCGGTTAACATTTGTCCAGTTGATCTGATCACGCCCCCACCACCACCAAAGATTCAGTGCGAGAAGTGTGAAGAGCGAGCCGACTTACCTTTTCTGCTGTGAGTAGTTTCACCAACAGCATTCCTGAGACTGATCATCTCGGTGTGCAGCGCTTGCGGTCACCAAGTCTGTCATATGTGCTTGTTGACAATGTTGGACTGCTTTGGAAGACGCTGTCCCTTCTGTCGCATTCGCCATGAGCGTATGGCCACACGACAGAAATCACAGGAGGAGCAGATGGAACGTTGGCGCGTGGAAGCTGAATTCTTTCTGGCACTCCCCTATACAGGAAACGATATCGTAGAGTTCATGGATCAGTTCTGCAAGTAGATAGCCTACAATCTTTGTTGGAGTATTGAAATTTTGAAAACCTATAACTTGAACGCCATTTACTGTACGCCACACTGTCATACATCATTCCGGATTCCACTCTGCAAAACCGTCCTATGTCAGACATAAGTTGACTTAAGTTATCGGGCGCCGCATAGTTTTGGGGTCCTCAGGGTGATTGGCATTCGGCAGCCTCGGCACTGAGCTGTCCACTCCCTGTTGCACTATGACAGACCACCTGGGCAACCACAACCACGACGCTCCCAACGACAACAGGCCTGCAATCCAGCAACGACGGCGCTTTCAACGACGACCTCGGTGGTACTTCTGCCGCCGCCGTCTCACAAGCCAAACTGTGGGATGGAGGATCGTGTGTTGTGAACAGGGCGAAGGACGGCTGGCATGACGTTGGGGAGAAATGGTTGGGTGCGACGTCCTTTTTTTCTCAATAGTCTCTGTGCTAAAAGCGTCAATGACAGCTCTGTATGCATCGCGTGGATCTTTCGACGTTTCGGTCCCCCCTCCGTGATTCCGACCGATTCCGACTAATACCAGCATAGTCCGACTGTGCTTCGGCGGTCGGGACTGTCTTCCTGGATTCACACGCTCCGACGGTCCGTGCCCCGAGCTTGAGCTCAGCTCGAGTCTTGATTTGAGCTCAGGTCACGCTGTACACAAAAGTTGGGTGCGATACTTGAGCTTGAGCTCGGTAAGACTCGAATTCGAGCTTCGGCTCAAGTTGCCAACTTGAGTTTTGCGAACAATCACTAACTACTTTAAGTCTTTCAACTTTGCCAGCCTCGCAACTTGAGGCACTCAGCTTGAGTTTGGCACACATTTATACCCATACCCTGACTCAAGCTCAGTGACGATAGCCTAGTGTGTACTAAAATACCAGTGAATGCATATCCTTATTTTCGACAACATGAGCTGAACTTGAGTGCTACCTGAGTGAGACATAAGATGAGCTATGGCTCGTGCTCACCCTGGTGATCACCGGAGCAGCTTAAGCCTAGAGTGTCATCTTTTTGGGTAGCCACGTAGAGAGACCTGGTCTCGCAGTAGTAGCTATGTATGGGCCAGGCTACCAGTAGGTTACCTGGCTATGCGCGTGGGGCCGTGGGCCGTGGGCAGCCTCGGGCTACACAACTGATGCGTAATTTCTGTGACTCGGAGCCTGGAGGACTCGAAGTGGTGGTCTTCTTGGGCAGAAAGAAAGATAGGAATTGTATACCGACTCTCCGGGATATCTGTCATGGTCATGGGCAGGGGACTGGTTAGTCTCTCAGAGACAGTCAACAAATGATGACGAAGCAAGTAAGTATTGTGTGTAGGGACTGGCCGTGGTGCGATTGAGTCGGATTCGGATTTCAGTATTAAGGGAAGTTGTGGAAATCAGCACTGATCAACAGGATGCTATCTTCCCTATGTCTAGCAGCAAGCCCGTAGTACTCATCGTCGGCGCCACTGGCCACACTGGTCGCGTCGTTACGAAAACTCTCCTTGAAGATGGCGGATTCGTAGGCAAATCAATCCATCATGCTGACAACGGACTGACATCGCTTCGTATGTAGCGAGTCGCGATCTTCGTCCGCGCTAAGTCGGTCAACAAGCCCATCATACAAGAATTCATAGCTGCTGGTGCCGATGTGCGTATTGGAGACATTGGGGATGTTCCGGAGAAACTCGAGACGTCACTTCAAGGCGTCGACATACTCATTTCGCTGGTCTTCGCCATGCTTGACCAGAAGCCCTTACTCCTCGCGGCCAAAAATGCTGGAGTCGCGCGCGTTATTCCTTCTGATTTTGGACCGACCGCCCCAGAGGGTGTCATGGACATGCACGACGTTGTAAGTGCTCCAGTATTACCGCCAAGAATTGGCAAACTCACTAGTACACACCAGAAACTTGGCGTCCGCGAGTACATCAAGGAGATTGGCGTTCCATACACCTTCATTGAGGTGGGATGGCGGGTACAGGGAGTGCTTCCGTACCCTCATGCCATGCCCGAGACCGTGTTCACACCCAAGAGTTATGTCGGAGACCGGCAGAAGAAAGTCCTTTGGACGTTGCCCAAGACAATCGCCTTATTTGTTCCGCGCATTATTACCGACCCGAGCACCATTAACCAAACCGTCGTAACGTCCGACGGAGAAGCCAGCCTCAACGAGGCCTGGGCAGTGGCCGAGAAAATCAGCGGAGAAGACTTTTCTGACTATCCGAGAGTATGTCCACTCAACTCGTCATTCTAGATTCCGGACAAAGTTATCGAGGGGATGGCGACAGGTACCGATATGGAAGGGCGAATTCTTGGCCAATATGCCAGGAGCGTGTACATTTTCGGAGACAACACACTAGAGAAAGCCATTTCCAGAGGGGCCTTGAATGCCAAGGACCTGTACCCGGATGTGCCAGTCCTCACACTCGAGGAAGCAGCGAAGGAATTTTATGCAAACCCACCAGTCGCGGAGTACGACGTTGCAGAAATGATGAGTGCAGTAAAAGGCTAGCGCTAGTAGACCTTTTCATAGACCGTAGACGACCATCAGTCGATTTTGATAACAAGCTCAGTACTAGTAAAGAGTCTTCCAAGTCAGACCAGAAATACCAATTTCTTCGAGAGAGGGAGTGGATTGTTTTGCTCTGAGTCGCAGTAGGCTGAGTGAGCATAAGACGCGCGGTGAGAGTCAGGTGAGAGTATATCACACTTTCAAATCCGCGAGGAGCATCAATCATATCGCCGTCGGCCCGTCGGCCGTGTGCACCTTGCCTACTGACCACGATGACGACTCAAGAGTCAGACCACCATCTTGCCCGCTGCTTTCCCACTTCCCCGTCGAAACAAGTGTGCTTTTCTGAAAAACTGCATATGCTTGGAAGGATCCAGCGCCGATCTTATGTTGGCCTCAGCTTTGAACGACCCTCCTGTCCTCGAGATTATAGCGACCAGTCTATTGATGCATGCCGTCGTCAACTGGCTGACTCGCAACAGCGGCCACTAATGGGGTGCTATGCGGTTGTATCTGGCTTTGGTGAGATGCACTGGGGCCGCATTTCGTCCAATCTTCTGATCGTTGCTTCAGATCCCCATCTCCCAACGTGTTCACGGATTCTATCACCTTGCCTGGAATGACTTTCCCACATTCGAACGTGAGGAACTGGGAATGGACTGAATAAAAAAGTACCATCGCACTGACCTTAGGTCGAATCCTGACCTGGTAACTTAAATGCCGCCTCGCTTCTAGCCAGCTTCTAGCCTATTGTTGCCGAAATGCGAGTACACCGATCCTGCTGATAGACAAAGTATCCATACTGTTCGTCGTGTTCTGGTCCTGCTATGGCGTCTATCGCCGGCTTGGCAAGTTGCTTCGTAGGCGATGAGATTGGCCTCTTATCTTCCAAATGATCTCGAAATATGAGTGCGTCTGCGTCCGAGTCGAATGGCATTCCGCCTAACCACGAGGAAAATCTATTGAGCCATATGAACAGTTTGAGTACAACATCTGGGCTTCATCTTGGCATTGTACTCGACGCCTTGTTCAGCAGTAACGGGTCCGATAGAGCTTCAACCTTCCATGTGCTTTCTACGTGCTTGCTAGAACAAAGAAGTCGCCATCATGTGCGACCGTATGGCGTTCATCCAGATGACGCGATTGAGGGCGCCTTACCTTCGAACATTCCCCGACTGCTCTCAGGTATTTAAGGGGCCTCCAAATACCATTCAATGCATTGCTCAATATGCTTTCTTCAGCTCTCCTTGCTTTAGCGTCTGCTAGTATCGCGGCTGCGACCAAGTCGCTGTCCGTGTCCACGTTCTGTTAGTGTTCTTCTTTGCGAAGCGGTCGGTGCGCGTCTGATCATCCTTCTAGCCCCGGACACGCTCAGCGATGTCAGCCACCTAGAGGTCATCACCACCGTCACTAACACTGGCGACGAGGCCGTGACGCTGCTCAACGACCCTCGCACTGTCTTGAGCTCTTGGGCGACGGAGTCGTTCATCATCACTGGCGAGAATGGCGTCTCTGCAGACTTCACTGGTGTCGCTGTCCGTTATATCCCAGAGGTCATTGCGAAGAAGTCCGAGAAATCTGTCTCTTTCCTCGCTCCCGGCGAGAGCGTTGAGACTATTCATGAAGGTAGTATCCAATTCATCCTGCCGTTCAACTCTGGTTGACGAAATTTTTCAGTTGGAAACTACTACAACTTCACCTCTGCTGGCCCCGGGACCTTCACCATCACCCCTCTGACCTCATTCCAGGCTATCGAGGATGACGGCAGCCTTACCACCATCGAAGCCACTCCCGCTCACGCGAAGTTGAACCTCTCTGGCCGTCTGTCCTCCGCCAAAGCTCTCAAATCGACTTCCCTCGGTGGAAGCGCGGGTGTGGTTGATGCACGCTCTGTCGACAGCAGGGACCTCTCAAAGCGCGCCAGCTACTCTTCCTGCACCACCGCCCGCCAGACACAGAACAACGCCGCCATCACTGCCGCCGCCACCCTTGCCAGTAACTCCCTCACGCACCTCAATAACAACCCTTCCGGCAGTACGCTCCAAACAACCTGGTACGGCACCTTCTCGTCTACGCGCAGGAGCGGCAGTATCACGTCCTTCACGCGCCTTCAGACGTACCCTGCCGGGTGGACGTATGACTGCACTTGCACAGACTCGGGTACGTATGCGTACGTGTACCCGAGCCGTTACGGAACTGTCTATCTCTGTGGATATTACTGGAATGCCCCTGCGACCGGTTCGGGAAGCCGCGCAGACACTATCATTCACGAGGGAACGCACTTCACGCAGGTTTTGGGCACTGATGATTATACCTATGGTAAGCACCTTAGTCAGAGTACAGTCAGGAGATACTGACGATGTTTTGCCAGGCGAGAGCAGCTGCAAGGCTCTGGCGATCAGCAACCCAGCAAATGCTTGGAACAATGCTGAGTACGTCCACTTCAAAGAGTTATTATGTTGCATACATTGCTAACGTCCTTTCAGCAACCATGCCTTCTTCTCCGATTACGCGTAAGCTGTCGGCTAGACTGTAATATTTAAAGTACAAAAATCGAGGATCATGTACACAATTGAATAACCAATGGGTATATTTTGTTATAAGCTAAATGCATCCAAGCGTTAATAAGAATCAAACGATCGAAATAAGTAATACTTTCTTCATCGCAAGAAAAAGTAAGCTGCTTGAAGTCAAGACATGTCTCCGGTGTGGTTTCCTAATGAGTATGGCTACGATCGTTTCTTTCTGTTTCTTTTCCGCCACAGTGTCACTCAGGTTACCATCACATCGACATGGGAGTTTCCTCCATCGCCACACACAGCTTTACCAGCTGTAGTACAATGTCAACCATTCAGAACGGAGTGTCACGTCTCTGTGAAGGTATGCCGCCTCTACCGGTCTCGCCTGGTGTCCCTCGAAGTCTTGGGAGCCTGGCAACAAAGTGGCGTTGTTCAACCCTCTGACCACCTAGACCAGATGGATTTACCACAAGGAGTCATTGCCTGGACTCTCTGAGAGACACACTTCTCAGATTCCAGTCGAGTGTCCTTTTCGAACGCCAGCCACTGGCAGAGTTACCTAGACTGACCTGACGGTCTCGATCTTGGGCACATTTCTACACCAAGTCTCGTCGGCAACTTATGCATAAGCGCTGAGCTCAAAGAGTCAGCGCTCTTGTCTGAACTACCGAGACGGATCGAGTCTCATCGAGACTTCGTGCGTATGCTTCACTTCTACTCCTATACAAGCATCACTGGCATTCAACACACAAATGAAGGCCAGGTTTTCTTCTGCTAAAAAAGGTTCGAATCAACATGCTACCCAAACACTGGCATGAACGCCTTATTCCTCTTCTCCAAAAACGCCCACGTAAACCTCTCCTTCATCCCTTTCTCCTTCCATCCATCCACAGTACAAGGAAACAACTCCAGCATCCCCTCCACCGACGCATCGTGCGCAATCAGCGTCAACACGTCCGGATGCGCGTCCAGTTTGACCAACTTGGCTAGCGTCTCGATCGACAACTCTGGATTCCTATAGACGGATGTGAGGCTGCTGGAAATACCTAACAGTGGTATGATGCTGGCTGCGCGGTGGATGTGATGCAGAGGGCACGGGACGGAGGTGTGGTGGAGGCTTGTGGGGCGGAGGACACCGACGTGGTGGCAGCAATCCCCGCCGAGCAGGACGAAGGTTTCCGCGGTAACGCGTGCGAGTGCTGCCATGTGTCCGTGCTCATGCTGGTAACAAGGGTACAATCAGCTAGTGTTCTTTGTCTAAGAGAACCTGCAACTGACGCCAGGTGCATCCAATAGATAGAAGCTGCCGTCGTCAAAGTAGTCCACAGCACGCAGATCCGCAATATGTTGCGAGGAATTTGAGAAAGAGATGATGGATATCTCTCGACCGCTAGCAACGTTGAGCCCAAGCGGCACAGCACATCACGTATCGAAAATCTACTCACGAAATATCACTCTCCGTTAGAACGGCGTTCTCATAAGTCGGATACGTTCTCAGATCCGAGTCTTCCCCTACTACCAATTTCGTTGATGGCGGGAATCGAGACATGTCCCCAATGTGGTCCCAATGCGTATGACTTCGTGGGAGGTCAATCCATCATCTCTGCTCAGACGCATACCGAAGTTACCTCCAAATGACCGCCCCGATGCCCTGTAGTGGTATTCCATTCCGGACTAGCTGTCCCGGGACGTCATCTACATGCACCGTACATTGTATTGAACCAAGCGCTTTTCGCACAACAGGCGCATACCCGTCTTCGTCCTTCTTGAGACCTAGATCGAACAGGACATTTCCCTTCGTAGAATGCCGGATGAGGAACGTATAGACGGGTGCTGCCCATTTCTCGCAGCCTTCAATCGGCGACAGAACGTCTCCAGCTGGGAAGTCAGCCAACTCTCCCGATGAGATTACAGATAGAGAGACAGTGCATGAGGAAGGCGGAAGGGTTAGAATCGCCATAGTGTGGTCATACTGAACGAGATGTATATATGGACGACCAAGAAACGCTCTAACGGCGATGGGGAGATTGAGGGAAACGATACACTCACTGTGTAGTCGCGGCAATTCTGCCAACTCTTAGTCAGTCACCTGTTTGGAGCAAGTACATAGGCCGAATAAGTTACACGTTCACTGTTATTGTTGTACATCTATTCCAGAAAAGAACCTGCGCAAGGACGTTAGCTCGGAAATATGGCACGAGAAGCACGCTAACCAGTCCTTTCTCTGTCCTTTCCCGCTGCGTTTATACATCCTGCCTCGGTTCCTGTGCGTTCAGGAAGGTTTCCAACTGGAGAAGCATCAGCTAGTAGCCCACGAGAAAGCAGCAAGGACATACCCTCTGCATTGCTTCGGAAGTCTCGTTTCCCGTCCTAGTTTCGTCCGCGCTGCTGCTCCCGTTTGCCGCGGGCTGCAATTCCCCGTCGCTGTCCTTCTGCATAATGATGTCAACAATCGAACACCGAATTGGCGCGTCACCCGCACCTTTGCAGCAGGCGCCTTCTTCACCGCCGCACCGCCGGTCGGGAAAGGCAACTCGTCGCGCGGAACAATGTCGATGAGAAAGTCAAACTGGTCGGATTTGCTGAGCGCTTTGGCAATATCTTGACGGGAAAGTGTACGCCGTTTATTCGAGTCTGCGACGATGAATGCGCGCGCGGTGACCTCTGCGATGAACACTGTGCTGACGTGAGGTCCTGTGCCGAAAGAGAGGCGGAGAAGGACGCACTTTCGCATGCCTTGCAGAAGATGATGGGTGCTGCGCGACGTCCTGGTCAACATCCCACCATCACAAGCAACGTGAACAGAGCGCACCGTCTGCCGCTATCATCTACTTCTAGCCTCGTCAGCGGCGCCCCTGCTCGACGCGACAATGGCTCACCTTGATGTCCGGGTCGCTCTTCATGACTTTCTTGATGCGCGCGAGCGGGAGGGCAGGGTGCTTGAAGTCGGGCGTCTCCTGCTCGGCAGTGTCGACCTGGCGCTGCCAGAATGAGCGCAGAAAGTCGTTGAGGCTGTCGCCGGGCTGCACAAACGGCGTCGTGGGCGAGGAGCTCGACGAGGACATCGTGGTGACCGATCAAGGAGGAACAGGGTTCTACAGTGACCACGATGACGCCAATGGCGGACAACACTGGCTCGACAATGAGCTCTGCTGGACATCCCGACGAGGCTTTGGGATCTTGGCATTGTCCAAGCGACGTCTTGCTCGCCATCACCGACGAAGGCGCCACCGCTCGAGGGAGCATCTCCAGCGTTCTGCTCGTCGACTCTCTTTGGCATCCCGGCAACGTCCAGGATACGAGCGCCGTACAGCCGTACGGCTTTTCGATGGACGCGATTGCAAAGCAGAGCTATTGCAGGTCTGGTCGTCCTCGTCGCTTCTCGTCCGCACCGACGAGGACCGCGGCGCTCTGAGTCCGCCGTTCAGCACGACGCCCTAGCCGGCTTTGGCAGCGAACAAGTAACATGTCAAGTGGAGTCTTGTCAGCATGTTTCTCATCTTCGGCGACGCGATTGGCTGGCGCTATGTACTTATACATAAACTGCCTAGCCTATCCACTTCCGACCTCCATGAGGACATCCTCCACTGCGCGATGCGCGGTTTCGCCGAAGCTTCGAGTTCGTTCCTTCTGCCCGGGCAATTGCCCCAGATGACTTTGCTAACGTTCTAAACAAATCGCTTATCCTCGAGCCACGCATGGTTCATAGTAAAGCTGATCTGCGGCGTTGTGCCAAGAGGGTAATCTCTTCAGAGTCTCCCCCAGGCCAGTGCTACATAGTTGACAGCACTTGGACTGTCGGTCGGACGTCCATACATAGTAGTGTATCTTAAGTCTCCGTCCATCACAAGTCTTCGACAGTATTTGTGTAGACGACATGAATAGAATGACTGCGAAGTCGAGATATGCACCATACGAGGTTGATACGAGGCATCATCAAGTTAATATGACACTTCTTAAGTCTCTCCCAAGCTTGCATTGTCATGCAAGACTAAGTCAACGGCAAGGTTGACTGTGCTTCTAAGTACTGTGCGAACGACAATCTTGACGTTGGTAACAAAAGACTGCTAATCGCCGTGCGCCGAAGACCGTTGTCGTCAGACGAGACAGAAAGTCTGCAGAGAGTAAATAAATTAGATTGCTTTATTCTACACCATGAGCTCTCCCTCCACCGCCCCAGGCTCCAAACCGAGCCGGCCAAGTAAAATCTCATAGTGAACCCGGTCTTTACGTCTGAGGTATTTGAGCAGTCGCGCGCGGTGGTAGACAAGCATTCTGAGGGCGGGTTTGGCAGCAACATCCTTCTTATGGCGCCGTGAGGACAGATGCTTCCACATGTTGCGTATTCGATAAGTGTATAGTGCCGCTGAGTGCAACGTTGAGTAATGGCGCACTGGGAGAGTGGAAGAGAGTGAGTACCTTGGACGGCAAAACTGCCGGGGTTGAACGGGTTTTCTGGCGTCGAAAACTCGCGTATGATGCGCTGCCTGTTCTCGTAGTCGATACCGGCTGCGTTGGCGTTGCGGAGGTCGACGGCCTTGGCGAACGTCTCGAGCTTGCGCGCCTCGATTTTCTGGCCCACTCGCAGGGTCTCATCCATTTTGTGGAACGGCCTGTAGCCGTCTTCGAGGACTTTGCGCTGCGAGGACAGCTCGGGGAGGCGGTTGAACAGGACGTCGTTGTCGTCGCCGGCAATGCCGTAGGACAGTATGCTGGGCACGTCCACCGTCCCGACGGACGTCTGCTTCGGCGCGGTCAGCTCGAGTGTGGTCTCGTCAACGAGGATCCGGGCGAGGTCGCATTTTATCCATTTGTCCTCCTCGCCGAGGCGCGTGCCAAGTATGGGGCTGGGGCGGGCGGCCTTCTCGTCTTTGGATTGTTTCTGCTCCAGGTCGCGCCTCTTCTTGCGCGACATGTTTTCCCGTGCATGCAGGACAGCGGAGGTATGCAGTGACTTGGTCGAGCTCGTCGACGCGACGGCCCGTGACGCTGTTGCACACGTCAATACTCGCCGACGTCGACCCAGTGGCGGCGCACCTTGAGCCAGACAGCGCAACATATTCCGTCGTCGCGCACAACGATGGCGGTCTTTTTCCGACTTGAGGATAGACCCGAAAGGGCAGTGAGGGGAGCACGTGAGTGGATGCCGGCTCTCGGATGACCTTGCCAAGCAGGTGCAACGCCTGCCAGGTATATAAGGCGCATCCGTCCGCCTTTGCTTCTCTCCATGGGACACATGCCACGCTGCTCGACGTAGAACTCTCGACCGTCTATGCAGTGCCAGTGACTTGTCTACGACTCGTCCTGTAGTCCCCAGAGTGACCCAGTCTAGGAAGTGTCGTTTTGACGATTAAAGAAAATGGCATGTCGATTTTTTTCCTGGTACATCTCTTCACCTCCCCAATATAATTGCTTTCTTTACTCGAACGTTTTGACTACATGTCTTCACCTTTCAAACGTGTTGACTGCGTGCATGCCAACGATAAGCTGGGGATGGTCGCTTGTGTACAAGGTGTGTAGAAATGCTGGCGTTATCTGTGGCGCAATGAGGTTCGGAAAATTTCACCCTCCCATCAATTGATCCTTGGTCGTCAAACGATGATCCGCACGACAGCCGAGGAAGCTTGACGCTCTCAACCTGCTCTCATCTGGCTGCCGCTCTCATCGACTGAGAGCGCGCTCGAACCCCAACAGATCTCAACGTGCCCTAGAGTGCCTCTATTGCAGGCTTCGTGCTATCCACAGTCGGACAAGATGGGTTTGTAGGTGCTTGATTATAATCAGTGATTACGCGTACGCTCATTTTACAATTCGCGACAGCTTCCATCAATCTCCAATATATATCTGCGAGCCTCTGCAACGGTGGCTGGTCAGTAACCTAGATTGTTAACAGATGGGCGCTGGCGGCTGGCTCCATGTCTGGCATCCCAACGTAGGACTGCTGACGCGCTGACGTCCCGTAACTAGCGTTCGCGCCTTGCGGACGTGAATCTTCACACTCACTCGCTCAAAATAAAAGCACAGCATCGAACGGAGGCCCCCAGATCCCTTTGCAGACCTTTCGCGCATCTGTCGGGTTTGAGTGGAGTTCGAGGCTGTTTCAATTTGAGGTTGACCCTAGCCCGGTGCCCCACAAGCCTGCAGACGGCGACACATCTTTTCTGCGATACCAGTGCAATAGT
The DNA here is from genome assembly GCA_019915145.1 of Strobilurus orientalis. Lineage (NCBI taxonomy): Eukaryota > Fungi > Basidiomycota > Agaricomycetes > Agaricales > Physalacriaceae > Strobilurus > Strobilurus orientalis. The sequence goes on along the minus strand of JAHLML010000019.1, from coordinate 322,350 downwards.
ACACATCATGGAGATAGGTAAAACATGACAATTCACGCTATATAAGGGCGTTTCGCCGTAATGTTCTCTCTTTTTCTGTTTTCATCGCTATGAAGGGTCTCTTCTGGCGCCAGTTTTCCGTTCTCTTCTGGAAGAATTGGATTGTTCTTCTTCGTCACCCCATTGTGAGTCGAGGTCCTTTTCGAGTTACCACCGTGGCGCGATAACTGACAAGGATCTTCATTTGCCGTAGCTTAACATCATTCGTTGTTTTATCCTTCCCGTGGGCTACGGTGTCTTTCTTTCTGTCGCACAGACATTTCTGTCCCAACCCAATAATGTACGTTCCACTCACTTTGTTTTACACACTCATTGACCGCTCTGTAGTATGGCCTCGGCACTTCGATACCGATATACGATGTTCATCAAACTTTCAATGCTAAGACGCTCTACTGGGTGGATAACACGCCTGGCGTCAGCTCCCCGACACCCAAGGACGTCATGTCTCGGATAACGCGCAATTTCACCTCGACGCAGCACGACGCCGTTATTCAATTAAACTCGTCCAACGATCTCGTCGCTTCCTGTCCCCCCAACTTCCAAGGGCTATCCAACTGCTTTGCCGCGGTGGTCTTCAACAACTTACCAGACGCCGGTCCGGTCAACTACACCATTCGCGCTGATTATGGGGTGGCACACATCGACGTGCCGAACCATTCCAGCGATTTCGAATTGCGAATTTTGCCGCTACAGTTTGCGATCGATCAGGTTCGATTTACGAACTTGTGTTTGAACCTGTGCTGACTGACAGACACTAGGCCATTATCGAATTGAAGACAGGACAAACGGTTCAAACACCTATCCAGTGGCCGTTTTCGCAGAAAACGAATGAGGGCCAGAATCTCGCATACCGTCTCAGTAAGTTGATTACATTGCGCCGGTTGACTCGATACTGAAGCGGTGTCAGAGTACATTCGGGGAATTCGGAAGCTGGAGGTGTTAGCGTTCTTCGTTGGCTATGTTGGCGTGGCGTATCAGCTGCCTGGGGCGATGGCATCGGAGCGAGCCCACCTCATCACCTCCCACATGAAGACCATGGGACTGCTAGATTCTGCCAGAGTTATATCATGGCACCTGAGTCAGTCTCTCGTATACCTTCCAGCTTGGATCGTTGTGGCGGTTGTGTGGCATTTTCGAATCTTCACCGGTACAAACATTGCGTACATCATTCTCATCCATGTGTTGTTTGGCCTGGTACTCGCCAGTTGGTCCTTCTTCGTATCGGCACCGTTTGGGAAAAGCCCGCAGCTAGCGGCGGTGACATCCACTTTCCTCTCCGTCATCTTGGCTGTCCTCGCGTTGACGTTCACCGGTGCAAGCAACAGCAATGTCGCCGCAGTCGCGTTCACGGTTATATTCCCGCCTAGCTTCTATATCTTCGCAATCCGCGCTATCTGCGGGTTTGAGAACCAACAGATTGCGACCAATATTCTCAAGGGCGACCCAGATAACAACGGTTTACTCCTCCCTCTCATTATCGCTGCACTTGTACGTGTCTTTCTCTGTCTCATGAGCATGTTCTCATTCAACTCCGCCACATCAGGTCGATATCTTCCTGTGGCCGTGGCTCGCGGTGCTATGGGAACACCGCCTCTATGATGCGCGCAATCCCAAGCCGCCACGCCGTTGGTTTTCGAAGAGGAGACCGTCCGTCCAACCCATGAAACCCGGCGTTGCCATTTCCATCAGAAATCTCAAGAAAACATTCACGACCTCCCTCCTTCGTGGGAGCAGGAAAGTTGTGACAGCAGTCGACGATCTTACCTTTGATATCCCCAAGCACGGAATCTTTGTCTTGCTGGGATCAAACGGTGCCGGGAAATCAACGACGTTATCGATCCTGGGGGGGCTGACGGGGCGAACGCGGGGCGCGGTTCAGTTTGAGGGAGGTGGAGATCGACCTGAGCCTGGGACCATGGGCATCGTGCCGCAGAAGAACGTCCTATTTCCAGAGTTGACGTGCCTGCAGACGATGCAGGTGTGGCAGGCGATTAAGTGGTCGAAGAATTCGGAGGCTGGCGAGGATTTGGTTCAGCTCCTCGCGGACTGCGATCTCGGTCATAAGATCCACTACAACGCCGCCGCCCTATCTGGCGGACAGAAGAGGAAGCTGCAGTTGGCTATCGGACTAGTTGGCGGTTCAAAAAGTGAGTGCTTTCCACTCATTTTGAGCATCTTTTGACGGTTGAATGTCAAGTCGTCCTTGTTGATGAATGTACTTCTGGCGTTGATCCTTTGTCGAGGAGAGCGATCTGGAGAACCTTGACCTCTGTTCGTGAAGAACGGACCATCGTCTTCACTACGCATGTACGTGCTTTCTATGCCTTCGACTGGATATCATTCTAATTCAAGCAGTTCTTGGACGAGGCTGATCTTTTAGCTGACAACATCGCAATCCTTGCGGCACCGGGAAGATTAGTCGCAGAAGGATCACCCGTTTCATTGAAGCGTGATCTCGGTGAAGGCTACACGGTTCAAACCTCACTAGGGTCTGGTCGGCATGGCGAGAAGGACGGAGCGTCAGTCTTTACTGAGATCCTCGACGACATTCGTGAAATATCCCCAGCGGCCTACGTTTCGCGCGACGGTGCTCTCCACTCCCTCTTCCACCTCCAAACCAAGGATCCCGTCATGGTGCAGAGCATTCTTCGTATCTTGGACGCGCACGTGGAAAACGGAAATCTCCAAGCATACGATATCATGGGGACAACCCTCGAGAACATCTTCCTCGATCTCATGAACGGGGTGAAACAACTCTCCACGGACCATTTGACGGATCCATATATGCATCAGTCACTCAACAATTTGACGCGTTGGCAAAGTTCCGATACATTGGTCGAGTCTCTCTCTGCAGGCACTGGTCTTCCACCTCTAGAGCTTTCTCGTGGTCGTCTCGTGTCGCCTTTCCAGCAGGCGATGACCATCTTCGCCAAACGGAAACTTGTAGCGCGAAGGAGTTGGCTGACGCCCTTGCTGTCAGTAGTTGTTGCCATTGCTGGCACTACGCTTCCGTTGGTCTTCTTAAACGACGGGCAAGGATCGTGTGTCAAACAGTCTTCCGTTTCGACCTCCGCATTCCCGTTGTACCTGCCTATATCGCCTGTCATCAATAACACGGAGCCGCTTCTCAATTATCCACCGGGCTTGATTCACTCTCTCGGGAACACGACGGCGTTGATGAACATAACGGACGTGGCGGACAACAAGACCTTTACAGACACGATTTCAACCGACTATCAGAACCTCACCATTGGCGGAATTTCGATGGACTTGGAGAAGGGCTCATCGTTGTTGGCTTGGGAGTCTTCCTCACCTGGTTACAAAGCGGCTAGCCTCCTCAACTTGATCGACAACATTCTTTACAACAATGCCCAAAACAAGAGCACCGGAACCGTCGTCCCCGGTGCTATGATTCAGGCGAACTACGAACCTTTCCCTCGTATGCTTGAGGACACAATGTCTGCTCTGAAGTGGGCGACATTCTTTGGTGCAACGATGGTATGTGTATTAGACAATTAATACAGTAACTCTCTCAAAGGGGTTTCAGGCTGTCTGTACGGCGTTCTTTGCTATCTACGTCGCTCAAGAGCGTGGTTCGGCCGTTCAGGCGATGCAGTTCTCCAACGGCCTTTCGGACCCAATGGGCTTATGGTTGGGACATCTGGCATTCGATGCCATTTTCTCAGTGGCGGCCGCTACAATCATCATAATCATCTATGCAACGGTCGCATCCAATTCATTCCATGGCCTGGCCTTCTTCGTGAGTGTCTGATTCAAAAGGAAATGCTCTGGCTCACTGTGGCTCCAGTGGCTTGTGTTGGTGCTATATGGTGTCGCTTCTACGCTTTTTGCATACTGTGTCTCGCTGGTCATCGCAAGCCCTTTGGGAGCATTCGCTGCAACCGCTGGTTATCAGATAGTGATGTTCTTGGTATGTGTTCAGATTCTTTCACGCAAGCAGGTATTGACTCGATTGACGCACAGTGCTATTTCGCAGCATATCTGTTCACCTTCACATACGCCAAGATTTCCAAAGAAAACACCATTATCACCATTGTTCACTTCACTCTCTCGATTCTTTCACCTATTGCGAGCGTTGTAAGTCTGTCAGCAGAGAACCGTATACAGTTCACTGACTTTCTCCACAAGGAGCGGGCAGCATTCGTGTCCATCAATCTGTTCTCTTTGCTATGTGTCAACAACGAGACAGTGTCCGCACTAGATACCGGCACCATTATGCGATATGGCGGCCCCATCACGTATCTCTTCATACAGATTCTTGTGTTCCTTTGCATCCTGATTCGTCCTCAAATGTTCCGATGGCGGAGATCGTCCAATCCCAGCGCCATCCCTGCTTCCGATATCGAACTGTTGCTGGGAGGTAGTGGCAAATCCGACGTTTCTGCTGAAGCTCGTCATACCGCCGAATCGAACGATCTCTTGCGCATCCTGGGTGTCTCAAAGCAGTATGGCAGTAACAAGGTTGTGGATGATGTTTCCTTCGGCGCATCAAGTGACACGATATTCGCGCTGTTGGGTCCCAACGGTGCTGGAAAAACAACGACGTTCAACATGATTCGTGAGTTGTTTTGCCATCGGAATGCCACTTTTGACTGACCGAGTCCTAGGCGGCGACGTGGTACCCGACCGTGGCGATGTTGTCATAGCCGGACAATCAATCCTGAAAAGCTCAAAGAAAGCTCGCTTTGCTCTCGGAGTGTGCCCTCAGTTCACCGCCATCGACACACAGCTCACAGTGAAGGAACACCTCATCATTTACGGTCGACTGAAAGGCCTGGGGACGGGTGCTGTGCTTCACAATGACGTCCAGTCGTTGTTGGCCGCAACTGCTCTTCTTCCCTATGCGGACAGGTTAGCCAGTAAACTTTCCGGAGGTAACCAGAGGAAGATGTCTCTCGCCATCGCCTTGATGGGTACGGACAGCTTCCCGTTTTTGAACGACGAACCCACTCATATCTTGTCTCAGGAAACCCTTCTGTCATCCTCATCGACGAGTTCTCGACCGGAGTTGACGCGAAGATGAAGCGAGATATGTGGGTTACGCTTAGGAACGTCGCCGTTGGTAAAGCAGTCATCATCACGACACGTACGTCTGCGTCCTTCCCAATCTATACCAATCCTCACCGGTCCATAGACTCCATGGAGGAGGCATCCGCGCTCGCCAACAAGGTTGGCATTCTGGCGAAACGCATGCTTGGTAGGATCAAACTCTCTTTCTGTCGAATCGATAATTGAACCGTACCTAGCTGTCGGCTCAATGGAGTCTATGACATCGCGATACGCGACATACGAAGTCCACTTTACTTGCCGTACACGCGCCGAAACGACTCAGACCCAGATCTTGATGTCCCAAATACCTGGAAGCCGTATGGCTGACGATGTTGCCACTCGCTTCGAGGTGCCGATTGGCCCGAATTTCACGCTATCTCAACTCTTTGAGATCCTTTCCTCGTCAGCGAGTTCATCGCAGTTTGCGGTCGAGAAGGCATCCCTTGAAAGCATATTTCTCAAAGTTATCAAGGAGAACCAGGTTGCTGAAGAGGACCAGATTCATGGGAGGACATGGACATGAACACCACATTACACTATTTATTCGCATATTTATCGACTCATGCCTTCATTAACGTTCCATCATACGCACATATACCCTACAACTCGCACACCTGTACTACAATAATACAACATATGCGTACAGTCTGAGCCATAGTCCCAATCAAGCATTTCGGGTTTGAATCGCTCTTACAAGTTACCAAGTCGGCTCCGGCTCCGGGGCCCTATCCAAGCACACCGCAAGCTTCCAATCCTCCGTCCTCTTAGCCCACCTATACATCTTATTCTGATTGTTCCTCTGCAGTATATGCTTGGCCGTCTGCGCGTACACCTCTGCGTTCTGATCCTGCATCACGTAGCCTTTGAAGCTCCTCTGGCGATCGTATACCAGTAGCATTTCAGGCCCGCCACCGCTGAGAGGCATTTGCAGCTTGACAATGAATGGCTCCTCGGAGTGGATGTTCGGCGGGGGACCCTCGTCTGCCAGCTGAGCGCGAAGCTGCTCCTTGTTCGGCTTTCTGACGGTTCCGGTATTGCTAATGGTCGACGTGGCCATCTTCTTTCCGTTTATGAGGATATGTTTGGAGAAGGTCATCGGAGCCCAGGAACCGCCTTTAAGCGTCTTGCAGAGCGCTTTATGTTCTTTCCAGTCGTCCTTCTGGCATTCTGGAGGACGGGACGCGTCAACCAGTGTTCAGTTACCATGAGAAGTATGACTGACCTGGACCGCAATAAGATGCGGACTGGCATTGAGAGCACCGACTCGTCGACTTCTTTCCGCAGACCTGGCAGCCTGTGTTATGTACCAGCGCACCGATATCGATCTGATCCAGCGGGTTCAAAGGAACAACGAACGATGGCTTGAAGTGCTCCTCGTACTCCTCCTTCTCGGGCTGGAAGTCCGTCGACACTCGTTTCGAATTTTGGAAGAACAGTTTCCGAAGAAGGGCTTGTTCTTCCTCCGTGCAGGTCACTTGAGCCATTTGCCTCGCATTGGCAACATGGTTGCGGACCCAAGGCAGGCATCTCGTGGAAAGAGTGCTGACGTCTGTACTGCAGTAAAGGAAGGACACGAGGGGTGTATCGTCGTCCACTTTGTGAAGTCCAAGCAGCTGTGAGTGGCCGCATCAGCTCATGAACGTTCATATGAAGCAAACTAGATTTACCCTAATTGCGATACCTTCGTTATGGTCTTTCTTGTCTTGTATCATCATGATCTTGTGTCCGGCCTGAAAGTTCCTCGCTAGGTGCATCATGGTCTGGCGCGCGTCCATCCACGTGTTCGAATACAGAGGGAACGGATCCACGCCGGGAGTTTGGGATCTTTTCGTCGCCTCGGCTATACTGGTGCGCGTCATATCCTCTTGAGCGTTCTTACGCTAGTAACAGAAATCAACCTTTCGACTCAGTCGACGGAGTCACAGCGCCACTCACCTTCCAGCGCGGTAAGTTAGACGGGTTAATAGGCAATGGGACAGTGAGGACTTCCGTCAACCTTTGCGACATCGTGAGCGCGCTTCCTAATTTCCGGTCGAGCAAGTCTTCGTTCAACTTTGTCTCTGAAGGTAGTTCCACGCCCATGGACTTGAGCAGACCCAGAAGTCTATCGCGGCCGTAGACCTTGCCCTCTGGGTCTCCCGTATGAGAGAGTCCGATGAGAAGCTTGACCCAATCGAAGCAGACTTTGCAATCGTCCCGCTTGTGTTTCTTGCATTGAAAGATCCCGAAGCATTCCACAAGTCGTTCTGTATAAACCGCGCCCAGGTAGTACACTCTCAACGACGGCCGGTTCTATGTCAAGTTAAACGACAGATATCTGGTGCCGAGAGATGGAAAGACGCACCTCGAAATCAAATCCTTTCATCGCGCCTGCCATGACTTTCTCTCGATCCACCTGTTCATTGTTGTGGTCTCGGTGGTCCATGTTGCACGCATTGCACCACTCTCCGCCGTGTGGTCCGCAGAATATGAACCCATTAACGACAATCGCGTCTGTGAGTTCAAGTGGCGTGTTTGACATTGGCGCGTGATGGTGTGAGTGGAGGAGGTGCAATTTGAAATGCGCCCGTTCGAATTCTGGGCCCTGGCTTTGTTCAAAAGGGTTCGAGCGCGTTTTGAGCGCGTTCGTTTGTCGTCTTTGGCCTTCTTCGAAATACAACTTCAAGGCGTTGTCTTGAATACACTCAATCCGCGAAGCTCTTCACGAATGCCAAATTCTCGATTCACACCAAGTACATCGAAGACACTTCACCACGTCGGCTCAGGCTCCGGTATCCTATCCAGACAAACATCAAGCGTCCAGTCACCACTCCTCTTCGCCCACCTATACACCTTACTCCGATTATTCCTAATCTCAATCTGCTTCTTCGCCTCCGTATACACAACGCCGTTGTCCTCCGGCATCGCGTACACCTTGAAGCTCCTCTGTCGATCATATATGAGCAGAATCTCCGGCTGTGGACCACCGGGCGTGGGCGGTCGCTGCACCTTGACAAGGAAGGGCTGCTCAGAGTGCACATTCGGAGGTGGGGCGTCGTCGTCGTGCTGTTTGGCGATCTGGGATGAATTGGGCGCTTTCAAGGGCCCAGAGTTGGAGATGGCTGCCGTGTACATCTTTTGGCCGTTGATGACGATGTTGTTGGAGAACTTCACGGTCGCCCAGGTCCCGCCTTTGAGAGCCTTGCAGAGGGCTTTGTGGGATTTCCAGTCGTCCCGTTGACACGCTGTAAAAACCTGAATAGGGTGCAATCAAGGCGAAGATTATGACCTACCTGGGCCGCAGTACGATGCCGACTGACACTGCGAGCACCGACTGGTCGTCTTCTGGCCACAGATCTGACATCCTGTATTATGCACCAGTTTTCCGATTTCGGTTTCGCTCAGAGGATTCAGAGGGAGGACAAAAGAAGTCTTGAAGTGGCGTTCATAGGTCTCCTTGTGAGGCTTGAAGTCCGAGGAAATGCGTCTGGAGTTTTGGAAAAGCAGCTTCCTTAGTAGAGCTTGTTCTTGGGGGGTGCAGGTAACTTGGGCAAGCTGTCCTGTGCGCATTTGGGCTTGGAACCAGTCAAGGGTCCTGGAGGGGGAGCCTGCCAGGTCTGTGCTGCAGTAAAGAAGGGCCACGAGGGGCGTTTCGTCGTCTAACTTGTGGATATTAAGGACCTGAGACATGTCAGATGGCTGATTCAGCTACGAAAGAGTGAACACAGACTCGGATAGAGATAGCCTCATTATGGTCCTTCTCGTCTTGCAAGACCATGACCTTGGCTCCCGATTCAAAGTTCCTCGCGAGGTGCATGACCGTTTGGCGCGCGTCCATCCATGTGTTCGTGTACAGAGGAAATGGATCTAGGCCAAGGGAGCTGAACCTCTTCATCGCCTCTCCAGGGCTAGTCCGTCCCATGGCCTGGTGCGCTGCCTTGCCCTTATGACACGTTAGGCAATCAACTGAGACACGATAGCTGGCATACCTTCCACACGCGCATTTTGCCCGGGTTGACTGGCAATGAGACATTATCTAGCTTTTGCGACATTGTGAGCGCGTTTCCGAGTTTCTGGTCGAGAAGGTCGTCCAAGAGTTTCGTGTCCGCAGGCAATTCTACTCCCATCGACCTGAGCAGCCCGAGGAGGTCGTTCCGGCCGTACACCTTGCCCTCTAAATCCTTTTGCTGAGACTCCTCAATGAGAATGTTGGTCCAGTTGAAGCAGTCCTCGCAGTCGTCCTTTTTGTGCTCCCTGCACTGAAAGATACCAAAGCGACCGCCATCGCGCTGTCTACCGGAGTAGACCGCGCCCAGGTAGAATGCCCTCAATGCTGGGCGGTTCTGCAAAACAATCAGTTCTGTTCAAAGCAGTCAAAGAAGAGACAGACGTCAAGTTTGTACGCTTTCGCTGCGCTCGCCTTGACCTTTTCCCGGTCTACACGATAATTATTGCCCATGCGATAGTCGGCGCCACAGTCGTTGCAGAGCTCTCCGCCATGTGCTGTGCAGAACATGAATCCATTGACGGTAAAGGCGTCTTCTAGTCCCGCCATGGTGATGGTTTCGAGAAAAGAGTGGTTTCAAATAGATCGGCGAGATACCGGACCTGATCATCGCCACATTTCAAATCCGGGGGGCGTTCCTTCAAAGTCCTTCAAACGACTCTTCAACTTGCTCTCAAGAGTCGACTTGACATGCGAGAGCTCATGCAAGGAACACACAAGATGCCAGGCTGAGCATAGCAGGACGACTGTGTAGACTCGGCTCGGAATGGACACAGAGGACAGATCCTGGGCAGAGATAGGCGGCCTGCTAGCATGGGACGACGGCGTACAAGCGAGCTGCAGGTCAGTGGACAAGCGTGGACACTGGACAGTGGACACCGTCGCGTGATGCTGAAACGCAGCCGGAAAAGGTCCGGCCGACCCTTCCTCAATCTCTCCTTTACCCCGCATCGTCATCGCCCTCAACGATGCTGCACAACACACAGCGCTCTCTGGCTCCCCGATGCATACCGACGTCGCGCACGATGCGTCCCGTCGCTGCCTCACTGCACAAGCGGACCCTCTCGACGACGGCGGCGGCGGCCAAGGCGGTCAAGTTCCCCTCTACTGCCGCTGCATCCACCCGTTCCTTCCATCGTTCACTCAAGCATGATTTGGCCTCTTGTACGCGTCAGGATCTCTCCACTGTTCATTGGGCTCACGCTCTCTTTTGCAGTGACTATCGAGAGCTCTACCAGTCGCCGACCACACTTTGACAAGATCCTGATTGCCAACCGGTGTGTACCACTGTCAAATCTGACCGTACCGCATTGACGGCCGTTCACAGAGGAGAGATTGCTTGTAGGGTCATTCGAACAGCAAGAAAGCTCGGCATCAAGACCGTCGCTGTCTACAGCGAGGTCGACCAAGATGCCCTTCACGTGCGAATGGTCAGAACACGGCTGTTTCTCACTTATCACCCACTCATTCTGCTCTCAGGCAGATGAAGCGTACTGCATCGGCCCTGCACCGTCCTCTGAGAGCTATGTACGCGCTCTTATTACTTTCAATTCCAGCTGTTACACCCATGACTTGAACCTTCTAGCTTCGAATGGACAAGATCATCGACATCTGTCACCACAGTGGTGCTCAGGCAGTACATCCTGGGTCAGTCATGCTCGCGCTATGCTTATTTACTACTCAAACAATTTCCTAGGTATGGATTTCTGAGCGAAAACGCGACCTTTGCCGAACGATTGCACGACGAAGGGATCGTGTTTATTGGACCGCCATCCAGTGCTATTGTCAGCATGGGTTCCAAGAGGTGCCCCCGGTCCATCTCTACACGAGACAGACGCTGATCCTCATCTTTAGCGAGTCGAAACACATCATGACAGGTATGCTTGGCTCGGCATTCTCATTATCGAAGCAACTCCCTTATGTCGCACTCAGCTGCTGGTGTTCCATGCGTCCCCGGCTATCATGGCAAGAATCAAGATCCGGATTTCCTGTACCAGCAAGCGAAGCAGATGGGTACAACTCGTTGCCTCTTAACGTCCTGCGAGGCTTACTGACCGAATATCAGGCTTCCCTGTTCTCATCAAAGCCATACATGGTGGAGGTGGCAAAGGTATGCGGACAGTGACCGAAGACACACCAGAAGCGTTCCAAGAAGGTCTTACTTCTGCCAAGCGGGAGTCTCTCAAGTCTTTCGGAAACGATACCGTGCTTGTCGAGAAGTACATCGAGCGGCCGAGACATGTGGAGGTGCAGGTTTTCGCTGACACCCTTGGCAACGCGGTCAGCCTGTGGGAAAGGGATTGTTCGGTTCAACGGAGAAATCAGAAGATTATTGAAGAGGTGAGTGGTGCTGTCGATAAAGAGCGACCTTGCTAATTTGATGGCCTCAGGCACCTGCGCCCGGTCTTTCCGCCGAGTTGAGAGCAGATTTGGGAGAGAAGGCTGTCGCGGCTGCGCGCGCTGTCAAGTACGTTGGTGCGGGGACGGTAGAGTTTATTTTCGACAATGATACTCAGGACTTCTATTTCATGGAGATGCGAGTCCTTGGCGTGCTTCGTATGACTGTCAACTGACCACATCGCATGTGTAGGAACACGAGACTCCAAGTCGAACATCCAGTAACAGAAATGATCACTGGTTTAGACCTCGTAGAATGGCAGCTAGAGGTAGCCGCCGGAAACCCACTGCCACTAGACCAATCATCCATACCACTCGTCGGACACGCTTTCGAAGCACGCATATACGCAGAGAATCCACGCAACCAATTCCTGCCCGACTCGGGCCCACTGCTCTACCTCTCCACGCCAACACCCACGCATGTCTTTGCCCCCTCCCATCACTCGCCGTCCACACCATCTCCCAGTCTTCGCCTGGAACAAGGCTTCAACCAGGGCTCCCAGATAGGCGTCTTCTACGACCCCATGATAGCGAAAGTCGTCACCCACGGGCGGGATCGCACCGAAGCCCTGCGAGTCCTCCGTAAAGCGTTGGACGAATATCACGTTGTGGGTGTGTCGACCAACGTCGAGTTCCTCCGAACGCTGGCGGGGAACAAGGCATTTGTTGATGCGGAGCTCGAGACGGGGTTTATCAAGAAGCATTTTGAGAAGCTGTTCCCGGAGGTGGAGGAGCCTGCGCCGGAGGTGTATGCTATGGCGGCAGTGTTTGTGGCGCTTAGAGATTTGCCGAAGAGTGACGGGACGCCGTGGACGTCTTTGGCTTCACGGAGATTTGGTGGGGATACCTACGAGAGGCTCATCACGCTGCAAGACGACTCTGGTAACAGCCCTGCTGTTGGGGTGTCCGTCAAAGCTGGAGTCGGAGGGCAATTTGAAGTGAGCGTCGACGGGAAAAAGACGTTCTCATCTGTCACGGCACGGCTTGTGTCGCCTTCGAAGATCTCGATTCGACTGGGCAGCACGTATCAGGAGACGACGGTTGTGTCGCAGAAACCGCCCGCTGCCACGCCCGCGTCGACTTCTCACAATACCATGGAGAGATTACATATCTTCGTCGGATCTGGGGGGCGGAAGACAACGCTGGTCTTGCCCACGCCGAAGTGGCTGCTCTCCCTGGGCGGGGATGTTCTCAATGCGACCAAGGGTGGATTGAAAGCGCCCATGCCCAGTCTCGTCGTTGAGGTGAAAGTGAAGGTGGGCGATCGGGTGGAGAAGGGACAGGCGGTGTGTATTTTGGAGAGCATGAAGACTGAGACGGTCATCAGGGCGGATTGGGCCGGGCTAGTCAAGGCGGTTGGGTGTAGGAATGGAGAGATGGTCGAGGAGGGGAAGGAGTTGATGGATATTGAACGCATAGAGGAGGAAGGGCAAGAAGAAGAAAGTGCGTAAAGTGAATCGGAATTTGTATAATATCTCTGTCAGATTTCAAACTGATATGTTGGCGATTGGATCCCTTCACTTATCAAAAGCTGCCTGTCTGCCAGCTGAAGAACGATGGCATGAGTCTCTATTAGGGGTTGGTATATGCCGGTTGTACTAAGAAGCAAAAGTGATACCAAGATACTGTATTTTGTAAGTAAATGTCAATGCCCTATACATGAAGTCGATGCTCAAGAGATCTGATTTTTTAGGCGGAAGCGGAAGCAGTGGGAACAACACTACCGGTGGAAGTCACTCCAGCATCAACGGCAGAATCAGTAGCTGCCGTGGCAGGTGCGCTATCTGTGGCGACACTTGCAGCACTATCTATGGCGATAGCACTGTCTGTGGCAACAGCACTGTCTGTCACAGTGGCGCTGACACTGGCGGCAATATCGGTCGGGATCACAGCACTTCCGCTGGGAATAACCGCAGCGCTGTCAGTTGGGAGAGCAGTAGCATTGGTGGGAGTGGGGAGAGTGTCCGTCGCGATGTCGGTGGCATTGACTCCGACGTCTGACGGGATGTCGCCTGAAGCCGAAGGGAAGAGGTCACCCAACCCCGAGGTATCAATAGGAACACTGCCGTCAACACTCGAACCATCGACTGGCGCGGACGAGCCATCTGTAGTGACGAAGGGACCGTCTTCGCTGCCGGGGACAACGGTCGAACCATCGGTGCCGCCGGTGAAGTCAATGGGTGCGCCACCGGATTGAATGACCGATGACAGTTGGCCCTGGAGACCCAGAAGAGCGCCGGGCGACGTTGAAGGATCCCAGTTCGAACCAGTGGGAATGATGTAGGAGCTTCCAAGGTCGGTGCCGACGAAACCCAAATCCCCGGTGGTAAGAGAGCCATCCTCGTTGAACAGGTCACCGAAATGGGACGCAATGGCCGAGTCGTACCCAACACCATAGGAGGATGTCCGGAAGAGGTCATTATGGAAGGAGGCAAGCGAGGCGGAGAACTGCTCAAAGACAACGGTCTGTGTCTCGACTTCGCAGACGAGTTCCGTGATAACACTGTTTGTTAATCATGAGCTTTCCAGAACGAACACCGCAAGTTTTGATAGGGCTTACCGTTTAGCAATCTCCTGCAAGACTACCAGTCTTTGTTGGATAATCTCGATCTGTACACTCTGGCATTCGACCTGGGTCTCTTCAACCGTTGTTTCGCGATGAACGAAAGAACCATCGAAATTCCCGACGCCGTAGAAGTTGTCGAATCCAGACAAAGAGGAAATCCCATGCCAGTTGTCGAAAGAATACGGGTACCAATTAGATGGGCCGGAGAAGCTTCCATGGCGGGCAGCTAATGGGAATGTCGTCAGATCAACGTTTAACGGGTACTAAGGTAGACATACAAAGAGACACAGGGGCCCCAGAAACGAGCGCGGAGGCGGAGAGAATGACCGGAACAATGCTGTACATCATAGTAGACGAAGATCTGCCATTGTAATGCTCAGCAATCAACGAGCTGAAGACCTTGAAGAGAGTATGCGGTACATACCAATACTCAAGGGTTGAACGAAGATTACTGAGGTCTGGGTGAAAAGAAAGTAGACAGGCACCTGGCCGAAGAACGAATGAAGGAAAGTGGAAGGGTTAGTAAGAAGAGACGCGAACCAAAAGTTGTAAGGATTAACCGAGCAAGACGTGAGGTTTAAATACTCCTTCAGACATTGACTTTGGCAGTCGATAAGTATCTGACTGACCTGGACAACAGATGAAATTGTGGCGGTTCCCTAGGGAATATCTACGGCAGATGGGTGAGCGCCAGTAGAAGATGAATACCCGTGCTCGGTGACCGCCCAACGCCACAGTTATGTGGCAGATGTGTGACGCGCCCAAGGATGGAATGATTATCACGCTCAAAAACTGTCAAGGCTGTCATCTCGACACCGCTGCAGACAGACGACCTGGAGTAAATGCCTTCGATCTCATCGATGATAACGGGCGGTAGACGGAATTGTGCTGCAAAGTAGTGGTAACGATCGTGCTAAGCTATGTACTAGTACTACTCGATGATGTGACACGCAGAAGACTAAGCAATGTCAGGAGATGTCTGAGGGGCGGTGTGCGCAGCTCATACCTCCGAAACTTGAATCCAGGAGCGTTGAACGAAAAATGTCTCGGATTGACAAGACCAGTTACAATGGTGATGGAGGCTGGAGGTAGATAGAACGGGGGAGTCGGCGGCCATCATTGGTGAGCTGGCTATAAACGCTTGCACTATTGATTATAAAAAGGTCGAGATAGTAATCGCAATGAAGAGGCCGAAGTTCGACGTCGACGTCTCGTCACGTCCGTTGCCATTTGGGATATGGTGCTCAAATTTTGGTCTGTTCACCGGGATGCACCATAGGTCCAAACCTCTTGAACGCATGGCATATTGGATCGAGTCTACAACAAGTTTTGGTCAATGCTGAGACCATTCCATTGCACCGAAACCCAGGTCGGAGAGGCAGAATTTTGGCCCTCTGGGAGCGAACAGTTCAAACGAAACTACAGAATGTTGTCACGTCTTCTGCATACGGGCGAAGTACGGGATGTCTGCGCCACACAAGGCTCAAGTGCACCGACTGCCAGAGATTGAGCTGCTGATAAAGTGGGCGCACAGTAGCCTAGAAATACAAACATACTCTAGATAGACATCTTCTGGTACTAGGAAGCATAGCAGTATACTGCCAAACAAGTACTACTGCCATATCAGAACATATGTGTCGAAAGGATTGATGAGGTAACAGCCGTTTCGCTCGATGCTGCCTGTCTCGAGATGACCATAACGGAATGCTTGATATCGGTCGAGTCGGGATTGCGTTCAAACTCCATCTCACCTTCGACGGAGAGATTGCGCGTAGCTTGCGTCCAGGCGCGTCCTAGTACAACGCGTAGCATGATCATTTCCGGGCCAATGCACTGCCAGTGATGCATTCATGAGATGCATAGTCGTAAATTTGTCAGAAGACAAGCTCACCGCAAGCTGCGTAAGAAGACATATGAACATGTTTGACGCGACGTTACTATCCCCAAAGAGGCCCAGCAGTATAATTGACAGGATGGTATACGGGAGCGCGGATTCGATGACAATGGCAGCAATGTTCGTGTATGTCTGCGCGTGGTCCGGGCCAAGGACGTTGCGGATCCGGCGCCTATGCCAGAGAATGCATCCAGCGATTTGGGCTGTGAAGACAATGTTGATAGTCATGAGAACAATCCAGACGCCGAACGAGATGGGAACCATGTTCGTGTTGGGGAGGGCTATTTGGATGACGATGATAACGGAAAGCACTGTATATAGGTATGAGCAGAGGTGGGGCAGAAAGACGAGAGACATGCTAACCAACGGTCCCAATGTAGAAGAGGCCATTCAAGAGAATCATGAGCCAACCAAAGTTCCAGAGCAGCAACACTCGAAACAGCTTTCGATTCATGGGTGAGTCCTCGCCAGGGCGCCTCAGCGTAAAAACATACAAGAAGTCCGTCGGCCATGGTGGTAATCACGATAGATGTGCTGTTCTCAATCGTTATGAGCACGGTGTGCCGCTCCGACGTAAGATAACCAAGCGGGCCGCCTGGGTGATTCCTGTAATTAATCCACGCATCCTGGCTGAAGCGAACGCTGGATGCTAGGTTGATTGTTGCGAGCACGACAAAGGCCGTGTTGAAGAGCAACTGGACAACGAAGTGCTTTCGCCGTTGCTGGATGGTATAGTACATGAGGATCGCATAAACGGAGACATGAATGCCTGGAATGGGGGTGAGCAACAGAAGATAGCGATTGAATCGACACGAACCATAACCAATGGCAGCGAGGTGAGTAGAGACAAAGGTCGACTGCTCACACCAAAGGTCCCCACTGCTCTCTGTGGCGCGCCAGGAATGGGGAACCATGTTTTTCTGTAGCACTCGATAAGTCTGAAAGTCCTGGACTTATATCTGCAGTGAGGTGAGCTCGATATAGACAATGCCATGCGAGAAGAAGCGTGGAGTGAGGGAAAATATGATAAGGGGGGATAAGGATACGCGTCGACCGCATCGTCTCAGCATCGATTGGGGTTGTAGCCTCGCGCCAGACTCGTTCTGACGAGACTGAGATCATGTAATTTGCATGGTCGGCATGACCTCGAGAGTTGGCGGTGGAGGCGCGCTCAACCGATGGGCGTGGTAGTTCTCGCGCCCGGGAGATTCCAGGAAGATTCTCACCATTTGCTAAATCCCAATGACGGCAACTACTGAGCCGGAGTGTTTAGCAACGTGCTCACAAAGTCTGTCCTCCCATTTCTATTCTGAATTCCCGGTCTCACCAGCCAGTCAGCGTCTTCTTTCACGTTACATGTGGAAAGATGCATGGCAGACCCCGTCTTCCTTGGTAACTGGCGCGTAAAGACCCCACAAAGACCCACGATACCTAAGAGACAACTTTAGATGATTGCGGTCAGTGAGTCCAAAATTTCCACGAATGACGAATGCGTTGTTGCCGCCGCAACAATGCACAAATAGGAACCGGCGGTGTATTTTCGGTGTGAACGATGGCCAGAAAAGACGAGAGTTCGCGCAGCCAGTGCCACGGCCCCAACCCAATCAAATTGAGGACGTGATTGAGGAGTACTATGCCAGTGGCAGCACAACAGCAGCTGAGGCGTGCTGGACAAGTGCACGAAGCTCGCAGAAGTAAATCACTCACAACCGAAAGGCAATGAACGACATCTTCTGATCTGCCTCGAATATTTCGTGGCACACTCGCACAATCCCACCGTCCAGACACGTTCTTCACGCAGCATGTTTCAATAAGTCTGACAGGTCGCAAACCATTCTTGCAGTCATTACAGTCAGTGTCTTTCGTTAGTTTTTGTACAACAGTGCAGTCTATAGGTAAAGCCAGATACACACGAGATTCTTCCTTCCTTTTCTTCCTACGTTTACTTCTTGAGCAGAGCAGGGGGCGTGTGGCCAGCAGAGAGCCCTTTGTCGCCGGCGAAGGTAGCACCGGAGCCAGCAAGCTCCTCCCTGGAAGCCGAGTCAAAAGGGTGTTTAACATGAATAGACGCGAAACGCACTCGATACGGAGAAGGGCGTTGTACTTGGCCACACGCTCAGACCTTGCGGGGGCACCAGTCTTGATTTGACCAACACCGAGGGCAACGACGAGGTCGGCAATGAAGGTGTTCTCAGTTTCACCGCTACGGTGAGACATCATAACACCCCAGCCGTCAGATTGAGAGAGCTGGGCACTGGAGGCGCGTTATTGTTTGAACGTGGACATAAATACAGAAACACATACGCCTGGATGGACTCGGAGATAGTACCAATCTGGTTGACCTTGAGGAGGAGACCGTTGCAGGCCTTCTTCTCGATCGCAGTCTTGATACGCAGAGGGTTGGTGACAGTCAAATCATCACCGACGATCTGGATGCCACTCTTGGAGGTGAAGTGGGTCCAAGCCTCCCAGTCGTCCTGGTCGAAGGGGTCCTCGATGGAGACAATGGGGTATTTCTTCACGTAGCCGAGGTAGAGGTCGGCGAGCTCGACACCAGAGATCCACTTGGTGGGGTCCGAGTTGGGGTTCTTGAAGTCCAAGTCGTACTTTCCGTCCTTGTAGAATTCGGATGAAGCGACGTCGAGGGCAATCTTAATCTTGCCTTCGTAGCCAGCCTTCTTGATGGCCTCCGAGAGAAGCTCGAGGGACTCATCGGCACCGGAGACGTTGGGAGCGAAGCCACCCTCGTCACCAACGTTGACAGCTGAAAGGATGGATGGATGAATAGAAAGGTCCACAACTAAAAAGACTAACTCACCGTCGATACCGTACTTCGCGCTGATAACCTTTTTGAGGGTGTGGTAGGTCTCCGTGCCAATCTTCATGGCCTCGGTGAAGGTCGACGCGCCAGTGGGCAGGAGCATGAACTCCTGGAAGGCGAGCTTGTTACCGGCGTGGGATCCACCGTTGATGACGTTGAAGGCGGGAACGGGCAGAACAAAGGGAGCCTTGACGCCAGCGAGGTCGGCCAGGTGCTGGTAGAGAGGGACGCCCTTTTCAGCGGCAGCGGCCTCGGAGACGGCCATGGAGACACCAAGAATGGCATTGGCGCCAAGCTTGCCCTTGTTGGGGGTGCCGTCGAGCTTGATGAGGAAATCGTCAACTTCCTTCTGCGAGGTGACCTGGATGCCCGACTCGATGAGCGCAGGAGCGATAATGGTGTTCACGTTGGAGACGGCCTTGGTGACACCTTTGGGCGTCACTTTGAGTCAAACGGATACTTTTTCAAAGCGATCCAGACGCACCCTTGCCAACGTAGCTAGACTTGTCGCCATCGCGAAGCTCGACGGCCTCGTGAATACCGGTCGATGCGCCAGAGGGCACAGCGGCGCGGAAGCGGCCTGTACAGGAGTGGGAAATCAGTCTTCATCGCAGCCCGACGCAAAGAAAGGCGCCTACCCTTGGAGGTGTAAAGGTCGACCTCGACGGTTGGGTTACCGCGAGAATCGAAGATCTACGCGACGGGTCAGCACCATCGTCGAGAGTGGGCACGACGACGAGCGAGCACATACCTGGCGGGCTTGGATTTTAGTGATAGACATGGTAGGATGATGGTTTGCAGCAAGAAGAGAAAAGGCGCGCTGGCTGCCTTAATGGGGCGGGCAAATTTCCCACGCGGTGTTAATCGGCTTTACAACTTTGGGTGTGACTCGCCCATCGTTCGAGGCATAATTCCGCGATGATTATGCGTAATAACGGTCCTCGCCATGCGCTGCCAACTGCTGTACATGCATGGCGCCAGTTTTCACAGTCTTTCTGCATACGCATTGCCCCAGAAATCACGTAGTCCGAGGTAACCCTGCTCTACACTCAAAGATCAACCTGAACGCGTCTCCCATTCATTTCGACTGAGTTCTCCTTGAGGAAGGTGAGCCGTCGCGTTGTCCTAGATGCCAGACTGTCACCTCGCCTGCCCGTCTCCCCCCTTGCAGAGAATTCCGTTCGACGACGTGTACTCGATCTATAATGATCCGGCGATACTAACATGTATTAAGCAATAAATTGTATACGTAGATATAGATCCAATAAAACAACAATGACTGTGGTGGTATGTGTGCGAAGGTATGATGCAGATAATAAAGATACTCATGAGATCCCTCCCGCCCTGTCCAACAATCCCTTCATCCGTCTACTCAGCCTGTCCGCCTCCAGCTTGCGATCCAGGATCTGCTGTGCCGGCAACTTCTTCTTGGGCACCCACACCTTCCCACCATTCCCTTCTTTCCTTAGCGCATTGATCGCCGAAAGGTCCACCACTCTCGGCGACGTCGAGAACTTGATCACATCCCGATACAACAACTTTGTCTCGGTGGTCAGCGACCGCAACGTGGGGGGCGAGGTAGCCCGCTCGACGTCTGATTCGTCCGTGTCAGAGGCTCCAGATGGATCCAGAGGTGGTGTCGGCGAACGAGTGATTGGCTCCCGCAGCGGAGGAAGGTTTTCGATCTCCCGCAACAGGTCCTGGCCCTTCAGGTAAGAGTTCTCGGTCCTCAAGAATCTCACTGTTCCACGTAAGGCGTCGAGCTAATGCACTTTTTTAGACGACGTCGCTTCGCAAAACCAGATTCAACACTGACCTGTTCCAATAGATGCGAAGTCTCGAGATTGCTGTCCGTCGCAACGGGCTCCGGATCCACTATCTGCACACCCGACCCCTGTCGTTCGTGGCCGCTGGACATGGACTTGAGCTTCACATTGTCTTGCTCCAGCTTGTCGAGGTCGGCCTGAAGTTGTTCCATGGCCTCCTCATAGGTCCGCTCCTGTTTGTGTGCCTTGGTGAGCTCCGACTCGAGCTCGACTATCGTGTCTGCCTGCTTTTTCACCGTCTCCATGCGCCTCTCCATGAGCTCGATCTTGACGCCAGACTCCTGTATTGTCTGGTCCTTCGTCTTCAGACTCCGAACGAGACCCTGCATTTCATCATTGAGCTGGGCGACCTTTCTCTCGGCCTCGACGTTGACAGCTAGAGCAGCCTTGATCTCGCCAACACGAGTAACCCAAGGTGCGATGATACCAGATACTGTATACACATTAAAACAACGCGTAACAATGTTGAACAATGAATGGCAGACCTTTCATGACACGTTCTGGTTCCATGATAGCCGGCAAGAGGTCAGAGGCCTCTTTGATAATTTGACCCAGGGCATCTCCAATCGGCTCCCAATACGACGCATCGATCTTGGCTTCCATTCCTACCGTGGTGGTAGTAGCTTGCTTGACGACAGACAAAATGGACTTCAGTTGGAAGGCAGACTTGGCGCTTCGAACATCTCCCAAATGAAGCGAGATCTGTTTCGCCAACTGGAGGAGAGGATCAGTAAAGGCCAGGACGACACATAAAGGCAACGTACAGTGATTGCAAAGTTGACAAGCCTCTGCTGCACAGAATCACATAGAGAGCGCATCTGAGGAATCATGTTGGGCTTAACAGCAGCGGAGTCGTTCACGAGGTCTTCTAAACGTTTCGTCAGTTTCCTATAAACCTGTCAATAGTTTGCATCGTCCAACTGAGGATCAGCCAACCTCGACACATTCTTAGCACTTCGCGCCTTGTCGAGCAACTTCTGCAGGGGATCAAAAAGTTCAGCATCAATGTTCATGCCAGCCATGTCCAGCACGATGTCTACCCAAGGATCAGAACACAGCTTCCAAGGGCGAAAAGAAAACGCCGTACCATCCTCGTTGATCATATTCTGGACTGACGTCTTGGTGAACCCAACAGCAGCGGAGAATATATCCATATCAAAGTCGAATGCAACGAGGAAACCATGCTCGCGCTCCCCAAGCTCGGTATCATATCCACTGAAGTACTTCCCGTCGAGGTGGTCGAACTGCGCTTGAATCCTATGGGCCATCTGTTAGCCATCGCCGATTGACAAAAAAGGAGACAACCGTACTTGTCGATATCACTCGCGCACTCCATCTCCCTGAACTCGTCTCGCCGTAGGAGTTCAATATGCATGTCAATCCGCCTTTCCACAGGTGCAATCTCAGGATATATCCGTCCCTTGTCCAGGAATGTCTGTACATCGCACTTCCGGATGATGGCCGCAAATCGCTTGCATAGTGTCGCCAAACCTGCAAGACGAGCGCGAAGCTTGTATGGCGTCAATGTCTATGCAGTCTATCCAGGGCAAGAAAACTCACGTCACAGACACCGACAAGAGACTCAGAACCCGGTCCATTGAGCGCGTCAGGTAAACCTTGAGTTTGTGCGACAATGTTATTGATAAGGTCCGCCTTCTGTGCTAGACGTCGGAAGAATAGATAGCAGCTAGTGGCATCGCTGTCTGTCTCGACATAAAGTTGAGGCAAATATGGCTGTCACCCATGTCAGGAAAGTACACAAAGCCACCAAAGAGGAAGGTACCTGTATGATACCCAGCAACTCCTTGTTCTCTCTTGCTTCCAAGCGCGTCAATTCAAGCTCGACATTACGTGCCTGATTCTTTGCAGCCGAAGATTGCAATTTGAGATTGAGCGACATCATAGCCGCCGTCTGTGAAGCGGCCGTGGCGGACTCAGTCTGCGCAGTCTGAGTCTGCAATCGAAGGGTGTCCAGTTCGTTCTGAAGTTGCATAACGAGGTCGCGGAATTGATTTATGGTATTCTCGAGATCGTTACAAGCTTCCTCCAATGCTTCGTTCTTGCGAAGGTGGTCTTGGATTTGCATGTCTTTCGCATCTATAAAAATATCAGTAAGATGTAGATCAGACACAGTTCAAGAACAAACCGAGATCTTCGTGAAGAGCCTTCTCAGTGTCAATGTGGTTCTCCTCGAGTTCGTCACTAAGCTCCTTGATCGCCTCCAGATCTTCGATAGTGATGCGCATTTCCTCAATTTTCTATCACGGCAGTGTCAGTAAATTGTAAAAGCACATGTGCGCCGTAGTGGTACCTCTCCAAGCATGAGATTGCGTTCCGTAAGTTGAACAAGCATCTCTTCAGCACCGAGTGCATCGTCGAGCTGTAACTTGAGGTCCTCGATTTGAATCTCGGCATTGGTCAGTCTGATCACAGCAGTATCATACTGGGCTAAAGTGACGACAGTCAACGAACACCAACATGTGAAATGCTTTCAAGCCTACATTTGAGGTCGTCAACGCCATGAATGTCCTTCTCAAGATCTGAGATCTTTCGTCTCTGTTCCAGGTCACTTTCTTGAGTCATGTCACGAAGTCTGCAATACGGTTAGAGGGTAAAGTGAAGATGGCAATGGTGCACACCTGAGCAAGGCTTCCTTGAGGCGTTCGTTCTGCTTCTCCAGCTGGATGTAGGCCAGGGAGTCCTTTCCCACTGTTGATGTATTGCCCTCCTCGTTTTCGAGTTCTGTACCCAACTTGAGACCATGTGAGAGTAATATAGAAGTTGCACGCACCTTCGCTCTCTTTGTAGACGTCGAGTTCAACTTCCGCAATTGCCAAACGCTCCTTCACATCTTCCAGCTCAGCCTCGGCTACCTCTGCCCGTTCCTCAGCAACCTCTTTGTCCAACATGGCTTCCTCGAGCATTTCCTGACCGTCCAGGAAACGGGTTTCTGAGAGTTGGAGCATTTGTTGGGCATCGGCAACCTCCCTCTTCGCGGCTATGACTTCGGTTTGGAGGGAAGTGAGTTTGGCCTGAAGCTTCGGTCGTAGAGCCACGAATGATTCTGCATCAGACAAGCGGGCTTCGAGTTCTCGGACGTGGCGAGCGTCATCTGCACGTTTGATCTCCAGGACACGGATCTTAGCGCGGAGTTCCTGCAGTTCTTGATCGTCTGGCGGTGGACGCGTCTGAAAGTCTCGTTAGCTCAATTGGAGGAACATGAATGTAGACGTACAGTAATGATGGGTGATTCGGCGCGTGGCGGTGGTTGTGTAACTTGGAACGGGGGCGGCGTGGAGGCAAGAGGAGGCACGTTTGATAAGGGCGATGAAACACGTTGTATTGGTATGCCATTAGGTAGTTTCTGCGTGGGGGAGGCATTACTCCTGGGTGGTGTGGTCTTTGTGGGTGAGGAAACGTCTGACGAGGGGCTCTGTCGCAGCGAAACCGACTTCCTAGGCTGTAGGGAGACTGAGGGAGTCTTCTTGACGGGCGAGCCGTGGCCGAGTCGACTGGCGCGAGCGGGCGTCGCGGTTGGCTTGGCCGGGCTCGATGAACGCACCGACGGCGACGGCGAGGCGGTGCGGAATGAGTTTGAACGCGAAGCCCCGATGCTGTTAGTGCGCTGGTGGCCAATAGATGGGCGCGTGGCGGGACCTGGGCGCTGTAAATGGCGTTAGACGTGCGATTTCCATCGGCCGCGTTCAACGACGTACGCTGGGTGTCGGGGCCGGCTGTTCCATCCCAAACTGCGCCTTTATGCCCGATGTGCGCACGAAGAGGCCGTAGTTGGGCTTGCATTTGAAGAAATAGTGGCCCTCGAACGAGCCGTCATTCTTGCCGTTCTGCTCGTACAGCTCGACGCCAAAGAATTTGCCCGGCTTGCCGCCCAGCGTCCCAGACCAGCGCACGACGCCGCGCCCGACAGGGACCTCGACGATGGTCCCATTGGCGATGGTAAGCTGGCTCATCCTGCACGAGAGTCCCGGCGATGGCGGTTCATGTAAGTTAGAGACCAAGTCACGCGTGTAACCGTTGCAATGCCCGATTTGGCCTGCCGCTCCCGCCGCCGCTCAACGTCGGTCCAGGGCGGGGGTGCGATTGACCACCTGTCGCGGATTCACCATGCACCTCAGTCTCACAAGCTTGACAATGTATCTTGAGACTTGTTCGTTAGTTACAGTTTCACTGATTGCTACGGGACGTAGATGCATGGCCAACAAGGTTTCGTGATGCTTGTGCTCGTCTCTTAGATCAACCTTCAATTCGAGCCATTCCTCTGGCTACGAATGAGTATCTCCACGACGCTCTAATACTGACAAAGGTATAGATATGAGCTGCAACGGAGCAACGAGGCCAAAAGAATGAACGCTCTGAACCAGCGCCACGCTTGTCAAGCATTTGCAAAGGTTGCTCTTCATCGTGTCGTTCTGTGTCCGTGCGTATTTGCTGTATGGATCCTTCATGCACGGTTCAAATCTCTCGTACGGTCATCGCCATTGATATGATTATACTTGCGATGGATTGGAAGCAAACGCCTACACTCAGTTTGTGGCCGCTAGCTAACTTATCTTATCGTTGATGAGAGCACTGTCAGACCCTCAGCTTCCTCTCCAGTACTGGCGCCAGCGCGTTACCTAACGTCCAACACAGGATGGTTCCCGGACAAAGATAGGACCAAGTTATCTGACTAGAGCTTGACTGGCATCAGTGAGCACCAGATGCTCGAAGATGAATTGCAAGATCTGTAGACCAACAAAACACAAAGCAGCGAGAAGAAATAGCAACAGTGCAAGAACGAAGACAAGAATTTGAACACAGAAATTGGACCAACTTCAGTCCAAAACATTTTTGGTCTGATTCCGGAATCGGATCGAGATTGCCGAGTAAGCGGCGGTTGACCGTCTACTGCACCAGGACCGAGCTGTATCGTGCCCGCTACGTGACTGTGGGCCCCAGAGGCGCCTGGAACTGAAGAGCAATGCGAATGCCCGAGCCAGTACAGACCCGCCGCCCGCCGAAATTCCGCACTGGTGCGCCCTTTGCGCCCCGCGTGGGCCGCGAAAACTGAACGGATTGCAGGCCGCGAAACAGACTCGGAGAGTGATACCGACTCGAGCCAGGTGCCCTCGCAGCCGCGCGGCAGGATACGGCCAGGCGCAGACACCCCGCACCCCAGAGTCGACAATCCCTCTGTCGAGGCCACGCCGCCGATACCGTACTGGTCTGCAAAGCGCCATCTGACATGCGGGAACCCCGCGCCCCAGCCGTCCTGGTCGTCGAAACTCACGCCGTGGCGCAACTCCACGCTGGGCAAGCTCAAGACCGCCAATGCCGCCCTCATCCTGTGCTTGAACATGGAGGTTGATCCGCCAGATGTTGTCAAGACCCAGCCCTGTGCCGCTCTCGAGTGCTGGGTTGATCCCCGGCTGCTGTCCAGCGCCAACAAGGCGCTCGAGGCCATCGGCGCCAACCTCAAGTCGCAGTACGAGGGTCTCAGTCTCAAAATCCAGTACAAACCCATCCTCGATCCCTCCCAGGATGATATCCGCAAGTGCTGCCAGCAGCTTCGTCGCCAGGCCAAGGACGACGCCGTGCTTTTCCACTACAACGGTCACGGCGTGCCCCGGCCCACAGCCAGTGGCGAACTCTGGTGCTTCAACCGCAACTATACTCAGTACATTCCCGTGGGCCTGCAGGAAATTCAAACCTGGCTGGGCTCGCCCGGCGTGTACATATGGGACTGCTCTGCTGCCGGCCATCTCCTACAGAACTTCAACATCATCGCTGAGCGCAGGGACAACGATGTTGCCTTTTCGCGCGGAGGCTATCCTCCAGACGCTACCCCCTTCATGCAGTCAATTCAGCTGGCTGCCTGTGCCGCAAACGAGATGCTGCCATCGTGTCCCGAATTACCCGCCGACGTATTCACGTCCTGTCTTACGTCGCCCATCGACATGGCTTTACGATACTTTGTCATCAATGAGCGGCTTCCAGATGGTGTCGAACCTGACATGATAATGCAGCTTCCGGGAGACCTCAAGGATCGACGCACGCCTCTTGGAGAGCTCAACTGGATATTCATCGCGATTACAGATACAATTGCGTGGACTTCCTTTTCACGCGAGACCTTCTCCCGTCTCTATCGGTGTGACCTCCTTGTCGCTTCGCTGTTCCGCAATTTTCTTTTAGCCGAAAGGATTTTGAAGAACTACAACTGCACTCCCCACACATATCCTCCTCTCCCTGCCACCAATACTCATCCGCTCTGGGCAACATGGGATCTTGCCGTCGATGCTTGTCTTCGTCAACTACCAGACCTCTTACGAAACAAGATCCCCCCAAAGTCAGGAATGGATCTTCCCTTCCTCCTAGTTCTTCCGCGATTGACGAGAACGATGTGCTTCCTGGACGTATTGGCAGTGTTCGACACACAGCAAATGAGGAGGAGGCTTCACAGGTTCCGCCATACGTATACGTCCCCAACCGCTTCTTCGCCGACCAACTCACTGCATTCGAAGTTTGGATATCGCGGGGTGGCTCTGCATTGACGAGACCCGGTCCCAGATCTTTGGCCATTTCTCAAGATTCTCCGACCTACGAAGAGTCGGAGATGGCCAGACGTGGGATTGATGATGAGCTTGTACCCCGTAAACCGCCAGACCAGCTGCCCATCGTCCTCCAGGTCCTTCTGTCTCAGCCCCATCGTCTGCGCGCCCTCATTCTCCTCTCCCAATTTGTCGACTTGGGTCCGTGGGCTGTCAATCTCGTGTTATCCATAGGCATCTTCCCATACATGGCCAAGCTTCTCCAAGCCGCTGGCCAAGATCTTCGGCCAGTCCTGATATTCATCTGGACGCGCATCTTAGCTGTAGATCCCTCGGTGCAAACCGATTTGCTCAATAACACGCAAGGGTATCGCTACTTCACCAGAATCCTCGCTATGCCAGAAGACGGCCTCCCGAACTCCTCCGAACACCAGGCGATGTGCTGTTTCATCCTTGCCTCACTTGCGCGCGACTTTCCAAATGGACAGAACGCCTGCCTTGACGAAGGCGTTTTTCAAGCGTGTCTGATCAAGCTTGACGACTCGGACTTCCTGTTGAAGCAGTGGGCTGCGTTGTGTATGGCGCAACTCTGGGACGCCAATGACCGAGCGAGGGCGGACTCGATCTCGATGCCGCGGTCACCGACAGAGAAGTTGATTGACCTGCTTGGCGATGAGTCGGTTGAGGTCCGGTGTGCGGCGTTGTATGCGCTGCAGACGTTCATGGGTGCCAGCGGGTCGGCAGACCCCGACAAACGGGGCGGTGGCGGCAGTGGGACCGTCATGGGCTTGTTCGATGCGGACGAGTACATCCATCTACGCTGGGAGCTATCGCTTGTCACCAATGCGACGTTCCTGATCAAAGACGATGCGAGTCCGATGTGCAGGAAAGAATTGTTGGTCCTGATCAGCTGCTTGGTCAAGGAATGGAGGGGAGTCTTTGTCATCTGCGCATGGCTGTACTGGGAAGAGGACCGCCGATGGCGAGTTGGCTATGATCCGCTGGACGACGAGGACGTTGCCGGGGAAGCGCTGCACGAATGGGCGGAGGGCCTGAACGGGACGGATCAACAGATTGAGGAGGCGAAGGTCGTCCTCAAGGGGTCTTCCACCATTCTCCTCGTCCTGCTCGATCTCTCCATCGACCCGTATCCTGAAGTTGCGGCACATGCTCAGACTATCGTGGACTACATCATGGCTCTTCTACTTGAGTCTCCCTTCAGCCGACTGGAATGTACTACGCTCAAAGAGCCTCCTGCGTACCCGAGCGAAACGAAGGCGCCCCTCGAGCCTCCCATGCCCCGCAAACGCGCACACTCTGCCCAATCTCAAACCACGCTGGTACCTCCGCCTTCACCGAACAAAAGTTCTCGTCCGACTTTCTCACGGAGTGAAACCATGAATAGCATGTCTACCTTTTCGTCGAATACCATCCGCCGTACATCTTCCTTTGCCAATGCCTTGAAGAGTCTTGCCGGTGGAGTCGCTTTCCCGAGCACGGAGGACGGCCACTCCCTCTTCAGCTCCCCATCTAAGCCCGATTTTACTGAACCCTTACGCCCTCCTTCGCCCAACCTCAACACCGTGAAGTACGCTTCACCATATTACCGCAGCTCTCTACCGCATCACCAGAACGGCAACGCGCCACAGTCGCGTGGTGGAGGAGAGCAGAATGGGATGCAGTTCTTCCCGGCGCATGTCATCGAGGCGCTGATGGAGGAGGACCTCGAGCGGCTGCGCGCGCGCTTTAGGCGGCACAGGCGGAATAGCAACAGTCCCAACAAGGGCACCTTACCTCCGGACTCGCCGAACGGCTACTTGGGCGGGCTGGGGACCGGCAATGGGATGAAGGACGTGCTGCCCTTGAAGAGCACGTACTTTGATTGGTGCATAGAGTACTTCACCGAACCTCAGATGCGAGTGAGTTCGTTTCTTTTTGTTTCGTTATATGACACTAAAGGATTTTCAGCAAACCGAGGCAGACGAGCCTGGGAGTATCCAGTACAATCACCAGGTTTGGAGGCAGCGCCGGAATGAGCAGGTAGATTCAGAGATACAATCTCAAGCTGAACATGCTCGTGAGTTTGACAATCTGGTGTCGAAGTTTCATCCTCATGGCCCAATTAGCGTTCCTACCTTGGGACCGACCTGTGGCGACTTTGCAGTCGGTGGGACATCCAATGACCATGACCTTCCATGCTTATGACAAGCACCTTGTCGTCGCGAACGAGAATGACGTCGTCACGTACGTTCCTTTCGTTCAAAAGCTGTCGCTGTCGCTCAAGTCTTCGTAGTGTCTGGGACTGGTCGCAGAAGAAAAAGCTGAACACATTCTGCAACGGCAATCACAGCGGCAGTTCTATCACGACTATGCATCTGATCAACCAGGACGTCGGGGGCATCATCCTCACTGGCTCAGGTATGTCGTGTCTTCTGTCCAGTTATGACGACTGACACGGTATACAGATGATGGCATTATACGTCTCTTCCGCAACTACGACCCGGCTCTCGAACAAGGTCCAATTCAGCTTGTCAGCGCTTTCCGTGGTCTCGAACTTGTACCTATGAAACGGGGCTCTGGCCTTGTCAGTGAGTGGAAAGGCACTACAGGTACTCTCCTCATTGGCGGTGATTCGCGTGTCATCAAGACATGGGATGGACAAACTGAGATGCAAGGACCGGCAAGTGATAATTACAGCTCTTTACGCGTCAATAACCCCGTATAACAGGACATCGAGACGCAGTCGGATAGTCCTGTGACCGCTCTTGTATCCGGGCGCAACAATTTCTCGGAGGCCTTCTTTGCTGGCTTCGCCGATGGTGCTGTCAAAGTTTTCGATCTGCGGCTGGACCAGGAAGAGCCTATCGTCACCACTTTCCCTGGCCATACGTCGTGGGTGCAGAACATCTGTCCACATCCAACCTACGCGCACCAGTTCTTGTCTGCCGGGTGAGTTGGTCGCCTTGTTTGGTGATTTGTCGCTGATGAATTGCTAGCTCGGATGGTGTTGTGAAACTTTGGGATCTACGGAACAATAAGGACTGCGTGAATAGGTGGCACGTCAACCAGAATGGTATTTCTGCGTTCGATGTGCACAAGCAGACGGAGGTGTTTGCTACGTTGGTTTCTTTGCACCTCTCGTCATGTGTCTTTGCTAATCGAAGCTGGCAGGTCCTCCGCTATCTCTCCATCCCATTGGAAAGACCAACGAGTGACCGTACAATCGATAAAGAAGGACAGCATGCGGTCGTCCACGAACATATCAACGGGACACGTCCTGCAACCCCCACGAATTCCAGCATCGCCCTTCGCGCACAGGATGTCATCCCTTGTCTTCCACCCAACGGAAATGCTGTACGGCGTCGGTGAACCGGATGGCAGTGTGCGCATCCTGGGGTGCAATCTTGCTGCTGAACCGGCCTACTGAGTAACCTGTTTGGACCTAATTTATTGAGGCATAATGTATACTATCACGGCGATTGATATTGTAGTATAATGTATCCATAGGAGATTTGTTATGATAATGCTACATAGTTTTGTTTTCTTGCTATCTCCAAGTTTTTCTGCGATACTTACTCTGCAGCTGAGGACACCTGAGGGACACTCATCAGGAACACACCCTGGGAACACCTGAACAGGTACCACTGGTCCAGTAGTAGATCCATGACAACGCAAGTCTGATGGAAAAATCACGAAACGTTGCCTATATAAGAGCGCCGCGTGCCATCCTCTCGAGGTCTATCCTTTTCTTTTGCCAGCCACTCTCCAAGTTTTCTTCTTTCCCCAGCCGTTTGACACGGTAGCCTTTCATTTCTCGAACATTCGCTCTTCGTACACTCGTTCATACTATTACTTCCAACCCAACCACATTGACAATGCGCTTCTCCATCTTTGTTGCATTCTTTGCCTCCATTGCCGGTACCCTCGCAGCACCATTACTCGAGACGCGGGCTACGGCGGTCCCCGTCGTCGTCTCTAATCTCGTTTGTGACAAGTCGAGCGGGTGTGTACATTGATACTGTTGAAATATCGTCGTGCTTACCAAGTATTCCAGGCCTCTTGCATTCCACGATGTCAACGTAGCCCAACTCTCAATTTGCGGTTCGATTGCAGGCACCATTACACAGTGCCAAGGCAATCCCACCTCAACCACCGGAGTTTCTGGGACCGCCAGCTTTGCCATTACCCCGGTCATTGCTGGAGACACCATCAACGTGTCGAAGGGCAGATGGGAACAGAGCATCAAAGCTGCCTTCGCGCAGTGTGGCCAGAGCATACCGTTCACCGCGACGTTCAGAGCGGGTGCAGTGAAGGGCGACATCAATGTGTCGTTGACGAGGACTTGAAGAGGAAGGGTTTTCAGTTTGAATTCTCGGAAGTGTTGCTTGTTGTAGCCCCACTATTGGTCAATGCAAAAGCTTGGGATCCGTGTATCTTGAGGGCCTTCTGAGCTAGCGCTTCAGAGTTAGGTGCTCTGGCTGGCTGGAAGAGGGATGCGACACGCCTTTCTAGTATTACAGTCTCGATCCTACTGTATTGGATGTTCGATGTACGCTTCCTCTACCCTACCAAGACGGCTCCTTTGGCGCCCGATCTAAAGAAATACCGAACTCGAAATCGCCCGCCCTCTTCGCCCAGCGATAAATCTTGTCCCTATTATTTCGCGCCCTGATCTCTCTCATCAACGCCTCATACCCGGCGGGCTCATTGTCCTTCAAAATGAAAACATGGAAACTTCGTCGCCGATCATATACAAGCAGTCCCTCCGGTTGTGGCAAATCGCGATTGCCGTCCTTGTCTGTCATCAAGTGCATATCATCAGTCTGCTGGAACTGCACAACGGGATCCATGCGTCGCAGTTCTGGGTGGCCTGTGTTGAGCTTCTGGATTTTGACTAGGAAAGGGACGTTGTTATGGTGGTTGGGTGGGGGTTCGTCGCCGTCGCGGTCATTGAATATAACCTGGTCCCAGCTCACAGGCCCGACATTGCTTGTGATTCCACTGTCCATTCTCCTGCCATCGATGACGATGTGCCTCTGGAATCGAACGGGAGTGTAGATGGCGCCTTTCATGGCCTTGCAGAACTTCTTGTGATCCGGCCAATGCGCGATCTGGCAGCCTGTTGATGGGTTGAAAATGTGCCGAAATGACAGGCGAAATCGATAATTACTTTTCCCGCAGTAAGAAACCACTAAGCATTGTGCGCACCGGTTCGCTATGGCCTTTCCGCATACCTCGCACCCCGTGTTATGCGAGATCTTGCCAATGTCAATCTGGCTGAGGGGATGCAGAGGTAACAAGAAGGAAACGCCAAACGGCTGTTCGAATTGCTGCCTAGCAGGCTTGAAATCAGGCGAAAGACGCTGGGAATTCTGGAACAAGAGTTTTCGAAAGAGGGCCTGCTCCTGTTGAGTGCACATAATCTGAGGAGGACTGTGCCCGAGTTTCCGGAAGTGGTACTGGACGAAATTGAGAGTGTCTTCCGCGGGCGACGTCTTGTCCGCGCAAAGGTAAAGAAGAGTGATAAGTGGACACTGCTCGTTCCGCTTGTAAATGTTCAAAATCTGTCGAAGCGTCAAATACGGTCAGCCTACTTTAAGAGGCGGGTCTCCGGTGACTTACACGTAGACAGATGGCTTCAGCATGGTTCTTGGGGTCGTTCAAGAGTATGACATCACGCCCTTGCTCGAAGTTTTTGGCTATCTCAGACAATGTCTCACGGGCATCCATGAACGAGTTGGCGTAGAGGGGAAACGATGACGGCGACTGGATCTTCTGAGAGGCCTCCATGACACTGATTCGGTGAATGTCGTGAGAAGCGAGAGTGCCCATATTTCCCTGGTATGAAGAGTGTTATTCCCCGACCGACAATGAAAGTGTAGACGAGGCTCCTACCTTCCAGACAGGCAATGTTGCGGGATCTACAATCTGAGTCTCAGATGCAAAGAGACCTTGAGAGTTCGTCAAGGCGTGGGCAAACTTCTTCTCGAGAATATCCTCGGGAAGCTTCGTCGACGGCGGCATATCTATACCGATTGCTTGCAACAAGCCTAATAGGTCGGTCCTATTCTGAATCCTGCCTTCGGAATTATGAACCTTCTGCTGAGCCTGACGAATGATGACCTTGGGCCAGTCAAAGCAATCTTTGCAGTCTATAATGGCATGGGCCTTGCATTGAAAGAGAACATAACCTTCCTCGGTCTTCCGTCCTGACGACACTGCGCCTAAAGGAAAAACTAGCAATGGCTTTCGCTCCTGAAAAAGTCCTTCAGATGCAGGATACAACTCGGCATTATTGGCGACCAGATACCTCCAAATCAAAATTCTGCCCAAGCTTGGCGTGGATTCGATGATGCTCGTCTTCAATCAGTATGTTGTTGCACATTCGATGATCGCAACAGCATTGATTGCAGCGTTCTCCGCCATGGTCCTCGCAGAACATGAGCTCATTAACGACGATGTTGTCTCCCATTCCCATCGTGAAAGTAAGTAGGCGGGACAAGGAAAGCTCAGGCTGTCGGCGCAAAAGGTGATGGCAGTGATCATGAGAAGACGGAACCTGATGCCGATCCTGAATGGATCGGACATCGGTCCGCATTCTCAGCAGTATTCAGTGGCGCATCCCTCTAAGCACAACATGCGTCAAATCGCCCTTCACAATAACTAAGTACTGTCCATGATTGCCACAATGCGACGTGGTCCTCGTGACAGGCGCATGGCGCCGGAGCTGGTACACAACCGTTCGAGCTCATGTCGCAACCGACTCCAACGGGGCGCGATCAAGAACCGAGTTGTTTCCTCACATACGATAAACTACCTAAGCCAAGTACTCCGCGCGTACCTCCTCCGCATCATGAACGCCGTTGCTGCCATCACCACTGACAACGCAATTGCATAACCTCCACTACTTCGCATGCCTCCCTTTCCGCCACTCGCAGTCATCTCGTCCGTATCCGGATCCAGAATCACCATCGCCACACTGATCAAGAGCATGCCTCCCAAAATATGCAACGTCGCGATGGTAGACATAATCCGAACGGTCCACCGTATCGGGAGGTATTTTTCGACGAGGTCTTCATCCGATGTGATCAGCGCTGAGGCAGAGGCGGCTGCGGCAGTGGCGACAATGAAAGAAGAGGTCGACCAGGCAATGAGTATCACGTCGCCGCGCGCTCCAGAGAAGACGATGGACCAAGTTATGGAGGCGCCGAAGAACGCAATGGTTAGGATTGCTGTCAAGTTCGTTCTGCCAGAATGAGGGAAGGCGTGTTAACACACGCAGGTATCGCGACTGCATCGTAGGAAGTTTCACGTACACATGAAACTGAGATGTACTCTTAGTCGTCGGTTCGGGTGGAGGTGGGGCTTGTGCAGAGGGTTGTGAAGGCACGAAAGTCGTGCTCCCTGCCGGAACCGTGTTGACGTTCTGACTGAAATGAACTACTTGTGGAACTGGAAAGGTTTGCGGGGTAGGCATGGCGTTTTCTGGTGGAATAAGAGGAATCCAAGATTCAATGCCATTTGGAAGTTCGGTAAAATGTCGCTGTGACGGTTCAAAGTCGTTCGGTGATAGTGCATCCACTAAGGATTGTTTACTTGGAGTACTGGTTGGCGTTTGTGAGATATTGGGCAGCTGTCGAATTAATTGAATCGGCTCCAAGATGAATTACAACGCTTTGACATACTTTCTGTTGGGAGCGGGCGATCCCAGTTTGTTTGATAGTGACCATGTCGTTCACGCATCGGAGACAAAACCCATACGTTAATTCCACTTTCTTGAGCTAGAGCCAAATATCAGTACCTCGATGCGGTGGAGAAAATTGTTGCATACACTGTCAATCGCGTCTGTTGAGGTCTTTCCTTCCGCGGTGGGTCTCTGAGAGTCAATTGGTTGAGTTCGGTTCCAGGCCTCGACTTGATAATCGGCAGAAGACACACCTGTATATTTATGATGTCTGCGCGACATTCATCTATCAAGCCTCCAACCATGTTGACCCCGGCCAAGGTCTCAGCGTCGTTCTACGTGCCTGGTCAGCATCTGTGTGCAAACAGAATGTAACAAATCCACGCACAGAATCATCTTGCGCCACACGCTCGAGAATACGCGTGATTTCCGTGTCCTGAAAGCGACATGTCAACATCTCTCCACACTCGTTGTAAACAGAAGGCTTACCAACCACGTCCCTCGTTGCCATCGTTCTTCAGCTCCCATGGATTCAACGTGCGCCAAAGTCTCCTTAGGATAGTGTTCTCGATAGTATCTCCACTTCAAAGCCCAGCGCTGGGTGAACGGCGCTACGTGGTCCTCGTCGACGAGGTCCATCGTCGAGTCAGGTCCGTTGATCCATTGGCGAATGTTTTTCCAAGAAGTATTGCCCCGTTTGATGCTCCTGCTTGCCTGAGACGTCACAATGAGAAATATAGCTGCACACTTGGGGGACAGGATACCTACAGATGCATCGATGGGGGGAAGGTATACGACTGAGGAGCTTTCCTACAAGAGAAGTTTACGTTTCAGCGGGACGAACAAAGCAGGATTAGCACAAAATCTGACCGGATGAGGCAGCCACGCGACGCCACCGTTTTCTGCAGTCCATTTCACAACTTTGACCGGGCCAGCTTCGTTGTCGCTCATTTTTGTAGAGAGTTGAGAAGGGAAGTGTGTATTGCAGACTTAGTAACCTGTAGTAATCGCGACGGTGTGGGATCTTGATAATCATCACTGAGCTAAGCCCCTGGAGGCAGTCCGCACTGCGCAGTCCCGTGTCATGCCCCCGTGTTGTATGTCCATGTCGTGTACGAGTCGATCAGAAGTGAAGAGAAGATGTGGCGTGATTTAACGAGCGCTCATGGTGGTAGAAAGAGAGACACGCCGAGAGACGAACGGCAGGCACAATGAACATGTGCTGTCGTAGGCTGTCGTCTCCAGCTGGTCTCCAGTTTCAAACCGAATCGTCGTCGAAACAATTTGGACTCTTGGAGAGTCATCATCGATCATTGATCGTTGTCAACGGATGATCGGCACGGCAGCCGAGCCCTGACGCTCTCGCTGCTCTCAGTGCCTCTCACCGACCTCCGCGCACGCTCGAACCACAACGTGCCCTAACGTGCTGCAGCTTCGTGTTATTCACAGTCGGGCAAGATGGTTGGTAGGTGCTTGATCATGATAAGTGATTGTGCGTACGCTCATCTTCCAATTCGCGACAGCCTCCGTCAATCTTCATCCCATAGTATCCCGCGAGTCACTGTCAATCACTTCACAGCAATTCACTGCCTCGTACTACTAGCCGAAAATTGCCACTCCAGCGCAATTACAGAGGCCCCATCCACTTCAGACTTGCTTGATCAACCCAACGCTGGAACCGTGAGCAGACTCGCATTATCCGCCGGCAATGATACCGGCGGTCAGTAACCTTGATTGTTGACAGATGAGCGCTGGCGGCTGACTGCATGTCTGTCATTGTCCTGTGCATGTCTGCAGGGGGTGACTGGGCATCCGAATCCTAACGTAGGACTGCTGACGTCCCGTGTCTAGCATTCGGGCCTTGCGGCAATAAACCTTCACACTCGAGTCTCACTCACTAACCCAGAATGAAAGCACATCGAACGGAGACCCCCAGACTCCCAAAACCCTTGTAGTACCTCTCTCGAGTTTGAGTTTGAGGTTGGCGCTGGCGCTGGCCCGGTACCCTAGCCGTCTAGCGACACATCTTTTCTCCCATCCACATCATGGAGATAAAACATGACAATTCGCGGTATATAAAGATGTTTCGCCGTAGCATTGGTCTTTCTTTTTCTTTTTCATCGCCATGGAGGGTCTGGGTCTCTTCTGGCGCCAATTTTCCATTCTCTTCTGGAAAAATTGGATTGTTCTTCTTCGTCATCCCTTCGTGAGTCGAGTCCTTTTCGGGTTGCCACGGCGCGATAACTGACAAGGATCTTTCTTGCCGTAGCTTAATATTATTCGTTGTTTTATCCTTCCTGTGGGCTACGGCATCTTTCTCTCTGTCGCGCAGACATTTCTGTCCCAACCCAATAATGCACGTTCCACCGACTTTGCTTTACACCCTCATTGACCCCTCTATAGTTTGGCCTCGGCACTTCGATACCAATATACGACCTTCATCGAATTTTTGATGCCAAGACGTTCTACTGGGTGGATAACACGTCTGGCGTCAGTTCCCCGACACCCCAGGACATCATGTCTCGGATAACGCGTAGTTTTACCTCGGTGCAGCAGGACGCCGTTATTCAACTAAACTCATCCAACGATCTCGTCGCTTCTTGTCCCCCCAATTTCAAGGGCTATCCAACTGCTTTGCCGCGGTGGTCTTCAACAACATACCAGACGCCGGTCCAGTCAACTACACCATTCGCGCTGATTATGGGGTAGCACACATCAATGTGCCGAACCATTCGAGCGATTTCGAACTGCGAATACTGCCACTGCAGTTTGCGATCGACCAGGTTCGTTTCACCGTCTTATTTTTTCTGTGAAGCTTGTGCTGACTGAGAGGCACTAGGCCATTATTGAATTGAAGACAAATGAAACAGTTCAGACACCAATTCAGTGGCCATTTTCGCAGGAAACGAATAAGGTCCAGGATCTCTCATACCGTCTCAGTGAGTTGATCACTATACGCCGGTTGACTCGATACTGAAGCGGTGTCAGAGTACATCCGGGGAATTCGCAAACTGGAGGTGCTGGCATTCTTCGTTGGTTATGTCGGCGTGGCGTATCAGCTCCCTGGGGCAATGGTATCGGAGCGAGCCCACCTCATCACCTCCCACATGAAAACCATGGGACTGTTAGATTCTGCGAGAGTGATTTCTTGGCACCTGAGTCAATCTCTCGTGTACCTTCCAGCCTGGATCGTCGTTGCGGTCGTGTGGCATTTTCAAATCTTCACCGGAACTCACATCGCCTACATCATTCTCATCCATGTGTTGTTTGGCCTGGTACTCGCCAGTTGGTCCTTCTTCGTGTCGGCACCGTTTGGTAAAAGCCCGCAGCTAGCAGCGGTGACATCCACATTCCTCTCTGTCATCTTGGCCGTCCTTGCGTTGACGTTCACCGGCGCGAGCGATAGCAACGTCGCCGCATTCGCCTTCACGGTTATCTTCCCGCCCAGCTTTTACATCTTCGCCATCCGCGCTATTTGCGGGTTTGAGAACCAACAGATCGCTACCAACATCCTTAAGGGCGACCCGGATAACAAGGGCTTACTTCTCCCTCTGATCATCCCTGCACTTGTACGTGTTTTCTCTATCTTATGGCCATGTTCTCATGCAAGTCCGCCACATCAGGTCGACATCTTCCTGTGGCCGTGGCTCGCAGTGCTATGGGAACACCGCCTCTATGATGCACGTAATTCCGAGCCGCCACGTCGTTGGTTCTCAAAGAGGAGCCTGTCCGTCCATCCCATGAAACCCGGCGTCGCTATTTCTATCAGAAATCTCAAGAAAACCTTCACGACATCCCTCCTCCGTGGTAGCAGGAAGGTCGTGACAGCAGTCGACAATCTTACATTCGATATTCCCAAGCACGGGATCTTTGTGTTGTTGGGGTCGAACGGTGCCGGGAAGTCAACGACTTTGTCGATTCTGGGCGGGCTGACGGGGCAAACACGTGGCTTGGTTCAGTTTGAGGGAGGTGGAGATCGACCTGAGCCTGGGACCATGGGGATTGTCCCGCAGAAGAACGTGCTGTTCCTAGAGTTGACGTGTCTGCAGACGATGCAGGTGTGGCAGGCGATTAAATGGTCGAAGAATTCGGAGGCTGGCGAGGATTTGGTTCAGCTCCTCACGGACTGCGATCTCGGTCATAAGATCCACTACAACGCAGCTGCCCTATCTGGCGGACAAAAGAGGAAGCTGCAGTTGGCTATCGGACTGGTTGGGGGTTCAAAGAGTGTGTGCTTTCCACTGATTTGAGCATCTACTGATGGCCGAATGTTCAGTCGTCCTCGTTGATGAATGTACTTCTGGCGTTGATCCTTTGTCGAGAAGAGCGATCTGGAGGACCTTGACCTCTGTTCGTGAAGAAAGGACCATCGTGTTCACTACGCATGTACGTGCTTTCCACGCTTTCGACTGGATATCATTCTAATTCAAGCAGTTCTTGGACGAGGCTGATCTTTTAGCTGACAACATCGCAATCCTTGCGGCACCGGGAAGATTAGTCGCAGAAGGATCACCCGTTTCATTGAAGCGTGATCTCGGTGAAGGTTACACGGTCCAAACTTCACTAGGGTCTTGTCGGTATGGCGAGAAGGACGGAGCGTCAGTCTTCTCCGAGATCCTTGACGACATTCGTGAAATATCTCCAGCGGCCTTCGTCTCGCGTAACGGTGCTCTCCAGTCCCTTTTCCATCTCCAAACCAAGGATCCCGTCACGGTGCAGAGCGTCCTTTGTATCCTGGACACGCACGTGGAAAACGGAAATCTGCAAGCATACGATATCATGGGGACCACTCTCGAGAACATTTTCCTTGATCTCATGAACGGGGTGAAACAACTCTCCACGTACCGTCTAGATCCATACATGAACCAGTCGGTTAACAATTTGACTCGTTGGCCAAGTTCGGATACATTGGTCGAGTGTCCCTCTGCAGGCACTGGTCTCCCACCTCTGGAGCTTTCCCGCGGTCGTCTCGTGTCGCCTTTCCAGCAAGCGATGACCATCTTCGCCAAACGGAAACTTATAGCGCGAAGAAGTTGGCTGACACCCTTGCTGTCAGTAATCGTCGCCATTGCCGGCACTACTCTCCCTTTGGTCTTCTTGAACGACGGGCAGGGATCGTGTGTCAAGCAACCTTCCGTTTCGACCTCCGCATTCCCGTTGTACCTGCCTATATCGCCTGTCATCAGTAACACGGAGCCGCTCCTCAATTATCCACCGGGCCTGATTCACTCTCTCGGAAACACGACGGCGTTGATGAACATAACGGACGTGGCGGACAACAAGACCTTCACACAGACGATTTCGACCGACTATCAGAATCTCAACATTGGCGGTATTTCGATGGACTTGGAGCATGGTTCATCATTGTTGGCTTGGGAGTCCTCCTCGCCTGGTTACAAAGCGGCTATCCTGCTCAACTTGATCGACAATCTTCTTTACAACAATGCACAAAACAAGAGCTTTGGGACCGTCGTCCCCGGTGCTATGATTCAGGCGAACTACGAGCCTTTCCCTCGTATGCTTGACGACACAATGTCTGCTCTGAAGTGGGCGACATTCTTTGGTGCAACAATGGTATGCGTATAAGACAACGAGTATACGAGCTCTCTCAACTTTTTCTCAGGCGGTCTATACGGCGTTCTTTGCTATCTACATTGCTCAAGAGCGTGGCTCGGCCGTTCAGGCGATGCAGTTTTCCAACGGACTTTCGGACCCAATGGGTCTATGGTTGGGACATCTGGCATTCGATGCCATCTTCTCATTGGCAGCCGCTACAATCATCATAATCATCTATGCAACGGTCGCATCCAATCAATTTCACGGACTGGCATTCTTTGTGAGTGTCTCATTCGAAAGGAAATACTCTGACTCACTGTACCTTCAGTGGCTCGTGTTGGTGCTATATGGTGTCGCCTCTACGCTCTTTGCATACTGTGTCTCGCTGGTCATCGCAAGCCCTGTGGGGGCATTCGCTGCGACCGCTGGTTATCAGATAGTGATGTTCTTGGTATGTGTTCAGATTCTCTCACGCAAGCAGGTATTGACTCGATTAACGCATAGCGCTATTTCGCAGCATATCTGTTCACCTTCACCTACGCCAAGATTCCCAAGGAAAACACCATCATCACCATCGTTCACTTCACTCTCTCAGTTCTTTCACCTATTGCGAGCGTTGTAAGTTGGTCATCAGAAAACAGTATACAGTGCACTGACTTTCTCTCTCAGGAGCGGGCAGCATTCGTGTCCATCAACCTGTTCTCCTTGCTATGTGTCAACAACGAGACAGTGTCCGCACTAGATACCGGCACCATTATGCGATATGGCGGCCCCATCACGTATCTCCTCATGCAGATTCTAGTATTCCTTTGCATCTTGATTTGTCCTCATATGTTCCGCTGGCGCAGATGGTTCAAATCCAGCGCCGTTCCTGCTGCCAATATTGCGATGTTGCGGGAAGGTAGCGGCAAATCCGACGTTTCTGCTGAAGCTCGTCATACCGGCGAATCGAAAGATCTCTTGCGCATACTGGGCGTCTCAAAGCAGTATGGCAGTAACAAGGTTGTGGACGATGTTTCCTTCAGTGCATCGAGTGACACGATATTTGCGCTGCTGGGTCCCAACGGTGCCGGGAAAACAACGACTTTCAACATGATTCGTGAGTTGGTTTGCCATCGGAATGCCACTTTTGACTGACCGAGTCCTAGGTGGCGACGTGGTACCCGACCATGGCGACGTTGTCATAGCCGGACAGTCAATTTTGAAAAGCTCAAAGAAAGCTCGCTTTTCTCTCGGAGTGTG
Source organism: Strobilurus orientalis (assembly GCA_019915145.1). Lineage (NCBI taxonomy): Eukaryota > Fungi > Basidiomycota > Agaricomycetes > Agaricales > Physalacriaceae > Strobilurus > Strobilurus orientalis. The sequence continues at coordinate 280,722 of JAHLML010000019.1, read as the reverse complement.
CCCTCAGTTCACCGCCATCGACACACAACTCACACTGAAGGAACACCTCATTATCTACGGACGACTGAAGGGCCTAGGGACGGGTGCTGTGCTTCATAATAATGTCCAGTCGTTGTTGGCCGCAACTGCTCTTCTTCCCTACGCGGACAGGTTGGCCAGCAAACTCTCCGGGGGTAACCAGAGGAAGATGTCTCTCGCCATCGCCTTGATGGGTACGTACAACTGCTTGTTTCCGGAGGAAGAATCCACTCATATCTTCTCTCAGGTAATCCCTCTGTCATCCTCATCGACGAGTTCTCGACCGGAGTTGACGCAAAGATGAAGCGAGATATGTGGGTCACGCTTAGGAACGTCGCCGTTGGTAAAGCAGTCATCATCACGACGCGTACGTCTGCGTCCTTCCCATTCTCGATCAATCCTCACCGGTTCATAGACTCCATGGAGGAGGCATCCGCGCTCGCCAACAAGGTTGGCATTCTGGCAAAACGCATGCTTGGTAGGATCCTTCTCTCTTTCTGTCGAATCGATAATTGAACTCTACCCAGCTGTCGGCTCGATGGAGTCTATGACATCGCGATACGCAACATACGAAGTCCACTTTACTTGCCGTACACGCGCCGAAACGACCCAGACCCAGATCTTGATGTCCCAAATACCTGGAAGCCGTATGGCTGACGATGTTGCCACTCGCTTCGAGGTGCCAATTGGCCCGGATTTCACACTGTCTCAGCTTTTTGAGATCCTTTCCTCGTCAGCAAGTTCATCGCAGTTTGCGGTCGAGAAGGCATCCCTGGAAAGCATATTCCTCAAAGTTATCAAGGAGAACCAGGTTGCTGAAGAGGACCAGATTCATGGGAGGACATGGACATGAACGCCACATTGCACTATTTATTCGCATATTTATTGACTTATTCTATGCCTTCGTTAATGTCCCATCACACACATTCCTTTACTTTCACACCTGTACAAATTAACTCATCACAACATATGGGCACAGGCTGAGCCGTAGGTACAACGAGTAGTTCGATGATGGTGAAAAGAAGACGGTGTTGCACATTCGATGATCGCAAAAGCATTGATTGCGGCGTTTTCCGCCATGGTCCTCGCAGAACATGAGCTCATTAACGACGATGTTGTCTCCCATTCCCATCGTGAAAGTAAGTAGGCGGGACAGGAGTCGCTCAAGCGAGAAGAAGGAACCGCAAAGGGTGATGCCGATCCTGAGTCGCCGGCCGGGCGCATGACGCCGGAGCTGGCACACATTTGTTCGAGCTCACGCGCTCATGTCGCAACCTACTTCACTGGGGCGCGATCAAGAACCGAGATGCTTTCTTCAACATACATGTACAATAAATCACCTAAACCAAGTACTTCGCGCGTACCTCCTCCGCATCATGAACGCCACTGCTGCCATCACCACAGACAACGCAATTGCAAACCTCCACTACTTCGCATGCCTCCCCTTCCGCCTTTCGTGGTGATCGCATCCCTATCCGGATCCAGAACCACCATCGCCACACTGATCAAGATCATGCCTCCCAGAATATGCAACGTCGCGATAGTCGACATGATTCGAACGGTCCACCTTATGGGAAGGTATCTTTCGACGAGGTCTTCATCTGAAGTGATCAGCGCTGAGGCAGAAGCGGCTGCGGCAGTGGCGACAATGAAAAAAGAGGTCGCCCAGGCGATGAGTATCAAATCGCCGCGCCTTTGAGAGAAGATGCTGGACCAAGTTATGGAGGCGCCGAAGAACGCAATGGTTAGAATCGCTGTTAGGTTTTGTCTGCCAGGGGAAGGCGTGTTAGCACACATAAGTATCGTGACTGCAGCCTAGGCTGCCTAGCAAGTTTCACGTACGCATGGAACCGAGATGAACTCATAACCGTCTGTTCGGGTGGAGGTGGGGCTTGTGCAGAGCGTTGTGCAGAGCGTTGTGAAGTAGCCAAAGTCGTGCTTGCTCCCGGAACCGTGTCAATGTTCTGACTGAAATGAACTCCCTGTTCGGGGACTGGAAATGTTTGCGGGGTAGGCATGACACTTTCCGATGGAGGAGGCGGGATCCCAGATTCACTGCCATGTGGAAGTTCAGTAGAGTGGCGCTGTGACGGTTCAAAGTCGCTTTGTGATGGTGCATCGAATGAGGATTGTCTACTTCGAGTACTCGTCGGCTTTTCTGAGGTATTGGGCAGCTGGATTTATCTGAATCAGTCCCTGGCTAACGTATAACGCTTCGACACACTTTCTGTTGGGAACGGGCGATCGCAGTTTGTTTGATAGTGACCATGTCGTTCACGCATCGGAGACAGAACCCGTATGTTAGTTCCACTTTCTTGAGCTAGAGCCAAAGATCAAAAACCTGATTATGCTGGATGAAACTGTTGCATACACTGACGATTGCGTCTGATAGAGTCTCTCCTTCAGAAAGGGGTCGCTAGGAGTTGATTGGTCTTCAGCCTTTCCACGATAAACAGCGAGCAGAAGACACACCTGCATATGTATGAGATCTGGACGACAATCGTCTATCAAGGTTCCAACTATGTTAACCCCAGCCAGGGTCTCAGCGTCATTCTACGCGCTTGATCAGTATCTGTATCTGTATGCGGACAGAATGATGCAAATCCACGCACAGAATCATCTTGCGCCACACGCTCGAGAATACGCGTGAATTCCGTGTCCTGAAATCAAAGTGTCATGATCTCTCCGCGCTCGTCGGAAGTGCAACGCGTACCAACCACGCCCCTCGCTGCCTTCGTTCTTCAAGTCCCATTTCTTCAACGTGCGCTAAAGATTCCTTGGGGTAGTGTTCTTGATGGTATCTCCACTTCAAAGCCCAGCGCTGGGTGAACGGCGCTACATGGTCCTCATCGACAAGTTCCATCCTCGAGTCAGGTCCGCTGATCCATTGGCGGATGTTTTTCCAAGAAGTGGGGCCCCGTTCGATGCTCCTGCTTGCCTGAGAAGTCACAATGAGAAAAATGGGTGCATACGTAGGACAGAATACCTACAGATGCATCGATGGGGGGAAGGTATACGACGGAGGAGCTTTTCTACAAGGGAAGTTTACGTTTCAGCGGGACGAACAAAGCAGGATTAGCACAAAATCTGACCGAATGAGGCAGCCACGCGACGCCACCGTTTTCTGCAGTCCACTTTTCAGCTTTGACCGGGCCAGCTTCGTTGTCGCTCATTCTTGTGGAGAGTCAGGAGGAGAGGTGTGTATTGCAGTGGGATAGCTCACGTCTTTTATATAGCAGCGATATAGCAATGATACAGCTGGGATACAGCTGGGATGCAGCTGTGATATTCATCGACGGTGTGGGACTCTTGGGGACTCTGGTGATCATCAATTGATCTCGTAGACTCGAACCAATACCAGTACGCCGAAGTCGATGGAAGGAAGGAAGGAAGTGGTATGTAGTCGATCGAGTGACCCGGAGCGCTACGTGTGTAGTCTATTAGTATCCGCAGTCCGCCTGTCCTGCCAGTGTTGTATTTCTTGGTGTACGGATTGATCAGAGGTGCAGAGAATTGAGAGTGGCGTGATATAACGAGCGCTCAAGAGACAGACGTTGAGAGACCAATAGCGGCAGGCACAATCATGATGAACTGACAATCTGTCTCTAGAGAGTCATGGAACGCAGCTAGTCGATATACAAAATACAATTGATTGAATGCGATCTATGCTACAGATTAAAGCTGATGAAGCCAGAATTGAGCAGACTGGTATGTGTAAATGCGTCCTATCCAAACGACTGTTGAAAGTAGTCAAGATGAGGTTATGATACAGAATTTTCTATGTGCAACGTTCTTAGAGAACGTTGACCTTCGGCCACTTGAACTGGGGGCCGACCTGAGAAAAAGCATTGTGAGTGAAAAGAGATATTGAGAAATGACAATGAGCATACCTCCTGGATGCTCAAAGCAGCGAGTTTGTGTCCAGCCTCGACAGCCTCATCCAGAGGCTTGCCGAGCACGTATGCACCCATGAATCCACCAGCGAAGGCATCACCAGCGCCGTTAGTGTCGACGATCGCGTCATCGCCGAGAACGTTGATGCCGAACTCCTTGGGCGCGTCGGGGGCATCTCCAGTGACCACAATAGTAGACTCTGAGCCGTGGGTGATGATGACAGTGCGGGGACGCGACGAGTTGGTCTTGGGGAGGAGTGCGATCGCTTTGCCAACGGCCTTGAGGTCGGTTGGGTTGGAGATACCGTTAGCGCTGGCCCATGCCTCAGCCTCAGCTTCGTTACAGATAACGATGTCGATGTTGGAGAGGACGGCTTGAAGAGAGGCGTTGAAGAACTGGGGGATGAAGGGAGCGGAGAAGTTGATTATAGAAACCTAAAGTTGCTTTAGATTGTGGTAGCAAGCACAGCAAAGACAGATACTACCTTTCCAGCGGTGGTGACTTTCTCAGAGAGATCGGCGATGATTTGGGTGCCGTGGGTGAGGAAGTAGCCCTCAAAGTAGAACACCTTGGCGCCATCGATAAGAGGTGCGACTTCGGGCGACTCAAGATGCGCCTTGTCGAACTTTTCAGAGGTGCGCAGGGTGGTGACCAGGGACCTGTCGTGGCCGGTGATGACAACGGCGCAAGCACCAGTCTTTTCGCCCTTCTTCACCTGGTAGACCTCCTGGAGCCCTTCCCGCTTGTTGGCAGCCTTGAGCTGCTCGGCCAAGTCGTCATCACCAACACATCCAGTGTAGACGACAGATCCTGCAGGAAGGATGTACTGTGGACGGCTTAAGTCGGGTATCGATGCCCAATAGATGCCCGAAACGTACCGCAGCGCCACGGGCAGCGTTCTGGGCCGCACCACCGGCAACAAAGGTGACCTTGTGGTTCTTCACGATGTCATCGTAGCTGAGCAAGGTGTGAACTGAGGCAGCAAGGCAGAAAACATCAGACGGACATCGGGGCATGCTTTTCCTCGGCGAGGATCGCATCGTTGGCCTTGAGACCGTACTTTTCCAGAAGGGCCTCGCCGTTGGTGACCTGGATGTCGAGCAGGGGGTTGCCGATGCAGAAAAGAGCGGGAGAGGACATAGTGATGGTCTGAGGGAGAGCCGTGGATCACAGATCAACATTTTTAATCGATGGCAGATGCCGGCTCGGATGCCCCAGCCATTAAGGCGGCTCAATTCTACGCCAGCCCAGCCCAGCCGAAGCCAGCGCTGGTGCCTGGCGCCGAATATAGTAGTCGGCTACCTGTTTGGGCGATACCTCCGAGACGCCTGTTGTCGTGGCTCACTCACTGTTGTATCTTTATGAACGATGTTTCTACCTACCACTGTCTTCACTCGCAATCATCATCATAATGTCCTCTTCCTGGTCGTTGTTGTCGTTGATGTGTGAATGTATAAAAAGCTTATCATTGAACAGCTAGCTACCCAAGATCATCATCATTGATGCCATTACCCGACCGCTGGAGTATACTTAGCATATACTGAGCTTTACTTGTGGATCTAGAGTGTTTTTGCGGCAGTTGGTTGAGGATAGAGGCTTGGATGGAGACAAAGATAACATGGCAAGGTTTGCCGGAGGTATCGCCCAAACAGGTAGCCGACTACTATATTCGGCGCCAGGCACCAGCGCTGGCTTGGGCTGGGCTGGGCTGGCGTAGAATTGAGCCGCCTTAATTCTGCCTCCGCTCTCGACGATGCTGCTCGCGGCGGGCTCAAACGCGCGCGGCCAGCTTGGCAACGGCTCGGTCGACGACGCGCACACGTTCCTGCCGTGCGACCTCCCGCCCGACCACCGCATCCTCGACCTCGCCTGCGGTGCAAATCACACATTGCTCTTGCTCGAAACCGCCGAGGCGGGGAAGGAGATATGGGGTTGCGGAGACGGGACAGCTGGGCAGCTCGGACCATTGCTCAAGGATGAGTACACCACCTTTCGCGGCCTCGATATCCCGCACGGACAGCCGGGATACGCGCCAAAGATGATCTGCGCGAGCTGGCAGAGCTCTTACATCGTGCTCTCGTGTGCGGGCAAGCCCGACATCCTCGTCTCGATGGGCGGGAACGACTTTGGCGACCTCGGCGGGTCTCCCTTTGGCGAGCGCATTCCGGGCATCGAGCTGGTTCCCTTCGGCAGCCTCGTCGTCGAGGAACCCGCTCTCGCTGGGGACATCACAATCAACGCGATAGCTACTGGCCCGCACCACGTCGTCGTGTCTCTTTCCACACCCGACACTCCCGCCCCGTTTCTCGTCGGCTGGGGCGCAGCGCGACACGGCCAACTGGGCGATCCCCGGTTCTACGGACAGCCCACGCCCATCGAGCGCCTACCCAAAGTCATCTGGTTTCACGGCGAAGCGCAATCATTCGCCCTTGGCGCGCAACACACTGCGATTCTTCTCACAACAGGCCAACCCATTGGCATTGGCTCGAACCGAAAGGAACAAATGACTGGACTGCGAAGCTTAAGCGGCGTGCGGATGATTGGCTGTACATGGAACGGCATATATGCTGTCACCGACGATGGTATCGTCTCGAAAGGGCTCAACTCCAAAGGCCAACTGGGCAGAAGCGACGACTCTTCCCTTGTCGCGTTCCCATCCACGCATCCGACGATTAAGAAGCTGGCTTGCGGATCAGAGCATGTCGTGGCGCTCTTTGACGGAGGCGAAGTGTGGGGTTGGGGCTGGAACGAACATGGAAACTTAGGCGTTAGCCACACCGATGATGTCGTGCGTCCTGTCAAGATAGCAGACTCCGCTGTGGACGTATGGGCGGGACCCGGAACGACTTGGATATGCGTCAATTGGTCAGTTTCCTCTACGCATATAATGAGCCTATTGACAACGTGGTACCCTCAGAGAGCGCGTATTTACGCGCCTACCAGTGGTTACGGCCGATCTGCACCCCCCATCTCGACTTGGCGGCGTGCAGAGGCGAATAAGACGATGGGCGAAAACATCGCTTGAGGAGACCAGCGTCGAATTGAAGCGCCCGCTCTTTAGCCCTTTCCCGAAATTTCGGTTTTGGGCAGAAGGATGCGACGAATACTCGCTAGACAGCATGAATGTTGTTCAGGAGTTGCTTAGCAGACATAAAACTTCGTCGAAGAGCAAGTAGTGTCTATACATATTACAAAGTTGATACAATTCCAGCGCAAGCAATACAGTTCGACATCCGAAGAAAAGAGAGGCAAGGCACCCAAGCAGCACGTCAATCAGTCATCGGCAGGTCTAGTTCCGAGTGCAGTTGAGCCAGAGTCATTTCCTTCATGTTAGCAAGCTATACGAATGTTCAGAAAAGGATAGCAGACAGGTTGCGAGCTCACCTTTCCGATCAGAATCTGGTCCGCCACACGAAAGTAAGCGACGTTCTGTGGTGCGGAAACGTCAAAGTCAAACCTGAGTGGCGTCCTTTGCTTCGTTGTATTGATGCAAGAGCGTGATGTGCCTTTTGACGACGACTTCAGCATCGACGCCGTCACTAATCGCTTAATTAAGTGGCGGAAGGAGAGGAGAATTAGGAGGGAAACCGACCTCAAGGCCTCTTGCAAGGCGCGTACTTCTTCTTGCAGCGCAGCAACACGAGTCTCCTGGGCCTGCGATTGTTAGATAAACACCACGCGCAGAGCTCGCACACCTTTGCGGAGAAGGCAGCGTGCATGGTGGTCGCAAGTCAAGCTGTTGACGCGTTGTTTGGCTGGCCCGTGCGGTGGCCAGCTCGGGCGAGGCGATCAGGCTTCGATAGTTGCCGGTATTTCGTCACCCACTGCCTCTGCTTTCCCATGCTCAGAGTCAATGAATAACACCGCTCTGACTTGCCCTCCCAGTGCTTGGAAATGAAGGGTCTTTTCTGGCGCCAGCTCGGTGTTCTGTTCTGGAAGAACTGGATTGTCTTGCTCAAGCATCCTTTTGTGAGCCATTTCCTCGGTGAAGTTCGCGTGTTTAACGGTTGTACGCACAGCTGAACGTATTGCGATGCTTTCTGCTGCCTGTGGCGTACGGCATCTTTCTCGCCGTCGCCCAGATCTTTCTGTCCAAACCCAGCAACGTACGGACATCCATCTCAATGTGCTCCTTGCCTCTCATGCTCGGGCTTTAAGCTGGGCTTTGGGAGCTCCGTCCCGATATACGACCTCCAGAAGACATTCGGCACTCACAGCTCACTCATCTGGGCGGACGGGACTAATGGGACTGCATCACCCACCCCACAGGCAATAATATCACGCATCGCCAAGGATTTCACGGCTGCCCAGCTCCGCGCGGTGAAACAGGTGGACTCGCCAGACGACATCCCCTCCGCATGTCCGCAGAACTTCAACCTCTTCTCCGAGTGCTTTGCCGCCGTGGCCTTCTACGACCTGCCGCAAGTTGGGCCTATCAATTATACGATTCGCGCCGACGCTGGTCTCGCACATATTGATGTTATCAAGCACACGAGCGATTTCGAGCTGAGGATTCTTCCTTTGCAGTGGGCGTTAGACAGGGTTCGGCGTTCTTCCTCTGTGTTTTCCGTTCTATCTCAATCACGACCACAGGCTATCATAGAACTAAAGACGGGCGAAACGATCCAGACTCCAATACAGTGGCCCTTTACACAAGCAACTAATGCAGATCAAAGCAGAGATATACGTCTCAGTGAGGACTGCATCTCCCTTTTCCCTCAAACGGTTCACGAAACCCTCGCCAGGTTATATTAGAGGTCTGCGGACCTTACTGGTCCTGGCACTCTTCATCTGTTATGTCGGGATTGCGTACCAGCTACCAGGCGCTGTTACGTCGGAACGAGCAAATCTCGTCGCGGCCCATATGAAAAGCATGGGCCTCCTAGACTCCGCCAAAGTCATATCATGGCATCTCAGCTTATCACTAGTCTACCTCCCAGCGTGGATCATAGTGTCCTTAATTTGGCACTACCGCATCTTCACTGTGACAAACGCCGGACTGGTACTAATCGTTCATGTCCTCCTCGGTTTCCTCCTCGCCAGTTGGTCCTTCTTCGTCGCGGCGCCCTTTGGCAAAAGCCCCCAACTAGCAGCAGTCGCATCCACATTCCTATCGATTGTATTCGCCATCATCGCACTTGCCTTCAGTCACGCCGGAAATGGCGCAGCGTTCATTTTTACCATCATCTTCCCACCTGGATTCTATATTTTTGCCATACGCGCTATTTGTGGATTCGAAAATCACCTCATGCCCACGAACGCCTTGAAGGGTGACCCGGATAACAACTTGATGCTTTTGCCTCTGATTATCGCGGCAATTGTGAGTTGTTTTTAGCAAGGCACTGACAGATGTTAACGTCTCCCAAAGATTGACATCTTCCTTTGGCCGTGGCTTGCTGTACTGTGGGAGCGCCGGCTGTATGATGCCCGCAACCCGCGCCACAAGCGCGCTTGGTTCTTCAAGAAACCCACCCATGTTTCTGAGCCCCTGAAGCCAGGCATCGCGATATCCATCAAGAACCTGGGCAAGACCTTCAAGACGTCAACCTTCCGGCCCAAACGAAATACAGTGACGGCTGTCGATGATCTTACCCTGGATATACCCAAGTACGGCATCTTCGTACTCCTGGGCTCGAACGGTGCGGGGAAATCGACTGTGTTATCGATCTTGGGTGGCCTGACTGGGAGGACTCGAGGGTCGGTGCAATTTGAGGGTGGTAGGGATCATCCGGAGGCAGGCACCTTGGGGATAGTGCCGCAGAAGAATGTGCTGTTTCCGGAGTTGAGCTGTTATCAGACTTTGAGGGTTTGGAGGGCGATCAAGTGGTCGAAAAACTCGGAAGTGGACGAGGACATTGCACAGCTGTTGAAGGACTGCGACCTTGGGACCAAGATCCACGCTAACGCGGCGACATTGTCGGGCGGACAGAAGAGGAAGCTACAACTGGCTATCGGACTCGTTGGTGGTTCCAAAAGTGAGTACCCTGATCGTTCACATGGCGGTTCACTCACGAACGAGATCAGTTGTGCTTGTCGATGAGGTAGAAACCGGATTTCTTCCAGGAGTATCAAGTATCTAACGACTTCTAGTGCACATCTGGCGTTGACCCGTTGTCACGAAGAGCTTTATGGAGAACCTTGACATCATTTCGCGAAGAAAGGACCATCATCTTCACTACTCACGTACGTGGTTTGACGATATTCTAACGCTCATCTAAAAAACAACCACATAGTTCCTGGACGAAGCCGATCTCCTAGCTGATAGTATCGCTATCCTTGCGGCACCAGGAAAGCTGGTAGCTGAGGGATCACCCGTGGCTTTGAAGCGAGACCTTGGCGAGGGTTACACCGTATCGGCTTCTCTGAAAACCTCATTCGAGGAAGAGAAAGCTAGGGCTGAATCTTCGACATTCGTCGACCTCCTCCATCGTATTCGCGAAGTGACACCCCACGCATCTCTCAAAACCACATCCCCTACACAGGCTCTCTTCCACCTCAAATCCAAGGACTCCGTCCAGGTTGAACAAGTCTTGAGCCTCTTCGACGAACAAGTCCGGCATTGCGCTCTCAATTCGTACGATGTCACGGGCACCACTATTGAAGATATCTTCCTCGACCTGATGGCCAAATACGATCCGAACGAGCAGGATATCGAAAAGATGTCGAAACACAGTACTGAGTCATCCATCGAAGTTCCGGCTTTGCCTCCACTGGAGCTCTCGCGAGGGCAACCAATGTCACCGTGGCAGCACGCCTTGACCATCTTTATCAAGCGAGCTTTGGTGGCTCGTAGAAGCTGGCTCACTCCATTACTTTCGGTGCTTGTCGCCGTAGCGGGATCCACCATCCCACTGGTGTTCTTGACCGGGCGACAACCGTCATGCGTCCGCCAGTTCCGCAACTCCACGAGCTATCCACTGTACATGCCTATATCCCCCTTCGCCATCGATGCCATTAACGGCACTGCACAGGTGTTGAACTACCCGCCAGGACTGATCGCTACCTCACTTGGAGATACCACGTCGGACTTGCACATCGCGGATGTTGTCGATAACAACACTTTTGTTCAGACGATCACGGACACGTACCGCAACCTCGAGTATGGCGGTATCTCGATGGACCTGATTGAAGGATCATCGTTGTTTGCTTGGGAAGCAAGCTCGCCCGGCTACAAGGGCGCTATGTTACTCAACTTGGTAGACAACATCTTGTACAACAATGCTCAGAATCGATCTGGACGGCCAACGTTCGCCTCTGCTACAATCCAAGCGAGCTATCAGCCTTTTCCGCTTCTCGCTGCTGGAACCCTTGTTGCGTTGAAATGGGTTGCTTTCTTCGGCGCTGCGATGGTAAGAATCCTTTCACTTCCTACAATGTATCGAAACTCATTGGGTTCTGGTACCAGTCAGTATATACGGCCTTCTACGCGCTATATGTGTCCCAAGAGCGGCGATCAGCGGTCCAAGCTATGCAATTCTCCAATGGACTCTCGGACCCCATAGGATTATGGCTGGGACACCTATCGTTCGACATCATATTCTCGTTGATCTCTGCGACCATTATCATCGTGATCTTTGCCGTGGTTTCCAATCAGTTCCACGGCCTTGGATTTTTTGTGAGTCCATTAGTATCTCGATACTTTTCTGATCCTGACATTGCCGTTAGTGGGTGGTAATGGTCCTATATGGCTTCGCAGGCACGCTATTCTCCTATTGCGTCTCACTGGCGGTGTCGAATCCACTGGCTGCTTTCGCTGCCGCTGTAGGATACCAGATCATTATGTTTGTGGTACGCTTGTATTCATTCTTCGGCGCTGCTCGATGTTGACTGGCTTACCCACAGCTGTATCTGGCGGCGTATCTACTCACGTTGACCTACGCTAAGACCTCCGAAGCTGACTCTATCATCACCATCATCCATTTCACAATGTCAATTCTGTCGCCTGTGGCTAGTGTTGTAAGCATCATACACTCGTTCTCGTATTGCTTCTGACGTGTCCCAACCTTCAGATGCGGGCAGCCTTCGTCTCTGTCAACCTTTTTTCCTTGTTGTGCATAGACAACGAAACGGTGACCGCATCTCAAACTGGTAACATCATGCGCTATGGTGGGCCCGTCGTCTATCTCATAGTCTACTCTTTCGTCCTTCTGGGTGTACTGGTATGGGTTGATTCCGGCTCGTTCCTTCCTCGGGTGTCCAGTTTCAAAAGACGGACAGCCTCACCCCGGCCTGCTGCACCGCCAGACAATGATGCGCAAGAGGAAAGCTCGAAGTCGGACGTCATAGCCGAAGCACAACGTGCTAGTGTTTCTAAGGATCTACTACGCATTTTGGGCATCTCGAAGACGTTTGGAAAGAACAAGGTTGTGGACGATGTTACGCTGGGGGCATCGGAGGACACTATGTTTGCGCTCCTTGGACCCAACGGAGCGGGTAAGACGACTGCGTTCAACATCATCCGTGAGTCATATCAGCTTGAACTTTCTTACCTGAAGCTCATTCTGAACCCAGGCGGCGAGGTGCTGCCAGATACTGGTGACGTTCTCATCGCCGGCGAATCCGTTCTACGACATCCAAAGAAAGCCCGATTCTCTTTGGGTGTCTGCCCCCAATTCACTGCCATCGACTCTCAGCTTACTGTTAGAGAGCACCTCCAAATCTACGGACGTCTCAAAGGCCTCGGGAGCGGAGGTTTACTCCAAAACAACGTTCACTCACTGTTGGGCGCGACAGCGCTCATGCCGTACGCTGATAGGCTGGCCAGTAAGCTATCCGGAGGGAATCAGAGGAAGCTGTCATTAGCGATTGCGCTAATCGGTGGGTGTCCTCAATTCCGGAGGGCCAATGTCTGATGTCTGATGTGTATAGGCGATCCCTTGGTTGTCTTGATCGATGAATTTTCAACGGGGGTGGACGCGAAGATGAAGCGGGATATGTGGGTCACACTAAGGAATGTTGCAGTGGGAAAAGCAGTCATCATCACGACGCGTAAGCGAGCTGCTTCGTCCTCCAGCTACTTTCTCATCGACATGTCAATAGATTCAATGGAAGAGGCGTCTGCACTGGCAAACAAGGTCGGGATTCTTGCGAAGCGTCTCTTAGGTATTTTGTGTTCTCCGTGGAACGTTGGGATACTGATACATGTCTATGGCAGCGGTCGGGACTATCGACTCACTCTCAGCACGTTACGCGACGTACGAAGTGCACTTCACCTGTCGCTCTCGCGAGGAGCTATCCAAGGCGCAAGTACTCATGTCCAAAATACCGGGTAGCCGCATGGCCGACGACGTAGCCACTCGGTTTGAGGTGCCCATAAGCGCAGATTTTTCGTTGTCGCAGCTGTTCCATACATTGTCATCTTCGGGAGAATTTGCGGAGTATACGGTGGAGAAGGCTACGCTGGAAAGCGTGTTTCTCAAGGTTATCAGAGAGAATGATGTCGCGGAAGAGGATCAGGTGAGGGGAAGGACTTGGACTTGATGTACTTTGCCTTGAGTTAACGTAGTGTTGTATGGCTGTATGATCATCTGCGAGGAACTGATACTGTGCCTACTGTGTGTACTCGTATAGGATCATGTGAAGGCCAGCCACTCTGTGGCTCATGCGAAATGCGTGCCGTTGCTCGGCTGTCGGAGTTCGAATCTGAGGTTTATAAAGAATTTTTCATGTGGTGATCATCATCCGCTTCTCTTCCACAGGTGTGTATCTCTTCCGCGTCTCTTTCCATGATGACTTTATTCTCTTCCCCGTCCTACACGACCATGCCGAGTAATAGAGCTTGTTCGTTCGCAACGAACACGCGTCCTTCGGGGCGCACAGTGTACTTGCCAGTGCCATTTAGTCTGATTCTTCTTCATAACAAATTTTCATCGCCCGACAATTGACTGACATCTCTTCGCAGATGTCTCCTTGTCTTACCGCCCTTCCCAACCCTCACTCAAGGTCAGCATTCCACCCTTTGGCTTCTACCCCTGCCTTCTCGCACGATGAAATTTTTCCGCACATTCGCAGTTTCCACCCGAGCGCCCTCTAGCGAGTACTCCTCCATGCGAAGCATCCATATTCCCCCTCCGTCACATGCTGAACCCATTGGTATGGGAGCGTGGGCCGCCCTTGTGGTGCGCTGGATGGGGAGCGGGGGTCGGCGCGATGTGGGTTGTAATGTCCTTCCTTTGGATGTCTGATTCCTCCTTCGCATGTCTTTCTTTGACAAGTTACTAATTATTTCCAGTGTCGTAGGCGTCCAATCTGTTACCGTAGAAGCTGTGTCGTTGCGATTTCAATTCATTACTGTCTTCTATCTTGCGAACTTCAATGTCTGTCAACTGTGTAATGCAAGCAAGGGTCAGCTTAAGTGTGATAAGTCTCGCCAGGGAATGTGATATGATCGAGGGTACGGAGCCGCTGTTCTTGCGTCTTGACCGTCAAGTTGCCTTGCTGCTCTTTTGACTCAACATCTGTAAGTGTAGTCTCTTATGCGAGCGCACTCTTTGACAACATTTTATCTAGTCCTCTCTCAACGAACTCGCCTTTCTGTTCGATGGCCTACTGTGAACGCTGCGACCGCTCGTTCCCCCACTGGGGCGCTCTGCGTCAGCATGAAAGCAACTCGGGCAATCACAACATTTGCGACGAATGCGGTTTGGATTTTTCGACCTGGACCGGCCTCAAAGAGCACTGGGTGCAGAGCCCTCGCCACGCGTATTGCCAGCACTGCAGCGAGCACTTTCACGACCAGGGAGATCTCATTGAACACTACCACGATAGACACCACTACTGCGGCCAATGTCGCAAGATATTCGTAAACGATAGAGGCCTTCAGGAGCATTATAGACAGTCCGCCAACCACCACTACTGCGTGGACTGTAAGCGCGAATTTCAAAGCGACAGCAACTTGCGTGCGGTATGGCAGATTGACAACCGTTTCTTAGTCTACATCGTATTGAACTCCCTCTTAGCACTTGAACTCTTCCATTCACAAGCCCAAAGCCTTCATCTGCCCTGGCGCGCGCTGCGGCCTAGGCTTTGTCTCCCGTTCCGCTCTCGTCCTCCACCTCGAATCAGGCACGTGCGCCTCTGGCGCCACACGCGCCATAGTCAATGAGCGCGTGCGCCAATACGACACCCAGAACGTCATCACCAATCCCTCGCGCCTCCTCACCGCCGGCGACAACGTCCAGTACTCCGCCAGCGCCAGCACTTGGAACGGCTACGCGTACGAGTGCTACCTTTGCCACAACACATACCGCACGCTTAGCGCTCTGAATCAGCACCTCGCGAGTCCAAGGCACCAGCAGAAGATCTACCTCTGCCCATTGAGCTCGTGCAGAGTGCAGTTTACGACGCTCAGTGCGCTCTTCCAGCACATCGAGAGCGAGAGGTGCGGGGTGGGCAAGTTCCAGGTTGTGCAGAATACCCTGAACGGGTTGATGAGTGCGAAGTTGTTGACTTTCTGAATATGGTTCTATTGGTGGTATTTTCTTGAGAGCTTTTGGCATATTGAAGGGTTTCTTTGGCTGATTGAAGAGGCAACCCACACAGACTTCGCTGAGTTTGGTTGGGAGTTTGGTGTGTAGTACCGAGGGGCAAGTGAGGGGCAAGTACGGTGAGATTAGGACTTGAGGTCGATCAGGATGAAGAGCTTAGCTACTTAGCTTCCAGAACACGAGAATTGACAAGAAAAGATGTGTACATAGTTTCTACTACTTGGTACATGACATTGGGTCGTACGTTAACTTATCCCTGCGCAACAGCTTTCATTGTCCATCACCATCGTTACGGCGGTCTTCTCTTGCTTACCGGCACCAATCAGCCTGGACAAACCCTTCCCAGTCCCTCTGACAAGTATCCTCCTTCAACCAGATTGCATCAGACACCCACCCGAAGATCCGCCATCCGATCCAGTCCTGCCATATTACTCTCCACGGCCCAGCTAGTCCCAAATGCTCCAACTGCGTGTGGAAAACATAATTCAATTTCTCATACGCCACCCTCACCCTCGGGTTGACGTAGATCTTTGGTCTTTTCGGCGTATTCCAGAAGTGCATGTCCATGCTGACAATGAAGCATTCAGACGATGTGCAGTCCGTGCTTCCGCGGAACTCGAGGGGGAGAGGGGGTATGAAGTCGCCGGTCGGAGTCGGTTTTTGAGAGGAGGGTATGGTGAGGTTGAAGGCGCCTGGTATAAACCAGATGGCGTCGAATACCGCGATGCCGTTCCAGCAACTAGCAACCTCGATGGGCTCGTGTCGTCGCAGGCTCTTGACAGCATGAGAGTCGGAGGAAAAGTACGGCCATATCTCTTTGGCGGTGCGACCGCAAGCATCGCGTACGACCCATCTATGAAATTGTTTAGAAAAGGATAGATTCAAACGGTGGGAAGGGGATTACATGTCATACAAGCCAATACCGTCAAAGTCCATGGCGCAGGCCAGATCGTAATCGCCTTTATTGGTATCGATGAGCTCCACCACTTCGCCTGCAAGAAAACTCAGGAAGAATTTCAACAGTGAGAGAGGAGATCACATACGCCAGTCAAAGAAGACGTCGTTGAAGAAGAGAACCTTGCTGAATTTCTCGTCAAGTTCCTTCAGAGGGCTCAGTACCTTGTTACGAATCTCGGACATATACGCTATTCGGGCTGCGCTATTCAATCCCCATCGGCCTCTTGTACCCTCCTCTGTGACGATTTTGTTGGGGACTCCACGCTGGTCCAACTCATCCCGTAAGGTATGGAGGAGAGACGCGGTGCCATCGTCGGAATTCGACTCGTAGATCGATACAAACACTCTCGACGGTCCGAGATGCGTAATGAGGCTATGCATCTCCTTCGACCATGACGGCAGAACAGCCGCGGAGTTGTACAAATTGGCAGCGATGAAGTAAGGGCCGCTTTGTTGCAGATGTTCAGGAATCTGGGGAGGGTAGGAGCGGCGCATCCCAAACAGAAGCAGGTAGGCACACCAAGCGAGGCATGCCATTCGCCTGTAATATCCATCGTTCCAGTTTCTCCATGTGAAAAGATGATAGGCCGTGGTTAAGGGTACGCAGAGGGATACGAGTGGAAGATACACGAGGAACGTGGAGAAATATCCAAGGTGGTAGGACAGGAACAGGCCAGTGATGAGTGAGAACACGCTGGATAGCAATAGGATCACATGTTCGCGCAGGAAAGTCGGCGTCGCGCCACGGGGATACGCTCTGTACTTGCCCTTGGGCCGCACATACATGATGGGGTGAAAGAGAGGTAGCACTAGCGCCGCAACATAAGCCGAAGATGACGGTTGTCCGAAAGCAAGTCGTGATTGACGCTGACAGGGGCTATTCTTGGGTGAATTCCTTCTTGGGTTAGGGTTACACGCTTACGACCCCGACCCCGCTTTTTAGAATCATTTCAGAGATCTGCTTTCAACACAAAGCGCGCTTGTGGTCACGTCAACAAGCGACTCTTCTACGACGCTGGACTCTGACTTTAATAATGAACCGGCGCTTTAATCTGAGTACATACGGGAGCCTCTCGCGATAGTCTGGTACTCTGTATGACTTTACACGGTCCGCTTCTACAGGTCTCCCCGGAAACTTGGCTCTAACAGAACTTCAAGACAGTGATTGGCTCGCGCAAATAAACTGTCGTTTCACTTGCTGTGTCCTGACTCGCCGCTGAGTCACCTCGATCTCACGGTTGTACAGTCTTCACTTGGTCTCGTGCTAGGATGGTACTCAGCAGCAAAGTCCAGACCAAGAACTTTGTCCCTCCGCCTCAAGACGCGCCAGAGATTAGTCGGCGGCCGGAGATTCTCGAGAGGTAATTGCCACTCTCCCTGATAACAGGTTTCGCTTGCAAAATGCCGATAGAATCATCAAAAAGCGCTAGGATGCAGGAAACTGCTACTCAGAAAGCTATCGCAAGGGCGA
Organism: Strobilurus orientalis; assembly: GCA_019915145.1. Lineage (NCBI taxonomy): Eukaryota > Fungi > Basidiomycota > Agaricomycetes > Agaricales > Physalacriaceae > Strobilurus > Strobilurus orientalis. The sequence goes on along the minus strand of JAHLML010000019.1, from coordinate 262,896 downwards.
TGGACGTATGCGATTTCCAAATTCACACCGCCGAAGTTAGTGTTTCCCCCTCTTGGGGAACCTCGTAAACAGCTTCTATACTCTTACTTCCAGGAAATACAGCATTTTCATGAGGCCGAACGGTCCTCCATTTGGTAAGTATTGCCATATGGAGTAGGTCCCGGCCTTGGGAAAATGATACATTTCCTCGAATGAAGGATACGAGAGCTAGTGTTCGTAAGGCTTGGCTTGCGATCGTGGCCCGCCACAGCCACAGCCGTCTGAAGCCGAGCCGAGGTCAAAGGCAAAGCCGATGAGTCATTTGGCTTGGCTAAGAGCTCCAGGCCAGGCGGTCGGCAAGCCGTTGCCATGATCCCAATTTGGCAATGCATACACTTCGCCTCCGACGACGACGACGACAGAGCTCGGTGCTCCCAATATCAACACAAATTTTCACTGGCCTCGTTGTCAGCCTATTATCTGCTTGGATATAGGTAGGCCTGTATACCACCAACTGTGCTTCTTAGCTCTTGGAGCTGATTTTCTCGCTTCTTTCGTAGTTCACGACATTTCATGCTATCATACTCGACGTCGTCAACTGTGCAATTCATTGGTCCTCATGTAGTGGCGGCCTCCAGGCATCATTTCAAAGCTATCACACCATGAAGGGCTTGCTACCATTTTGAATCTACCCATGTCAGTAGGATTCTCCGGCGTCTTCTTGGTGGAATCCTCAGCTTGGTTCATAGTACATTACCTCCATTCGATGTCTGCGTGTCCCCTTCTTATATTAGGTCTCGACTGACACCCAATCTACAGTGCTACTGTACTCCGCCTTCTAGCATGGCTCGCCGCAGGACCACTCAAAAATCAACGCAGCTTCCCGGTGGTGCTCTCACCACAACGTTCCAAGTCACGACTGCTGCGAATACAACGCCGGCTTTGCAGGCCTCCATACCGGAATCTGCGCCTGCCCCGACTCTCCTCGCATCTGAGCCCACATCAGCATTACCTCGTGCGTTTGGCTCGCTCATGGTCTTTTCAAGCTTTGACTAACCCAAACGAAGAAGAACGCCAGTCTCGTCGTCAGACGCGCCAGACTACACAGCAGTCTTCTGTGCGTAGCCGCTCTGCCGCTTCGAACAGTGCTCGGGATGGACGTACACGGAATGCTCAACCTCGTGCTCTGTCTGTTGGTAAGGCTACTTTGCACATCAACTTGATCCATTGGCTCATAACTTCAACTTAGACTCTCCACGCCGTAGCCAAGATGAATCACCAGCGAACTTTGATCAAGCATCCCGGGAGGACCAGTTTTCTCTACCGACTATACGCGAAGATCGCGAGCACGGTGCGCTTGAACTTGTCACTGGCCAATCATCCACTGACTGTCGTATATAGACGATCTCTTTCTCTCTGACTCTCCTACTCCTGGCAGTCAGCCTATGCCTCAGCGGCGAACTCTTCACGTCCATTTCAGCGACAGTCCCAACGGGGAACATTTTGACTTCTCAAACATCTCGCCGACATCTTCGGGACCTGCGACTCCTACACCTTCCGCCAGAACAACTCCTTGTACTCCTACCCATCGAACTCTCCGTACTCCGAGCCGAGGACAGGCTCTCAGCCCCATTCGAACTCACAGCTCTGCCCGCCGCCGTACTGTTGGACAGCGACCCGTAGCCATCCCTCGATCATCTTATCAGAGTACCCGTGCCACTGCACCCTCAGCTGCTGCGCCTTCCGGTGCGCGTTTTAGCAGGAAGGCTGGTTCACGATCTGGCAGACGAGCCGATGATGTTTGGACCTTTTTTGACATCACGAATGACAAGTCTACGTGCCACTTCTGTCGGTCAGTACATATCATGCTCTGTTATTCCCGTTGCTGATCTTTAAACTTAGCAAGGCGAAGGAGGAAGGTCACCAAGTTCCCGAACACGAGTACAGCCGCCAGACGGGAACCGATTCGCTTCGCCAGCACCTCACCAAGTACCACCTTGCTACGTGGATCCAGGCGTGCATCACGCTCAACATCGCTCTGACGTCACAGGCAGCGCAGGCAGCCTTGTTGCGATTCCAGGAGCTCTATAACAATGCTGCAACGGGGAACACTGCCCGCGAGCCAGGTTTTGATCCTGAGGCTGCAGCCAAGGTACCCTTCAGTATTGACTCGCTCGTTAATGCAATCACGACCTTCGTTGTTGGCGATGATCAGGTCTGCATTCTTATATGTGATCTGATTGCTTGAAATAACATCGTGTACTAGTCCATCAACGTTATTGACAGCCCTTTTTTCCGAGCGCTAATCTTACATTGCCGAGAGACATTGAAGGATTCGGACATTCCACACGCCAATACTCTCAAAGCACGAATCCTGGAGAGTCTTCTTGAATACTATGATAGACTGGGTGTTGAAATGCAGGTATATGTCAAACTATTCATCCCTCAGCAACGTGCTGACTGCTTCTAGGATGCTGAGGGTGTCATCTCATTTACGGAAGATCTATGGACTGATCAGCGCTTGCGCCCTTTCATGGCCGTCACAGCTCATTGGGTTCAGGTCAAAGTAGTCAACACGCAACAAGGCCCGACTCGTGAACTCGTCCTACGAGCCGACCTTATCGCGTTCCAACTGGTTCCGGGGAGTCACACTGGCGAACATCTTGCGCATGCTCTCTATGCTACCTTCAAGCGATTGAATCTACTCGGCAAGGTACTCCCGGTTTACATCATGTCAGACATGGGAACTAACTCTCGACAGATAGGATGGATTACTACGGACAATGCCAGTAACAATGACACCTGCATGGTCACATTGGCAGAGTTACTAGATCAACAGTCCGACTTTCGCTTTCAGTGGATGCCCGAGGAACAGCGAATAAGGTCAGAAATTCCCGTAAGTCTTCGCCAACTTACTGATGCTTGAGATTCAGGTGTTTTGCCCACATCGTGAACCTTGCATGTCAAGCTGTCATTGCCGAGCTCGAAAAGTTGGCGTCAGGGTTGGTCACTCGTCTACGGGATCTCATTCGTGCTGTACGTGCACTTTTGTTTTAGTTCGTTAGATACTGATGTGTAAGCGCAGATCCGTGCATCAAGCCTTAGACGCCAGCACTTTGCCACATATGCGTTACGCATTGTCAAAAAGGAGCTTGAGCTCATTCTAGATGTGGATGTTCGGTGGTCGTCGACATACCTGATGGTTGAACGCGCCCTCTATCTTCGTCTTGTCATTTCTCGGTTCCTCACCTGCGATGAGTTTCGTGATCTCGGTCTGAAGCATTTCATTTCCAGCAGTGATTGGGACTATCTCGGTGATATGAAGCGCACTCTTGAGGTAATTCCATGCTCAGCACCATCAGAATTCTCTGACCCCAAATTTCAAGGTCGCGTATCTTTTTCAGCAAGCGCTATCCTCGGAAAAGACACCGACTCTCTGTGCTGCTATTCCTGCCTTTGAAGCCATGCACAAGGAGTGGACAAATCTTCGTGATGACATCCCCTCATTCGCCACTGCTATCGATGCTGGGCTTGACAAACTTGTCGAGTATCTCGAACGAATCCGAAGAGTTCCAGTCTATACACTTGCGATGGGTATTTCAGCTTTCCTATCTTCCCCAATTGTTACTGACTGTTCGCAGTTGTCAATCCCGCAATCAAAATGAAATATTTTTTGCATCAACGCCCTGAAGAATATGCCGCTGCAGAACGTCTTTTCATTGCAGCTGTAAGTCTCTCAATTCTAGTTCCTGGTATACTCATTCTCTCTAGGTCAAAGAATACAGTCAAGATGTGATGCCCGGGTCAACGACACCAGCAGTAGTCTCAGGCTCATATGATTGGGTTACACGATCGCTCTTTGGAGACAACAGTGTGACAGGACAAGAGGTCGGGCGCACTGTTGAGCAGGAGGTTGAAGCTTACTTTGCAGAGGCGTCCCCTGGCGTGTCCGCCTTGATATACTGGCAGGTAAGAGAATGTCCGTCTCGTCTGTATTGTCCGTCTCATCCGTCAACTGCGCAGGAGAACCATCTTCGTTATCCAACCATTTACCGCCTTGCAATGGATGTCCTACCTGTTCAAGGCACTTCGGTGCCATGCGAGCGTATCTTTTCTTCTGCAAAGGAGACCATTACCGACCGACGCAGCCGACTCAGTCCTCAGTTGATGGAAGCGCTCCAGGTCCTCAAATTTGCACTGAAGTCTCGGGCTCTCACATTCTCTGCCAACATGACTAGGGATCAGCAGCTTGAATACTTGGAAGGATTTACCCATGATCAATACATTATTCCATTAGATATCGCCGACTACGCTGCTAGTTTACCGTCTGTGCGCTCGTAGTCTACCAATATCTATTTTTGTCCATCCGGTCACAACCGGAGCCAATGCCACGCCAGGTCGCCTTCCTAATTGAGGCAGCCGCGCCGCTTCTGGGGTCGCCGCCAAATAAAGCCAAGCCAAGCGGCGCTGAGCCAAGCCTTACGAACACTAACGAGAGCTGTTACACAAGTTACCCAAGGGAGGGAAACCCTATCTTGCGCGGTGTGATTGCCACGATTGGCCGTATTCTGAAGTACATGACGAGATTGTAAGTCCATGTGGGTCCAAACAGTACATCTATTGCCTCTTATCGGCCTCCATCCAAGCCTAGTTAGGCATGTATTAATCATGTTGGTGTCACTCGTGGCCTAGTAGCTACCTATCGCAGCCGTTTCGTGTGGCGCTGAAGCAGCCACATCAGCTTTAACAGTAGTTTTGATAAGTATAGCATATAGCTTCCACCTCAACCTCATTTGATGTCTAGCTGTAGCTCAGCAGACGACGAACGACAAGTACTGGCTTGTTCAATCACGATTCCATCCACAGCAAGTACTTGGGGGGAATTGCTACTGTCAAGTTCGGGTTTTGAGGTCACCATCACGTCCAGAGCGTGGTGCATAACAGCAGAGCTATCGGACTGTACAGTATACGCTGCGAATACAGCAGTTTATTGCCTGTGTAATGTTGCTGGACGTGTAGCTGGGCGATCCAAGCACAATTCAAATTGATTCCCAGCAGTTCCCAGGGCTGTCGCCACATACGGGCAGTTTGCCGATCACCTGCTTCCGAGACTTTCTGCGCAACGCCCATGACGTTCTGCTCATCGTCGCTCTGTCCAACAATCCCGTAATCTCCGCAGCGTCGCGCCGCCCCGAACGACTCCTATCTCAGCCCGACGACGATGGTCGCGACCAATGATCAGGTGCGCTCCCTTTGAATCTCAGCGCTGTACAGGCTGATCCGATGTTGCGCAGCCCACAGAACGGAAGGAAACGACGAGCAGGCTGATGTCGAGCTCGTCCAAGAAGAAACCTACAGTCACCGGCGTCTGGCCGTGCCAAATCAACGGCTGCAACAAGCAGTTTGCACGGGAAGCCGACCTCAAGCGGCATCAACGGACGACGAAACTGCACTCAATGCCCGGATAGTGCGTTGTCCGCGCCGTCGGCGAAGCTGTTCTCGCTGACATTCGTCCCAGCCAATGCCCGCAATGCGACGCCACATTTACCAGAGTGAGTGAGCCGCGCTCCCCGAGGCGATCTCTGACTCGCGTCCCGCCAGACCGACGCCCTCCGACGACACCAGAAATCGAGGTCCGTTGTGCCGCGCGATCCAGGCCATCCAGCTGACCGCCCTGCAGACATAATGGCGTTGTGATTGATCTACCAGAACAGGAGCCCACTGCGGGCCCGTCCTCTCCCAAAGAGCCCATGGCGCTGCCGACCACTCAGCCAATCCAACCAAAGGCGACGACGGCGACTCCGACAACGACGGGCCATTCCAGCTACTATCGCCAACATACTTCCCTGACCACAGGTCTGCAGCCAGTTTCCATCTCGCCGACAGCTGATTCACACTGTCTCTAGCATACATCCCGCAATACGCTCACATACCACTCCCTACCTCCGCAACGCGCCTCAACACAGCTACGAACTGGTCCCAATCCTCCCCATGGAGCGGAAACGTCACTTATGCATACCCCCCGCCCGTATATTATTCACCGTATTACCGCCCGCATACTGAGTCTGACTCTCCGACTGATGCGCCAACCATCGTGTCGAGCGATCCAGGCGGATCCCGAGCCCCATCGCCACAGCACCCCAGTACGCCCCAGAACGACAGCAACTCCTCTCAGTCAGGCCCGTCTACGCCAGAGGCCGCAGCGGACGGTGAGGCGCCGTTCATGACGGAGGAGCAGATGAAGGAGCTTTCGTTGCAGCTCTCGCAAGGCACCTTTGAGGCCATGCTCAAAGAGGGCAAATACCCAGACGGCCGCGACGTGAGCTTGGACGACATTCACTGGTCGCATGAGAATATCATGACCGAGGATGGCGAGCCCATGCTCAATCCGGCCGAGCTTTTGACACAGGAGAGTCTAGCTTCTCCTCCACCTGCATGATTCCGTCCCTCTTCTGACCTGTACCACCATCCTGTTATCTTAATCGTAATTAGTACTCTCAGCTTTCTTCTCGACAATTGTACATCAGCCTTATAACTCTCTTATCTTACTGTACGTTATTTACATCCTCTCGTGTCTTCGTGTCTCGGTCCCCTTTGGTAGCGTATTTTCTAGTTTGCCTTTTTGCAGAAGGATCTGTATAGCAGTTTCAATTGTATGCGCATTGCCCAGCTGTGTGACATTTGTTGTTCATGAGAGGCCTGCAGCAGCCAGCTATCATTTGGGTGGCTTCGCTCTGGCGACTGCAAAATTCTACTGGCCACTCCCGGAGTATAATACCCGCTGGCGGATGCGTCAAATGAGATAAACTGCGCATCGGTCGGTCATTTGGACATGAATCTTGGTCGCTGCTGTGCTCATACTTCGAGGCTCGTGACTGGATTTGGGGTGAGTTAGCGGCCACAATACTCGAAAGCACTATTCGATCAGCAAATCAATTCGACAACTCCTTGAACATTGAACTTCAAAGTCGCGAAGCGCTATTGACATGCTCAGAATCACCAACCCCTCGCCGCGAATATGGCCTCTCCCATCGCCTCCCACGCCCGCAACAACCGTTCGTCCTCTTCGTCCAGATCAATCTTCTTGACCGCCATCTCGGGATCGGGGAATGTTTCTTCGTCAACCTGGCAAACCGTTCCGTTTGCGGGCAGGATGCCGCGGAAGTAGTCCCGCACAGTGCGCACAGTGCAGAGGGATTTCATTACCACGGAGCAGTGCTGCAATGGATATGTCACTGTTAGTGGAGAAGATCAACGTCGGAATTTGGAACGCACTCCTGGCCCGTCCTGCACGAGCATAATCGACGAGTTGGGCATGTGCGCATTTATCCTTCGAGCGCTTGAGATGGGTGTGACTCTGTGGAAATCAGCGTTACCACAGGCTTTTTAGAGTTTTTTCTTCATCTTACGGATCATGCTGCACTTCATCAGCTCCTCAACATCTTCAACAAGAACAATATTGAACTCACCGTGTTAGTGACAATCAACATCGGTATTTCCAGAGTCGCATTCCACGGTCCAACAAAGCGCTCCGGGCCTTTACCAGCGTACGGCCAATACGCACACCCACCATCAGGTTCGTTCAGAGCGACATTGGCGCCAAAGTGGGGAGAGACGGTTTGCATAGTGCGGAGTTGCTCTTCTGCTAGGTCCAGTGCGGTGGGGATGTCTGCGGCGGCGGTCACCGGCGGCTGGGAGTCCGCGCAGCTGACTGCTAGACGTGCGACGCTCCCAACACCGAACCGGTTGAGGAGCATATTCCCGAGCAGTGTACCATTGCCCGCCATTGCCTCTGCGAAGGCTCGGGCGTGGGTGGGCCAATAAACGGGGCGTTGAAGTGTCGTAAGGAGGACACCTAGACACGACGCATCAGAATAGGGTGACTTTACTAATTAACACTGCTGACCTCGCGCAGCGCCAGACGTCACATATCCAGGACGCACTGCGAACGGTACTGGGAGTGGCGACAATGCCAGCTCGTCGAAGAATGTCTCGAATCTCTCCATTATGTTCTCGAACGGCTCGCCACGAAATTTGGTCAAAGGACAGAGGGTCGGTCCGGCCTAAGGGGGTTGTGAGTGATAGAAGCAGACTTCAAGACTGTGCTCAACCTTTGAACAGTCTTTGAGGTACATCTCATAAGTTGCCTCTGTAGAGGTAAGAAAATTTGCGGGCCATTTATGTGACGGTTTGTCTGATATCAATCAGATCTCGGACACACAAATTCGACCTGGACATACTGGACCAAGCTATGGGGTCTGCAATCCCGTCAATGACAGAGTATCCGATCCGTTCAGGAAGCCTATATCAGAATCAGGCGAAAGATGAATAGAGTACTAATATGCAAGACTTACATGTTGACGAGGTACGCGCCCAAGATAGAGCCATACGAACCTCCCCAGTAGTTGCTAGTAGCCAGAATCAGAATCCTCGTCGTTTGTAGAGTCAAAGCAACTTACATCTTCGCCCCCTCGCCACCGAAGACCTGGCTCATAAAGTCCATATCCCGCACGACATTCGCAGTCCCCATATACTTCAACTCCTCGCCCATTGCCTCCATACACAATGATCCCTGGCTCTGCTTCAGCGCGATGAACTGCCTATTCTGTACAACCAACTCCTCCAGAATGGACGAGGGGGGCGAAGAAAGGGAAGAAAACGTGAAGCCTTGGTCATTGACGGTGTTGGCGTTGAATAGAATCTGGGCAGAGTCTCCGGAGAAGCAGTCTGTTGCCGGACTGTGCGAATGAAGATGAGTGGAAAACTTGATGAGGTTTTCTGAAGAGTAGAGGCCTACCGCGTCAAGCCAATACCGCGGGGGTCGAATCCAATCAGGTCCCATTCGTGCCCGATGATATCTGCTACAAAGAAACTCCTAGCACGGGTACCTATTATCAAAGACATCCCAGAGCCGCCGGGTCCACCTAAGTATCAACAATTCTCAGATCCTCCACTTCCATACATGTCAAAGGGAAAGTTGGTACCTGGATTCAAGAACACGGACCCCTTTCGCTCAGTGGTAGCGTTCAAACGGGCAAAAGCAATACTAGCAGAGCCCGCGCTGGCATTGAAGTAATCCTTCGGCACGCTGTCATGACGGTGAGAACGAGATGCGCGACTGGTCGAGCTAGTAGTAGTATACTGACATCACGGAACCACAGTCTACGCCAGGAAGAGGATCCTCGTCGTTCACGCCCGGACAGGGAGCCCACACAATCTCGCCTTGCTCGTAAGCGCCGCTGAGCGTCGAGTCTGGCCAATCTGTGCCCGGAACCGAGACCGACTCGACTGAAACTGGGTCCAAATCAAGACGCCAAGAGGAGAGCTGCAACCAGAGAAGTAGTGAGCCGCACAGGACTAGTCCGAGGCTTTTCCAGGTCTTCTTGAGTGTCTTTGGGTGCGTAGGAGATGATAGTTTCTTGTCCATGGTTGTGGCATCCGAGAGACTCGCAAGCTTATCAGGGTTGTATCACCAGGGTATTGAGTACTATAGTGCATGTGCATTGTGCAGGTGCGTCGTGCCTGCCGGGGACTTGCATCGTGAGCATTCTGCTATAGTCGACTGTAACAGCCACATACTTACTGTCGGCGCCTCGATTGCCTCCAGATTTGTCGTCACTGAGTATCCCCAAATCCCAGAAGTGTTTTGCAACACAACCCGGCGGTGGGCCGGTGGCACGCTAAACTGCCAGCGGTATTACCAAATATAGTTCCAGGCCACCGGCAACTTGCAGAGTACCACCAGTGACCACCAGCCACCACCCCGCGCCTGCAGAGCCTCGCCCTGTCCATGGAAAATTGGAAATGGCGCCACGTACGCAGCGAGTAGCGCAATGGTCCACCTACCAGGCTATGCTTGCCCAATACCATGCCCACAGGCGCGATTTTCTCTTGCTCAACATTGCGTGCGGCTTCAGAGACGCCTCGTACCGCCCCATTCCAGGTGGAATCCCCGCCAAAAAGACGTTGTCGGTCGGCAACGCCGCCGAGCTGTGGAGGCATGGTCAGGAAATGGCCGCCATCGACAGCGTCTTTGACAAGGACGCGCCGTTTGTCGTCGGCGATCTGTCCGACCAGGCGTTCCCTTTCACGCCTGTCGATCGCAACAACCCCAACCCAATCAATGCCGAAGCCCTTGTCGTCGCACCGTTGCAGAATCGCGTCTCCGCCATCTTTGCCGAGCGTCTTTTCCACTCATTTCCCTTCGAACAGCAGCAGGACCTTGCAGAGCGGCTCGCGCCGTTGCTAGTGTAGAGGAAGGTGATCCCACGGAGGATGACTTCTTCACACATTCTCCAGACTCGTGGCCGCAATGTGGGCCAAGGTATTCCCGACAGGCGACGTCGATATTCATACGGAGCTGATTCATGGCGAGGAGAAACTTAATCCTTGGTGGTCTGTGGTGAGCAAGTGGTGAGTATCATTTGTTGCGCTGTTCGTGACACGCGTTCACTGACTGTTCATTGACATGTAGTCGTACAAGTGAGCGATCCACCAATACGTCCAACTTGAAACTCTGGCGAAGACCCCTCCATCAAACTCCAAATTACCTTGCTGATTTGGCAATCACGCGGTGAAGCGCTTCTACCAGGCAGCATGATGATTCACATCCGCGAGACCGACGCTATCTAAGCACTCATCACGCGTCTCGGTCGTATCGTGCATGGTGCGCGATCGCAGCGGCTCTTGGCCCACCAGCTATGCGAGGCTGGACGTCTGAACTTGCGACAAGAGCCCGTATTCCCATACCGAACCCCAAGTCCTATCGGCTTGAATACGCCGTCGAGTTGTTCGACAGGCACACCTTATACCTATCCTCTTCTGCTAAATGCTTGTGTCCTTGATGTCCTAACCCGACACTTTGCACCCGTGGTATAGGGAGGTTCTTCTCGAAAGACAGTACAATAACAGGTGCGAAATACCGGTTGGTGGGCCGTGGCCGAATCAAAGTCGACCGTGAGCGCTGGACAGAGACAGCACTAGACTGTCGTAGACATCACAAAAATCAATGGATTGCATCGACGTGATACTTTCTAGGCTCGCCCATCAGAATTATAGCCCGCTGTGCCGATAGTCTCCGCCGTTTCTGCTAATCGCTTGCATCTATCTCTTGGCGTTCATCGACCATCCTTCGCGCTGCTGGTCTACGTAGAGCGCGCCATCCTATGGGCGTGACTATCAAGACTTCCAGGACCTCCGCACGCTCCAGAATCGTGGCGGGCCCGCGCCATGCGTTTCAAATGATACTTTGAGGCGGATGGATATCACTCATTTTCAATGAACACACAATCTTTTGTGGTCAGCTGCAATTGCTGAAACGTGCCGCTGCGTCGAGACAAAAGCTAATTCTTCAGTCAGGTTCAAAAATCAATATGGCATATCCGAATTACATTGATGCACCGACATACGACCACCTGCTCGAGCAGCCAGACTGCAGCGAGAGCTCGTGTTCGGCGTGCTAGCCGCTAGGTACCATCCTAGTCTGTCATGCAAGCAAGTCAAATACCAACATCTTGTCGCACTCCTGTGTTCCGACGCTTCAACAACATCACCTATTATCATGCGCCTTTGGACTGGGTTCCAAGCGCCAAAGTATTTAAGCGTTGCGTATGGCCCAGTAGTTCCCCAGCTCGCTCTCAAAGCCTACTCCTCCTCCTAGTCTCACAGTCGACTACTTCTCCTCACTTCCGCAATGAAGTTCACTGCTGCCCTCGTGGCCCTTGCTTGTGTCTCCACCGCCCAGGCTATCACGCTCAAGTTCGTGAACAAGTGCGGTAGCAGTGAGTTGCTCGTGCTGATTTTGGCTCAAGTTTAGCTAACGCGCTCGCTAGCTGTCTGGCCCGCCGTTGGCAAGGCGCCTAACGGGGTACCCGACACCTCTGTCTCATGGGGCGCCTCTCTCGCCGCCGGCGCCACTACGTCTTACAGTGTGGCTGATACTCAGATTGTTAGTGAAATCGAGTCACTTATACTATATGCTCACAAGACTAATGGTGTCATAACAGGGCATTCGTGCATGGGGTCGTACCGGTTGTAATTCAAGTGGTGCTAGCTGCGCTACTGGCAACTGTGTTGGCGGTATGTGGCCCATAATTACTTTCTTTCGAGTCCTCGGTTAAGACTACCACTACAGGTCTGAAATGCACCGATGCTGGCCTCAACTCTGGTGTCCTCGTCTCCGAATTCGGATATGCCGACTTTGGTCAGTGGGGCGGTCTGCGCACCTCCTGGGATCTCTCCCGCGTCGGCTTGTCCATCAACCTCAACACGAGGTTGGCGTCGTCTGACGGACAGTCCGTCTACTGCGCCAGTGGCAACTGCCCCGACGACCAGGCATACTCTTACTCGACCGACTACGCTGCCGACAGGAACTCTGCTCTTGGGCAGACCTACACTATCACGTTTTGCGGGTGATTTATATTCTCTGCAACGTGAGTTCTACCTCTATCCGCTGTGGTGGTCATACTGAAAATAGTTTCAGTAGCAAGTGACTGAAATAAATCTGATTTTCATGTACATCTACCTGATATGTACTCTCGTTTTCTGGGTTTATGCAATACTGTATATTTTTTCCATCTGTTTCCAAGTTCTGGACGATGAGCACGAACAAGTCTGGCATTGTCTGATGCCTCCTTCGAAAAGAAAGACGATTCAGATGTAAGCTGTTGGCCTGCTTCTCATTTACAGCGGCGAGTGTACAGCCGGCAAATCGAAATTTAAAGTCGCTTATTCGCCGCACTTTTCCTGTGACTCTGACTAGTTCGCGACTTGTCTGCAATTGACAATCATACTGCTTCTCTACTTTCCTGCAGTCAGTCGTTCGTTTGAGGCGTTCCAGACGCGTCGTAGGTATGTGCACTCGTGGCGCTTCATGGTCAATCACACGTAAGTCAACACGGACGTAACATGACCGTGATCTCCACGTGGAAGCTATCATTAACAGTACTAGTAGTCAGACCAGAGTCAGACAGTAGCTTTCCTTCGCACCACCACCCACCATCGAATCATTCGTCATGGCTCCTGGGAGCCTTGATCTATCCGGGCTCAAACTCAGACAGACGCTTGAGAATTCAGCTCGCTCCGATCCCAAATCCATCGACACCTTACTCATACCTCATCTCCTCGCGCCTTCTCTAGGCAAGGATCTGCTTGACCTCATGCTGGATGAAATTTCCACCTCCGTTACTCCAGAGCTCTACTGGGGTGGCGATCCCGTTCGGAACTATTACCCTTCGTGCTGTCTCCATGCCGCTTTGCTAGGACGAGCGTATGCGCTACTGCACGATCCTACTACACTAGCACAAGCGCCTAATCCTCACGAACGTTCTGTTGACGAGCAGCGCGAAGAAGTTTGGACGTCCATGTGCAACGTTTTTATCAAAGCCCTGTTCTCAGGCCCGGAACCTGAACCCGGTGCGCGCTTCTGTACGGGCGTCCTTATCCTTGCCTGTGGAAAGACAGTGTCTCAAGTATCTGGGCTGCGAGGGAAAGGCAAGAATTGGGTTTGGTATGACAACGAGATCGTGGATCCAGAGATTGAGTGGGATTGGGAGGAACTGAAACAGGCTGTGATAGACACGAGCCAGCTTCCAAGAGGAAATACAGATGCGACGAGGTTGAGGAGCATTCATCCAGTCCCCCAGTACGTGCCACAAGAGGTTTTGGACGTGCTGGACAAAGCTAGGGCATTTTTTGTGCAGGAAAGAGATGACATGTCGAGCCAGGAGATTTGGAAGGAGGTCTACCGACAACTGTAACCGTCTCAATCATGGTCAGCCTGTGAAACACTTATAGCCATTGAGTCATCACTCACGACACGACAGCGTCTATATTCTACTGCAGCAACGGTCGCCGCTGTTTTCTGAGCGCTCGTCACAACCGGCCTTCTCGTGGCCGAGCCTTATATTGAATTGCTAGGTAGGAATTCACATGAAAGTATCACCAATCGCTGATTCGTAGTTGTCCAGATCAGAATAATGGCTCTCTCGACGGCTTCTTTGAGTGGTCGGTACTTGAGCGTGTCGTGCTGCGAATGCAGGCGCCTCAGCAACCTTGCCTTCAGCAGCTAGGGACATATGCCGTATGTTATTGGGAGCTCCACTTATTTCCCAGTGTACTTATGCATACTGTCCAAGATAGAGTCTTCTGCAAATCATCAAGCCTCCAAGCCCGAATTCGACCTGAAGGTTAAGCTCCAGACTCTCTGATACGTGCACCCATCACGGATGTTTACCGGTCATAATGATGATGGACTTCTGTCCCAGCTTCTCCGACCGCCGATAGTATATAAGGCGTGACATGAATAATGTACAACCTGCCTGAACTCTCAACCCCACGTTGCACACTCACGATGACCGCACGGATGTTGACCTCCGCAGATGGCACTCAGATATACGCAGACGCGATTGGAGATCCTCTGAACCCTGCTGTTGTGTTCATTCATGGATTCAGTCTCGCTGCATCCGCGTTCGATGATATATTCAGCGATCCAAAGTGGTCAGAGTCGGTGTATCTGGTACGACTAGCCTTTCTCACAATGACCATGATACACCAACTAGACGGTTTTATTAGGTTCGATATGATACTCGTGGGCACGGGCGAAGTGGTAAACCTGTCGAAGCGTCTGCATGGGAATCCAAGCGCCTCGCCGAAGACTTCGATGCCGTGGTCGAGGCGTTCCAGCTCGTGAAACCTTTTATACTTGGCTGGTGTGATCCAAATTTCCGGCTCTGACCGTCACCTTGCTCATGTTTCCCCTCGTAGGAGCTTGGGAGGCACGTTCCACCCTTTTCTCTTTCTCATACTTAGTGTGTTAACGTCTGTCATACCCTGCAGGCACACACATTGCTGATGTACTGTCACTGCACTCTGGTTCATACCTGTCTGGCGTCGTTCATTTGGCTGCAGTGCCTTATATGAAGGGCATCTCTGTGGCTGGAGGAGAGCTAGCACTCAGCTGTCTCCCGTACCTCGGTCAGACAACAGATGTGGTCGCTTTCCAGGAAGCGGCAGTCAAGTTCGTCCAAGGGTGTTCCAAAGCCGCTTCGTGGAATCTTTTATCAGCGAGTCTTGGGCAAATCATGATCCAGCCACGGGTTGTTACTCAGCTTGTTCTGACGCGCACACAAGACGAGACGGGATTTTTGGAGGCAGGCGCGGACGGACTCCCCCTCCTCTCCTTGGGCGGGGATCTGGATTTGGAAGTCAGCTGGAAGGCGGCGGCACCTCTGATGGATGGTTTCACGAACAAGAAGTTCGTTGAGATTGAAGATGCTGAGCATATGCCCTGGTTGACCCACCCAGATGTGACCAGAGCACATATTGTTGGTTGGATAGAGGGTGTCCTGCTAAACAAAGCGTAGAAAACCAGGACTCGTGTAACAATCGCGAGCGCTCATTGATCAACACAGTACCTACATAGTACATACAGTTACGCCCCGAATACTGACTCTACATTCATTTAGCGGCCACACTGTCTGCTGTCACTGGCTGGAACAGACATCGACACAATTAGCCTACAGTGAAGAGGTTGTCGAAACCCCATGAGTAGACCAACCCGTGGATGTTAGAGAGACATGAGTTCTCGACTCAGCTCGATGTCGTAGCCTGAGATTGACCGCTCATTCGAGCCTTACTTTCTCACTGGCACCGATTTGCGCCGTACTTTTGATGCTAGTGCGGTTCTATTGATATTGTGTCTTTTCTCAACACCCGGTCCACGCCTTCGCGTTGTATTGCTACATGATCGATCCAATATCTTACATCCTTCCAAGCTTATGAGTATACATTCAATTGCATCCGCACGAAGTCGAAGCCTCGGAACCCTTTGACTCTTGGGAGAAAGCCGGGACACTATGTGGGTCCTGCACGCCAGGAACATCCATAGAAGGATTCTTGTCAAAGAACGACACTGGCCGGAAGATGACGCTAAGATGTTCCACAGGCATTCTTGTGTTAATCGTGAGTGATACGTCAGATGGCGATAGAGGTCAGCTTACACAGGCCAATCTTCCGGACGAGGAATATGTGTAACACCTTTGAGAGATGATCCGTGAGCACAAGCCCATCGAAAGGATGCGCAAAGTGACATACCAACAGTGAGATACACCAAGACATCTTCGTTCTCGATGTTCTGTTCTCCCTTGACCCACATTCCAACCGAGTCTTGAGGACTTTCTCTTGTTTGGGGGACATACTTCCCGGCCGGCCACATCCTGCTGCCCTTGTCGTCCTCCACATCCCTGCACACCCATACAGGATAGTTCGTGAACGACGCACGCTTCACCGCCCATCCATCATGTCTCGCCATCATCGGCGTTACGCCTCCCTTCAACGCAATGGCGTACCCAACGTCCTTACCACTGCTATAATGTTTCCGCGCAGGGTTCGTAATACGCCATCTGCGCTCTTTCTGGAAGTCATAAGGCCGTCCGGACTCCTTCTTCAAAACAGTGTCCTGCGAGATGAAAGCATTTCCGGCAAAGTTCATGGCGGAACCGGTGTCAGCGTCGGGAAGAGGGATGATATCAGACTCGACCACGCTGTTATTGAGACCATCGACCATGGGGTCGACGCGGACAGAGAAAAGATGCTGATGATAATGTGCGTTGACATTCGGGGCGACCATGGTTCCGAATTTATTGGGCTCGCCGTCTCCGGAAACGTAGACCTGTAAGATACCAGTGAGGCGAACTTCGAGTTCGATATTCCCGTCCTGGTAGAACATGTAGTTCCAGATGTATTCTGTGAGGATGAGTTCCTTAGTCTCTTCAATAGCGTCAAGTTCGGAAGCAACTAACCATAGTTGGCCAACGTGCAGACCATGCTGACCACAAGGCGGCGGCGGCGCACTGTCTGAGAGCGTCCTCCGGGACGGTAGTCGGTGTGCTTCCAGAGGACGCCGCTGTCTTCTTCGTGTATGCAGATGACGTTCTTGATAACCACAGCGCTACCGTCATGCGCGACATACGTTCCAGGCTAGTGAATTCGTCGGGATGGTGCACTGATTTATAATGAGATATCTCACGAGGTAGTGAATTTGTCCCAGACAGTCACAGCCCAGCGAAAGCTCGTTGGCCATGGTTCCCATACCATATTCACCGCTGGATGATACGATCGTTAACGACGCACTTTCGAGTATGTGGCATGTCGCACTTACGAATCAAACGCAAACTTCCTCGGATGAGGGAACTCAGGCGCTCCGTATGGAACCACCATCTCCGCCAACGACAACCGATATATAATCGGCCGCACCTCCCCATGGTCATTATATGTGATCGTAGACAGCGCAATACCCTCTCTATGGCTGAATGCAATGTGCATTTTCCAATTCTGCCACTCCAATTCGTGTCCATTCACCTTGAAGGACACGCCTTCAGGTTGTACAATGTGCAAGGGCTTGATGTCGTCGCGTGGTTTGAAGTTGGGCTCGCTGGTGGCCATGAGAGCAGGAAGGAAATCAAAAGCTTTCTTGGGGGGCGGGATACGAGAGCGGTTGGAGGCGGCTTCGGCGTCATCAGTGAGGGATGGCGGAAAGGTATTCTGCACGCTCAAAACAGCACCGTCCGTAGTGGACTTGTAGTTGGGTGGAAAATCTATCTCTCTGGATGAGTCCTGACCTTGCAAAGATACCGTATGTGTTACAGACCGATGTGCAGCACCTTGTCAGTGTTGGCGTCGACGACAGGCACGAAATCCTGTATCACTTATCAAAGGAAATTCGGGGTAAGCTGACCTGAGGCTGACATACCATGGGATGAGCATACAAATTTTCGTGCTCAGAGAAACGCGCGAAAACCAGCGCTTGCTGAATACGTTCGCTCTTCGGGAATCTGTCATCATATCCAATAGACCATCCATCGCAGTAGATTTGCTCGGGGAGGATCCCTGGCGCGATAAGACAGATCAGAGACGCGCGTTCAAAGATAAGACGCGTCACCCACCAACATCCTTAGCGAGTTGTTGAACCCTGGGGTCCGCCTTGACAATCTTCTCGCAGGCCACGAGTTCTTCCACAGAAATCTGGGGCTGGACACCTTCAGGGAGCTTGTCCAGAGTAACAACTTCCCACTTGTCGCCGTTGAGAGCTAGAACGACGTTGTACGAATGCCTACACATGCGGTGAGCAAACTTCGATGGGTTTAGAGTGACAATGGGTGTACCCATTCACGCAATCGAGAAACTGACGGGAAAGAGCGTTAGATACTAACTTAAGACTGGAGTGGGTTACGTTACATCGACTTCTGCCTTCCTGACAATGGTCACGGGCGTTTCTGGCTTACCACCTGGGGTCAAGGGAATGCCGAGGTATGCAAGGACGGCCTTCTTGGGGGGTGGAAGGAGGTAGTTGGTGATGAACTTGACCGCCTTGACGCCTGGGACTTTGCTCGCGACGTACTGTCGTACGGTCAACGAAACAGCTGCGATCTAGATTCAATATGTCAGATAGAGAAGCGTACTAGACGATCGACAATCTAAACATACTTCCGCAGGAGTCAGCGGATCAAGAGGATGCTTGAAGGCAGTTGGGAGAGGACTGGGGGACTTCTCGACGGTAGTCGCAGTGCTGGGGATAATGGTCGCCATGGTGGGAGTGTAGACGGTGGGTGGATGTGGATAACGGCGGCTGGAGCTAAGCCGCGGTTAAAAGACACGGAGGTAAATTGGATATCAGCTGATTGCTCGGACAGCCGTCATTATCAATGCGGAGTCGAGGAGCTGATACTACTCGAGCTCGCGATCGTGAACCCAAGGCTAGAGTCTTGACGCGAAGCATGCGTGAAAGCAGCTATTGACACGTTGATAAGTGAGTTGTTGGTGCTTCTTGCTTTGCCGCGGGAGATAAGGACATCTGAGTAAATGGCAGTTGTAGGGGAGGCGTGGCAAAGGTGGTAAGGGTTACATACCTCAAGAGTAAGCAGGTGTCAAAGTATGCTTCAAGGAAAGTACTAACCTGAAGTCTTAGTCTTAGGACTAAGTCGAAGTAAGTGATACAAATCATGAAGTGCGTCAGTTCAACTCATGCTTTTACTTACCCTTCAACGATATACCACCAAGTCAACGTCGTCTCAACGGTGAAAAATAGAGCCCTGACAGAGTCTAGAAGATCTAACAGAAATACGGACCTGGGGGGGACCTGTATATAAATAGGGCACCGTTCAGGGCCGTCAGTAGGGCGTACGTTGAGCGCTGATTTGCCTCGAGGGAAAGTCCCACCCACTTTTCGTTGTAATTCAAAAGCATTTCGTTTCGCGTTTCATTTCTTTATATTCTCACCGTCTTTTTCGTTGTCGCTGTCCAGCCTATTGCCCACGACTTTGGCCTCCACTTCCACGATGCCCAGAGAGAACAGCTTCTCAGATTCCGACGGCCACTCCTTGACCAGTGACGAGGAGGATGCCAACGGCGGTGCCCCGCCAATCTCACCGACCTACTCGACTTCACGACATGTGTACGCAGTGGAGCCAGCGTCGCCTACTAGACCGGAGCAGGGCGGCGCCCCACCTCTTACCTCCCCGTCGAAACACTCGATTCGTTCCCACCACACGCTGCGCAGGCACGCAGTACCTGGCGCGCTGGCGCCCAATGCTAGATTTCGCGCCGCCGTGAGGAAGGTGATGCACATGAGGCGAGGCGCGTTCACTCTTGCTCGTAACATAGCGGGCGCCGAGCCTGGTGTCGACCCGCGACGAGCGACGGCTGATCTGCAGTTTGGGAACATCCGGCAGAACTGTGTTATTGAGATGTTCGACTACTCGGTGCGTTCTCCAGGCTGCGTGCGGTGCCCGCGACTGACAGACTGGCGCAGGCGGTGCGGAGCAGCTACGGGCGCATGACGAACAAGGAGTTTGTGAACATGATGTCCGACGAGGCAGCTTGCCAACCCGATCCGTGGGTAAAGGTGCGCTGGATAAACATTGCCGGAATAAGCTGGGATGTCATCAAGGCCGTCTCGCTCAAATACGGTACAGACGCGCCTCTCCAATCATTGTTGCTCGCATTAACAGGTTTATTCAGATATTCATCCCCTTGCTCTGGAGGACGTGTTCCATGCGCGCAGCCAGACGCGCTCAAAGGCTGACTACTACTCCAAGCATCTCTTCATCCGTGTCGTTGTCCACGAGCTCGGTGACCCCGACGAGCTCCCCGAGCCGTCCATCACCACTGCCGCATTTGGTTCCACACTCACCGGTGCCCCACGTTCTTCATCACCCCTTCCGTTCACACACGATGACGAAGACGGCTATGAGCTTGAACAAAAAACATCCGAGGATGACACCGTCTTGGGCAGCAGCCTCCCGTCACGCCAGTTATCCAGGTCAAAGTCCTCTTTCCGCCGTCGCACCCAGAAAAAGGATCTCGAGAAGGGCGCCTCAACGTTCAGCACCCGGCTTGGCAAGCTTGCCCACCTCGATGCCGAATCAACTGCTCGCAAGCGAGCGCGCGAAGAGGAAGTCGCCATATCTGCACTCAAGCGCGAAGGCGACAGCGTCAACGTCAAAGTCTACCCACTGTTCATCTTCCTCTTCCGCGATGGTACCATCATCTCGATGAACTCAAAACCCGAGTCGCACCTCACACAGCCAATATCGCACCGCCTTCACCATCGCGACACAGTTCTCCGCCAGTCCGCCGATCCATCGCTTCTGGTGCAGAGCCTGTTGGATCTGAGTACGTCTCCACTCCCCTGAAACGTCAATCCTGTGATTCAATCCTGCTTTAGCCGTCGACAAGGCGCTGGAAGTCATTGATGAGTATCAGTACGTACCTGGGTGCTCCGTCTGTTCGTATCGTTTCCTGATCCGCATCTTTCCAGGTCCAAGATCCAGAAATACGAGCGTGCTATTCTGGTGCAGCCTAAAATTAAGACCGTACGAGCGTGTAAGTGTTTTGTGATTCTTGATCCCGGTTGTTGTACTCATCCCTGGTGGCGTCTGACAGTGCACATTCTCAATGGCGATCTCATCCTGCACAAGCGTACCATGGAACCCATCAAGACTGTGGTGTACGGACTCCGGCGCTATGATCTTGATCGTTGTGCAGCCCTCGTAGAGGAGAGAGGTCCGGATGTCAAGATCACTGGGTACATGTCGCACAAGTCGAAGATATATTTGGTGAGTCTGCAATTAGTCAGGCGAATCAAATTCTGAAGCAATTCCTAGGCGGATGTGTACGACCACGTTGAATACATCCTCAGCAGTCTGGATATGTTTGCTGATATCAGTCAAAACTTGATTGATTACACCTTCAATGTAAGTTCTTCTTCAGATTCGTAGGAACGATATCCCATTGTCTTCTTGTAGATGACATCCTACGACATGAACCAAGACATGTAAGCACTCCCGGTTTTCTGATTGCTCTCTTCCTGACTTGTTCACAGGCGCAAGTTGACTCTCGCCACAATCATCTTCCTTCCGTTGACGCTTCT
Source organism: Strobilurus orientalis (assembly GCA_019915145.1). Lineage (NCBI taxonomy): Eukaryota > Fungi > Basidiomycota > Agaricomycetes > Agaricales > Physalacriaceae > Strobilurus > Strobilurus orientalis. Next base: position 241,490 of record JAHLML010000019.1, on the reverse strand, counting down.
CACCGGTTACTTCGTATGTCATCTTCCCCTCGCATCATCTTCGTCTTCTCATCACCATCCCAGGGAATGAACTTTGAATCTATGTGGTCCGTCAACCAACACTCAGACGTCCTGTAGGTGTTTTCCTTGAAATGGTATTCCGTCATGCTCATACCATTCCATAGGTTCTGGGAGATTGCACTCCCACTTATGGCATTTGTCATTCCTGTCTTCTTGACGCCGGACATCAGGAGAATGGCGCACTACCTGCACAAGCGGATGATCACTAAGAGAGCCATCAAGGTGCGTCCCAGTCGACATCATCGCCTTTTATCACTAATCTCTTGTGCAGTCGTACTTGGAGTGACACTCTCCCTTCCCTTTTTGATCTGCTGTTGTTATGAACATCCCAACACCATCATTATATTGTCGCATCACCATCTTTGCATAACGGACTATTTAATCACCCTGGGGCCTGCTATGTCCCGCTCATTCTCTACTATTTATGTTCACGTTTTTCAGGAAGTGTATACCAAGTGTCTGGGTTGTTTAGGGTTCAATGGTTTATACATATTCATGCATGATATGGCTACGCTGGTAGATTTCAATCTGAATGCCGCCGTTCTTACGAGGACAGAAGCTTCAAGTCAGCATCCGACTTCAATCTCTTCATCGCACCCGATTTCCAGGTATCCCACTCCTGGTCGATGTCCTGAGTCAGGCGGCGGAAGCTTCGCAGGTGAACCGGAAGGTCGTCTGTAGAAACCGTTGTGTCCATTGTGTGTGCGAGCCGATGTGCGACGCGGCCGTTGCGGACACAGCTAGCAAGCTCGGCGTGACCCTTTCGCTCAAGAATTTGAGCAAAGAGTGCCTCGGCTGTAGAGAGCTCGTCTTCTCCCTCGTAGTACGCGCCTACATCTATCATGAACATAGGCGCACAGAATGCATGTTCTTTGGGGAGAGTCTGTGCCCATTCCCAGTCGATGATGCCCGTTATATTGAAGTCATCGTCAATGAGCACCTGGTCTCCCTTGTCGTCCATATGCTTGAGATAAAAAGCGGGAAGAGCACGACGAGGAGAAAGAAGTGGGATGCTACTCTCGACTTCGAGAAGCGCCAAGTATGGATCGATTGCCTGTGGATTACACTCGCGATTCAAGGTATGAGCGATGCTGCTCTGGACTACTGCGGACAGGTAGCTGGACATGGAGTTGAAGGGACCCAAGCATTGGATTTGGTCGTCAACTACATCTGCTGTCTCCTCTGTGACAAGAGAGCCGATGACAGGTGGGTCTGCCTGCTGCAAACACCCTATGAGGGGAAGGGCATGCTCGTAGAGCGATGCAAAAATGTCTGCATATTGCTCTAGGATCTTCGTCTTCGCTGCCAGATCCATTTCATACCAATCCATAGCGTGGCCGCGGACCTTCTCCATAAGTATGTAGCCTCGACCAACAGCGTTACGAGTGGAGGGCAGGGCCACGTCAAAGACCTTTGGGACAGGAACGGTTGTACGTGCGGACAGATACTGGAGGGTGGCCGCCTCGCTGTGTACAACAGCGTCTTGGAGTGCAAGAGGAAGGACTGCCGAATTTTCGCGGCGGAGGCGACAAATCCATTCGACACTATCTTCAAAGAAGACGGTAAGATGAATATTCATGCCTCCGCGTGGAAGGCTGCAAAGAGTCTCCGTGGCGAGCTTTGGGATTGTGCAGGCGATTCCGCTACGAAGACAAGATGCCCGTTCAGCCAAGGCATCTACGTCGACTTGCGCGATGATGGCAGCGAACTCTTGTTCGAGAGCGCGCTTGGTAGCGGCGTTGAATGATTCTTCATCCAGCTATAGCCGCAAAGAGACCAACCACTGAGTAATGTAGTCATTGAGTTGGAATACTCATACCTCGTACGTGGGACAGTGGTGGGAGGAGCATGGATTGATGTGCTCGAGACAGAAACGTTTTGAGCATGCCATACATACACCCCAAGACATTCTCAAGGCGGGGTTGGTACAGCTGTCTACAGTGCATGGGTAGAGAGGCATACGAATTGCTGGTGATGGAACAAGTCAAGACGCGAGGCACTCACAAGCTTGCTCACAAGCCTGTGGGGTGATGCCGACGATGCCGCGTGCAAATTCATCACGGCGCGTGCGCAATGTGTGTCCAGTATCAGTAGGACTCCCTTTAGCGCATTTGAACCACAGGTACGCGTACCAGTGCGAGCCTCTGAGCTCTATCAGCCTCCATTTCGCGGTCAAGTGCGGCGATCGGTGTTCATTCTACTTAATGTCACGCGGGTCCCCTTGCGATCACTCAGGCACCATCTCTCTTCTCCGCTCTTCCATTCGACAGCAGGCCCGTCCTCTGTCACTGCCCGTCGCACTGGCCGACAATGGCCCAATTTCCGGGCGCCTCTGCGCAACCCGACCCCGAGTCCCGCGTCCACACCCGCAGTAGGCCAGTCAAGAGGCGCACCCGCAGCCTCAAGAACCTGTTGCAGATCCCCCTCCTGCACACAGGCATCGCCAATGCATCCAGCACTACTTTGTTGGAATCTGGCCACTCTGCAGTCACCATTATCCCTCTCTCGGATGATGGTACGGCTTCAGACGTATCCCTGCCGAGCGATATAATTCTCGAGATCGCGGAGTGGCTCTGGAAGGATGATCTGCTGAGTCTGAGCTTGGGTGTACGTATGCGTCTCATAAATCTTTCATATACACGTTTGCGCTCGATTTTGTCTACTCTTCCATTGCGCTCTCTTCTTTTTTTGCCGTCTCTCTTCTTTCATACACGCATTTAGACTCTCCCCACACGTGTTACATTCCTTGCTTCATGTCCTTTCATTTCTGATGACCACCAACTCACTGCCTCTCTCACTGTAGTCTAAAGCTATGCGCAGCCTTATCATGCCGATGCTTTACGAAACGGTCATCCTCGGCTCAACACGCGCGTGCCAGAGCGGGCTTCAGCTACCGCCGGAAGCGTGGCGATGGGTTCGCAAGCTGGCCATCCGTCCAAATTACTACCTCTCTTGGCCTAAAGCGGACCAGCCTACCGATGAGCTCCAGATTGTCACTTCCATAGTGCAGCTTGCTGGCCAGGGCCTACTCAAGGACCTGCAGACTTTCGACTGGGACGGAAATGAGATGGCTCCGGATGCTCTCTGGGACGCGCTCAGAGAAGGGTGCCCCTTGTTGCGCACAGTGTCGAGCAACGTTGGGTTTAATCCAGTAGAGCCGACCTCGTCGATGTGGAAGTTTAGGAACCTCAAAGCGTTCTCCCTGACTGTGCGCCACGGTCTAGACGGGGATAATCCGTTCCCGGAGCTCGAGAGTCTCCCCACAGAAATGTGGGACATGCTCCTCACACACTCTCCAAACCTTGAGGAGCTCAATCTCTGTAGCTTCTCACCGTCGACGAGACTCTTTGATCTAGGCCCGCTCATGACGGCAGACACTCACTTTCCAAGTCTCAACTCGGCAGTACTCGGTTCCTTTGGCTATCAGCATGATTTCACGATGAACTGCGACATGGAGGCGATGAGCGCGTGGGCTGGGAAGCACACAGGGCTTACCTACATCAGGTTGGCGTGGAGTTTCAAGCGATGGGTAAGTCCTGAGTCGCAAGACATCCCATCTCTGTCCTGCCCGGGACTCGACGCGTACGCGGGACTATATCAGCAAATTCCCCTCGCGTCTTCGGGCTCTCTCACCACCTTGGATCTGATGACGGAGCCCATATACGATGCTAGAGTAGCGGGCCTCTGTCCCGTTCTCCGAGCCTTGCCCAATCTCGAAATACTCGATATATGGATGCAAGTGTCGGACTGCACTTACGTCGGGGCGGTCTTGTCGTCTTGCGAAGGGCTGAAAGAGTTCCACTTCATGTGTACGACGGCAGGAGATTGGGCTCGGGGACTGGGCGGGTTGTTGGTACTTCATGTGCCTCAGCTCAAGATGTTCTCGCTGACTGAGGGCTGGAAGTGGAAGAGCAGAAGGAGAGCAATGGTGAAACTCGCCGCAAGTATCGTGAAGATGAACGAGCGTCTGGAACAAGTCAATCTAAGGTGGGTCAGGGAGCGATGCCGAGGCCATTTGAAAGAAGAGGGCAGGTACGATGTAGTTCGGGATGGACAGGGAAATGCGACGGGTTTGGCGCTGAGCGAACGAGGATTTAACGTGGTGGGCAGGACGTTTGTGAGGACTGGTCGGTTCACGTTCTGACTTAGGATGATCTATTGGGTATCTTGTCGTTGTTCTGGGCTTGTTGTATTGTACTATCTGCGTGCTATCTGTACCTATTACGTTGTAACATATCACTACTATAAAGACTTTCATCTGAGCAGAGCGTTGATGGGAACAGGAAGGTTTGGACCGTTCATACCACACGATCATCAATCCGAATCCTGGGTTCTGCCTCTTCAGACTTGGTAAGCTGAGACTAACAATCTCAAAAGTCCCAAAGACAATTCTTTAGTTCAATCCTGTTCAGACTTCTGCATCAAGTGTGCGGCAGAATCAAAATATAAGTAGTTTATTGTGCGAATTTATTCAGTTCTTGTACGGAGCTCGAAATTTATCTCATCATCTCTTTCACGTACTCATGTGGCGCCGAAATCACCGTTGTCCGTCTATCGATAGCGTCAGAGGACCAGTAATGTTGGATAGCAGTCCACTCACAAGACTTGCTCTCGTACTTTCCGAGGCCAACAATCACGTTCTGAGGCTCCTGGGGTGCGCCTGTCAAGTAGTTCTCGATGATCTTCTTCGTCCCAGCCGCATACCGCGCCTGTGCATCCAAGGTAGTACCAGAGTAGTGCGGGACCATGCCGTTTCCGCCACCGAGAGGATTTTTCATCGTGCGCCAGACGTGGTCCTTGGGCGCAGGTTGGACATTCCAGACATCACCTGTATCCCTCGTGTCAGCGTATCTGTCTGGAAGAAGAGATGAAGGTCCTACCAGCGTAGCCTCGAAGCTGGCCGCTTTTAAGAGCGCGCGCAACAGCGTCCTTATCACAAATGGCACCGCGAGCCGTATTGACGAGCCAGGCGCCAGGTTTGAAATGAGAGAGAAGTTCGTCATTAATCAGGCCCATGGTGCCTTGGTGAAGAGGCGCGTTGACGGTGACCACGTCGCACTGAATTTCGGACAGCATCAGCAATCGAAATGAGGATGCAAGTACTGAGCCTTACCTGAGATACGAACTCCTTGAGATTCTCAACACGGCGAGCGTTGACTTCTTTCTCCGCATTGGGAGGGAGAGGGTTGTAGTCGTAATACAAGTGCTCCTTGGTGTCGAACGGCTTGAGACGTTGGAGGATCCTGTAACCGATGCGACCAGCGCCGAGGGTCCCGACAGTCTTTCCTTCGAGGTCGAACGCGTTACGAGCAATCTCAGATACGTCCCAATCGCCGCGTTGAGCCATCTCATGAGCTGGCACAAAGTTGCGAACAAGGTTGAGGATGCTCATGACGGCGTGCTCCGCGACTGACGAGACGTTGGACCCGGACACTTCAAGGACTTGAATGTTCTTCTCGACTGCGGCATCAAGATCGATGTGGTCTGAACCGACACCGGCCGTAACACAGAGCTTGAGGTTCTTCGCCTTGAGAATATGTCAATATGGCAAAATTGGAATGCCAACGTGAACTTGTAGTAGTCACCTTTGCAATTAGATCGCGCGTTAGGTATCCCGGATGGAATGGCGTCGTGATAAGAATTTCCGCCTAGAGTCATGTCAGAAAGCAGACAGGGCGAGCTAGAAAGTCTCTCACATCGGCAATATGCTTCTGAAGGTCGCTGTCCGGGCCTTCCTTGCTGCTGGATACCTTGATACGTTTGAGTCCACGTTGATCATGCCCAATGAACCATGATCGCTGGAACTTACTGCGAAGAAGTCAACATTTGGTCTTTCCTGCCAGTGAGGGATGAAAGTACTCACCAATAAGCTCGTGGCCTTGCGAAGTCAACCAGTTGGCAATGCCAAGCTATGGAATCAAATTCAGCACCCAGCAAGAGCATGGGTAGGACATCAACATACCTTGTTCTCGACAGTGCCAAGGAGACGAGGTTCCTGTTGGGCGGCTTTGAATCCGTTATAAAGGATAGCTAAGACCTAGATGCGCCTGAATGGCAATACGATGAAAGTCCACTACATTGCAAACCTTCATTTATTCAATATCACGGTGAGCGGATTCAGTGTGAAGGGATTGGATTGAAGGTGGGAAAATGAGATGAAGTGAGGATTTTTCGCGTCACTGCCCATTCCTTATAAACACCTACTACGGGTCAATAGTCCACCGTCACCAGAAGACGGTCGGAGGCCTGTGGAATCCAAAGCTGAACCGATCCCCGTTCAAGTCCGCGCCTAATATGAACACGTAGGCGAGCGGGATATAGATGCACCGAGGACGCCCCCGGGACAGTCCTGAGACATGTTCTCAACTTCATCAGCTGTCCTGACCTTACCCGATGACGGCCGTGAAACGGGATAGAGTTCGTCCCCACAAACTCCCACTCGGAAATCGCCAGTCAATGGGCATGCCACCCTCGCCGCGATGGTAAAAAGTAATATAATCTGAGTGGTCTCGCTTTATGGCAAAATCAAAGTCGAAAACAAGACTAAGGAACTCTATGAGCATATACATGTATGGAGAACACACCCGACTCACCTTTCATTCACTACTAGAGTATAGATACAATACACGATATAAACAGATTGCACTTACACCACCTCACCCTTCCATATTGACATCTTCCTTCACTGCTGGACTCGCCGACCCACTCTCCTTCGCCAGTCCCTCACCCACCCTGACCAAAGGGCTCGCACTCCCACTCTCCTTCGGCAGCGGCGGTGGCGCCTCGATGGCCTTCATCAGCAAATCGATATCCCCCGTCCCAATCTTGCTGAACAGACCCAGATGCTGATCGCGCGCGGCGCGTAGCGCCAGCCACGATATACGCTGTTTTGCCTAGTAGGAAGGGGGAAGTGAGTATGTACGTGGATGATGAGCAAGGAAGTGGCGCTTACCTCTTCGAACCTCATGATCTGCGGATCGCTAGCCACCGAGATAGTGGGGACTTTGGGTGTAGGGGCCGGCGTCGGCGCTGGTGCGGGCTCCGCCGCAGTCTCGATATCCTCAGGTTTGCTGGCGTCAGCTGTCGATGCCTCAGCTTTTTTTGCATCAGCTTCAGCCTGGGCTCTAGCAGCCATCGCCGCTGCCCTCTGCTCCGCCATCCTCTGCAACTGCTTCTTCCTGAACTCCATGAGATTGTTCTCTTTCTGGATCGCCTTCCAGTAGCTTTTCAGATCGTCCGGTCCGCTAGAGGTAGTGCTAGTCAGTCAAGAGCCCAAGTAGAGCGAGCAATGGCACTAACGAGAAATTCTCCAAATCCTCAAGACTGCGGTACCCCATCTCCCACACATCCGTAAGCGTCTCACTTCCAAAGCGCCATTTCCACGGTTCCTCCCTCTCGCTCAGTTTACCCCACAACGGTTTCGCCTCCTCGTACAGCGAAGGTGCCGGCTCCTTGTCGAATGGCGGACACATCTCGTTCTTCCACTTGACCCAGTTCTTCTCGCGCTCCATTATCACGCCTACAGTATCAGCAAACGTCCGGCCATTGGGTGTCGTCTGCTTCAACTCCTCCATAGCCTTGGTGAGCGTTTCCTGTACCCACAGCGCCTCGGAAGGTTCGAGTGTAAAGTCCATGTTAAGAGAACGATTTCGTGGGGACTGCCATACATCTTTGGCAGCTTTGGTAAAGGTGAGGAGGTGGTTAAGCAGTATGAGTAGTTGGAAGAGAAATTGGCGGCGGAAGTGTGTGTCTTTGAGCTGTGAGTGAATTTAGAGGAGATTCATGAACGGCGCAAGAAACCTACCTCGAGTTCGAGAAGATCAGGACTAGTGAGGAATTTGGCGAAGAAGTATTCATTCGCCACCGCAGGCTCGTCGGACTCGCGCTTTCTCTTGAGAGGGTTGGACGCGCCTGCTCTGCTTCCCATCATGATGCGTTCTTTTGTAGTGTGCTCCTTGATTACCGGAAGAACTCTGTTGACTGACTCTTGGAACGAAGAGAAGGTGTTTGGAGTTGCGAACAATGGTGGCTTGGAGAAAGGAAGCTGGAGTGCCCAAAAGACATTGTAGAAATCCTCTACAGAAGGTGTCAGATGGGGGATTGAAGAGAAACAGGTGACACACCTTCTGGCTTGTCTTGCACTGGCGGTTTCTCGTCAACGTTCATCTTGTTATCATCCTCCTCCTCCTTCTTCTCCTCCACTGTCTCTACAGGCTTGTCGTCTTCGACTGGCTTTTCTGACTTGTTCCTCTGTGTGTTCTGTACACCCTCCCACGTCGGCCCGTATTCACCGCGTAGATTGACACCGCTACGCTCTCCAAGAGGAAATACGCCACTCAAAAAAGTCAAAATGCGTCCACAGAACATGGTGTTCGAGCCCATTTTTGATAGCCGTCGTAGAAGATCGTTCAGTGTGCGTAACAGCACGAGAGCCTTGCCCTTCTGGGGCACCATGCCGGCTGTTAGGCGTGGCGCGCGCGATTCGAGCCACGAAAATATGTGCGAGCATGAGGCAATTGTCTGGGTCTCAAGGAGGTCCTGAAGGAGCACAAAGGTGAATGTCTGGTCGCAGGACTCTGCTTCGCCGTTAGTAGTCGCAACAGTGCGGTGATATTGTGCGCACCAAGCGTCGTGAATTCGAGGGCAATGTCCAGCCGCGTCTGCAGCTCGTCGTAGTACTTGGTGTCCGCGTCTTTCAGTGCCTGTCCCTCCGTTTTCTATTCAAATTCCTTCAGCGTCGTCAACGACGTCCAGCGGCAAAGGAGACGCACAGCCAGCTTGAACACTTCCGCCTTTATTGCATTCTCCCACTGGCTCTTTTTGATTTCGGGCGACAGTGCGACGTCTTTGGCGGCTACTAGGGCGTCGGCAACATGCTTCTGGATATCGGCCTGCGAGACAGGCGAGGGCGGGAGCGCCTGGAGCAGGGAGGAGAGGATGGTTCTGAGTGAACCCATATGTGGCAATTGCCGAATCTGCCTTGTCCTCCTACCATGACCTCGACCAACGGCAGCGAGTCCAAGCCCAACAACACGCCGTCGTCACTCGATGCCGACCTGGCACTCCTGACGTCCCTCTTATCCCAAGACAATCTCAACGAGGCCGACGAGGCCAACGTCGCCGCCACGATGCAACGCCTCGAGCTCGCCAATGGCGTTGCCGACGGAATGGAGAACAAACTGAACAATCTTCTCGACAACTTGGATGTACTTCTGGCATCGCTTGAAAAGAAGGAACAATCTGATGAGAAGAAGGACGAATCTGCATGAATGACTTGTCGCATCCAATCAATGTAAGTAAATGTATTGCATTCGATGTTATTTCTTCATTCCGTACAGATAACTATCTTGTATCATCTTGATATCTCGTGGAATTCTTCATTGCTTTGTCTGCCGTTTTTCTCATTCGTCCTCACCAGCGCTTTAACCGCAACAATGGCTCTGTGCTCACAATGTGACCCTGTGGTCGGACAATGCGATCTTCACGTCCACATTGTCCACAAGTGTAAATCTGCCTTTTGACTTTGTAGATTAATCAAAGCGCGTAATGAACATATATAAAGGATCAATGGAGATCGAGACATAGCGACCGTCGACGCTATGTCTTTCTCAAGCACCTTGTGTCCGATAGTGAGTACATGTTCCCGACGTCTCATCAGTATTATAAATTTATGTGTGCGCAGCTTCCGCGCGAGCTCGAGATGCTCATCATTGACATCCTCGCATCGGAGCTCCACGACTCCGCTGAAGCATATGCGACTTTGTCCGCGTTATGTCTTGTGTGGCGGAATCTCAGAGGATATATCCAGAAACACCTTTTTCATGACCTTACTATCGGGCCCGGTAGCAACATGATGCGAATCCTCACCAGTCTTCACGCGGTCTTCAAGCACTCGCCTCACCTCGCCCATCACGTTAGATACCTAACCATCGACGACGAAAATTCCACGACTCTGGAAACTCATCGCCTGCACCCCGTCCTCACCTCTCTCACCGGCCTTCGGGACATCTCCTTCAGCGGCCTCAAAGCCCCAGAAATGGCTCTGGGACTATCATTGTACCCAGACAGGAAATGCACGTCGTTCGCAATGTCGGGATGCACTATCGGGCCCAACAACTTTGGATTGATTTTGCGCCTGATCGCGAACGCATCTATCGAGCGTGTTGCCCTGTTTGACAACCAACTCGACGTGCGTGCGCAGATTGAGACCCCCGATCGACCATGGGATACCTGGTCGCGGTCCTTTGACTGCAACATTCCCCACTTTACATTTCGTATCATCACCGCACCGCCTGTACCCACTGCCAGTGTGGGTCTGACACTGCACCTCAAAACCCTCACATTCACGCTTGAAACCGTATTGGATGTCGCTATCATGGATCTGATGCTTCATCGCCCTTTCATGGATCCAACGTTCGCGCGACTATCCGTTGACACCCTTGTCATCTCCTTTCCTGCGATAGGCGACACGATGGTCGAGCGGTTAAACAAGTTCGTAGAGTTTTACTCCGTACGGAAGCTTCATCTCGAGCTTCATGGAGGAGTACCGCTTCAATGTATGTACCTTCTCCTGATCACCGTATACAGCAGTCTTACCTCTTTCTAGTGAAGAATCTCACACAGCCTATACGGCTTGTAGCGCTGACTGAACTTTCCCTTCCTATTCAATTGGACATGGGACGACCGTTGGAACTGGATTGGTACCTCGCAACATTTGCGGAACCGTCTCGCCTCCGAAGGCTGACACTCCATATATACTTCCCTCTCGTACTGGACGGCGGGTTCGTACTTCCCGACGTGCTTCCCGAGCACACAGATTGGGACGCCTTCGATCGTTCGCTGTCCAGTATCGATACGGAGAATCTCAAGAGCGCGTCGATTGTTGGATATCTTCGACCTGCGACGATGGAAGTCCAAGATGTGATCAGAGACGATGAGGATAGGTACCTGGCGATGGGAAGTAGGTATTTCGCGGCTTTCCTGGATGATTGTTTGCCGAAAACTCTGGATGGACTGCCTATCACTTTCTCTACTTTCTTGGACGATTTAGAAGACTAGAAAGAAGCTTATAATACTCATTGCTCTGCTCAAACGTAGCTCACTCAATGATGATTCATTCTATGTCCATGCTGACTCATGCAGTGCTGCGTACATGGCTGCGCCACGCTGCGGCAGAGTCATAGACTTTAGCCGGAGATCCCGAGCACGTATATAAGGCCGCGCGTTCCTGACAATCTCCCCATGGCGCCTTTCATAACACTCCCCCACCATGGTTCGCAATCGCCTCCTGCTAGATTGCACAATTCTGGTTCACAACAATCGTCAACGGCAACTCGACAAGAATACACTGGAACCTGTAGGTTCTGCCACACTCACCAACCCAACCTCAGACAGCACAATCGCTGGATGCAGCACTATCCGTGCGACCGCTGCGACCGCTATTTCGCATCTGAATACGGTCTCACCGAACACCTCAGGCAAAGTCCTGCACACCGTACAGATGTAATCCGGGCACAATGCGCATCATGCCAACGACCATTTCCTTTCATCCATCACGCTGTCCTCCATTACGAACAGGGTAACTGTATCAACGATTCAAACGTGTCGACTGTACAGTCCTTACTCCGCCTCATTCGTAAACACGACAAATACAATGTTTTCGTCAAACCCAACTTACCCAAGGAGAAATGCCAATCGCCACCACCAGGCATCTCAGACGCGACAGGCGCGCACATTCGAGCGCCCGAGATCGCGCTTTGAGACGGTTGTAAATGAGCTAGGCGGACGCGCTGTAGCGCTCTCTATCTCAACCATTCCAAGTCGGTATCGATTAGGGGTTAAATCACCTCGTTGTGGTATTAAATTACTTCCGAGGAGCCGCAAGTTCGATTCCTGCTACCGACATTTTTGAATATCAAGATCTTTTAATGTGGCGCAATTTAAATCTCATCATTTTTTTGAGCTGAGAGCTCTCTCAAACGCTGACGCCGCTTGCGGCTAGTTTTTTTTTTTTTTTTTAAGTCCGTTAAAATTTTCCCTATACGATTTCTGGTGTTTACTCTAGAGTTTATGTATTCTGGTCGACAGACTGGTGTAGATATTTGTGCTCAATGTGGCTGGCGGATTCGTGGCCACCAGAATGAAGCAAGTGCACGTCACTGACCAAACCCTCTCCAGCAGATCTTTCCTCTCATCAGCCTTAGGCCCGGTGGCTTCAGAGCCCGAAGCTCACTGCAACTTTCGCACCAGTGCAAGAGGCTCGGACAGAGTCCACAACGAATTTAGATATGCGCATGCAAGCATGGCGCGTGACATACTCTCCTTAAAGTCTGACACCGGTTCCAGACAAAAGGACAGGATTTGTCCCCCAAGTTACTGGTAGACACCAGAGTTGCGAAGTTGATCACAGCTGGTGGTTAATTTGTTCTATGTATGTAGGAATGCCAGTAGATAAATGTCAATGATGGTGTGAGTCTATGGCCGGATTAAGATATGATATGCCGCCCGAGGTCGAGAATAAGTAGTGTAGTCTACCGCTTAGCGTAACGAAGGAACCGTGAGGCGACGATGGTCGCACAGACATTGAAGACTAGAAGTCAGAAATTAGCGTGTTGAACAACAGAGATAACGCGGGAAGAGGGTCGTACCGAAGAAAGCAAACAAGATGAAGACGTTCCTCCACCTGTCGTCAAAGCTGGTGTTCAGCGGTGTGTAGAACTCGTCGCCGACGGCATATTGGCAGTATCGGCATGCATCGGTCGCATTTGGGTTGTCGAGGTAGCCTCCGAAGGAGCCGATGAAGTCCTGCGTCCATTGCGTACACGTCTGACCAGATGGCGGGTCGAAAACAATGAATTCATCGCTTTTGCATGTGATGACAAGACCACTGTAGAGAAACATGAGAGGCGTTTTCGAGGAATACAAGAGTAGCGACTTACTGGAGTTCGGTGGCAATCATTGCCGACATACTCCAATGGAAGGGATTGAGATAATACAACCAGTCTCTCCAGAAGGTGATCATCGTCGGGTACGGGATTGTAACTCCACAGAAAGTCACAAGCACTAGAGAAAGGAAGGGGTTGAACAGAACCGCTACTTGAACACTAGGCGACAAGGCAGCGACGAGTTGGCCGAGCGAAACACCGAACAGGAAGATGAATAAGAGGACCAGAAGTTGGAATCCGTTTCCAGCAGAGCCCGCGCTGCCGTTGCCGTAACCAGTGGGATAAACCTAAGAAATGTAGGTGAGGGAGGGGAGGGTAAGTATGGAAAGGGCGTACCATCAGAACCCAGTAAACCAGTCCACACATCAAGTTGTAAGGTATCTCTCCGATGAGCTGACCCATGGCGAAAACATACGGCGAGTATATGCGACTCGAAGATTCTGCATCATCCGTCAATACCACTGTTTCCGAATCAGGAGGGTAGACCAACCTCGAACGAAGACTCTTCGATTGTGAATGAACAGCGGTTCAATTTGCGTCATGACGATGACTGGTAAGATCGTCACCCAGAACCTGAGCACGACCATTAGCTACGTATCAAGCTTACTACGATGAGAGACTTACATGCTGAACACTCGGAACTGTAGGTCGCGAACACCTTGACCTAACTGCAAGAATGACAAGGAGACAAACAGCGATATGAATGCAACGACAAAGAGACGCGTGAAGATATAGTCGGGTGACCGCCAGAGCGCAAGGTTGTTGCGATACACGACTTGCTTGAGTTGATACAATAGAGGGGTAGCGACTAAACAACGATGAGCCTTGCACGAATATAGGACTGGACGTAGTACTCACAGGTGCTCAACGAGTTCTTGTCAGCCTCAGAAGTCGCTAGACCCTTAGCCTTGATCGTGTCGATCTCCTTACGAACGACTTGGTACTCAGGAGATTCAAGCCACACATCCTTCCAGTCCTTGTCCCCGACACGAGGGCTAACACCAGCACCAATAGCTTCGAGCATGTACTCGGCAGCGTTGACGTTGCCCGGGCAGACAGCGCCATGACGAGCAAAATATTCCCGAATGACATGGGAGTCCGCTCCAATGTCACCGAAGTAGACAGTTTCGCCACCGCGCTCAAGAAGAAGAAGACGGTCGAAACTCTCGAAAAGGAGCGAAGACGGCTGGTGAATGGTACAAAGAATGGCCTGGCCCTGATCTGCGAGTTTCCTCAAGAAACGGACCAGGTTCCAGGCGCTTTGGGCGTCCAGGCCAGAAGTGGGTTCGTCCAAGAACAAGAGGAGTTCGGGCTTGCTGGCAAGCTCAACGCCAATCGTCAAACGTTTGCGAGCCTCCACGTTTAGCGTCATGACCAACGCTTCGGACAAGTCCTGCAGTTCCAGGAGCTCGAGCATCTCCTCAACGTAGGCGTCCTTATCCTCAACGGACACCTCAAACGGCTGGCGAAGGTACGCTGAGAATCGCATAGCCTCACGGACGGTAGCTGTGCCCTCGTGGACATCCATCTGTTCGGCTGTTGACATTTGAGATCGGAAGGCTCTACAAACGAAAACTTTACGCACCGTAAGCCGTCCCGCGAGCAAAGTCAGAGGTCAAGGGACGACCATCGACCAAGATATCTCCAGCGATAACACCGATGTTCTTCCTCTGTGCGAGGACATCCAAACACGTCGTCTTTCCTGCACCACTGGCACCCATGAGTGCAGTAAGCGTACCAGGCTTGACGAAGCCATAAACATCATGTAATAGGCGGCGCGTACCGCCGGGCACCGGAACAGTGTAGTTGAGTTTCTCCCAGGTAAAAGTCTTTCGGTGGTTTGTGCTAAAGCTCAGTGTCAACACGGTATAAGGTGAGAGCGTAGGGTCGACAGACCTGGCAGCAGCCGTCGTGTCGCTAGCAGTGTCACTCTGAGCCTTGCTTTCCATGGCTTTGGCCTTGGCCTCCTCCATCGACTTCGCAGAGGCAGCCCGACGTTCCTTGAGCTTCTCGTTCAACTTCTTGGTCTCATCGTTCTCACGAGCGTAGATGTTGATGCTCATGTCAACAACGGTTTGCTAATGCCGATTGAGCCGAACGTTCAGAAGACTAAAAAAACGACAACGCACAGGGAAAAACTCCAGCGCGACGACCTGAGAGATTTGGAACGCAATCAGGAACACAAACAAGACGACCAGATTCTGCTTCCAGAGATCGGACACATGCAGAGAAAACCCGCTGTCGATGTAGGCCTCTCCGGTGACAATCTCGCTACCGACTGAAGCACCGAAAATAGTGCACACTTGATTCGGACCAAGGCCATCCCTTTCGGAAGAAGCGTGAGGATGACTGAATAATGGACTGTGTGAGGAAAGACTCACGGATAAGTCGACATCCCGGGACCATTGCGAGGAACGATGTAGTTACCATCGCATGTCATCTAAACATCACTTAGAAAAATGAGGGAGATGCAGGAGCGAAACAAGTACCGAAATACGCATAAATTCATTCTCCATGCATCCTTGCCATGCATAAGCGACCGGGTTGAGGTAATACTACGAACGTCAGTCGCCGAAATGGAGATCATATTGCCTGAACTTACAATCCAGAACAACCAGCGCTTCATACTATCGACGGGAATCATGTAACCCGAATATTCGACGCTGGAGAGCCCGATGAGCTTACGAACAGATAGACGATGGACGGCTCACAAGTTAGGAATGAAGAAGGTTGCGAGTCGGAAAGCCACATCGAAGTTCTTGCATAACAATCCGAACGTCCTGAAGAAACCTTGCATGGCCAAGTACGCCACATAGTTGAACAGATGGAACGTGAAGAATCCTCCGGCAGACCGGTTAAGGTTGGTCATGAAGTACACGACAATATTGAAGATGAGAATTCGTGTGGCGGAGAACGGGAGATCGGCGAGAGTATTTCCCAGGGCGATGGCGGCAGGGCGGTACATGCTGTAGTTGGTCTGTTTCTTGAGAATGGGACGCCCCATCATCTGCATGGGCATTTCACCAAAGGCATCGAGACATGTCGTCAACAAGGCAGCAAAAATGAGACTACACAGACACAAATATTAGCAACTGAGATAGAATCGACATAGATACTTACCCTCCACGAGTGAAAGCACCGGCAGCGGTGAGCGGTTGCCCGAAGTACGCGCCTCCAATAACGAAGGAGAGGATCTATAAGAGAAGGAGTGGCGTCAGATGTTGCGGACCAGAGAGATGGCCTGAACGCACAGTCGACAACGAGAAACTGGTGATCAACTGGAACTTATCCTGTAGCTTCTTCTGAAACTCGCGTTTGGCCAGCGCCCTAATCTGCCCGGTCAAGCCCAAAGTATATGGACTCTTCTTCGAAACTCCCTTCTTCTTGTCAGCGACAACGGCGTGTCGGAACGCTTCCTGATCGGCCTTTTCAGTGGACATGTGGATTTTGTACTTCTCCAACGAGTCCTGCAGGTCTACACCCGTCGGGGAGGTCAAGAAAGCTGCCTCAAGAGCCTCTGGCGAACAGGGAACGTCACGCGATGACCGTCCAGGAGCGAATTGGCGCTCATTGGGATCCGTGCAGCCAGTCAGATAATCTGGAGTACTCTGGCGAGGGAGGGATTTGTAACCGAGGGTTTCGAAGTATGCGCGCGCCTCTTTGGGTGGCCCGTAGTACACTTGCCGCCCTTGATCGAGAACGAGAACCTTGTCAAAGAGGTCATAGATACCTGAGATTTACGTTAGCGCCCACAGTACCACTCCTCAGAGGACAGAGCGATCAACGCGCATACCTTCACCGGCTTGATACAACGAAACAAATGTGGTCTGACCCAGCACGTCGGTCATGATACGGAGACTCTTGGTGAAATCCAGGGCCGTAGAGGCATCCAAACCACGAGTCGAGTTGTCCCAAGCTTGGACGCGAGCGCGAGTCGCCATCATCTCGGCAATACTCACGCGTTTGCGTTCTCCGCCAGAGACACCTCGAACGAACTCATCGCCCACAAGCGTCTGCCGAGTATGGGAAATGTTGAGCATCTTCAAAAGTGTGGCTAGAACTTCTTCGTTGAATTCCTGTTTGGTTACGCCAGGGAGACGACCGTTGGGACCGGGAGTTTTCCTACACCGAGATCTTTAGCTGTAGATAGGCAGTGGCGAAGCGTCATAAAGACTTACGTGGAGAGTGCGAATTCAAGCGTCTGCGCAACGGTCAAAGTTGCGATATGTCTGTCATCTGTGGCCGGTCATATCAGGTCAAGGTATGTGCCTCGGTGGAGAGAAATAACGTACCTTCCTCATTATAGACTACTTCACCCTTGTAATATTTTGCCATTTCAGCAGCGTCCATGCCGGCATACAGTATATCGCCAGAAACGTTCGCGTACCCGTCCCGTTGATTCGTGACTGTTTTAAGGAACGTCGTGCAACCAGACCCAGGGCAGCCGAGGACGAGGCACATTTCGCCTGGCTTGAGAACACCGGACGACCTGCGGCGCTCCATGTCAACAGGGTTCAGAGCAATATTGTGGCGGCATACTTGTGGAGGATAGGGCGCGTTTCTAATCCTTTCTTTGGGAAGAGTGAGGCGATGAGGCCCCATATGAATAGAATGGGCGCAAGAAAGAAATCGACGATCGCGCCTGGGTTCCATGAGTCGGAGACATGATTACGAAACGTGTGAACGAACCGCCAAAAGTGCCCACGTAGATCTGGTGGATGGACTGAGCATTGATAACAGGCCTGCGCCGAGCGGGCTTACCTTGCTATCAGCGCTGCCGAAGACCTCAACTTGAAGGTCTTCCCATGTCACGCCGACGTGCTGTGTAAAGGCTGTCAACAGCGATTGGCGAATAGAACGCGACAGGGCACACCTTGTGCTTGATCCCCGCGCCCTGATTCGCATCGTTAGACGATGTGAGGTATTCTCGCAGGTCAAAGTGGTCGGATTCCAACTCTTCCGCGTCGCCCTTTTCGACATCTTTCTCGCCGCTGTGCGTCTCTTTCCAGTGGGTGCGCTCTCCAGCCTCCGAGCGCGACGTCAACGTTCGGGAGAGCGTGTTGAACTCTCGTTCGGCCCTTTCAATGTCGACACCAGCGTCGCCGCTTCGCGAAGAGTCGAACACTGGGGTGCCAGAGGGGGGCATGTATTCGGCGTCGTTCAGTGTGGCAGCGTCGCCGGGGGTCTCAGCCATAAGAGTAGTGGGGCAGACAGGGCATCCGCTGGAACGCAGAGCTCGTTTATAAACCCCCGCCTATCGGGAATCTCATACATGGACGATTGGTAAGATCGTTTTTTTCCCTGTCAAATCGATTTGCCAAGAACGGCTCCGAGCGGTCCGTACCCGAACCTGAGTCAGTTTGGCTCAGTTGAACTTGCCATCATGACGCATGAACCGCGCTCCCTTCGAGCTACTCGAGAGTTGTTTCACCAGTAGTGAGTGCTAATGGTTTCAATGTTGCACTTTCTGCGTTACTTCACCCACGAGTCTCGCGATCTTCAACGTGCAGGCCTGAAGGCGTGCATCTTTGCCTGGCAGTACGCAACGCGGCCCTCAGGGGAGGACTCAACCGCCGGGACCGGCAGAATTCTTCGTTTCCGGCAAACTCCCGCATAACGAACTGGTTCGCAAGCCAGTCGCAAGCCGTACTCGTGAACTGACTGTGCTGCCAAACGCTCAACACTGAACAGTCCACCTTTGCTGTAACAAGCCACAGGCTTTCCATTCCGCAGTCGCCAATAGTATTACATTGTAGTGATACCGGACCATACATCGAAGCGGCATACTCGAGTTCATTTGTAAGATTTACGAACCATCTGTAAGCAAGCCTATTTCCCGTCAGGCTCGCGGTATACTTATGTGCACAATCAGCCGGAGAACGATCTGTGAATAACCTGAATCCACATGGGAGCGATCTCAGATAGCAGCTAGTTCACTCTAGTCTATGAATATACCGTAAGCTGTCCACACCGACGCACATCGGTGTTGAGCTGTATGAGGCGTCACTGGCGAGCGGCGTGGCAATATATGCTCCACGACGCGCAAGTGAGCGGGGTAGTCGATACTTCAAGCTATTCCGATTCGCATTGCGGACAATGACAATCAAACGGCGGCTACAATAATTGATGGTCAGTGATGTGGCGTCAGTGAGAAGCTGCTGTATGGGCGTTGATGCACCAAAAGAGCGCCAGAAAGTGTCGGTCGTGCAACTATGCAATCCCTTGCATGGCCCAGGACGCGTCGAGGAGCGCGTCGATAGATCAAAGCGTGGGCACCGAGATTGCTGACACATCACTCCCAGAATGGCAAAGTGATACGGGTCTGTGCACTTGCCCGCTACTTTCATCATGAAGTCGTTGCTGTGGGTTTCGCTCTTTTCAACATGCACGTACCGCGTCCTGGCGCACGGCGGCCACGAGCACGATGGCCCCGCCGAGGGTGAGTCGATGAAGGCCTACGCAGAGCGACACGTACGTTCCACGCACCAAGTGAGGCTCCCAGCTAATATTCGCGCCATAGATGGCCTCGGAGCATCATATGCAAGCATTTCTCCAATGATGAGAGCACCGTAATCTCATTCTTCAATAGAGAGGCCTTCGACATCCCCAGTTTCTTCCAACTCCACGACCTGAACCGGTGCGCGTGCACGCCCACTTTACCAGCATCCTTTGCCTGAATGTATTAACAGTGATGGGGTATGGGACAAGGAAGAGATAGAGGCCATCTACGGCGTGCACCACATCTACTCGCAGAAAAAGTCGAAAGTAATGCTCCAGTGCTCAGCTTGGTGACAGTGCTGAGGGTCTCCCTAGGATGATATAGAGCACATGCAGAAGGCGGACACTATCGTGAAAGTCGTTCTTGATCGCATCGACAAGAATAGGGATAACAAGATAACCGTGCAAGAATTCCAGGCGGTTGGCCTCGAGGGCCTACCCAACTTTGACAACTTGGGAGCGGAAGGGCACCACTACGATATCGAGAGCGGTACGTCCTCATTTCCGCGACGAACGCTTGCTGACCACCCACCCTCTTCTTACAGAGTTCTTCCTCCACCACGAAGAGCAATTCCACTCAACGCCCGAAACGCAAACTGACGAGTCGTATACGCATCCTGAGGACCTGGAGCACTTTGCGCACCACGAGCAGATTGAGCTAAAGGAGGCAGAGAAGGAGGCGGTGTACCAGGGCATCTCAGTTGAGGAGGTGTTGGCGTCGCACGAGTCGGAAGACGAGCACATCGAGGCGCAGCACGACGGAACACAACAAGAGCCTGTGCTTGCAGCTCATCCGCACGATGACATGCGCGTAGATCCCAACGCGCCAAAGGAGTCGCCAAAGCCCAAGATTCAAAGAGTCACACCTCCAGAAAAGCAGGATCCATCAATCAAGTTCTCTACCGCCAAGTCGGAGGCGGAGAAGAAGAGTGAATGGGGATCAGGCGACGATGGCTACCTCCCTCCAACAAACCCCAGTGACAAGATGCGGTGAGTTCATAGCTTACCCATTCCGGTACGCGTACTCATAACGCGTTACACAGTAAGAACATGCCATACAAGGTAATGCACCTCTCCTTAAATTCTACTAGGGCTCTAAGATTGACCAGGAACGAATGCAGTACAAGTTCAAGCGTAACTGGAACGACTTCTAGTCATAGGTCGTCTTACATACCGGATTGCACATGTCTATTTATTCTTTTTGGCACTATCAGGGATCCTCTGTCTGGCCTACTCTCGACTACGGCACTCTCAAAACAGACCACGAAGACTGAGACGCGCCTGCAAGGACCCATTGAGTATGTCTGTGGAGATTACTTTCTAATCCATGGCGTCCCCGTTGGTTGAGCAGAAAAGTTCCACCAAAGCTACACAGAAAACAAAGATAAGGTATCGTGAAGCACATGAAGGGCGAGAAGCGTCGACGAACAGGTAGGAGCACAGTTATCATAATACCGCCTGTTCTGATTGTTTTTCAGCTTCTCCAACTCTCGCACTGCCTTCAATGGCACCGCGCATCCCATCGACAGCACGAACATCACAATCACGCCATGCAACAAGCACTCCTTCACCACCTTCACTGGGGCCATCTCCAGACCATGCATCGGCAACGTCAACTTCCACTGCGCCCTTTCCACAGCCCCCACAGGTGTCGGTGCCATTATCTTCTCAGCCCAGCGACACTCGGCCACCTTCCAGCACAGACAACTTCGTCGTCAGCGGGAGCGGTGAACGTTACCCCGCCCAAGTTTTCAGCATCTCCTCAGACTCGACGGAGAGGGTCTCACAGATTGCAAATATCGACGCTCTGGAAGCAAAATTTCCTGCGAGCAAGCTTCGCAATCATAACTTCACCTGGGATAGTCAACGCCGTGAATGGCTCCCCTTGTATTCATTCTACATTCGTCCCTCTGGCGCTGCCTCAGTACAGGATGTTTGGCGTGAACATGTCTTCGGAATGGACGGCCAGCTCTCGGTGCGGCAGATCTGCGCGCAATGGCAAACGCGCTGGAGACGAAACATTGTGGCTCTCAAGTCTGAGCAATCGCGCCGCAAGAAAATCACTGATGTAATGGAGCGCCTCACCACGGTCAAGAAATGGGATGAAGATCGCGCAGCGAAATTCATGGAGGACAGCTTTGCACGGAGCGAGGGTCGTGCGCCGGCCTCAGCGCGAGCCATGCACGACTGGCTGGTGAAGAGAAGGGACAATGTTACTAATTCGGAGTCGTTGTACAAGAAGGCGGGGCTGTGACTCAATCTCAATTTACAGTTGTTGAATAAATGATTTATTGATTTCACACCGATGCCACAGTATGCGTAATGAAGATATTCCAGTCATACTAATGGTTCTACCCTCGATGCGAGTACGGTCGCGTGAGCGACGCATACGAAGCATCGAGAAGAGGGTCCCAGCATTGTCTCGTAACCGGAAGTGTTGGCGCGGTGAAAAAGGGATGCCGGGGGCATAGACGCATGAGGTAGCCCTTTGGAACGTCCGTCAGGTCGCATCGGTGCCGTAAAACTAGCGAGGTGAGTAGGATCACATCAGTGAGCTGGTCAATGTCTGGGGAATGCTGACAGTCGGTGGTTCGTGGGTACAATCAGAATCACCTGGACATTGAGTGAATCAACACGCAGAGTGGCGAGCTGAAATACTGGACGCACCGTTGTCAAGCACAAAAACAACGGCACTGAAATGGATGATGAGAAGGTTCTTCCGTAGCACTCCAGACGCGCGCAGTCGTGTTCTTGACTGAGTGAGTTCATATTCTATCAGCTCGGCGTGATTATGACGGGCTTCCTCAGCGAGCTGTAAGTGTTTGTAGTCCATATTTCGGATAGGCTATCTGGGAAGGATCAGCGGAAAGATAGATATCGGGCGAGGGGTGGTCGTACAACGAGCGCGTAATGAAGGCGGCCTGGACTGAGATGAGCTCATTGAGTCAAGGTCGAGAACAAACGGGATCGAGAATGAAAGTGAGTGAAAAGAAGTCGGCGTCGCGCCGCATTCCAGACTCTTGATGCTGACTCATCGAGTCATTCTTTTGTTCGTTTACTTCCACGGCCGAGTCACGACCGCGTTTGACGCGTCCTATAAAACGTGCGTCACGCTCTCTCTCTTTTCTTCAGACCGCAGCAAGAGCACTGCCAGCAGACGCTGCAGTGCTGATGGCATTTACACCGGCTCGGTCTCACGGGCTGCTCACGCGCCCAAAGCAGTTCGCTCAGCGCTGCAGCCTTCGGGCATCTCAAAAATACCGTCGTCACCACGTTCTTTGAACACACGCGCCCCGCGCCGACATCACCGCCACCAAGCCAGCCAGCCATGCGCAGCTGAGCTCACTCACGCTGATGCCCAACTGCCATCGTCGCCGCCGTCGTCACGCTCGCTCTCACTGTCGCCACCGTTCAGCCCATGTACGCCGTGCGCCTCCCTCGCTGCGGCCATCTGACACTGATCCAGACTCCTTCTACCACTCCACCGTCTCTCCTACGAATTATCTGAAGCAACCAACTTCGCCCCTCAGACTCGTTCTCTACCCGCCCCGTCGCCACCATTGCCCGCCAATGTTTCTATCACTGCGCCCGTCTTCGCCGCCTCCCGTTTGTTGGGCAAGCCCGCTTTGCCTCAGCCATCCACTTTGACTACGCCCTCCTTCCACTCTGACCATGCCTCCTTTTCCACTATTCGGTGCGGCTCACCCCTTCGACACACTCAAGTGCTCTTCTACACACTCATTGTCTTCTCCGCCTTCCACCGCCCGTCCTTTCTTGTCTCCTTACATTATCGCCTCCGACATACACTGTGTGATGGCACCTACTCCAACAAGTCCTGGACCATCGTCGGTCAAGGCCTGTTCAATCTGCGAGAGGTGAACCAAATGGAGCGCGAAATGTGCTCATACCTCGATTGGCAGCTCACGGTCGACTACACACTGTTGTTGGACTTCGAGAAGATGGTGAGGAACGACTTCCGTGCGGAACATGGCCCATACCCGACATATTCTCTCCACACCGCGTCGAAAAGCGCGAAGCGCGCTGCCGAATCGGAGACTGCCACTCCTCTTCCCGATTCATCGTCGTCGTCCAGTCCCATTCTGTCCTTTGGCTACGCTAGCCGCCAGAATTCTCCGACTGTCACAATTGAAGCTCCTTCACGATGGAAGGATTATTGGGACCCGCAGATGTCACTACCGCAGACGCCTTCACCGAAGCACTCTGCTAGTCTCCAGCTTCGTGGTTTATTCGCCCAGTATTGTCTAGATTGTCGTAAACTTTGCACGTAGCATCGTTGAAGGCGAACACACTTCTCATTTCCAAAGTTTCTCTCCCACTTCACCAACAACATTCGTATTATTTGATTACGTCAATAACACTTGTTAATATCTACAACGAGAATCTACTCATCAGCCGTGAATCAGATACCACTTTTCCAGTGCTGCCAGCGAGTGTTTCTTCCCACTGCCGTCCGTCAGGTCACGATTGAAAGTAGACGAAAACTGCTGCCAAAGTTCTGCACCACGTAGCTCTGTTCGCAGCAAGCCCATTGAAATGTTGAGCGGTAGTAGTGCTAATGCGTGACCGTTTACCGTCCATCAAACAAATCGTCCATGATCCCCTTCTCTATTGCCTCCCAGTCTACATTCCCTCCGCTCGCGTACACACTCTCATATGATGCTATACTGACATTGGAGAAAAAAATGCTCAGGTCCCGGATGCTCTCTATCTGGCGCACGCAGTTCAGTAGAGGCCGTCGCATACCACGCACGACCGATTCGTGCCCTGTTGGCGATATACTGCCATTGTGAGATTCAGACTAGGTGGACGGAGGTGTTGTGAGAACATGATCTCAGGTGGGGAACAATACGCACC
Source organism: Strobilurus orientalis (assembly GCA_019915145.1). NCBI lineage: Eukaryota > Fungi > Basidiomycota > Agaricomycetes > Agaricales > Physalacriaceae > Strobilurus > Strobilurus orientalis. The sequence goes on along the minus strand of JAHLML010000019.1, from coordinate 217,113 downwards.
CTTGGGAGACTTCCCACAACCTCGGCCAGCTGATCGAGCATCGCCGCCGGTGTCCAGTTATTAGGTCGATAAATTGCATCCACAGTATCTGTGATGAATATCCACTGATGGCTGTATAGACATAAGTAACGTTCCGAGCACCAAGTAATCAATCCTCTTACATCTGGAATTCCTCCGTTTGTAACACAAACAGCAGGTCGAGGCATTTGCACGCTGACAGAATCAATTGCAAGTCTTCGGAACCGTCTGGTGGTGGACTAATCATGACTTGGTCGAACAGCCGGTACTGGTTCGTGGTTCAGTTCGCCTCCGTTCGGGCTGCCAGGCACAGGTTTCGCAGACTCACCAACTCCGTGAGTATGACAGGCCAGAAGCTCGTGAGATTGTGGGGCGACAGTCGGCACAGAAGTATACGTATGCACAAATAGACTTCACTCAGCACAATCGGCGCGGTAACGTTCTTGAAAATGTCCACGAGCTTCTCCTGTATTGAAGGCAGCTGTGTCAGGAAGTGGTTCTTCTCGCCCGTGAATAGCACGAATGAAAGTCTCCTGAGATTCAGAGATCGCAAGAGCATCTCATACTCCCGATTCGTGAAGATGTTGGTCGATGGTGCTGTGGCTACTTTGCCTGGATAAATGGAGTTCAGTTGCAGAGAACCACAGGTAGTTAGCTGTGTATTCACCGAGCAATTCGGGAAATGCTGTTTTATCAGCATCGAACAGGGACTTCACAATCGGCTTCCACTGATTGGCAACATCTGCACTGCCGTTGAACAGGCGGTTGTCGTTCAGCAACTCTGCGACAGGTGCCTTCCACGCCTTGAGGGCGGCTGGAATACGGGACATCTCCTGTATTGTGGCCACAGTCGTCGAATCAACGTCCATCGGCCTAGCATTCGTTAGTGATACCTCTGAGTCTCATCAAACCTTATGCGACATACCGTGACTTCCCTTTCATTGCCGGGTTGACAATATAGTACACGACATTATTACACGCCGTAGATACCTTGTCATTATCGACGAGGAAGCGTCGTAGATGAGGAATACTTGATGACGCTATGAACTCATTGATCTGAAACACTTCAACAGTCGTTTGAAAGAACGGGCGTAGCTTACTCACCTGGTTTATGAGCTCTGATGAAGACGGTAGTCTAGCGGCCTCAGGAGGCAGAGACGATACACTGGCATTCTTTTCATCGAACTTGCCGTCTATTCAACGGTTCGTTTGAATGTTGTTGCAACTTGAATAAAGGTTTCCGTACCGATCCTCGGAACGGGAGAATCACGTCCATTTGTGCCAAGTGCGTCCTTGGTCGTTCGCCGTATCCAAGAACCGGAATCGAAGGACCGGCCGACATACGTGATGCAAGAGTCAAGTAGTTTGCCATAGGTTTCCTGGAATCTCGTTAATTTCGGCCATACACATAACATCGAGTGCAATCACTTGGAGGTCCTTACGGATCCGCCTGTCCTCCACAGCAGTCGTCTGAGTAATTTTGTCCGCAAGAACAGTGAGGCAGCTGCATATGATATGTCTTGAATGACAGTGATGGTGAATGTCGAGCAGCGTACCGTAACGTAGAATAATTCTGTGGCTTGAAGTCTCTCCCGCTTCCAACGATATCTTTGGTCAACTGCAGGAATCTGGTCCAGACTTGCAGAGCTATTGGTCCTTCCAAACGGGCGATGTACATTTCAAGAAACTTGAAGAGAGCACTATCCGTTCTATTGAGAGTGTCATGCTATGTTGTGTCAAGTGTACTCTGAAGCGCAAACGTACAATTGGGGATTAATAGCCTGCTTCCGCGTCCTCTCCAGGCCAGAAACACGCCATGATATGCTCTCACACATCATGTGTACCGCATTTTGAGCGTTCGATATCAAGACATCGGTCAGATCGAATGCACAATTGGGACTTAGAGCTGAACCCTGCACAGAAGGTGATTATCGTCGCGGAAATGAACAACAAACAAACTTCGTACCCCGACATTCTTGTCCCAGCATTCCACGATCGCCTCAAACACTTCAGCAGCCCGGACACGGAACAGATGCTCCAGGACACGGCGGCATCGTAGCCGTACCCGCGTGAATATAAGGGACAAAGATTCGTCTTGAGGTAACCGCGATTCCTGTTCGACCCACGTAGAACCCCAAATTGAGTACAAAACGCGAATAGCCTCTTGTAATGCCCGATATCCTGGTGAGCGGGGCTGAATAAAGAAATAAATATCAGCGCTGGAGATTATGAAAGATGAATGCCTACAGTCAATTGTTCTTCGGCGGTCGCTTGTGGATTTTCGGAACTGAAAACGGTCGAAACGTAGCCGAGAAGCCCTCCAGAATCCGCAGATTTATCCCCGACTGCTGTGTCGTCCTCCTGACTAGTCAAGTCGGACGTGTAAGCCAAGCCAAGCAGAACGAGCCGCTCGAGACCGTTCAGTAACATCACAAACTCCGCATCAGTTACCGACGACAATACGTCGTCGTCAAAGTCCTGCGCCCTCGACGCCACCTGCATGATGTCGTCCAAAGCAGTCTGCAGCTGCTTGCATATACAGTCGTTGAGCGGCGTGACGACAGCCTGCAGGGCAGGTTGAAATTGGGGCACTGCCATTAGAATGAAATCCAGCCAGTGCTGCAAAACAGGCCGGTTGGTAGGAGCAGAGATGCCATCGACCAATGTCTGTATCAGCAGGGGGTTGATGTTGTATCCTCTCTGAGGAGCATCTGACGGAATATCCACCGTCAGCTCCCCAGGTCGTTCGCCTTGATTTGGCTTTGGTGCGAGGACGGGCCGCCTGTTTGGATCGTCCTCGGCAGTTGAAGCAGAGATCAGCGAGTGGAGAACATGGAGCAGTTTGTTCTGCAAGTCGAGACGACTGAGGTGGACACAGAAGTACAACTTGCCAACGACGATAGCTTCAATCGATTCAACGAAGATCGTATCAATCTCGCCGCGAGCCACAATTGTCTGTAAGAGTTCGACCGATGTTGTGTGTATCACAGCGTTGAGAGGTTGCATGGTTGGCATCAAGTTCTTGCTGGGTTCGGATTGAAGATATCTGCATACAAGTGAGTCACCACACAAGAGCCCAGAACATAACTTTACCGTAGCAGAAGCTCAACAAGGACCTCCAAGTAACTGGCTTCGGGATCCGGGAAACCAGCTATAACAGCGATAAGAGCGGATAGCCCGGAACGAAAAGAGAACAGACCAGACTCTACTCGCTGTACAAGACCTGCGTGCTGTGACCTCTTGATGGAAGCACTACGCGCCGTCTTGGCAAAGCCCTGTCCACCAAACCGGATAATGGATAGCAGCATCTCGAGGAGGTGATGCGTGTAACGTTGATCAAAAGGTCGCTCATACAGAAACCCTCGAATCTCCTTACCCCGCACCTTCATCGTGGTCATCGTACGACGAATAGCAGGGTCCAGTAATTCAAACATGATCGGGTCGAGTACCCTGCCAAAGCACGTCAGAACAGAGTAAAAACCTGCAAGATTTATACAATACCTCAAGTACGACTTGAGACTACATCTCATCCAAGTCTCGCCTATTCGTTTGAGACTAGGGTCGTCATTCTTCAATGTGTCCAACACGATCATCATGGGCACTTTGAACCGGAACCCGGGAAGCATGTTGTCCTCTGAGTCCATGTGAGTGACTTAAACAGCTATGCAAATGGCACAACAAACCAGTTAGCCTCCACAGCACACCGAATGCCTCGTAAGATTCTTGGATATTCCGTGATTCCGGTGATGTCATGGATTGAGCCAATATCGATTCAACATGGGGCTTCTTCGTCGTGGCTTCCAGACTCCAGATAAGGCTCACAGCACGAGAGTGGTACGTAGAGCAATCCGGGCGAAGATACCTCAGCAGCCTGGACATCATCTTATATATCGTCGACCGGTCGTCGATGTGGATATTCGGATGCAACGCTGGTGCCTGGCAAAGTACAACAACGAGGCTGACAGTCCTGTCCACTGTAGTAAAACTTGCACACTGAGAGCAGAAAGTGAGCACGGTTACTACGACGGGACCTGAAGGACGGACCTCGAGTCCAAGACAGTCGAGCACCGTCGAGAGCCACTTGGCTGGGTCCCACTCAACTTTCATAGCAGGTGCTCCAAGCCGGCTAACCAACTTGCTCATGAGCAGAAGACAATGTCCGAGCGCCTCTCGTGCACTTCTCGGCTTAGACCCGGTCATCTGATTGGAGAAAATGCTAGTCATGGAGCACAAGCTCTCGAATGAAGACGCGAAGGGACTGGTGAATGAGCCACTGGGGCTCTTTGATAACTTCGCTGTGATACCATAAACGGCGCAAGCAAAGGCGTACGGTCCATGGGTTTCTGTGACCTCCTCGGTCTCTTCGGTGGATTGTGGTCGCTGGAGGAGCGCGACATGTGGAACCTGATGAATGATGAGTTCCAACAATGACAACGTTTCTTGCACGCATCGACTCGAAGGTGACTCTGCAGTCAGTAATCGGACCTAACCAGTTTCGTGAGACGAGTCAACAGAAGCGAGGAGCAGTGTTTACATGTAGTACATCAACAAGCGCCGCGAAGATCACAGGCAAGTGGACAGATTGAATGTCCTCGTCTTGGGAGAATGTCTTTAGGAGGAACTTGAAGATAGCGATTGCCTAGATCGAATATTGGTCAGCAGGTCCAGGGTCGTTGATAAGGAGGGCGTACAGGACACTCCTCGGCGACTCCTAGGATCTCGTCGAATACGGCGGCTAAGACGTGTTTCCACAGTATTTGCGGTTCCACTGCCTCGTATAGGGTACTGGCAGTCATTGTCACCTATCAAATCATTGAGAACGCGTCAATCACAGGTATAATGGCTTACATCCTCAGAGCCATCTGTACCAGCTTCGATGAGACCCATCAGAGCTTTGAAAGCATCGAAAGCCAGTTCATCCGTCAGCGGTGCGCCAATCTCCCATTTATCCAGAAGGGAGATGAATATCTTGAACGGCCTTGACTCCGAATATTCTCTCGACGGCGAGTACATATCTTCATTCAAGGTGGCCCGAAGCAGCCCTAGGGAGTTGGTGCGAAGATAAGTGACTTGAGTTTCCGCCTTCTCCTCTGAACCTAGAAGCCATGTGTACAAGCGTCGATTGAGGGAGAGATCGCGCCTGAGGACGACGGAAACTGCTGCTCTCATGAGGATAGTACGATCATCGTCCTGCGCCTTCTTCAGAGCAGAGCCGTCTAGCCGCAAAGACTGAACTAGGAGGTCTAGCGCCCCCCGTCGAACAAGGAGATTATCATCCTCCAACGCGGCGGCAAAGGCGCGGATCATCAGGCCAATATCTTGACCAACAATAACGCTGATGTCCTCATCGCCAGTAAGACGCGGAAGGCGGCGCGACAGCAGATTCAGCGAGGTTCCTCGTCCCGACGGAGTGGTGAGCATGATGAGCCATATGTTCTGGAAGAAGAACGACTGGGACACGGCTCCGGAGAGGCGGTCTAGTAAGCTTAAAACCTTGTGAATGTTTGAGTTGAATGGTTGAGTAGCGTGGTTTCACAGCGCACCTTCTCAAAGAATTCACCCGTCTCTTCTTCGAGGCCCGGTAATAGTGCGATGATGAATGACTTCATAACGGGTCGGAGGCCGTCTTGTAGTGGGAGGTAGTGCGTGTCATATAGGTTTAGGAGGGTAGGCTGTTTCGGATGGGTTACGAGTGCGGACAGAGGGATAAGATAGGGCCCACTTTGACAGACGTGGCGGCATACTCGAAGAATGGGAAGAGTCCGGATGACCACAAGGCTAGGTCGCGTTTCAGGCCTTCGGGCTGGGAGATGATTACTGAGCACAGTAAGTCGTGTACGGGCAGCAATGCAGACTCACGCCAAGAACGGGGAGAATGTGCGCATATACATCCAGGGCTCGCTGATGGACACCGGTCGGGAGGGCTGGATTCAAACATTGCGACAGACGTTTAGCGACAATCAATTTTCGCGGGATTTCCTTGAATTGCATGTATGACTGGAATGTCTGCAATGCAATGGTGGTTGGTGGTCATGTAGGGCATTGGAGGCGGCAGCGACGCACCTTCAGCAGCTGCTTCAGAAACGCAATGCAATCCGCCCATTCGTGTACGTTGTCAAACGAGTTGAGACACTTTTCGACCTGCTGCGTGTACTTTTTGTACTTTGGGTCGGCCGCGTAGGCCTGCTGAGCGGCAGCTAATGGAACACTGAGTATCCGTGTATATAGCAGCCAGAACACGAGAGCGCACCACGTTCACTCGTCCTGTCCGATACCGATGCTGGGCCCTTGGCGGAACCATCGACACCAGATAACAGCTTTGACGCCATAGAGAGTACGCCGACACGCCAGCGTCAGATCCAGCCGAGGTGGATGAGATGGAATTAAAGCAGAATTGGCCGCAGTCACTAGTCACACGTATTCCAAAGCGGTACTTGCTGAATTTGGGAAGCCGCCTCGACGTCGGACTAGCGGCGCGATGAACTCTGATTAAGGCATTTACTTCTGTTGATGTACACTACTGAGGCACACACTACGCAGACAATATATCATAAGTGACTCTGAGGGCACAACGTCGACCCGACTTGAGGCTGATGTTGAACACCAAGTCGTTAAACCGACCTGAACCCGAAACTTGAAAGAGCCTGTACGTACAGATATGCAACTCTTGACCCAGCCGACGAGCGGGTTGATGCAGATCGTGAATGCGACGAGAGGGATGAACCTGGGAGACGGCTAGTGGGAGAAAGAGTGGTAACGAATCGACGATGCCCCAGACGGCATCGAGATAGAGCCGCCATGTAACCTCTCACTGAGGTCGACGATATCCCCAAGCGGCCGTTCATGTAGCCGCCTATGTATGAGTCGCAAAATCCTGCAGCGTTTGGAGTTGTGCTATAGAGGCAGAAGATATAAAGGTCTTCGAATCATCCCAGTAGAGCTTGGTATCGACTGCCATTTTAGAGACTCTCCAGAAATCTCCCGAACCTACACATTAACCAGGAATATGTACAAATAGATATACAGAGATGGAGGAAATATACTATAACTCAGCCTAACACATCTGAATCCCCCGCCTCGGAGGATGGGCCAAGAGTACTGGTTCTCAGCTTGGTTAGGTTACGAACAACAGGCGGGCCATCTCCAGCGACAGATTCGGAACGAGACGAACCAGCAAGCGACTTGCCCGGTTTGCCTTTGGTCTTTCCAAGTAAAGCCGGGAGTCGAGGTATAGCCAATTGCGCTTCAGCAACGCTGCCTTTGGACCCAGCATACTCCGAATTCTTCTCACCGACCCATGAGCGTGTGAACCAGCGACCACCTGCGATGCCCCGAATTTCTCGATTTGCTACCCGCCACTTGCGCACCTTCTTGTGGCTCCGATCGAGAGGTAATGTTTGCGCGTGGCCCGACGCGACCTTGGGAGCAGGCTGCACGGGAAACGGTTTCGTGGGAAGGGCATATACCGGAATCGGCACGGTTTCCAGATTGATATCATCGAGTGGTGGTTGTTCTGGAGGCTGTTGCTCTGGAGGCTGTTCTGGCTCCGGGCTGACCATTGTCACTGGCGATGAAGCGGCTGTGCCAGTGAATGCTGCAGCAATGAGTACGCTAGTTTGAAGGAGATGAAATTATGTATACAAACCTTCACTAACAGCACCAGAGTCTTCCGCAGCTAGTTGCGAGACAACTGTCTTGGTTCTGATGCACAATGTCGGCATGAGGAATGTTATGAGCATGAAACGGACCCACTTTGTTACTCGTGGCTTGACCGTCCTCGGCGCAGTGGCCGACTTGGCTGGTTTTTCCACCTTCTTTTTCTTCGCAGGCGGGGGCGCACTGACAGACTCGGAGGGAGCCACCGTTAGTGATATATGATTTGGGTCGAACGCGGGTACCTCCTCTGTGTGACAACGCGTCAATGCGAGCTGTTGGCCACAGAAACGACGACTAACCGTCTTTGGATTCGGTCTTTTTCGATTTACGCTTAACGGGTGCCTTCTTCTTGGGAGAAGACAAAGTCGCAGTGTCTGCTGGAGTTGACACACTGGCGGCCATGTCGTCGTCGTCATCAATGAGCTGGTCCTCCTGGTCGTCTTCCTCGTCTCCTTCATCGTCCGACCGCGAGCGCTTCGCGGGCACCGAGGACGCAGGCGAGGGCGCTTTGGATTTCGTGCCGGAAACGAGGAGCTTTACACGTAGCTTGTTGTTGCTGACGACGGGCGACGAGGCGGGCGGCGTGGCCTCGTCGCGGAGGGTGGAGATTTGAGGGGCGTCCATGTCGGCGTCGGCTTCCATGGCAGAAGCAGTGGTGATCGTCGTCGTCGAAGGCGAAGAGCGAAAGCAGTTTGCCTAATTGGGCGTGCTAGAAGGTGACGTACTCGGTATCGGCAAAAGTTAGTACCCCGGCCCGCCAAATGTAGCACTTCGTATGCGCATTTCTCAGTCAGTATTGCCTCAAATCACTTGATTTTTTTTTTTCATTCCACACTGTTTTGTGTGCTCAAAACAAATATAAACTTCTCCAACCATAGGAACCTCATGTTATACCGGGAGATTTTGCTCATTTGGCATTTATTGGAATAAACAGCCCATATCTCTGAGCTTTCGGACTTCCTGGTGTGGATTTTCGGATTCAGCGGTGAATTATACATTAGATACATATTTTACATCAAAGTATTCGACACATTAATGCCTACTTTCGAAGGAGTCTTGTGTGGGATACTAACTTTTGCCGATACCGAGTACAGGACCCTGAATCCACCCCACATCAGGCTTGCCTCCAACCTTCATGGGTCAGTTTCTTGTGTTCAGCGCCTGCTCTTAGTCAGCTAAGGCCATATAGTAGTTCAATCAAACTCAGAGACCACTGCTCTTCTTGGCAGCAGGTCATCCTCTGCTGCTAGCACAGGGCGCAAGTTGGCCGCCAAACGGCGGCCAAGCATTGTGGTCGGTGCTGGCGTCGTTCTTGTCATTCTGGTCGCTGCCTTTCTCGTATTTTACACGCGGCCCAGATACAAGAGAATTACGCCAGACGTCAGTGCAGTAGGCCGATTACCATGTATGTAACTCTACACGACATCCACTGGGACCGTTCGAACTAAACACTGATTAACCTGCAGTCATGGGCTATAATAGTGCGTTTCACAAGCGCTAGCGCGAAAAAGCGTAACCTCAACTCTAGCGTGGAATGCTTACTGGTGTAACATCAACGAAACACTCATACTCGATACGTCTAGACTGCTGGTATCGCTTGGCCTTGCTGTCAGTTCCTGGGGTACTTCCTTCTTCATCTACTCATTGACTGTTCAGGACCTTGGATACAAGTATATGAACATCGATGATTGTTACTCAGAGAAGAAGCGGAACGAAGATGGTGACATTATTGCCAGTAAGTATGGTTATCTTCTACAATTCCACAACCCGTACTAATCGCGACAAAAGACAAGGACCGCTTTCCATCCGGTATGCGCCCTCTTACCGACGAAATCCACTCTATGGGACTGTCAGTTATAGTATCATCTGCTCCACACTTCTCTGAGTCTTGTCTTTGTCTTTGCTTCACAGCAAGGCGGGAATCGTACGTGACTAGCTGGGCTCCTCAAAGTCAACACGCCTAACACCTTAGTGTAGTATGGCGACTCCGGGTGGTACACATGCCAGTATTATCCCGGCTCTTTCGAGAACGAGGAGAGGTGGGACTTTGACACTCGGTTATCGAACGCTCTGCTAACACATAATTCGTCAGAGATGCGAAACTGTTCCGTGACGACTGGGGCTTTGATCTCCTCAAGTACGTGCCGTTATAATTCTTTTACTGTTTCTGCGACGCGATATCGAATAGATACGACAACTGTGCCGTCCCGTTCGATGATGTGATTCGGGAAGGCCAGATCGGCAGTAGGCTTCATTCTTTCAGAACTCGTCGCCGACTAACGTTGTATAGAATTTGCCAGGATGTCGAACGCCATCAGGGATCTTGCCGCGTCGACAAACAAGGCACCGATGCTCTTTTCCCTCTGTCAATGGGGTAGAGTGGGTGATCTATATAGACTCTATTGGATTGTAATGACATAGCTTGCGCTGTAGCTGGAGCCATGGCTGTGGGCTCGAGAGCTTGGCCAGTCCTGGAGGGTGAGTGTATATCGTTGTTCCGTATGTTTTCAATGATTTATGACTTCATACTAGACCACAGATGACATCGGTACTAGGAATCGCCTCTCCTTTCATCTTCACCCTTACTTACGGCCTCAGGCGCGAATTGGCCATCAATTGCCAACATCATCAACCAGTCAGCCTCTGCACCGTACACGGCGGCCATCGATTCTGACTTACATGCTCCAGGAACTCGTTCTACGCTTGGGCTTCCGATTTCTATGGTCACAACGATCTCGACATTGTAAGTCACCTCGTTCGGCCTCTTAACTATCACTCAGCTGACCGGCATGAAAGCTTGAAGTGTAAGAGGCGTTTTCGTTCAAATCTGTCTCGTCTCACGTCATGCTCTTAGAGGGAACGGAGACTTGAGCTACGAAGAGTCTAAAACTCACTTCACTGTCTGGGCATTCATGAAATCTCCACTCCTCATCGTATGTTTTCCCATTTCATCTCAACCCCCAACATAGTGACACTCTACAGGGCACAGATGTAAGCTAGCTACGTGCTTATGTTGCGTCCCCAGTCTGAAAACAGGGGTAGCTCGCCTCTATCACCGACGAGACCCTCAGCATTTTCAAGAACAAGGAAATTATTGCGATCAACCAGGACCCAGTCGTTGGGAAAGGCGTCACACCTTTCAGATGGGGAGTCAACGTACGCACATGCTCTTTGTGCTCGTTACAGGACATTTAGAATTTTTACAGCCCAACTGGTCCTACAACTCCTCCCATCCAGCCCAGTATTGGAGCGGCAACAGTCAGAACGGGACCCTATTCATGTTGATAAACACACTCGATGAATCAAAGGATATGTTCTTCAGCTTCACGGAGTCTCCTTGGATTCGGTCGGGAAGACTGTATGCTGTCCGGGTGCGCGTCGTTGCCCAATCCAATGAAAAGTGTTTGGACTAACGTCTTGTAGGACTTGTGGACTCATACGGACAATGGAACACACACGCGCAACTTTACGGCGCGCCATGTGCCGGCGCATGGAGTCGTAGCGCTGTTGCTTCAGGATGCTGGAGATGAGCCAGAAAGTATGTCGCCGAGATGTGCAGCATATGAGCCCTGGTCAGATAACTGGTGTATTGACCAGAATGGGACTCACGTTCCCTGGGAGCCAGGCGTTTAGAAGAACCCAAAGACCTTGACTCTGTAACAATAATCATAATGTACCACAGCCTTTCTCCTTCAATGGCGGCTGCCACAACAACATCAAGTGGCCACATTTGGCCCCAAAAAACATACTACAGCAACCCGGACTCGCTTCTTTTACCACCGACCAGTTGAAGCTCGGGGCCGTCTAAAACCGTCTCAGCATCTTGTTCTACAGGCTGCTTCGCAGTGTTTCCGTCTGGACTCAGGACTGATGTTCGAACCTGGTTACCTCACTGTTACCTCGCACCATGGTGTTCGGCGAAAGCCGTTTCCCACGTGGCAATGACTACTTAAGTTTTCCTAGCCCACCTGTCCTTTTCTTCAGTGCACTCATGTCAAATTGCAGCCGACCACCTTTCCTCCGGTCGGTTTGTGCCAAAGCAGTGCCCAAAGAAACTTCGGATGTCTTAGTGCTCTGAATTCTATTCGCGCTTTCCTTTCTACTAGTTTGAGGATTAGCAGGGCCGGCAGTTCGTACACTCTTTTCGTAGTTCTTTGCCACAATGAAACTCAAACTTAATTCCCCCGTTTTGTGGCTGCATCTGTTATATTTTTGAGCGGTTGTGAGCGGCTCGTGTGGCGCGCCCGCTCGACGTGACGAGGTTCATTTTAGCTTCCAGCGAACCCAGAGCGAACCATTCTTTGACAGGTCGCAATCTGAAGGGGGATATCCGAATTCCTGTCTCGTCTTGCCGTTGCTCCAGATCTGGGACCGACGTGGCGAGCCAAATGCATCTGCACTACTTGAGACAGTCGATTCCAGGTCGATTTGGAGCATCCGTTCCTCGGCACTAGCTAGTAGCGTGTGGGCAGGAGACTAAGTAGAGGGAGACTCCGAAGGTGATTTAACCTTCTCCCAGTATGTATTTACGTCGCGGTTGACTTGGACCATCTTCCATTCAAAGGTTGTACAATTTTTTGCCCTGTGCTCTCCGATACCTCTTCTTGCCGTCTGTCATCGGCCATCCTCCAGCGAGAACTCAGCACCAGCCCGCAGAGTGCCTCATACGCCGCGTCGGCCAACGTCAATCGCTGTCATATGGTTCGCTTCCGTCCTGCCCGCCAGTCCGACCTCTGACCGATGTCTCACACTCCAAGATAGACGACCCGTCGCTTCACTGTCAGAAGAGAGAACGTATATAAACCCAGCGAGCGCTCTAGCAGCTTAAGCTTGATCCATTCCTCGAGTCACCCAACCCCACAAACTCCCTTCATGACGTCCAGGAGACACGGTAAAGACGCACATCCTCCTTGTGGTATAGCCTGTACCGTTTCTCACGATCTCCAGAGTTTGCAATATCAGATGGAAATGTTTCGATGTCGTCAGAAGGAGCTCGTGATACCACACCGCTAACATCGTCCATCGCATCCGGTCTCTCATTCAAAAGACGAACATCCCAATCGATCTGTACCGTCATATACAACATGCCAGGCAGCTTCCTCGTCGTGTCCGTGTTGTGTGCCGCTGTGTTATCCGTCCTCTTCCAACAGATCTATCCCGTCGTGGAGAGCTGGGGGCTCTTCCGAACTGTCGAGACAAAGAATCGTCCAGTGGATTGTGTGACCTTACCGGAGGTTACTGGGTGTGAAAGTAGGGCAATCTTGACTCGCGGTATTCTACTGAAGCTCATCGTTGTTGAATTAGAGATGGTTCTCCATCTAGAGACAGGACTTCTGTACATGGCCTGTGCAACCATGGACCAACGACTACGCTGGACAAACCCGTCCAAGAATTTCTCGATCCCGGTGGAAGGCTCGAACTATCTGGCGATTTACGACTCGGCGGAGACAAAGACCGTGAAGCACATCACTCTGGAAAAGTTTGACACGTCCCGCACAATCGCGTACCACGGAATGGATGTCGTCCCTTCCAAATACAACAGCCGCGAGGTTTTCATCTATCTCGTTCATCATCGTCTACCATTGGATCAAGATGTTGGTATCGCCGGATACGACTCTTGTATAGAGATCTTCAAGTCTGTCGTTGGAAGTGGCGTCGCCACCCACCTTGAGACAATCGAAAGCCCCGTCCTAGCAACACCTAATGACGTTGTTGGCTCGTCCGACGGGGAAAGCTTTTATTTTACCAACGACGGAAAGAAACTCTCGAAGGGAGGCTCGATTGTGTGTGCGTTCTCTTGATCATTTGACCGGTACTAACAACGATCGCCACAGCTAGAGAATGCTGTGCAGATACTTTGGCCATCCGCAAATGTCGGGTATTGCCACGTCGAGCATGGATGTAAGGTCGCCATCGGAGGCCTGTTGTATCCCAACGGCATTTCACAGGCGCCGAACGGCACTATCTACGTGGCCAGCGCTCTTTCGGGCGGCGTCAAAGTCATGGAAAGGCGAGCAGACAACACACTCTTCGTTCTCGATACCATCCCAACTGGTAATTGTCCTAATCTCCTCTCACCTTATTTCCCATAACGATCGGCTTCCCAGACACCCCCAGCGACAATCTATCCGTGGACGATGATGGATTTGTTTGGGCTGCTGGTCCGTATGACAGTGACAGCCTTGAAAGTTTGACTAAGTCTCTGTTACCGGCAGGTTTCCCAAGGTCGCTGGACGTCTTACAAACCCTGAAGGACATTTCACATCCATGTCCGCACATTACCTGGAAGTTGAGTATCAGCGAGGCTTCACATGGCAAGAAACATAACGCGGACAACGTGAGTAAACTCGTCTAGATTACCTGTCTTGGCCTCATTGACCACCAGGTGTTACAAGACGATGGCAGGTTATTATCATTCATCACAAGTGTAGTCCACGACAGTTATCGAAGACGACTGTTTTTACATGGTAAACGGTTATCTATCTGACATCTTCTACTACTCACTCTTGTGCGCGTTCTGTCCAGGAATTGGATCCCGGTGGCTTACTGTATGTGAACTACCGAAGGAGTAGAATCAGCCTGAGACACGAGCATGAATAAACGTTTGAACAATGACTGGTGTGGATGAACTGTTCTGGTGGTGAGAATGAAGGGAGAGGCGAAATTGACATTAGTTCTAGTACTACGCTGCACTTGCTCAAACACAGAACTCGGTAGTGCCCGCGAAGCAGCGCTACTTGGCCAGACGGTGGAGTTAAGAAAAACACCATCCTCAACCAATCGCATGCGGCGAATGTCGAGTTCTCGCGCATTTTCACCTCACTTAACTTATGTTTCGCAAGGGGAGTGTCCACTACCCGAGAGTGGTAACGCAAAGGGTTACAGTATATGGCGTAATGCTTCAGGGAAGACTTCTGTGAGGTATGGGTGCCAGACGTTCCCTCGACATTCCAATTTCATGGGTACGTTCCGTTGACGGTGGCGGGAGAGAAGGCCAGGGTACACTTCTTGACAGATGTGAGAGGCGGCCAGCGGAAGCGATCACTGAGCTGCCTGGAAGATTCCCCACTCGTAGTGGTCGTTTGTACATAACCTGGGACAGAGAAGCGGGATGGCGAAAATCGATATTCATGGTACCACATCGAAGCGGAGTGAGTGCCTGGTCGACTATACGTTCTCGATACTGTACCTGACTGTTGAAACAGTCTTTGTACGGAAGGCAGGTACTTCGCCTTAACATGTACATTCGAGATCTAATGATTATTGTTCTAGTACTCTAGAACTTGAAGACCTGACGAAGCGAAGAATGAGTGTCCGCACCATTGACGAGAGCTATTACATACCTGGTCTTCGGTGTATCCGAGTTCCTTGAGAACACCACCCAGCTCGCCCTGCTTCATTCCTGCTTTCTTCCCAGCAACGGCAGCGACTTGTGGCGGGGGTCCGCACACGAAAATCTTGACCTTCTCACCGAGTGCCGGGGGCGCAATGTGCTGCTGGAGAACGTCCTTGCTGATGTATCCGGTGGGACCAGTCCATCCGGAAGGAGGTTTGTCAAGCAGGTAAACAGGATTGAAGGTGTCCGGGTGGGCTTTCTTGAGCGCGTCAAACTCCTCTCGCAGGAGGATATCGGCCTCGGTCATGTTAGAGAAGAGGAGGGTGAATTTGGTCTTGTTGGCGGGGTTGGCAAGCGCATGGGTGAGGACCTGGTAGAGGGGAGTACTGGACGACGTCAATTAAAATTAGTGATAACAAAGCTGGGTTCACTTGCATTCCGCTGCCACCGCCAATGAGAGCAACCTCGTCGAACTGGTTGTGTTCGTATTTCCACTTGACAATGGGACCCTTGAACGAGAGCGAATCGCCCTCCTTCGTTTGGTGATGAGTGATAATGACGTTATGCATGGCACAGGTCGCGTACTTTGAGCGAGTGGATGTGCTTGGACGCGTTGCCATTGTCGTACTTTTTGATGAGGAGGGTCAGGACGCCCTTTTCGTCGGGCTGGGAGATGGGCGTGTATGGGCGGATGATGGGCTTGCCCTTGGCGTCCTTGAGTGCCTCCGGGTCGGACGATTTGACGACGAGGCAAGAGGCGACGGGCATCAGCGAGGCATCGTTGTTGGGCAGCTCAAAGATGAAGCTGGTGGCAAGTTAGGCCAAAATGGAGTGGAACAGTGAGAGCAACGTGCGTGGAGGTGTTGTGGTTGTAGGGCAGGATTTTCTTCAGCTTGAAGTCGACAAAGTTGTCGGGGTCGAGGGGGCTCTTTTCCTGCTTCTTCTCAGGCGTGGCAGTGCGGTCAAGGTAGATGTACGCGGACAGTCCGGCGATACCTGCGCCCAGGAAGTAGAAGGGTGCATTGGACGGTTTGTCAGCACCGGGCGCGGCCTTTGCGTACCCTCTGGCGAGGGTGCTGCGTGTCTGCGGCCTGCGTTAGTAGGGAACGGCGTCCGGATACGCGCGACACGCACAAAGAGACGGGCGGACGCGGCGGCTCTGAGGAAGGACATGGCGGTATGAGGCGGACTGGAGTTTAGCAAATAATTTACCACATAAGCCCGCGGCTACGTCATCGGGGTGAGGGGGCCGTCTCGCAGCGCACAGAGCGTCGGCCGAAAGACAGCGGAGCCGGCGTGGATGGCGGCCAGACGGCGGGGCGGCATCTGGGCAGATCTTGCGGGCACAATGCGCTGGCAGGCGTCTCCAAACGGCACGCCAGCCCACAGGATAAGCGAGTGGAGCGCTCGATCATGCGGTAATCACGGTTCTGCCGTGCGCACTTGTGCATCTTTGCTCTCGACCACCATGTCCTTTGTCAAACTCTCCATCTTCGGCACTTCCTTCGAGGTCAGTCGCCTGCCCACAGCGCCCAGCACGCCTGCTCACTGCCATCGATCACAGGTTACGACTCGTTATGTCGATTTACAGCCGGTCGGAATGGGTATGTGCTCGCACAACTGCCTGCCAAAGCTCGCTCTAATCTGCCATCTTGTCCATCGCAGGCGCCTTTGGGCTTGTCTGGTGTGTATTTTGACTACTCCAAGTGCTAGGCGCATAAATCGCCGCGTTTTTCGACGTCCGACAGCCATGCTCAACGATCCCGCTAGCTCCGCCAAGGATCAGCTAACAGGATCCTCCGTTGCGATCAAGAAGATCATGAAGCCGTTCAGCACGCCCGTCCTCAGCAAGCGCACGTATCGCGAACTCAAACTGCTCAAGCACATACAGCACGAAAACGTTAGTTTTGCCATTTATCGCGCGTTGCTGCCACTCACTCGCCCTTCTTTTGCAAAGATCATCAGCCTGAGCGATGTTTTCATCTCGCCTCTCGAGGACTTGTGAGTCGTCATCATCGCCAGGCCCGCCTTGTCCCTGAATCACCGACGTTTCTCAGGTACTTTGTCACGGAACTTCTGGGCACTGATCTCCACCGCCTACTCACTTCACGGCCGCTGGAGAAGCAATTCATCCAATACTTCCTCTACCAAATTCTTGTCGGTTTCTTTGTTTGCACGTACTCTGCTGTGCGCCTGACACACTATCCAGCGCGGTCTCAAATATGTCCATTCTGCGGGTGTTGTGCATCGCGACCTGGTGAGCTTGCTTGGCCGCCTCGCCTTCAATCACGCAATCTGAACGAAATCCAGAAACCGAGTAATATTCTGGTCAACGAGAACTGCGATCTCAAGGTGACTTGGCAGACCTGCTCTCTTCGACACACTCGCTCAATCCCTATCCAGATCTGCGACTTTGGTCTCGCACGTATCCAAGATCCCCAGATGACCGGCTACGTCTCTACGCGTTATTATCGTGCTCCCGAGATCATGTTGACCTGGCAAAAGTACGACGTTGCTGTTGACATCTGGAGCACTGGTTGTATCTTTGCCGAGATGCTCGAAGGAAAACCTCTTTTCCCTGGCAAAGATCGTGAGCAGTCCTTGTCCTCTCCCACCCCATCGTCCGTTGACGTCGTTTTTCATTTCCAGACGTGAATCAGTTCTCCATCATAACAGAGCTGCTCGGCACCCCTCCTGATGATGTCATAGAAACGATTGCAAGTGAAAACGTAAGTGCGGGGATTGGCGAGTTACCTGCAGTGTCTGAAGGGTCTCTTTAGACATTACGATTCGTTCAGAGTTTACCGAAGAGGGAACGTGTACCCTTTAGCAACAAACTAAGGACTAATGACCCCGATGGTGCGTTGTATCACCGATGTCCGGCTTTCCCTAATCTGATCTCTGCTCTAGCTATTGACCTGCTGGAGAAAATGCTTGTCTTTGATCCCCGCAAGCGGATAGACGCTACCGAGTCATTAGCACATGAATACGTGTCACCGTACCATGACCCCAGTGACGAGCCAGAGGCGGCAGACAAGTTCGATTGGAGTTTCAATGACGCCGATTTACCTGTCGATACATGGAAGGTCATGATGTATAGTGAAATCTTGGGTACGTCTTTCCCATATTGGCCACTGTCGCATGTCTTATTCCGTCTTCGCCTTTCAGAGTTCCACGACATAGAAGAACCAAAAGGAACGCCTGCCCACGGCGGCGCCCTGGCAGGACCTGACATCCCCGTCCCAGCTAAGGTGGAGTAGTAACCCTATGTGGAGGTTCGCAAGTCTATTCAGACGCTCCTGTCCTTGCAGAGACACACGGACTTTTTGTTTTATTATGTTCTCCCCTTTTCTAATGGAGATTTATTTGCGGTGTATAGTGCGTATAGTAGTTACAATAGTGCAGAAGCGTCACCAATACATGTCAAGTTTGTATTAGAAGGATTGTTAATCATACACGAAATGCAGTCTATCATACCCACCGAGTGTGCAATCCATAAGAATGATAGTAATACGAGTACTATTCGAAGGCGGCCAAGCTCCGATATGATCTACATTGTTGTCCGTCAGGCTTGACGTTAGCCTGCTTTCCGGGAAGATCTCCTACCGTCACCTTGCAGGTAACAAGTTCTCGGTGCAGCATCAGATTGAAATACTGTATGCCACCGGGGGCAGCCACCATGGCAGACAGGAGTGTCTGCCTTTACGGCAGACACTCCAGCTTTTCAGCAGTTTTTGACAATCCTTTGTTCTGAATGGCTCACGGGTAACGGGTGTCCCTTTGTTGTGCAGAGCTCATCGCACTCACACTGAGAGGAGAACAAAAGCTGGAACAAAGCTGGACTGTCTGCCTTAATGGCAGACACTCGCATCTGCCGTGGTGGCCGCCCCTGGTGTGCAGACATGCATATGGAAAATGATTGAGCACATATGATACCAGTGAAATACTATTAGTAGTGCTATGGGTACAGAATTACGTCTGGTCCGTTAAAGATATCGAATGGGATACAAAAATAATGCTGGTCATTCTCTTCCACAAATGTTCGTCTCTCTTGCCTCATCCTCATCTCGATAAGGTCCACTTCATCATCGGACATCGCCCAGTCAACACAATCCAGTATGTGGGCAATTATTTCGGGAGGAAGTCGTCGGTGTAGATGCTCATGCATCGCCTGCTTCATCCACGCGATCTGCTGAGGACCGACCGTGGACGTCGATGGAATCGGGGTAATATCAGGGTCTACCAGAGAGAAGGAAACGATCCGTAGACGTCCCTCTTTCGATGGATCAAAGAGTTTCGCGTAAGTATGGCGGGACTGATAAATATTGGGAAACACGACGGAGAGTCCTTCACGAAGTGGCACCCCACCGACGTATTGGTGACATGGGTCGCCATCTCTCAGACCCCACGTCCGCAATGTGGCGCCGTTATCACCTGCGTTGAAGCCTTTTGGAAATGTCACGGCCATCCTGAAGTCAAGTGATGGGTCCTTCATATTCTCCTGTAATTGAAATGAAGATAGAGTAGTTGCGGAAATAGGAAAGAACCTACCACCAAGGCGTAATAAAATCCCGACGCAATGATGCGCTCGTTCTTCATGCCCTGAACTGCCCATATGTCTACCGAGGTGTCTGTACAATGTGAAGGCTACGTTGCATTAAGTCTGAATTGAGACTAGTACGATGCCTAACTGTGCCACATACCACTCGCAAATCGCTAGCACCGAACAAGACTTGCAATCGCCGCCCTGAGAGAGATACCCTATGTCGTCTTTCCTCCAAGCCGCCGGGATATCCTCCTCCAGAGATATCAGGGAGATTTATAGGCCGATTTGACAACCAGGTCCACATCTCCTTCTCATACATCGCCCAACCCTCCTCGTCGTCAGAGTGCTCGGGTTCGTAAGGTTCCTGCCACTGAGAGTACCACGACCGACCAGGTATGCGCTGCGGCAGCGGATTGACGCGATGCAGATCCGTTAGCGTACGTTCAAATAGAGGCAGGAGCCCTGAAAGTGTCGATTCGAGGAGACCATAGAGCGTCCGGTGGGAAGGGTGAACATTGTTTATGTAGGAGAGTATCTCAACAGTGTACGAGGAGGAGACTTGAATGACGGTGGGAAGTAGAGCGTAGCGATGTGAAACGGAGTACAGGTCTTCGAGGGGTTCGGGTACCGGGGAGTTGGTCAAAGACAATAGTGTTCGCCCATACACAAGGGGACAGCGGTACCGGTCAATCAGCTGTACTTCTTCCGCTGATGAGCCTGCGAGAGCTGGACGACTTTCCTCTGGTTTTAGAGAGGTGAGCTCGCGATTGAGGTCGGTACGCATCACCGTATCCAGAATGCTGTCAGACTCCCAGATGCGCTCGAAGCAAGAGACCTGGCTGAAACAGCGGGTATAGGAGATTAGAGGTAGTATACATAGGAAAGAAAGCCATGCTCGCCATTTTTTTGTATTATCACGGAGAGCAGCATAGCCCGCCAATTCATCCATGACATATTTGACCTAGTGGACACGTTCAAGAGGAGTAGTTCGTATCAGTGCATCCATTCACCTGTCTTTCGTTGAGGATCACCTCCGTGGTCGCTGTAGATGGTAAAAGGACTTTCCAGACGCGATCCCATGGGTCCCGGTTGTAGAGCTCTTGCTTCCCGACGTTGGATAGCCACCAGCCAGAGTTGCGGCGAAGCTCAGCTGATAGTTGGCCCATTGCCAAGTCGATGACCTACTCCAGATGAGGAATCCGAACTTGCGCCGAAGGATTGGGACTGACAGTACGGGGATTATCTACGAGATTGAGATGGGGTGAACCAAGAATCATAGCGAGAAGTGAATAGGCTACCACCGACACCCCCAAGGTAGTATGTGCAATCGTTGAAAGGATGCCTGTAGCCTCGCGAGTCGGTCATGACGATCGCTGATGGCGGTGACGGTCCAAGAAAGAGCAGACCACTCGGGATCGGACCGAGTAAGCCGATCTTAGCAACGCACCATCACCATCTCCAATCTCAAAGAGCCACCATGGTTGTACGTTGGTTCTCTGAGGATTTGCGTAGTGCATTGCTCATCGCGCTTTCAGTACGAAGTCCGCATGTCCAACTCCAAGCAAATGCCGTACTTTTTCAACACCGAAACACAGCAGTCGACCTGGGAACCACCCGCTGGGATGACGCGCGAGGAGGTCCAAAAGCTGCCCGGGGCTCATTTCCTCACAGGTGGAAGCAAGTCTTCTGCGGGACAAGTACGGGCCAGCCATTTGCTCGTTAAACATAGCGGAAGTAGGCGTCCAGCTAGCTGGAAAGAGGTACGATCTAAGCCTCTCTTGCCAAGCATATCTCTAAATGGGATACTTCTAGGCGAACATTACGCGCTCAAAGGAAGAAGCAATCACAATCCTCAGAGGCTACCAAGCTGAAATTGGTGGATCGCCCGACAAGTTTGCGGAACTCGCCCAATTGCACTCTGATTGCTCGTCGCACGAGAAGGGAGGAGACCTTGGGCCTTTCGGGCGGGGTCAGATGCAGAAACCGTTTGAGGAAGCTGCCTTTGGGCTCGAAGTCGGCCAGATGAGCGACATCATCTCCACGGATAGTGGCGTGCATTTGGTACTGAGGACCGCATAGGGTGGAGGATGACAAAGAGGACTTTCGTAGATTGAAGCGCCACGCCCAACTACGCTCAAAGGATGTACAAATAATGGAACAAATTTCAGATTCTGGATCGCTCGACAGTACATTGCGCCACACTGTTTGTATGATCGGTCAATATGCTTTGCAGATGCCAGAGTCAACGCGAAAAGTCGTTATTGAGCCTGTTTACTAGTCCTGCAATTACCAAACACGGGTTTCAAATTCGCCCGTCTGCACTCGAATCGCTTCCCGTCAAAGACCCGCCTTGACCCGCCCACAACAGTAACTCCATTTGTTATCACGAGTACAGCGGTTGAACGGTAAGCCTCAAACGCACAGCAAGCATAAGAGTTGCTTAGATCTCTCAGAGTCGAAGCTTGCCCATCATGCCAATAGTGACGGGCGAGGGGGTCTTTGGGCTTCCTCTGGAGACCATCTTGGTCAGCTCTGCACTGGGTCTGGTCTTGCTACTCATCTTCCTACGTTCTCACATCTTTTCGCTGAGTAATGGTCACAAGTCCACACGCTCTGTTCCCGCGGCTGCTTCTGAGCCCCAGGCTGCAACTGCTCAGCGGTCCCCACCTTCACGGATAGCTTCCTTCGACCCAGAACGTTTAAAGGCAATGAACTTCGGATATGATGACATTGTTGTCTCAAAGTTATTGATTCATCCCATAAAGGTATAGGCTTCTAAACGTTTCTTGCTTATCAAGTGTCATTTAGACTTATCGAACACTTAGAGCTGCCGCGGGATATCCGTCCAAAGTGCGCGATACACGCCCGACGGGCTTGAGGTAAGAGCGTTGATCCATACGCGACATACACTCACACGATGAATAGAATGATAGACGCTGGTGTGTGGTTGATGCTGAGACCAACACCGCAATCACAGCCCGGGAAGTCGCGAAGGTAAGATCCATGTCTGCTCGCGCGCGCCGTCGATTCAGGAAATTATCCAGATGGTCCTCGTAACGTCGCAAATACACGTCGACGAAAATTCTCCGCATGGTGGCGTGTTAAGCATCTCTTTTCCTGCTGACTCCGGTTGCGAATCGTTCGATGTGCCCCTCCGGCCGTCTGCGGCTACATTGATGACCTGGCAATCGTACGAAATGGTTTAACCTCCGCTGGCACTTTGCTCACCCATCTACCGGTGACAGGATCGAAGTAAGACTCTGGGGCTCGACCATTGATAGCCGCATCTGTGAGGCCATCTCATCAGAGACGAATGCGTCGAGTATTCTGTCCCGTTACTTTGAGAAATCAGTGCACTTGGTGTTCAAGGGGCCCCGACCGCGCGAGTGTGATGCAACCGACGCATTTCCGGATCTGAAAGCCACAGCGATCTATCAAGATGGTTATCCTCTTTTGTTTCTTTCCGAAGAGAGCATGGGAGTCATCGAAACCGAAATGCGAGGACATGTAGGGAAGCAAGGGGTGGATGAACGGTGGAAAGCGGATCGATTGGTGATTGAAAGGTCCGTCTTCTCTCCAATCGGTCTCTGTTCGGCGTTACACGTCTGGTAGCATGTGGAAGACTGCATTGCGCCGTATACCTCTGGTCCACAATCAGCATCTGACACTCGTCTGTGCAGGTTCCGGCCCAACATCATTCTGCGCGGTGCGGGTCCATTTGCTGAGGATCTATGGGAGGAAATAGGGATTCACAATGGCGAGTCTGACACCGCCGATAGCTTCCTCGTCGTGTCCAAGTGTGCACGATGTCTGGTGAGTCCCTCAACTCTGCTCCCATACGTCACCTAGACCCGTTCCTGACTTGCGATCGAGCTGCCCAATGTGTGCCCTGATAGTGGCGTCAGGGACAAAGCGGTGCCGTACAAGGTTCTAATGAAAGTGCGCATTGGTATCGACCCCAAGAACAAATGGAAGCCTTGCGTGGGATGCAACGGGGTACCGCTGGCCAGCGGGACGGTGTCGGTAGGAGACAAGGTGGTCGTCAAGCGGATGTTAAGCAGTTTGACGGGGTCTGGTGTAATCTGATAGTACATTATTATCGGACGGAAGATGCTGAATATGTTGCATGAAGGATGAATCTGCTCATAGTCATGAGAGTTCTCAGTTTGCCAAAGTTTCGGTTTACCGTCATTGGTTATAGTCCAGTAGAAAGTTATTTGTGTTCATTGAAAGCCGTACGTAGTGAGAGCGAAAGGCCTAAAAGGAAAGGTGGGCTAACTTAGAGGCGAGTCACGAAGGACGGACGAATCCTGTGGCCTGTGGCGCAAGATCAGGCGATGTTTAGACATGTACATGCGTAGACTATGCTCTACACTGAGCCTATGGTTATCGGTATAGGCTACATAACCATCAGGCAGTGTGCTCAGCAAGATGTTTAGCGTAATCAAGACCGGTCGATGGCTGAGTCTGGTTTTGCTCGAGAAACATCCACGAAGACGAAAACACAGGCCGTCAAGGCGCCTTTCCGCTCCAGATCCTGAAGTCATGGTCCTGAGGAAGCGGCATTATGATAAAGCAGCCGGATGGTGTTCATATGTACAAGCTGTGTGGAAGTCTGCTGGAGGTCGTAGAGTGAAAATCATTGACATTAGTGGGGGGAAATTGAATGAGAATTTTCGTTTCGGAAGCGACCGAGGAGACGGCAGTCACCAAGTTCGCACACACCCGGGGCACAATCACTGTCAGTCCTTCTGTACGTAACAAGATAGATAACCGTACTGATACCAGACTGATACGTTGCACTGCGGGGTACACATATGCACCTGCGCCGAGTCGGGTGACTGTTGGATTTTCCGAATCCGCGGGCCGCAGGATCCAGATAGCAGTGCTGGGAGTGTACTGAGGCAATCAGCGTCCCGCACTGCGAGAATAAGAGAAAAAACACAATACCTGGGGAAGGCTGGGGACCGACATTCGCGGTGGGGTCCATGTGCGCACTGTGGAAGAGCCAAGGTGACGGTCCATAAGGGAGGGAGGTCACGTGTGCAGTCTCAAATGGCCGGTGCCTGGCAGAGCTTTCTCTGAGCTTGATATCATTACACAACATCAACGTCGACCCAGACGCCGTGCACGACGAGCCCGGACTGCGCCATCTCTTGTCGGGCTGACGGCTGTCGGCCACTAGTATGGCAAGAGCGAAATGGATCTTTGGAGCACCGCAGCATGCCTCGGCGGACAGCGCCAAGACGGCCTCCATCCCGCCCACATCCACGGCCGATGCGAAGAAATTTGGCCTCGAGAATGTGCGTATCTGCTCTGTGTCCGGGCGGCCGCATGCTAACCAGTGCGGCCCGTAGTTTGGCAATACCTGGTGAGCCCGCACCCATTGCGCCCAGACGATAACTGACGATTCGTGCAAGCTATGCCAACTCAGTCATCCAGGCCCTCTACTTCTGCACTCCCTTCCGCGAGCTCCTGCTCCAGGCCGACGTCCGCGCATCGCCCGACGCCTCCCAGGACGTGCTCACCAACGGCTCGTCAACTCCCCCGCCCTCGCTGACCCCCACCCGCGGCAAACCGGAGCGCAGGCCATCTACCGCAGGCAGCGCCCCCGACGCCGCGCCCCCAGAGCCGCCGCTGCCCGCAGGCGTGCCCATTCCGCCCGCTCCCCCGACCCTCGTCTCCGCCCTCCGCTCCCTCTACCTGCACATCTCCACCAGCCCCACCGACAAAGGCACAGTTGCCCCGCGGGCCTTCATCGACAAAGTCAGAGAAGGCAACGAGATCTTTCGCACGTCGATGCATCAGGATGCACACGAATTTCTAAATTACCTTCTCAACAAGATCGTAGAGGAAGTAGAAGACGATAGGAAGGAGGCCGCCGCGGAAGACCGTCAGTCCTCTGTCCGCCTTTCCTGCTCTACATCCACTCACCCTGTGCGACCTGCAGTGTCCAATTCCGTGGCGACCATTGCTTCCAAAGTCCAGCCAACTATAATAACAAGCTCAACCTCTAATTCGGGCACCTCCCCGCAGGACGCCACCCTGGTTCACAAGCTTTTCGAGGGCATTCTCACGAGCGAGACTCGCTGTCTGACTTGCGAGACGGTACGCGTCATCCTGCACCTTGACGGTTGAACTGACCTCTGTTCAGGTTTCTTCCCGAGACGAGTCTTTCCTCGATTTATCCATCGACATCGAACAGAACTCTAGTGTCACCGCCTGCTTGCGGCAGTTCAGTGCAAGCGAGATGCTGTGCCACAAAAACAAGTTCTTCTGTGATTCATGCTGCGACCTGCAAGAGGCGGAGAAGAGGTCCGTCCGGGCTTCTCACTCCGTCAATTCCCAGATACTGACTCTGCGTAGAATGAAGATCAAGAAGTTGCCCAACGTACTGGCTTTGCATCTGAAGCGCTTCAAGTATCAGGAAGACCTCCAGAAGTACATCAAGCTTGCCTATCGCGTCGCATTTCCATTCGAACTTCGACTCTTCAACACAGTCGATGACACGGATGATGCTGACAGGCTCTTCAATCTCTTTGCAATCGTTGTTCATATCGGAAAGTGCGTGTTCATTGGACCATGCCAAGTTGGAATGTCTCTGACGCGTGCTCATTGCTAGTGGCCCACACCATGGCCATTACATCTCAATCATCAAGACGGGCGGCTCTTGGCTCGTCTTTGATGACGATACTGTTTACCCACTGCCGGAAAGCGAAATTCCAAAATATTTCGGCGAGTCCAACTCAGGCTCTGCGTATGTTCTCTATTACCAGGCAGCTGACATCGACCTCCCGGGCCTTGGAATACGCCAACCCTCTCCTGTGGCGCCCGACCTTGCGGATCATGCGACTACGCCCGTGGATCCGTATATATCACCAGTTCTACCCTCAAACCCTCCGTTACCGCCGGGCTTGGTGGAGGAGGAAAACTCCTCAGACCTTAGTGATCCTCCATTCCCTATAACCCCATCGCAATCGTCATCTCCGCTATTACAACCGACAGACAAGTCTGCTAAGCCGCCGTTGGAAGTCAGAGTAGCCGGTCTTGATGATATTCCGCCCCGCCCTGTCTCAGCGGGACTTTCCTCCCCTGTCACCACTCCCACAAACGCACCTCGCAAGGGTTTGTTCAGCACTGTACGACGAAGGCCATCTTCCTCAGCCTCTACTACGAATGGCTGGGATAACCGAAAACCTGTCGCCGAAAAGTCCGGCCTACCACCGGTGTCATCTTTGAATGGCGAGACTCTGAAGGAGGAAGAGGTCACTGTCCTCCCGCCGAGACCGCCTACTAGTCCAGGTGCGACGGCCCCTCGAGACGGGGGTGAGCACTCGCGCCATAAAGAGCCGGAAAGGAAGACTAGTACATGGTTTGGTAAACGCAAGTCCATTAGGATAAGTGACAAGACCAAAACCGCCAGCGAACACGGCGGATCACCTGAAACTCTATCATCGCCTACGCCGAACGCAGGTGAAAGCTCCTCTTCCTCGTGGTTCAAATCCGCGCAGCCCACGTCCCGCAGAGCCCGACGCCCGTCCGAACCCAATCCATTTGACGGTCTACAAACGTTATCGAATCATTCACGACCGAAGTCATCAGCCGGTGCTCTTGCTGTGTCGGATGGTCGTCACCGCCGGCAAGAGTATGAGAGTTCTGGGTCTGCGGCATCTTCTGTGGGCTCCTTCTCGCATGGTCCATCGGGATTGTCAGCATCCTCGCCATCTGCATCCACCACATTCGATTTTACGCCGTCTTCACCATCAAGAGGACCGTCTTTGGATAAATCCGCCACCGCCAAGGCGCCAAAGCACGAGAAGTCGGTCCCTCAGTTGGCGAAAGCCATCACAAAAGGCTTTGATGATATGTGGACAGTTACTCCTCCTCCCCGCCCTGCTACAGCGTCAGGTACTGGACGCGTATTGTCACCGCGCTCTATACCGCCGCCTGTTCCCCCGATACCGCCGGCGTTGATGACTCCGGATCCTCCAGTACATAGCCTGTCAAACGGTTATGCCAATGGACACACGTCTTCAGAGGCTGCGCTTCATCACGACAAGGGGAAGTCTCGGTCAGACCAATCGCACATCTCGGACGTGCCATCCCTACAGACGCTGGCTGGTACAAATAACAGCACTACTAGCACGTCGAGCAGCAGCAACGTCAGCTCACATTGGAAGCGGACCAGTCGGAAGCTTAGTCTTACTGCGCCCATGCTAGGTCTTGGATTCGGGAAAAGCAAGAAGGAGCGGGAACGAGAGAGAGAGAGAGAGAAGGAAGGCAAAGGGCCGCCAAGCTCTTTTCCACAGTCTGTCGCGGCGAACCACTGACATTATTCGAGTTTGCCTGGGGCGGACGAATGGGCGGTGTTTTCGATTCTGTATCTCTCATTCTGTACCTTCCGTCCTGCCGGTTGGAGGGGTGTACCACGCATACGACCCTGTTATTATCTCCTTGGTTGTCGTCATGTATTGCTTGGCCTCGTCGATCCACTAATCCCCGTATCACTAGTCCTATACCACAAATGCAAATGTATAATACTACCTATATCGTTAAGTACAGGCTTACAATAAATATGTACCATCACCTTCGGTGTGTACTTGGACCAAAAGTGTCCAGTAAGCTTACGTAAGCATTCGTATCTTTCTCAGCTTCGTTCACTATCGTCGGCAACAGCAATATCCATGGCCAAGCGGCAACGAAGCGAGATTATCTCGGACTTTGAGGATGACAGCAGTGATGCTTCCTTCACGGAAGCGCCAAAGAAAAAGCGAAAAAGCACCAAAGCCCTTGCAAAGAAGGCAAGGCGCCCAAAGGCAGCCGAAGCTAGCACGGACTCCCAGGCTGAATTGGGCTCAGTAACCCCCCACGATAGGCGTCTACACGTCTTGGATGCTGGAGATACGATTTGCGACGCGTTATTGCACTGGTACGCTGGCGTTCATACGACGCGTGGCATGCCGTGGCGCAAGCCTTACAATCCGAATATCAACAAGGAGGAGCGCGCGCAGCGAGCTTATGAGGTGAGGACGCGATGGAACGCGTCGTTGGTCTTGTCTCATTCCACTTAGGTTTGGGTATCAGAAATAATGTTGCAGCAGACACAGGTTGCCACTGTGATTCCGTACTACAACAGATGGATGACAAAGTCAAGTCCTGTTGAGACGGATCATGCTCCTCTGCTAACATCAATTTACAGGTTTCCGACAATTCGCGACCTCGTACGTTGAACTCGCAGTGTCGTTTGTGAAACGTTCTTCACTCTAATTTCAGGCCGCATCACCAATTGACGACGTGAACGCGATATGGAAGGGGCTCGGCTACTACAGTCGTGCGAGCCGTCTACTCGCCGGTGCTCAGAAGGCCGTGGCGGATTACGACGGGCTATTACCTGATAACGCGCGCGAGATGGAGAAGAATATTCCCGGTGTAGGGCGTTACACAGCAGGCGCCATATGCTCCATCGCTTACGGTGAGCGGGTACCAGTTGTGAGTCGCGTAAAGACTGTTATGTGGATGGCTCAATCATTACAGCTAGACGGCAATGTTCACCGTCTCCTGAGCCGCTTACTAGCCTTGCATGCGTCACCGAAGGCTAAGAGCACACTTGATGTTCTCTGGGAAGCAGCAGCTGTCATCGTCAAGACTAATACCAAGACCGAAGGCGGCCGTGGTGCGTCCTACGATTCCGGAGAGACGTCGTTGACAACTCACATTCTCTTCAGATATCCTAAATGATCAACTCAAACTAGTCAATGACCGTCATCCGGGTGATATCAACCAGGCCTTGATAGAATTAGGCAGCACCGTTTGTAAGGTTCGAGCCCCGGATTGTGAAGCGTGCCCTTTGAGTTTCAAGTGCGCTGCTTACCGAGCTGGCACCAATGAAGACGTATGTGTTGTCACTGTACCTGGGACTGCGTCTAATCATGCCTTCCAGACTAGCGAGCCGGACATGGAAGATCTCTGCACCATATGCGAGCCGCTGTTAGAGGTTGGCGTTACCGCATATCCAATGAAAGTGGAACGCAAGAAATCTAGGGAGGAGACCGATTTAGTCAGTGTCGTCGAATGGAGTCCATCTCAGCCCTCGGAAGAGCGGCTCTTTCTTCTGATTAGACGACCAGAGGAAGGTAAGCGAGATCGTCTCAGAGGCTAACTTGTTTTGCTGAACTCCCGAGTACAGGCTTACTCGCTGGTCTGTACGAATTTCCTGCGGACGGCAATATCTCCGGTACTCTGGATACTCGGCGTTGTATGGAACTACCACACGAACGCCTCTCCAAGCTTTTTGCGGACCCCATCTTGCCCTTCACGAAGGCAGATTCCGTGGATCAAGAAGATATGAAGTATAGGATTTGTCATGTCAAGCCGGCGGGCGATGTGTTGCATATATTCTCGCACATCAGGAAAACGTACAGAGTGCAATGGGTTAAACTTGCGGGCGGCACTCGTCCACCGAGGTTTACCGAGACGAAAGGACAGACAATTGGCAGTGACAAGCCTGCGATGATGTGGAAGTCTATGGCCGACGTTGAATCTGCGAAGTACCCCGTTTCTTTCTTCATCTGTATCTACAACTGACTATAATCTGCCGTGTAGCATTGGAACGGGCGTGATGAAGATCTGGAAGTTGGTACAGAAGCTTTGGTAGGCGCAGCTGAAACGGCCAATATCCAGTAATATCAAGGACATAATCCACGATGGATCTTCTTCTCGCGGTGGATATTCCAAGACCGAGGGATGTATAGTAATCAGACGGGTGTCATCTCGTTGGAGGCCTTCATAGACTGATCACAAACCGTGTTACGGAGTAAATCGACCAAACGTCTCAGACTCATTCGACGCGCCGACAGCGTATTGACCTTGATAAGATACCCTGTAGGACACCCGTACTCTCGCCTTTACGGGCATCGATTACACCGAAAGACTATATGGCTGAGAGCTCGCAGCCCTACGACGTCCGATTCCCATCTTCCCCTTGCATCACTTAGCATGTTGACCATGTTGCAATATCTGAACACTTTGCCACAAACTTGTCAGTGGACTGCGCTTATACAAGGAAACAAGAGCAGGACATCCATTCGTTACCCATCTGTGGCGCAAACGGTGGCAGCGGTAGCCCAAACCACGACTCCCGTCTGTGTGACGGAAGCAGCCTTCTGCTGCTGATTCTGCTTCAGAATACGCTTCTGTCAATGCGCACCGTCTCTCAACACTGACACCGTTGCACATTTGGGCCACAGTGCACACCCACAATGTCCTCTCGCACGCCTTTTGAGTACTAAATCCGAATGTCCTTGACTTTATTGCTTGATCAATGATCGTAGGAATCCTCAATACAACCATCAGACGAACTTGGAATGGGATAGCGATGCACGCTGGGCAGGCCAACAAACTTTGTTCAATGGTACCTCCTTGGACGAACTATTGAATGGCCGTGGATGACTGCGATTCTGTCATTGCTAGATATCCTAGTGACAAACCGTTTGGTATATCCCTATGATCCTCAACAGAACGGTAATGCTGAGCTGTCAAGCAAGGCGCACTACGATCTTATCTAATCTTGATTGCAATGACAAGGAGTATGCTGCCTGTACTGTATGTGTGGCTCACGCATAAGAATCGTTATGGGTAACAACACTCGAACCTGGCCTGTAGGCTTCTCTGACCATGCATGCGTCGGCGTTATTGTCCGTTCTTGCAGTCAAGCATGCTATGCAATGATCATGATGTGCAGGTTGATGCACAACCTCAGTTTGGAACTAACTCTCTATTTGCCAATCCTTGTCAGTGAGAATCTCGTCTTCATAAATAGTGCGTATTGGTGAGTTGATTTCATCGGATAAAGTCCGAGTCAAGTTGAAGTTCAGCGCTGTAGACTGGTTTCTGAGGAGACCACTGCGAGGCGACCACGGACTCACTGAGTTGCTTTTTTTGAGTTCTACAGGACGCGTCGTCGCATTCACCACGTTGAACGCGTAGAGGACAAGAGGGCTTACGTAAGTAATCGTCAGAGCAAAGAGCCACCGTTGGCGATGACTTTCTCTTGCCATCATCCCCTCATTTGAACCGTCAGGCGCGCCACGATTTGCTACGGAATACACCCCTCATTGCCCTCGTTTAAACTGGCGTGCTGCTGAGTCTCGGACACCATCAGTTCGTGCTTCATTTGCTTTCGAAAAGCAAATCTGCATCGCCGGACCGCACGTTGATTGCCTGCAGAAATCATGACTGCCATCGATGAGAACGATGGCCAGCAGGCTCGCCGCGCCGTTCCCAATCCCGCCCCTCCGCCCGTGCAACGCCCGAACACACCAGTGGCATCGGCGGCGAGCACAGCCATCGCACCCGCTCAATTCTACGGCTTCAGTCCCCCATCGGAACCGCCGCCACTCCCACATCGGCGGCGCGGTGTGGGGTCGAATCTCACCATGTTCCACACTGTTGACGAGCCGCCGTCGTACTCCGGCTATCGCGAGCCCGAACTCGTGGAGGATACTACGCTTGAGGAACCCATTCCATCGCTTCTGTCTGAGACGCAGACGACATGGGAGCCCTCTGACTGGGGCAACGTGGACGCGGCAGAGTGGGGCAACACCTCTTCTAGCTTCAGATGGGGCGAGTCATCGAGCATCCTGATCGAGAGGAACCAGGCAGAGGAGGACAGGTGGTGGGAGGGCCATCCACACAGACCCGGCCATGGCATGCTCCCGCCTGCGGTAGAGGTCCTGCTCCACGACCCCGACCACGCACTGTTCTCCGTTACCGCATCCTTACCGACCAATCCTCCGCCCCGGTCCACTACTCCTGCCCCCAAGACTCATCCTCCACCCACCGAAGACGAAGTACACACTGCCATTCCTCACCCAAATGCGTACTACTGCCCAAAGGACAATGCTTGGGTTCTCATCACCTGGAAGTCCTCACCTGTCGAGCCCCCCTTTTCAAAGCACTCCAAGCATCTGGAAGCGACGCGACCTCTACGCTTGCAGCGTCTGGAAAAAGCACCGTGCACAGAAGACAGCTATAAACATCACAAGACTCATCATCTTCACCGATACGCTGGTGTTACAGACTCGTCGCAGCTCACACCACCCTACTACGGTCTCGACGCCGAACAGGCTATAAAGCGGAAGCGGCGGAGTGTGCATGTTATTGACGATGACATTGAAGTCAGCAAGATGCAGGTGGATGAGATTGAGGACCAACCGGAGGAAACAGGATTCGCGCTTGATCTCTATAGATGCTGTCAGTGTCCATTCTACTGCGCAGTGTCGCCGCCGATAGCTGGTGTGGTCAACTTGAACCACTGGAACGCCTATGTCAAGGATAGGACAGCCAATCCTCGAGTCGGACACTCACCATCAGAGTCTGTCGCGAGCAGCGTCGCAAAAATTCTTGGGTGAGTGACGAACTCGCTTGATCAGGATCACGACTGATCTGGTACAGTATCATAGAGGCTCTACTCTGGCATTCTGTTACGCGAAGTGTGAAGATCGGCAAGTCATTCGTCGAGATGATAGGATATAACAACGATGTGTAAGTGACCTTTTTGCCGCGACGCCTTCCGCTCAATTGGTCCACAGCAAGGAAATATTCCTCTCCATGGGATTCAAAATGACCACGCAGGAGGACGGCGCTGAATTGCTAGAGCCGCCGGTTGTGGAAGCCCACCTTCCGGATCGCGCGAAGCTATTACGTGCATGGGTAGAATTGAGCGCTTGGCTCTTCGAGTTCAAGCGTAAACATAGTTTGTTCTCGTCTTGCACGTCTTGGCTCTCTAACTCATGATGCCATGACAGATCCCCAGCTGACCTGGAACATTCCCGTCAAGTTAACCAATGCAAGAGAAATGATCCAGACGAGCATCGGCTCTCATCTCGATCAAAGTGGGCTTTTCCTCATATCTACAAATCCTAGCTGATGTTGTTTGCCACAGTTCCGCGAGAAGAGCTCAACGAGAACACCGTGTTTGTGTTGTCACAACTGAGTTCATCATTTCTGGATGATATGGGCTTGACAATGACAACAATGAGTCCTGGTACGTATTCAAACATTGCCAATACACAAATATCAATTCTAGCTGTCAGACTTAATCGAGTTCGCTTATCTTGCGCAATGTCGCTGCGATCCTGCGAATACACCTCGATACTACACACATCTCACCAACTACGTGAAACAGTCACTAGTACTCGACGCCTGTCCTGTTTCTCTCCAGGAGCTCTTCTCCAAAGAAGAATCGCGTGGGCGCTTCACGTTCGATGATATCGACAAGGCCATTCATATTCTTGGCTTTGGCGAGGGCGGGGCTCTCCAGATACCATACGATCCCACAGTGTCGGATGAGTTCATCGAGAATGCGTGGACACACGTCGTGAAGGAGTCATGGAAGACATACTCCGAACAGACGCAGAAGGACGCGGATGAGTCTCTGAGAATATTGGCACAAATCA
This sequence comes from Strobilurus orientalis, assembly GCA_019915145.1. NCBI lineage: Eukaryota > Fungi > Basidiomycota > Agaricomycetes > Agaricales > Physalacriaceae > Strobilurus > Strobilurus orientalis. The sequence goes on along the minus strand of JAHLML010000019.1, from coordinate 183,101 downwards.
GGAGCAGCAAGTATCTCATGAACCGGTATGAGCACGCTCGGAAGAACATGATGAACCCAAGCAAGGCATATCAGGCACTGGAGGTTCCTGAGGATGTTGACGAGGCAATGCTGTTGACGATCTATACTATGCGGGTAGGTTCCAAGAAGTGTCCTTGCTGTTTTCCTGCTAAAAGCGTTATCTCTTGTTCAGGTAGAGGAACAACCATCTCAGGGTGAGAAGTGGAGAGCAGTCCTACAAACTCTGGCGGAGGTTCGCAATAGCGATCGTTTGCGCCAATATGCTAACTCTGGCATCGATCGTGAGTGCCACAGAAGCCTTCCGATGCGGTGACTTATGCACTCTACAGCTGGGGAAAACACACTCGCCACCCGCCCAGACTGGCCTCGCGGATTAAATCAGCTCGGAAATACCTGTTATCTGAACTCATTACTTCAGGTGTGTCCACTCGACATCATGGAAGCAACTACTCGAGTACTAATACGTTTCTTCAGTACTTCTACACCATCAAAGATCTTCGAGACGCTGTCAAGAAAGGCGTCAAGTCGTTGGATGATGATGAGAAGCTCAGTGATGACGACTTGAAGCGACACCGCGTTGGTGGTCGGCTAGTTACTCGACGAGAAATTCTTCGATCAAAGAAATGTTCGTATTTGGGATTCTTCCCTGTTTATGCTTCTCTGACTCTTTCCACCTCAGTCGTTAATCAATTAGCCGACTTGTTCTTTAGTCTGGAACACGAATCGCAGCCTGCAGTGACACCTACGATTGAGCTTGCCAAGCTTGCCCTGGTGACCTCGAAGGATGAAGAGGAGGACGAGATCGAACAAGGCGGTACTGATTCCTCAAATGATACGGACGCCACCCTTGTTGATGATGGCCCAGTCAGAATACCGGCTGCCGAGCCTGTTGTTACATCGCCAAAGTCACCCTCACCTGCTCTTTCGCCTGGCTCCGTTCTCGGTAAGCGACCAAGGGACCTCGGTCGTCGCGATAGTGCCATGGACATTGATAGTCCTCCGCAATCGTCCGCGAACGACTCTACTCTGCAACTAGACGATGACGATGACGATGGCCCGCCTCCTCTTATTCCTGTCGATTATACGGAGGCGTCTGGCTCGGGTCTGTATCGTAATTTCGATGTCGAGATGCAGAGTGTGTCGACCTCAAAGAATCCGCCGCCATTACCGCCGAGGAAAGTATTGCAGATGATGTCGGATTCAGACATGATGTTTGGTGAGTTCTGTATGGGATGCTTGTGAGAGTTGCGCAAATAACTGTCTACTTGCAGGTAAACAACATGATGTCGCTGAATGCATGGACAACTGCATGTTCCAGATCGAAACCGCTCTGCTCAAGTTCGACAGCGGGAACGAGTCAGGAAGTGATTCCGATAAGACCAGTATCGTGAAACGGTTAGTCTGTATCATTCGCCCCTTGCGAAGTTGACACTGATTCGTTTGCAGGTTATTCTACGGCAAGATTCGCCAGAATGTGTTAGCACAACAGGAGAATCTTGAGAAGGAGGATCTTTTCTCGCATTTGCCCGTCAATGTCGGCGACGAAGGGTTTGATATCTACGACGGCCTAGGGCAGTACTTCTACGATATGGTTGACTACAAGGACCAAAAGGTGCCTATGCAGCTCGCGGTAGTAAGTCTGCCACCGTTATTGCATGTCCAATTGCAGGTATAGTTGTTATCAACGTCTGTTCAATCTGTACTGATAATTATCCCAGCGAGTTAAGTTCGACCGGGAACTGTGCCAGTCGTGGAAGTCGCAGGCGTATGTCAAGTTTGGGGAGACCATATACATGGATCGGTTCATGGAAGACGCGGATCCGCAGAAGAAAGCTCAGGCGCGACTCCTGGAAGACGAGCTTAACTCGTCAAGGGAGCGTTTAAGTGTTCTACAACGTGGCAAGGTAACAACTTTCTGCTGGAACCTTGATAACATGTTGAATCTGATCCTCTACAGAATACCTCCTTCTTGACTTCATTGGATCATACGCGGGAGTTCCTCGCAAAACAGACTGAAATGTTTGAGGAAGTCGACGATGAGATGATCACGATCATGAACGAGGAGGAGTCTCTGCTCAAGACCGAGATTACAGACCTACAAACGCGCATCGGGACGCTGAAGCAGGATTTGGAGGGCGTGTGGAAGGACGAGCAAAAGGTCGCATATGAGCTCACGTCTGTGTTCATCCATCGTGGGTCGACGCCGACCTTTGGGCATTACTTTTTCTACTCGCGGAACCTCCCAGGAGCGCCAGATGAGTGGTTCAAGTATAATGACTCGGAGGTGTCGACTATTCCGAAGGAGGAGGTGCTGGCGGATACCACTGGTTCTACTGCCAACCCATACTTAGTGGGTCACTGTTTGTTTCGCTTGAAAGTATATGGGCACTGACGCGTCCCTCCAGCTGGTGTTTGCGCGAAAAGAGAGCAATGTGGTGGATACGGTGAAGCGGTTTGACACATTATCAGAGTCAGTGTTGGTGAATGAGGGTTAACGGGCGTATCTACTTGCAAGCATCTGTAATATATGCAGTGGATTCATGTGGACAATTTTTACTAACAGTAGAATCGTTTTCCTTTGCAGGATGCATTGAGGATGCGTGTGTAAGTATTGCCGCCGGCAAATGTATATACGAGCACTTGTGTTGAGCAAGATCATCTTTCCTTGTTCTCTTACCCCCATCATCCAATGGTGACGACGGCGCAGTTCAAGAAACGACTGCGTGGATGGTTGAGCTATGCATTTGCGAGGTGCGTTGACTGTATACTGCATATTGGAGCGGCAACTGACACTCTGTTTCTTTACTCAATAGTGAGGTGTTCGTGGTCGTTTCTCTGACGTTGTTCTTACCCATCTGCCTGGAGCAATTCGCCCGCGATAATGTAACTAAATCATCAAATCGACCTTCAATATACCCGTAACATGCGAGGATAGGGCTACTTGCTTCCGGACAAGAGCATACCATGTAACGACGCGGTCATGCCGTCAGGAGAGACTGACCAGCCGCGCTGTGCTGTCAAGCTCGGCTGGTTATGGATAGACAGCGCCAGCTTCAGGTCAGGCCCTCAGTTCTTTCTCCAGGATCCACGTTGAAGGAAACTCAGCTTGTACACAAACTCTGCTTCCGTTGCTCTTCAGGCCCTCACTGTCATATCAGTTGGCGGTATAGCTGACAACCGTCAGTATCACACGCATCAGCAGTTCAACCCACTCATTTAATGCTCAGCGTCTCACCGTAAACATCTTCTCCTTGGCTTTGCCGCACTCGGTGCCATCAGTGCCACATTATTTCTCCTCCTTCCCTCGTCCTCTCCAATATGGCCTGTCGCGTCCCTTCTGGCTATGCTCGCAAATGTTGGCTTTGGAGTCTCAATCGTGGCGATGAATGCGTACCTACCGGGGCTTGCCAGGGATTCTCCTGAAGTGGCCAAGCTACGAGACGGATTGGATGCAGAGGCCGAAGTACCAGGAGGCCAGGGAGGGGACTCTGAAGCGAACCAGGAATCAGATAGAGTCGACGCTCCTCTGATAGGTCGGAACGAAGATGATCATGGTGATGAGCGGCATCCTGGCAGCCAAGAGGCCCGGTCGCGGTATGACGCCGAACTGTCTCGTGCAACATCGCGAATATCATCACTAGGAATAGCTCTCGGTTATGGCGCGGGTATATGTCTGCTGCTTGTTGCGCTCATCCTGGTTACTGTTCTACACGGGACGACCTTTTCTTTACGTCTTGCCATTGGTCTTAGTGGGATCTGGTGGGCAGTGTTCTCCATTCCTGCTGCCATCTGGCTGCCGAGCAAGGCTGTAGAGGGTGAGGGCAGAGGTGTGTGGGTCGATGCGGAGGAAGACAGCGAGAAAGCTTGGAATGTTGGACGGGAGGTAGCGGCAGCTTGGAAGCGGCTTGGTGGAATGTTGCGTCCTCGCGAGGTCAAACGACTGAGAAACACATTCAAATACCTTGCTGCTTGGTTTCTCTTGTCTGACGGTCAGTGACAGGTGTGTATCTATCAGACACAGTTAACTTACTCAACCAGGTTTCACTACCATCACTTCGACTGCCATGTTATTCGGAAAGACATCTCTGAACATGTCCTCGTCCGCACTCGTAATCGTCGGCATTCTCACACCCCTCTCCGGGATCCTGGGCTCGCTCGTCTGGCCCATCCTACAACGCCGCTTCAAGTGGTCAAACCTCAATATTGTCATAACCCTTGTCATTTTATGCTCCGTGATCCCAGCGTATGGATGTCTAGGTTTTGTCTTCCAAGGCCGTACGCGATTTGGAGGCTTGACCTCACAGGGAGAGATGTTCGGGCTGGCAGTGTATTTCGGCTTCGTGTATGGCGCATTTCAAGCCTATGCTAGGGCTCTGTACGCGGAGATGCTGCCGCCTGGGGAAGAGGCGAGATGGTATGGACTGTTTTCTATCACGGACAAGGTACATATCTCTCTCAATCACGACGAACTGGTGCTCATTCTTTGTGCGTTCAGTCCAGCTCCTTCGTCGGTCCGCTCATTGTGGGCTTAATATCGGACGTTTCGGGTAACATCCGCTATTCCTTCTTTTTCCTTGTATTTATGATATGGCTGGCCGTGCCCATCTTGATGAGCGTGAATGTGGACAGAGGGAGGAAGGATGCCAGGGAGTATCGATATAATGGGGCTTCTGGGGATTCTTAGATAGTGTATAGTATTCGGGCACCGGAAAGCTACTTATAATGATTGTCATGGTCTTTGCGGCTTTCTAGATTGGTCCGAAGTCAGTTTGATTGTGTGAAGTTCCAAGGAACAGTGAGGATCTTGCATTCCTAGATTTATCATTGTGAATCCCGGAACCTAAAAACTACAATAGACCGTTACGAGGCAGTGACTTAGGTATAAAACAGGTTGAAAATGTTCAAACCGGTGGGCTAGTTAGTACTTACAGTACGTACTCTGAAATCTGGGTCTTGGATGGAGTCGACCAAGTCAGGGGAAGGAGTCGACGACTCACGAGGTATCAAGATTCAAGACTCGAGGTTCATCGTTCGACGTTCATTGACATTCAATGTCATAATTCATCCATTGGCAATTGCGCCACCTAACCAAAAACATGGAGCAAAAGAAAGCCTACACCGAAGGGGAGTCGAACCCCTGCCGCTTGCTTGGAAGGCAAGCATGATAACCGCTTCACCATCGGTGTACGTCACTTGCCTTTGTTCTAAGCCTCTGGACCGTTTGCACCGGAGGTGTATCCATATACCGAGGAGAAACAGAACTATACATACATGATATAAAGCAGCCGATAACATATTCATGACAGTATTACAGCAAGAAATACACGAAGAAGAGAGAAGAGACACAGAACCCTATCCTCGCGGTGCTCTACCGTTCGTGACCCTCCTTCTGCCACCTCGTCCACCTCGCCGTGCATTACCACGTTTGATTGTGCAATCGTCACAATACCACTTCCCGTCGGGTACCACATCAAGACCAACACACGATATGTGAAACTGGAGACAAGTATTGAGTAATGAAGGTGTCGGAATAGAATGAACATACCCATTCCCTCGGACAACCCTCCCCATCGCATCCCACCATGTCTCCGACTCCCGTACCATAGCAGGTGCAGTACTTCTTGTCCTCCTCAACGGGTTCCTCGGCCTCTATGACTGGTTCGCGTCCGCCCGAGCTGCTGACATTGCTGGACGGTTCTGCAAAGTTGCGCGCGATAGGCATGCCAGGGCCCTCCAGCTGACGCGGCATGGGCCAATCAGACGTGCCACCGGGGCCAGAGAGCGGCACGACGGGCATATGTGAGTCAAATACATGGCCATGTCCGTTTGCGTGGAATGCGGGGAGCGGGAGAGAGGGATGGCTGGTGGATGGCGGAACATTGAAGACTTCGCGCCGTGGTGGGTCAAAGCCTCCGTTCGCATACTGCTCGGATGGGGAGCCGCCGCGATGGGCAGACGCCGTGTTCCTGGATCGTCTGTTGCCGCCGTGGGCGGTCCCGGCGCCGTTGGCCCGCGAGCTGGTGGCGCCGCGGGACTGGCTGGCGATCGGCGCTTGCGCATGGGATGTCACAGACAACACGGACTCTGTGGGTGAGCCAACGCGATCAATGCTATTATTTTGGTCAGGACGCGGAGTGAGATGGCAGGCAGATGGCGCACCGACGGGCGCGACCGCCGTTGCGCGCCTTGGGAGCCGCCTCGATGACCCTCTCTTTCCGCGGAGAGCCTCCGTCGTCCTCCTTGGGCGCCCGTTTGCGCTTGACGGGGCTTGGATCGGCCGAGCCGGTCAGCAGCGAGCCCTGGTGGCCGCGACGTCGCCTGCCGCCCTCGAGCGACGCCACTGGGAGGAAGGTCTTGCTGGCGACATGCGGGTATGTGGTCTGGCGGTTGAGCACGGCCGAGTCGAAGCCGGGGACGTGCTCGGCGAGGGTGCGGAGGTGGCCTGTGTGCGCCTTGACGTTGTCGGCGGCCTGGCAGGCGACTCTGATCTTGTCCTCCTGGCCCGCCTTGAGGCCCTTTGCCTCCTCCGCGATCTCGGTGAGCAGCCAGAGGCGCTCCTCCTTGGGCCCCTCGCCGTCCTCAATCATCTTGGTGAGCGTGTGTATTTTGGCCGTGATGGCTGTCATCTGTGTCGACAGGACGGCGTCGAGCTCCCGCAGGTCCGCAAAGTTGCGCGACAGGTCCAGAGGCAGCGAGTCCAGCGTGTGGACGTACTCGGACAGCAGGGTAAGCGTGTACGCCGAGTTGATGCTGTTGTGCGCAGCGTTGGCGGCGGCTGCTCTCGAGGATGGGGGCATCGTTGGTGAGGAAAGCACAAGACTGGGACAAATGCTATTTTGCCCCGGACCGAGTGTGCCGATATAAGCCTGATGGCCTTTAGTCGCGACTCGCCACCGCCATCTGGTCCTCGAAGGCGAGGTCTGAGTTGCCTTCAACATTATAGGGTCCCAGACTCCATTTAAATATCGCGAGTATAACGCGAGATACAATTGCGTGCTATTATAAGTAACTGAGGAGAACAGCAAGACGAAGGATGCTATCAAACAATGTGTCGACTAAAGGAGTGTGGAAGAGATCCCGGAACGTGAGATACGGTATAATGGATGTCATATAAATGCGATGCTGGTATCCCCCCATTGCAATGCAATAACGATAGCAAATAATGATTAGAGCAGCGCAGAACCATCTTTGCCCTCTTGGACTAGGCGTTTCCACTCCTGGCGCCACGAAGCCATGTCAGACCGCAGCTTCCTGTCGCCAAGCGCCTTCTCTATCCAAAACAGGAGCACGTTCTCGTCCTCTGGCACGAAAAATGACGAGAGGAGAGACAGCACCGTTTCGAAATTGGCATGGGCCGCCGTTATGTGATCTACAACGATCGTCAGGATCGGCATCGAACAACGATTGTACAAATGCTGGCTTACCGCGGTATGCCCACACTATGCTCACCGCCACCGCCACAAACAGATCTTGGCCCTCTAATAGGAACACGTCCCACAGTCGCAACTGGGTCTGGAATGGAACAGAGTTCGCAAAGAGGGTGATGTACCACTTCGTCGCATACGAAGTCGTCGATATCATGTGCTTCTGGAACGCAGCATAGACATCAGGCATCATCTGCTGCGTGATTCGCTCTTGCACGTAGATCGCCTCCAGAAGGCCCGGGAAGCCAGGACTGAAGATGCTATGTAGCTCGTAAGCATCGTGTAGCCGAACAAGCGACGCGTAGACGCGTTCCGGATCGAAGTAGCATAGCAGAGTTGCAGCAATAGGCCCCATGCCTTGCACGTAGCCACACGTTGAACACCGCAACGAGAAACAATGCAGCACATGAAACAGCGAGCGCTGACTGTCATGTGGGCCAGTTTAGTTCCTGATAGCAGGACAGAGAGGCGAGCTTACCCAGCGCCATACCGCGTCCGAAACATGATATGTCCGCTAATCGTGCGAGGAACGTCCAAGTCAATTTGGATGTCATAAGTCGAGGGCCTGTCCATAGCCTCCCTGTAATCCTTGCCTAATCTGATGGTCTCCGCATTACCCGTTCTCGAGAACTGGCGCAAGAGTAGCTCCCAGGCCGCAGAACGCCAGCGGTCGGGTATGCCCTTGTATACTCGTTCTGAAAACTTGGGCCGTTTCGCTGGTTTGACGCGCCAGATCTGCACGTTGGCACCCTCGTCTCGCGCCTCGGCTTCGAGCATTCGGTTCCATTTGGCGATGCGAGACTGCTCTCGTAAGGGAAGCGGAGTGGGCGGTAGCGAGTTCAATGTCGTCGCGGAAGTGGATGCAGTGGGTGGGCCAGCGGGTACCCGAGCTATCCTCTTGGTGAGTGGTGCTGAGGGAACAAGAACGAGGCGGTCATGAGAAGGCATCGAGAAGAAACCATATCTGACTACGAGTAAGCACAACATTAGAGTGGTATGGAGAAGAGCCGCACCGGTCGACGTTGGCTAGAGTTTTGATTTCCTCTTGACCTAACTCTCTCGTCTTCTCTGTGCCATCGCCGAGCGCCTGCTCCGCATTGAGTTGACTTGCCCTACTTGCGCCTATCCGTGCTCGAGTCCGCTCGACGCCTTCCTCGTATCCATCCCCTTTGACTCCCGACATTTCCAATTGCGCATACGTGTTTCGCACATGGAAAGCATCCAAGTCTTCTCCTTCTGATGGGACAAGCGACGTGTTGCTAGCCAGATGGCTATCGACAGGGTGTTTCAGAGGCAGCGAAGGCGAGCCGGCGGGTGTAGAAGCCGCGCTCGCTGGGGTTGGGGTGGTCACGCGTTCGGGGGGACATGAAGCGGGTTTCGGTGAGAGCGTATCGCGCGTCGAAGCGAGTGATTGTCTTTGGGGTGATTCGCCGAAGTTGAAGTTGGCTGAACGTGAGCGGGTAGATAGACGTGAGGAAGAGTGAGAGTCTTCAGACTGGGATGGAAGAGAAAGGTTGGTGAGGTCGCTGCTACGGAAGTTCTCGCCCGATGACGCCCTCTTGCCTTCGGGAATGGAGTAGGAGAGACGAGGGTAGGCGCTGCCGTTGACCGCCTCAGCGGTGAGGTCGACCATCGGGGGCCCGTCCGAGTAGTATGCTATCTCGGTTTCAATGTCCCCGTCCAAGGATTCCTCGGGCAGGGCCAGGTCTAATGTGACCTGGGGGATGATGCCCAGGTCAGCGGATATAGCGCGAGAGGCGGTCCAGCTGTTCCTCTCGGCGCCGTACATCGAGTAGATGGAGAATATGGCGGTCTCTGACGATTGGCGCTGCGACTTGTTGTCCGAATAGCGTCGGGATCCACCGGATGACGAGGGGGTCGTATGCGACGACGAGCTCGCGGACCAATGGGGGGAGCTGGAGGGGGTAAGTGAATACGGTCTCGATGGCACCAGCACCGCAGAGGCGTCCATGAAATGAAAGGAGAGAGAGGTGATGGTGATGGTAGAAGGCAAATGCCGACGTCCCGCCAAACCTGCCATTTCTCTATCCCAATTTGGAATTTCCCGATCTAAAGCCCTACGCTTGCGGTGCTTTGCCACGGTTTCAGCGGCGTACATAGGTATCGAATTTAGTACTCATCTACTTACTCAATAACGAGGGGTTCACTTCATGATTCACTTGCAGCGGACAGTTGTTTCATCCCACACTGACGTGATAGCCTTCCGATTCATACCTCATGACAATACAGCGCGTGGTAGCAGAACAAAGGACGAGCATCTAGGTAGCGCCAAGGTCAAACCTCGACGTTGGAATGTTCGCGAGCCGAGTTCTTGGAAATGACACGTCGTACCTGGTTCCAACGTTGTACGCAGTCGCGAAGCTCGGATGCAGCTAAGACCAAATGTCAATCTCCAACGGCTGATAATGTTACACTCCACTGATTCACAAACACCCATATTGATATAAAAACAATAGAATAGCCATCCAAGCATCAATCACTCAATTCGAGGTCGTCATCATCCAAAAGGCCCTCAGCCAACTCTTCAAGCTCCTTGAGAAACTGTCAGTCAATGATATCACCAGCCGACAAGGAGGTAAACTGACTGCTACGCTGAGCGTTGATGTTCCTCTCGTTACTAAAGGAGAGGGAAGCGGTTTGGTCGTCTGGTTCAGATACTGCTCGATCTCGTCATCCAGTGCCTCGGCCAAGCTATCCCAATCGCGCTCAGGCTCCTCCGGGAGCACAGTGCCCCTGTTGGCCATCAAGTCAGCCATCTCGTTACCTTCAATTCCGACATGCCCTTTCACATATTCCAGTGTCACTTGCCGCCTGAAGGTCGCGGACCGGTCAAGTAGTTTCGCGAGGTACCGAATCAAGGCTGCATTTTCGACTGGGGTGTTTTTCGCCGTCATGAATCCCCTCCTTCGCCAGTTGGGAAGCCATTCCTGGACGCCTATGCATGTGTGACGAGACGGAGCAATTGAGTCCGACGAAACAACGTACATTTGATTGAATACTTGCTGTCCGTCTTTATGCGCAGAGCATGGTCTTTGTCCTTGCATTGCTCAAGAACGCGAACTATAGCCTTGAGAAACGTGTGAGGATCGATGAAAAGATCTATAGCAACAACTAACGATGAGCTCAGCGCGGTTGTTTGTTTGCTTTCCGGGACAGCGTTCGGCAATGTTCCTTTGAGGGAGACTGTCAGAACACGAGCCAGGTCGAGGTGGAAGCAGACCTTCTATCTTCAGGACCCCACCACACCCCCACACCAGCGACTGCATTCGGTTTACCGTTATTTTTGCAGGCACCATCCGAGAAGACAATAAGTTCTCCGGGGGCCAGTTTCTCCTCGGTCGACGCGAAGGCGTTGAAGGGAGTACTAGTACTTGCACTTGCGCTCGATGTCGGTTTGACTGGTGCAGCAATGGTAATGCTCCTCGGAACAGCTGATGAGCTCGATGCTACCGCACTCGATGAGGGTCTTGGAATTGGAGGAGCTACACCATCATTCAACCATTCCTCTGCTTTGGCGCGAGTCGTAAACTTTTTGTATTTGTTCCCGTTGAATCCAGATATGGAAGCTTCACACTCCTCCCTATTGTGCGATTAGCTTTGAAAGATACGTGGCGAACGTACTTACCAAGTATTGAGTATGCCTGTCGTTCGGCCGGCTTTGACAGCGTAGAAGCCTGGCTTGGCGGCTTTAGGCATGATCCTGATGTATTTACTGTATGGGTTGGGATTCAACCAGACCAATCCAAGGGCTCTTGTCTTGAAGAACAAGGCAAAAAATGGAAACGCCAGGATCAGTTGTGGTCACTGGTCAAGACGCGTTCTCACGTGAGGCGCTATTCATTCCAGACAAATTTGAAATAACTGGGCGTAGGGCCGGGTCCGGCAGGGCCTGCTACTTGGAACGATTTTGAGCATCTGCATACACTCATTCCTTCATTTTCACCGGCAATTTTACAATCATGAAACTAAATTATCTATATTACATCTGGATTGCCTGGACAGCCCCGAACTGTCAAAACATCTACTATTTGTTTCTGCGCGCAAATCGACAGTTAGCTCCCAATGAGTGAGCACTGATTATGTACCTATTCCCCAGTTTATGCCCCCAAAAAGCTAAAGACAGTCCTCGCCCAAATCATGTACATGTCCGCCATATCATCTGGCCCGGGTTGGGGTCCAATCTCCCCGTTGCTTCTGTCCTCTTGTCCACCTTAAGCTTGTTGAGTCACAAGTCAATATTTGCTTGACTCATTCATGAACTCAATGCTTACTTACCTTCGACAGGGCGCTAAGCAGACGGTAACTAGTGTACTAAAAGAGAGATTTGATATAACGCACTTTGTCCTTTGCGCATGCGCAATCATCCCAATCTCTGCTGGTCTGCACGCGACTGCCAGATCTCAGCCTGTGACCTCCGTGTCGTGAAGTCCTAGGTCACATGGCATATCACATGTTTCTACTCGGGTCTTGTTCCGGACCGTACTCCGGTATCACATGTTGATGACTTCACCGATCACATGTTCACCAAGCATCTGACTCACTCATCGCACTCATATCGCATCGCTATTGCTCATTCTTGTTCATTGTCTTACTCATCCCCTGACTCATTATCTTACTCATCCTATCGCACCATTATCGACTCATCGTTGCTCATAGTTAGATCATTATGACTCATTAGGATAGCTGTAGCACAGTATATAAGGCTCAGTAGTTAGTCCTAGCTCCCCATCTCAACCTCTTGATCATTGGGGACTAGGTGTGTATCTGTATTCACTGTAGACTAATGCTAACTTGATCATTGGGGACTAGATTCCTTCTGTGTGACGACTGGCCCTCTGTGCCGTTGTACTGTTGTTGAGACCACTCACTCTCTCTCTTGTGCTTTGTGCTCGTGCCTGTGCTCCGCTTCGGCGTTTGGTTGTGTTTGTTCTAGGTGCTCTACTTGTGTCCGCGGTCCTCGCGACATTAGGTTGAGATCCCCTACTCGTGCCGTCAGCCTAGCTGATCCCACGAGGAACTTGTGACTTGTCCGTTCGACGTGCTTCTACCGGCTGTTCACTCTTGTTTACTCGCTCCCTTGTCAACTGTTGATCCGTGGTACGATCCAACTCGTGCTTGCAGTTTTCCCAAACTGTACAACGTGTGCCTGACTCCTGCAAACCGGAGTGTAAATCAGGGCGTTGACTGTGACGCAGCGCACTCCTAGAGTGTTGGACAGGCAAGGTTAAGAAGTACTCAAGTTTGTTCAGTGGCCCTTAAGCTTCGGCTTGACTGGTCAAAAGGCAGCAATAGGGCGAGGAGCCTGAGCAGACAGCCTTCGGTGCACATTTGTCGATATAGTTCCTGAACAGGAAGCGGACCTCTTTTGATTCCCACACCTATTATCCAACATCACGCCTTCATACAACGCTAGCAGTATCAACTGCACCAACTTTGTTCATTGTTGGGATACCAAAGACCGCCTCCACTATCATCGTGATCCCGACGACGATTCCTGGGACAAGTGTACTACACAACCCTGTCCCAATCGTCACAGCAACCCTACTCGGATTCAATCTGAGGAAGGTGGAGCTCGCTACATTCCCGTTCCTACTACACCTGAACCAGAGCTTCGACCCATTACTCCTGAACCAGAACCTGAACACCGTTCTGTAACTCCCGAGCCTCCCCATACCGCTACCGCACCAGACTTGTCATCTGAAGACGACGAAAGCGAAGACTCAGCATCTGAGCACTCTGAGCATTCCACACATTCTGTGCACTCCTATCACGAGCCTGCTGCACAGCACGTTGAACCTGATTCCAACCCCGAGCCTATCTCTATTCCCGAGCCCACACCAGAGCTAAATATGTCGATCCCCGCCGACCTGGCACAAGCGCTTGCTACCCTCGCGCAGAACCAGACAGGTCTACAGAACGCCGTCACCACCCTCTTGAGCCAAAGCAGCAATGCTAAGGGTGTCGCCAAACCCTCCAACTATGATGGAAAACGCGGAGATGATGCCCGTCGCTTCCTAGCCGCTTTCAACCTTTACGCCGATAACATTCCGAGCCTTGCCGATTACAAAAAGCGCATCACCTCAGCTATCTCATTCCTTGAAGGGGATGCTGCCATTTGGGCTACCCCTTTCTCGGAAGCCATCCATGCCTCCTCCGCACAGAATTCCAATGTTGCTTACCCATTTGCTGCTTGGGCAGACTTTGAAGCGGCCTTCAAAAATCGCTTTGAGACTACCGACGCTACTACCGATGCCAAGGAGACATTGCGTCGCCTTTACCAGGGCAAGAGCACTGTTGGTCAATATGCTGCCACGTTCAAGCAGTATAGCACTCGCACTGGATACTCTCCAGAAGACCTGCGAGACCGCTTCTATGACCATATGGCAGATCGCATCAAGGATGCCTTGGTTCTCACTGACAAACCCACTGCCACCCTTGAAGAACTCATCAAGGTCTCCATTGACATCGACAATCGTCAGATCCAGCGAGAGCAGGAAAAGCACAAGTCCCGCACCCCATTCACTCCAGCCACGGCCCGTTCTTCCGGCCCGGCCGCTGCCCCATATGCACCCCCAGCCCGAGACCCTATGGCCATGGATATTGATGCTACTCGCTCGGCAGACGATTATCGTCGGGCTATGGTTGGGCGCTGCTATGGTTGTGGTTCCAAGGAACATCGCAAAGCTGATGGCCATCATGAGCGGGACATTTGTTCTCACTGTGGACTTGCTGGACACCAAGGTCAGGTGTGCCGCAGCAAGTACCTAGGACGTCCTGCTCAGGCAAGACGCGCTGCTGCTACAACCGTCGCTGCCACCTCCGACGCTCCTGCTGTCTCTGATGGTGTGGCTGCAATGTTAACCAAGCTCATGGCTGACCAGAAAGCCCTGGCAGACCAGATCTCCAGTCTTCAATCGCATTTTTAGATAGGGGGCACGCCACAGCTGCTGCGGCGCCTCCTAAATTGCACTCTGAAATTTCTTCTACCTATGATTTCGTCTCCAAATGTACTATTAGCGCGTTGAAATACGATGACCCTTCTCATTTTCGCGTACCGATTGAACTTAAAGGACGATTCAGAAGTGCAAAAAGTGCAGCTATGATTGATTCTGGAGCAACGGGACTATTTTTGTCCCAAGGCTTTGTTGACAAGCACAAAGTGTATACCCATCCTCTGCGCCATCCCATCGAGCTCTTCAACATAGACGGTAGCAATAACTCTGCTGGATATATCACCCACCGAGCCCGCCTCCGTCTTGTTGTTAGTGGTCGAGAGGAATGGACTGAGTTCCTGGTTACTAATATTGGTTCGGAAGACGTCATCCTTGGACTGCCTTGGTTACGAAAAGTTAACCCCAACATCGACTGGTCGATTGGACGTCTACAATATCGACCAGGAGGTACAAGGCATAACATTGAAGACGTTGAAGAACCACAGGAACCAGACCCAGGGGGAACACTCCCACTCCGAGATGCAGACGGAAAACTCCACTCCTTGCTTGAATCTGTACTCCCTGAAGAGCCCGAATCTGATGATGAATCCGACGATGACACAGAGTCCATCTTTAATGAACCTGTTGAACCGGAGGAACCACCTGTCTATCGTGTCAATGCCAATCGCAGGATGCGACGTGCATGGCTTAGGGCAGGGGTACTACAGCATGTTGGTGAAGAACTCTGGTGTGCTGCAGGCTATACGTACTCTCAGCAACTAGCTGAGGAAGCAAATAAGTCTAAGCCCCAGAGAACCTTCGAAGAAATGGTGCCTGAGCACTACCATCAACATGCTGGAGTATTCTCGGAAAAGCAATCAGAACGTCTACCGGAGCATAAGCCATGGGACCATGCCATTGATCTAACACCGAATGCTCCTCCGACTATGCGAACCAAGATCTACCCCATGTCCGCTAACGAACAAGAGGAGCTTGACCGCTTCCTCAGTGACAACTTGCGCAAAGGGTACATTCGTCCCTCTAAGTCACCCATTGCATCACCAGTCTTCTTTGTCAAGAAGAAGGATGGCAAACTGCGCTTTGTTCAGGACTACCGTCGCTTAAACGAGTACACTGTCAAAAATCGTTACCCACTCCCGCTAGTAGCTGACATCATTAACGGACTGCGCAATGCTAAGTACTTCACAAAGCTTGACGTTCGATGGGGCTACAATAACATACGCGTCAAAGAGGGACACGAGTGGAAAGGGGCATTTGCAACAAATCGGGGGCTCTTTGAGCCCTTAGTCATGTTCTTTGGACTCACCAACTCGCCCGCTACGTTCCAGGCACTGATGAATGCCATATTCTCAGATCTGATTGCTGCAGGAAAGGTCGCTGTGTACCTCGATGACATTCTCATTTTCACCAAAACCCTGGAGGAACACCGTCAAATAGTCAATGAAGTTCTTAAACGACTAGCTGATAACGACCTTTACCTGCGCCCTGAGAAGTGCGAGTTTGAACAAGAGAGCATTGAATACTTGGGATTGATCATCAGCGAAGGCGAGGTCTGCATGGACCCTGTTAAAGTGCTTGCTGTCAAGGAATGGCCTACACCTACCTGTCTCCGTGACGTTCGAGGTTTTCTTGGATTTGCAAACTTCTACCGACGCTTTATCAAGGACTTTGCCAAAATGGCACGTCCCTTGAATGATCTTACCAAGAAGAACGTCCCTTGGACCTGGGATACTGAACAGCAAGAAGCCTTTGATGCTCTGAAACAAGCATTCATCACGGCACCAATACTGAGACTCTGGGACCCAACTAGGCCCACCCGAGTTGAAGTCGATGCATCTGGTTTTGCAACAGGGGGAGTCCTACTCCAGCAACAGGAAGACACACTCTGGCACCCAGTAGCCTTTCGATCAGCATCTATGGACCCCGCAGAACGGAACTACGAGATCTATGATCGGGAGATGCTTGGCATCATTGAAGCACTCAAAGATTGGCGCAACTTCCTTGAAGGACTTCCACAGCCCTTTGAGATTATCACAGATCATCGCAACCTGGAATACTGGCGTTCGGCACAAGACCTCAGCCGACGACAGGCACGATGGTCTCTCTGGCTTTCGCGTTTCCACTTTCTCTTGACTCACCGGCCTGGCAAAACCAACACTCAAGCTGATGCACTTTCACGTATGCCTAATCTGGCAGTCTCTGATGCTGAAGACAATAAGCAGCAGACCGTCCTACGACCAGAGCATTTCCTTCGGGCTGCAAAGATGGTTCTGTTCCAGAACCCCCTTGAAGATCGCATTCGCCAAGCTAGTGCACGTGAAGCTGAAGTACTGGAAGGACTTCAAAAGCTTAAAAAGCATGGCCCTCGGAAACTGGTCAATGGTTTAGTCGAATGGGAAGAAGACAATGGTCTGGTCTACTACAAGGGCCGAGTCTATGTGCCCCCGGATAAGGAGCTTCGAAGAGATGTTGTCAAGCAGTGCCATGACGCTCAGACCGCTGGACACCCAGGGATGCACAGCACTCTAGAACTCCTAAGTCGTCACTTCTGGTGGCCAACTATGCGCTCCTACGTTGAACGCTATGTGGAAGGATGTGATGCATGTCAACGTCGAAAACTCCCTTCGCAACCACGTGCTACTTTGGAACCTCTCCCAGTACCTAACGGTCCCTGGCAGGACATAGGAGTGGACCTTATTGGCGAACTCTCTAAGACCCAGGATGGACACAATGCAGTCATCACATTCACGGATCATTATACTAAAGCGGTTCACTGCTTCCCTACTACCACCGAGATCACAGCAGAAGGGGTTGCAGACTTCTACTATCGAGAGATCTTTCGCCTTCATGGCCTCCCTCGTCGCTTTATCTCTGATCGGGGTCCCCAGTTTGCAGCGCAGGTTATGAAAGCGCTACTTAAACGTCTGGGAATCCAGTCATCCTTGACCACTGCCTATCACCCTGAGACCAACGGTCAGACGGAACGCGCCAACCAAGAAGTAATCCGCTATATCCGCATGTACGTCAGTCGTCGTCAAGATGACTGGGATAAGTTCCTCCCAACGGCTGAATTTGTGATCAACTCCCGTGTCAACACCACCCATCATCGAGCCCCCTTTGAAGTCATGTATGGCTATGTCCCTGAATTCAATATCCCCGTTGGTGTTGAAAAGCGTTTCCCATCCATTACTCAGCGACTCGAAGCATTGCAACATGCTCGAACCGATGCTGAAGCTGCATTACGCATGAGCAAATACCGCATTGAAGAGAGTGCAGGGATAGACGCAGCAGCCAAGGAAAACATCTTCAAAGTGGGACAGCCTGTATGGCTAAGCGCAAAGAAACTGAAGATTCGCCAAAAGAGTACCAAGTTGGGAAGCAAACGTCTTGGGCCCTTTGAGGTGCTTGAAAAGACAGGAGCGCATACATATAGGCTTGACCTACCTCATTGGATGAAGATCCATGATAACATTCATGCCGACCGGTTGTCACCATGGAGGGGCAATGACATCAATGGTGTCACCCCGCCACCACCGGAACCAGTGCAGATAGAGGGCGAGGAGCACTATGAAGTCGAGAAAATCCTTGATAGTAAAATTGAAAGGAGAAAACTCAAGTATCTTGTCAAATGGGTTGGATACCACGAAGGCCATAATTCCTGGGAGCCGGTCGACAACCTAGACTGTCCAGAGCTGGTTGACGAGTTTCACCAAGCCAACCCAAATGCGCCGCGAAAAATCTCAGCCTCCATCTTTGCCAACCTCCCCTGGAAGCCTATCGAGAACTTTACTGATGCTCCACCCTTGGACTTCACATGGACGACTGGCCGTCGAGCTATTGTCACAGTCGTCGAGGACAACGACTTTAAGGAGGGGAGTAATGTCGTGAAGTCCTAGGTCACATGGCATATCACATGTTTCTACTCGGGTCTTGTTCCGGACCGTACTCCGGTATCACATGTTGATGACTTCACCGATCACATGTTCACCAAGCATCTGACTCACTCATCGCACTCATATCGCATCGCTATTGCTCATTCTTGTTCATTGTCTTACTCATCCCCTGACTCATTATCTTACTCATCCTATCGCACCATTATCGACTCATCGTTGCTCATAGTTAGATCATTATGACTCATTAGGATAGCTGTAGCACAGTATATAAGGCTCAGTAGTTAGTCCTAGCTCCCCATCTCAACCTCTTGATCATTGGGGACTAGGTGTGTATCTGTATTCACTGTAGACTAATGCTAACTTGATCATTGGGGACTAGATTCCTTCTGTGTGACGACTGGCCCTCTGTGCCGTTGTACTGTTGTTGAGACCACTCACTCTCTCTCTTGTGCTTTGTGCTCGTGCCTGTGCTCCGCTTCGGCGTTTGGTTGTGTTTGTTCTAGGTGCTCTACTTGTGTCCGCGGTCCTCGCGACACTCCGCCTGAGCCAAGTTTGCTCTGCGCTAATGCCGCGGGCGCCAAAATCGTCGGCGCTGCAGTGTTGTATCAGGCGCTTGAGTTGTGTGCTGCCGCTGCATCACATATAGTTGTCGTTATCGTTGGGGTGAGCGCAAATTTGGGTACTCCATTGGGTGATGGCAGGACAACGGGAGAGAGGCTGCGGTTGTGGTTGCAATTTGGATGTGATTAAAGGACAAGGATTAAAACAGATTCGAGGTCAACGTGACTTACACAATCTAATCTGTCTCCTTGCGTAAGTCAAAGGTGCAACAAAGGTGCACTCATAGTCTAATGCAGATCATCCTCTTCAAGGCCACCTCCGTTACTTGTCATTGTGCGCCTGTCGCGCACCCGCTTCTTGTCATCTATACTGTTGTACCAACTGTTTTGCTGACGGCCACGTGTACCAAAGTGACGGAGACTGACGGTTGTCGGTCACTGAATCTGATGCACTTTCAGTGCAAATGCCAAATATTCAGGTCGCTCTGCCGCACCCGTCTTCGACGGGTGCTCTCGAGCTCCGGTGTGAAAGGTTATTGACGTGCTAAAGCTGTAGCCATTTGTAAGTACCAATGTTTGAGAACAGCGTAGAAGGGAACTCCGAGTCTCTAACAGAGCAGTGAGAACTCAGAACACCATGAACAGTGAACACAAACTAAGCTTAAGTTTGAGAACCGCATGATTTCTTGCTTCACGTGAAACTCACGTGTTTACCGAGGGTTTTGCCCAGCCACATCGATTTTGGCGGGAGCGATGTTTGTGCAAACCAAATAAAAGCAGCCGTGGGAAAGCAATTCGCAGTGTAGACGGTGTAGAAACACGTGACCTTCCGAATCGGGCCATTTTCCCTGAATCTTTCTGCCATAAGACCTACTAACAAGTAGCAGGAATTCGGCGTTTTCCTTTTCTGCCAAAGGTATCTGTCTTTCCAAATGAAAGATATTTTGATCATCTCCTATCAGATATGGCTGAGGTGTGCTGCTCCCGCTGTGGGCATACAACACCCCTCAAAACCGCTGTTCTCGGTAGCGTGATTCCGACTGATGATCTGAGGCCCTCAGAGGCGCAAGCCTCTCGCATCGAGCTTCTTCTCCAGTCTAACGAGCCACCCCACGAAAAAGAACTCGCGGGTCTGGCTTTGCTGTACGCCGAAAGCGAGAGCTTTCTGTCCTCTGTCAAGCAATTGGCACTGGTTCGAACAGCCGTGGATCGCATAGAGTTGGAATTGGAAGCGCAGAGACTGACGACAGAGAAGCTTGCCCTGGACTTGAGGCGTGTGCTTCATCCAGTCCGCTCACTTCCTTCCGACGTCTTGGAGGAAATCTTCTTAATCCTCGCCGAGAAAGCTCGACAATCAAGCATCGATGAGGGCAGTATCTATGATGAATTGTTCTACGGGCACGATTCGCTGTCGATGTCCTTCCCAGCGTGGACACTGTCTCATGTCTCATCGTATTGGCGTCAAGTCGCCTTAGCGACCCCACGGCTATGGGCTAACTTGAATATGGGTCTGTCCCTCGCCAAAGAATCGCATAGTAGCGCCACCAACATGCTTCTTACCATATATCTTTCCCGCTCCCGCACTTTGGATCTATCTGTCTGCCTCTCAAATATTCATCCGTCATCTATGCATCACCGTGCCTTACCCTTGTTGGTCTCCTCTGCACCTCGGTGGACAGTGGCGAAACTCTACCTAACCCAGGCCGATTACCAGTATTTCGAATATCCATCAGGGTTATTTGGGAAGCTTCATACACTTACGGCTCTTGTGAGTGAACCGTCCGGTTCTCGCTCGGTACCGGATTGCTACCGCATGTTTAACGATGCGAATGCACCTACCCTTCGGTCGGTCACAACCATGCCTCACTTTTCCTTCCTGTCTTTTCCGCGAAAAGCCTTAACTGAACTACAATATGTCTTCTCCTTTACCCCTCAGCCGGGGACGTCCCTACGGCTCATTGAAGGTTATCCTTCTTTGCAGGCTCTTACGCTACGGAATGGATTTCTGAAATCGAATTTTGGGGAGTACGAGCCAGTAACCCATAACGGTCTGCGCTCGATCACCGTTGCAAAATCAGGTCCATGCGATCTACTGTCTTACTTCAATGTACCACGCCTCGAGATACTTGACTTTACGGGTCTTTCAGATACGGCAGTATTTGACTCGATTCCGCCTGCTATCTGTCAATCCTTAAGGGATTTGCGTGTCCCCCTTCGGGATTTCAAGGCGAAAAACCTCACTCAACTGAGAGATCTCCTTCTCACAGTTCCACATCTCACGCGCTTGGAGATTCGTCACTTTGATCCAGATGGGCGGGTATCGATTGGTCACTTCTTGGCCATCGGGCTGGTCAGACGACCGTGATCCCCGATTTACGAACCTTTGTCCTCAGAGGCGAGCAACCCGTTCTGGTGCTGAACAATGCATTCACGGAACTCCTTCGGCATCGTCGCTCGGGTCATGATGGCGTAGCTGTCCTTGATCATGTTGAATTGTCCCCAGTCTCTTTCGACGTGAGATATGGACAATTCCACGATGTTATTGCGGATGGACTGTCAATTGTCTTGCACCGGTTAGTCTGCATCGAAATCCTGTTGTTTCTTATCATTGACTGGAGTTACAGATCGTATCATGTCGCAGGGTGACTCGGGAAGTAATCGTTGTTGGCTCCTCACAATATCTTGAAAGTATATACGCTGTACCTTGTATCATGTTCAGAGTGGTGGCATCATCCGTCCCTTGTGTAAGGATTGCTGGTATTTCGACGAGGGAATTATCATTGATATCGATTCTCGAGTTTACCTGCGACGAGCCTGGAGCTTTGCACATCTATACCGCCGCCATGATACACATTTCCGGTACCGCCACAGCACTGTTCGCCACCTAGCAAACCGCTTCCCAAAGAATGGTCTTCGCTCCCTGTTCTCCTTCGAGTCTCACCTCAGAGTCATCTCACTAGACTCTTTATTTCGTGCCGCGTGCCGATGTGCTGATACACCATCGCGTGTGTGAAAACCTGTACATATCCTCAGCTTGTTGAACTTGTTGCGGATACTTTCTAAACCTATATCTACATCTACAGATACACCCTCTTCATACATTACAGATCTACCCTGTGCGGTTGACATCCTCTGTATGTCATGACTCGTTCTTCTCTTCAGTACTTTCAGTCTCTGGCTCCTCGTATCCCTCGACCTTGATATCATTCAATCCCAGCTCCTCATTCTGCTCAAACGTCCTATCATACATCTCGACCGTCATGTTCGGGTCGGGATCAGGGGCGTACAAGTTTTGAAGGTACGAGTTAGCCAGCGGGTCGTCGATGATCAGTGTGAATGGATGTTCTGCATTCTTCACCTAGATCCGTCGCTCATTGTCAGTGGCTGCACGCGGGAAGAATTAGAAGAAAACATACAGCTTTGAGTTTGGCCAAGAAGCTTTGGAAGGCTGGTTTATCGTCGCCGTCGACGGAGTCGCCGGTGAAGACCTTTTCGGTAAGCTCTTCGTAAACCTGTTCGAGAAGACCTTCGAGAGTGGTAAACCGTCCGCCTAGAGTTCCGTGCGAGAGAACAAGATCTATCTCGGGAACGGTCAAGCCGGCGGTATCACTCTGCAAGTGCGTAAGTATAAGCGGAAGAGATGAAGGAAAGTATATACCTTGAGAATGTCCCTGCTCAGATCTTCGCGGTCCTCGACCGTAAGGGTGATACGTTTGCCCTGCTCGGAAATCGCGCCTCCAGATTTGACCTCGTTGTCGCGGTATCCACATCTGTCGCAGTTGGTCGACATGATGAGGACGTCCTTGGTGAGTTTATGAGCATGGTACAACAGAAAGCATATGTGTGAGTTACCTTGAAATGAGGAATGTTGACCTTCTTCATGAGGGTGTCCAAAGGATGTCCACAGCTGGAACACGCCCCCTTGAACACGAAGATCTCTTCGTTTGCTCCAGAATCTCCCCCTCCGATGGCGTCTTCATCATCTTCTTTAATCGTATCTGCCTCGTCCGCTGAGACTAAACCAAGAGAGACATTCTGCTCGAATGAACGAGGGTACGTCCTCATGTTCCATTTCGGATCCGCCATACTCTCTATGAACTCAATGAAAGAGTTGCCAGCGGGGTCGTCTAGTCGGAGAGTGAATGAAGGCATGGGAAGATCCTTCGTGGACGCCTTGGTGATAACTTTTTCCTCAGTCTCTTCATCGTCCTCGTCTTCACCAATGATTAAGTGCAACTTGTCGACCAGGGTTTGAATTTTGTTGTATCCATCCTCATCCTGGATACGGCGGAGAGGTTGGTCCATGGTAAGATCGGCAATGACATCGCGTATGAGTCCTTCGACGGTAGTCAGCTGGCCGCGCGCACATGATGGGAGAGTCAATTCGTATTCGGGGATGACGATCTCGCAAGATGGGGAGCGGACTATTTGGCGGTCAAGATCAGACCGCGCGAGGATACGGGCGGTGTAGACAGCGCCCTCGGCTAAGAAGCTGTGTGAGTTGGTGAAGCGTCTCGCCAAGTAGTGAACATACGCCGGATGGTTCCAGCTGATTGGATTTCGTTGTTGGTCGCGCCGCAATGCTCGCACCGGAAGGACATGACTACGACTTCGCGAAAGAAGGGGATAGAGGTCAAGAGAAGCCGTGTTGTCCCCTACTATTCCACAGATTAAATCTACAGATTGAGTGATACTTGAATGACAGACCTGCTCGTGGCATTCCATGCAGAGGGATTCGATTTCCTGAGTGACCTTTTCCTCGGCATTGGGATCGCTACTCTCTGAGAGCAAATCGGTGTGCTCTGCGGCTGATCCGATGGAGGGAAAGAGCTGTTCTTCGGTGGCCATTGTCGACGCGATGCGAGTGGGGAGAGATCAAGAAAATTCTCGATCATCAGTTGCAGTCGGCGATAAAGTCATGCTGAGTCAGGTATAATGACTCTTCCATAGCCGCCATGGCCATGGCCTGTTGCTGCTCTGTTTTCTAGACTCTGGCTCTGGCTTGCTTCACAATTGACTGTGTAGCACCGCTCAAACACACCAGACTTCATATTTTCTTCATTCCACCCAGTAAAGCTCGGCACAGGCCAGATACTGCATTACCAATTGTCAACGAGCACGTCCCGACGGCATCACATGAACTCTACGCCTTATCTTGGTTCTTGACACGTATACCGCTTGACACCCACCACTATGAGCTCCCCTTTGAAGCGCCAATTCGACGAGCAGGGCTACGTGATAGTACCTGGTCTCATATCGCCAGAGGATCTTCCTCTTCTCCGTGCAGCCTGCGACGACGTAGTCGCTCGTACCCGAAGCGGCGAATGGACACTTCGTCGTACAGTCGGAAAGCAGTTCCCTCCCTTCGACGACGGGAATCCCGACTCCTGGGGCGTTCAGATGCTCATGCACCCCGATCTTGGGCATCCCATCTTTGCAAAGTGGTATACATCGGATCGCGTTACTGGTGTGGTGAAGGAACTATTGGAGTGCAGCGATGAGCATCTCCAAATGGGTGAGTAGATATGGGTCTCCGGAACGTAAGTCGTTCGAGATCTCACCCTCGTGGCGTCTAGAATTGTTCAATCTCTTGATCAACCCTACGTCGCATGATTTTGCCTTGAGATGGCACCGCGATGATGTGAAGGGCAATGCGAGTGTTGAGGAAGAAGAAGAGGCGTTGACGCTCTGGCATCATGGGGTAAATTTCCACAATCTTCATTCTTCGCAAGACTGAATTTGCTTTCCTCCGATTGAAGGTCCAATGGAATACGTATGAGGTTCTTCTAATTCCAGCAAGAAACAATCTGAACTAAGATAGGGCACTCTACGACGACTCGTGTTTGTATGTTGTTCCAGGATCGCACAAAACCGTGCGCACGCCACAGCAACGCGCCTTGTCTGATACGATGGATGCGCCAGAGAACCCACTCGATATGCCTGGCGCAATGGCAGTCCTGTTGAAGCGTCAGTCCCTCTGGTTCTCGATTATCTGTAGACTGATGTATATTATCTGACCAACAGCCGGCGAGACGGTCTTCTACAATTCAAACATCCTCCACGTCGGAACCTACAGTGCCAAGGTCAAACGCGCTACACTCCATGCCTCCATGGGTGACGTCCGCGGAGGGTTCACACGTGCGAGGAATGTCCTTCAGCATGGTTTGAATTGGATGAAGCAGGAGCCATTCCGGAAGACATTAACGACAGCAGAGGGGAATGCGATGTTGGACCGACTGATTGAAATACAGCAGAGTGCGACAGAGGAAATCGGGTTCTCGCAGGATAATTGAAGAATTTGGGTGAAGCAGCAAAAATTACCTACATATTAGCTAGTGTTTAACCAAGTCCACCATGTCTACGAAAAGAATCTGAGCTGTCAAGTAATTTGCAATCGAGCGAATGCAGAAGGCTCTTAACACTTCCCACGCTCACTTCAACCCTACCGCCATGTCCGCGTCAAAGTTCCCCTGGGACAGAGTCAAGGCCGAAACTCTGAGGTCAGTTTGTCGGGATATTGGCCTTCGCTATGTCACCACACGCGAAAATATGATTGGTTTTATCGACCTCATAACGGAACGCGGTCGTGCGTGCTAATTCACATTTCTTGATACAGTAGACTAATTCCAAGTCTTCATTCCAGTGGAAGACGCGATGCCAGAAATAGAGGAAACGCTAGGCAACATTCGGTCAGCGAGCCCAAAGCGCAAGAACGACAGTACGGATGGCAAGCCGGCCAAGAAGGCGCGTCGTTCCGACGCGGCGGAGCCTGTGTCTGCACCTCGACACACCAGGGCGAGCGGCCCCGTCCACAGTGACGACTCTCCTAGGCGCAGCGGGAGGCAGCCCAAGCCTTCACAGAAAGCGTCGGTCCCGGTCAAAAAGAAGGCGACCGCCAAGGCTGGCAAGGCTGGACCGCGCAGGGCAAGCCTGGCCAAGAAGAAGGCCGCATCCTCTGCTCCCAACGGTGGTACGTGAATCTTTACTGGAGTTTCTGTGTCAACGAGACGATGTATCGCTATTGCAGAGGACAACGCTGACGCTAATGCATCCAATGGGTCCGATGGCGCCGCCGAGGAGGATCTCGACGAGCCCAATGGCGCTGATCCCGAGCCATCTGCGAGTGCGTCTGGTTCCAACAAAGGTGCGACTATGCTCCGATTTCCTGTCGCGTCTTGGTCTCATTGATGTCCAGAAAACGATCTTCCCGCAGCCGAAGAGGCCAACCAGGAGGAGCAGATTGCTCTCGAAAGTCTTCACGGTGCAGAGGATGCTGAAGCCGACGCCGACGGGTCCCCCGAACCTCCCGATGCACCTGCCTCGTAATCGTTCTAATTATTGTTCGTACCCTTGCTCTTCTCACAACATCGTTCAAACTCGCGGTTGTGTCTAGGTCAATCGCTTCATATTTTGGGCTCGCTCTCCTCTGCCCGTACCTATGCACATTCCTGCTCTGTTCCTGTTACACAGCTGGCTTCTCGGTGTTCAGAACGATGCATGAGTAATCCACATTGGCATACACCTCTACTTATGTAGACTCTGGCAGTATTTATTTGTAGTGCGGTATGCGTCGTGTTCAAGTTTTTCGAGGTCGTATATCTTGCAATTTACACCGATCAGCATTTCCCTGTTTCGTCGCTCTTCTAACCAACAGCAAATCATGCCCCAGAGGATCTCTGCTGCGCGTATGGTTAGCTTACGGTACTTGGATATTTGCCCCCTTCCTTTTGCTCGACTTTGACACAATTCCAGGTCGCTCTAACATCGCCCAACCTGAGTGGACATCGATCTCGACTGGTGCAAGAGTACCTGCCGAGTCAGTCTTGGATACTACTGTGTGGACAAATCGCGTTTCGATATACTGGCCCTGTACTGGCCAATGTTATATCAACAAATGATTCTTTTCTGTGTCTTCCTCAAGATAACAAAAGACGCAAAAACCGCTCAGGGACAAGCTCCGAAAACTGCATCTCCGCCTCTCTCTCCGCCCTCGCAGCTTGTCGGCGCCATCTTTACGAATTTTTTTTGCTCCTGAGGCAACTCAGCGCCAGCGGGAGAGACTTCAAAAACAATAGCGAATCAGTGGCTCCGAATTACTCTCTGAGAGGCGTTGATCTGAGAATGTTCTCTCATACCCCTTGTCGGCTGCATCAGAATCGTTCACATCCTTTGACTTTGGCAGTTTGTGATTTCACCGCGGAGTTACGACACTCTTTCTCTTTCAACTGCCTTTACAAAATCTATTAGCCGGGTGATACCGTGTCAGCAGGCCCCGACCATATATTATCTGCCTGGCTGCGTGCCAACGAAGCACTCCTTCCCTTGTTCGCTCTCTACTCCCTTGCTTCTCCCACTGACTTTCACCATGGTCAGTCGCCGCGACCTTTGTTTTCGTTGCTCCCCGCTCAGACTGCAACAGATTCCGGGCCAACGTATGGCTTATATCACCGGCTCAGGTGTGAGGCTGGTGGGGAGGTTTGCTGGTGAAGCGCCTTCGGAGACAGGTACACTAGTGAGTGCCCTCGTTTTCCCTCCAGTTCACACACGTGCTAACTGCGAGGCCGCTGCTTCAGGTGTACTGGATACAATTCGCGGATATGCTTAGAATCAGGATTCAAGCTATGCAGCTCACGACCGTCGGGTTCGTTTTGCACCCCAGTCATGATTACAACCATGGTTCCTCACTTCTCTCCAGGGACAGCGTTCCGCTGACTACTGCCTTCGCATGACATTACGAAATGAGGCGTAGATGTCGTTGAGCGCAATGTAGCCATCGATGCGAGCAGGCATAAATCGCCATGCTCTTCCAACCACTTGGCCGCCTCACAGGTCAAGTAGGCATTTGTTGTTCTTGTCAATCTATACATCTCTCTCTGTATCTTATGCTTGCTGTGAATGATCCGATAGGCATTCTCGAAGAAGGCCGCATCGATCTGCACCGTGTGCGCCTCGGAGTAAAGAAGGCAAACGTTCAGCACTCCGTAACTGCCGTACTTGGAACGGAACATCTCTCGACTGCTGCCAGACATGCAGCTGTCACGGGTCTCATAGCGCGCAAGTACTCGCTTCGCATGCTCTGTCCACATGAGAGGACAGTGGACATCTTGTCGATATGGTGAGTTTAACTTGACTTTCGAAGCGTCCGAGTCGTATGTCAACCCCCTGATGCGATTTCCATCTGCAGGCCGTGAACTTCCAGATGTTCCCGAATGGTCACTTCGCAAATGATGGATCTAAATCCATTGAGCTCGGTCGCAGTCTTTTCTGAGTGGCAGCCTGGCGGCAGCCTCTGAGCCAAATGATAGCCTCCAAGTCGAAAATCGAGACGACTCTTCTGGGCGACATCATGACTGAGCTTTCCTACTCTCAATGATTACGCTGCTGAGAACTTTCTCCAGCGCTACTGAGTACTGTGGCGCGCGCCACTGAATGTAATCTGAAACGACGATAGTACTTCTGGGCATTCATGAAAAGTCGACGTCTATCCTTGTATGCTTCACCCACCAGCGAGAATCCTCTCACTCTGGCTCATCACAGTGACATTGTGAAACGAGCGGTGCCGAGTATAGTTACACTCGACGTCTTGTTCTTCTTCTGCCAATGCTCACATGAACCATCGTAGAATGCGTTCATTCGGACCAGTATGTCACACAGCCGGGGCTATATCGTCGTGGAGTATTCGTTCTCTGCCGTCAGAAGCAAAGGGGGGGAGGAGCATATCCCGTTTCGACAGGCCTGGTCAGCCGTCTTGATTGAGGGATCATAAGTATGGCGCAAGGGATTGCGGTCTTCTTGTAACTGTCCTATAGACTGCCTTCATCCACCGAGAGCATCAACGAGCTTTTCTTGGCGAACAGCGGGCACTCGGCAATATAAACAACTGACTCGTCGTCGTAGTCCAATGACAAAAGGATGAAGTGAAATGTTCTGCAACAACGCGGTATGCTTAGGAATGCATTGTGAAGTCACCATGTCCTGAAATCGTTTAAAGCGCAGATGTGTCGATGTATGCCTCGTATGCCTCCGCTTGACTCACGAATCATTGCTTATCAGTACGTCGGCTCAGTGCTTGTAATACGAGTCTGTGACGCTGACTGAGTTCCTTGTCTTTTCTAGGCTTTGGGTGACCATTGGGTCCGGGTTCATACTCTGTGCAGCGGATGGGGTTTGGTATCCTTAATCAAATTGTAAGTGTTTCCGTACCAGCCTGAGGTCAATTGTGTGTCCAGATTCCCATTCAGCGACAGTGCCATTGACGGGCGACGCTGATCTCAGGCTGGTCCTTGTTGTTACACGTACATCCTCGTGCGTATCCGCGCTGAGACTTCTGTTCTGGAGCTGGCCTTGGTCTCATATGCATACTTATCACTATGCCTACGAAGAACAGGCAGCTCGGTACCCCCACTGAGTCTACCTTGATCAAGCTTCTTGTCATCTTTCTCCCCAGAGTGACACTCGACTCATGTCATTGACTCGAAACGGAACAAGACTGGGCGGAGGCGCTGATGTTTGTGCATCGCGACCCTACTAGATCCCGCCACAATCTGTTGATTTTGCTCCCTTCCCTTGTTCGAAAAAGGAAAAACATGACGGAGTGCTCTTCTATCAGGCTCCATCAGAAGATCGTCCCAGGCGGCGCAATGCCCTTGTTCTCATATTTTGAACAAGGACACTTCCCGTTATGGACGTGTCCTTGTATTCCTGACACGAGATCTTAGGCGCCCCGTCGCCTATATAGCGGGGATGGATTGGCGCAGGATTAGCACCAGCGAGCTCTCTCTCGTCTTAAGCATCATCGACAACCTCGAGACCCAAGGACCTTCTGTCCCTTCGCCAGCAAGACAATAGTGAATCACTATTGTTGGATTATCCCCCTTCGCCTACACAACAATAACTTGTGTATCTCTGGGTCATCCTTCCTGCATCCCATTGTCCTATCATCCCACGCTCCGTGTATATATTGTGACGTCCCTTCGTCCCGCAATCATCAGCTCCTACGTTCCAATAGCTCACGGCGCGGGTATTCGCCACACATCACCATCACCTCACGTTCACTTCACGGAGCCTACATACACCCACATCCTCGTCATCATCACATATTCACCATGTCTTACGCCCCGCCGACGTCTCCTTCATCCCGCGGCTTCCTGCCCGCCGGCGCCACATCCCCGAACGCATTCTCCTCGTTCTACCAGTCCCCGCGGGACGCCCACGCGATGTACGCGTCCTTGTCCAACAAGTCGTCGAAAAAACAGTCCAGCGGCACGCCCAGCGGTCAGTCCCAGGGCTCCACGAAGGGTCTGAAAAAGCTCGTGTGCAACAAATAGAGCACTAGACGGAGATCGGAGAGGGAATGGAGAAGGGAAGAGAGGGAGGACCCCGAACAAACACCTCCGAAACATGACCATGATTGCCACATGCCATGCATACACTGTAGCATCTTCGACCTTCACCGCACACACTGTATCATACTTACGACTGTATTTGTATTATGTATGCTCGCTCTGTCCCATGCTTTCTTACCTCGAATCCAACGCTATCACTACAGAAAATCGCTTGATAGCTATTTATTCGAATCAGAGAAATGGGTAGCACCTTCACTCTAGGTCCCATAGCTCGTGCCAGTTCTCATGCCTGCCAACAATTAACCGCACTTCAACTTTGGTTCTCGAGTTTGTACCCAAAGCCACAATGAGGCGTATACTCTGTACCCAATCATCCAGATCCTTTACTTGCCCAGCGTGTACGACCAAATCAATCCGCAAATGCGCTAGTCTCCCTTCACACTCCAAAGCCAGCGTAGCGAGCGCATTCGCGTAATCCGAATCTGCCGTCACGTCCGACGCAAAACGGAACACAACGCAGAGCCGGCGCAGACGCACGACATAGGTACATCGCAGAGCGTGTGCCAACCAGCCCGTCATTGCGCAAATACGTGTATTCCATGTCGCTTGCTCCAGCGTCAGAAAACTGTCTTGGTCCGAAGGATAGGCGAGACCCGTGTCGACGGTGAGGCTTGGAACATTCACGAATAGACGAATTAGTTCTGGAGAGGAATCTCCGAGTTCTTCTGCAGATATTGCATAAGAGTTCTTTCGCGTCTAGAGCAGTAGGGATTCGGACGCACGATCGACATCCAGCATCCAGACGTAATACAGCTCTTCCAATAATGGATGCGACCTTAGAACATCAACAAGGTTCTCCACGCTAACCATACCAGGCGAGTGCGCGATGACGATTAGCCGGCGCAAGCTCGTCATGTTCATGGGAAAGATGTTACATGACAGTTTGAGCTCTTGAACCAGAGGAAGTGTTATCCTATACGCGTGACTCGCCACTAGGACATCCAGATGAAGATGGGTGACATGGGGGAAAGACGCGAGGAACATGGACAGTTGTCGTCCCTCCTGTATTGTGGTCATGAAAGTAAGCCTGGTGATGCGAAGGGTCGAGCAGGCGTGGGGCAAGGATGAAAGCCTCCACAGTCCGCTCCCTCGGTCGTCAATGGTAACATCGCTGAGCTCGTAAAGTCGTGTTATACATTCGGCGAGGAGGGTATCACAGCCAAGGGTTATGGTGGCGAGTCCAGTAGTCAATGGGCTGACTACTGTTACACTTTGAATCAAATTGGCCACACCGTTGATGGAAATGTGCCGGTCCAAGCGTTGCAGGTAGGCCAAGTCTTCCTTCGGATGCCCCTTCAATGGAATGCGGATCGTGAGATGCCTGTGAAGATGGCGGCGGCAGCGTTGGAACTGACGTGCAGTTGAGCGCAAGGAGCGCAAAGCATGAGCGTCGTCTGATAGCTCGTCGATGATCTTGTCAATCAACTCTGGCGGTAAAGCATTCCTAAGCAACAAAACAAGTTAGACTTGAAGCCTACGCTGGGAAGACGTACATGATGGATATGGACAAGAGCAAAGGTCACGAGTAGTCACATTCACTCATACGGCAAGATAAAAGAGGATATCGGTTGTGAGACGCGAGCATGGTCGCGTGAGCCATTGCAAGACACGAATCATTGCTGTATTCCGAAACTTTCTAAGGACGCGACGCGTATCTGTAGCACGTGGACACGGAGGCATAAATTTTAGTGGGGTCAAGTAAATTCTTTCAGCAAATTGGGCGTTGCAAGCAGGCGTACGAGAACACGGCGAATAAATATCGAGGATGATTTGATCTCAGCGAGGTCGGTCTATAACGGACAAGACAAGGTGACATTGTTATGTGGCTTTTTCCCACTTTGCAATCAGCTTCTCTAGGTCGAACCGTGGATCCTCTGGGTCTGTGACAACTGCGGGGCGGTCAGACGGGCGGGGTGGCGCACATGCGGGGCGCGACTCACTGGCATCCACATCCTTGGCGGCGGCCTGCTTTGCCTTCCACGCCTCCTTCGCCTCTGCGATTAACCGGTCTCGTTCATGCTCTGCGTGCTCTATTTTGTGTGCGGTGTGTGCAGCCTGTAGGGAGCGACGGTGGGACCAGCCATAGACTACGCCAGAGAAAAGAGCCGTGTACCGGATGACCTGTACGTGGATTGAGCTGGTAGGGCTAGGAGTGAAAACAGCGCAGGGCGAACGTTGATAGTTGGTGCCGAAACCATAATGAAGCCTTTTAATCGACGGGCAGAGTAACGGCTGTGCCTGCGACGGTCAGCGGGCGTGGCCGACAGCGAGCAGCAGCATACCTCACCAGTAACTTGGAAGCAGAACGAGAATGCCAACAGTGGTCCGGACGAACTCGGTACCAGGTGCCGCTGACATAATCTTCGGCACCGCCGCCACGCTTCGGGGGCCAGTTCCAGGCCAGTTCCCATGTCTTCACCCACAGACGGCGATGATTGTCAAGTTCTGGTCACCTAGGCATGCTAGCTGCACCTTGAATACTGACACCCATTGAGTCTGTTCACGAAGGAGCCTGCTTTTGCGGCCAGTTGTCGTATAAAGTCTTAGGCAAGCCAATGCTCAGTGCCTACTGTCACTGCACCTGGTGCCAGCGCTTGCATTGTTCGTTCCTTCACTTGACGTGCTATAGATCATTTATCGTTGTTTAGCCTCCGCATTCATCCATACACTTCGCTTTCCTCTCGGCGCGTTCTCCTGGACCTGTGACCCGGGCTCAAAGGCGATGTGTACGACATCTCCAAAAACCCACTGAAGCACCGTTATTGCTGCAAAACATGCGGCGCTGCTGTTGCGACGCTCAACGCCGAGGAGGGCAAGTGTGGCACCTACGGAGGCCAGATGGCACGCGACGAGCATGGCAAGATCAAAAGCTGGGACGAGATCACGCCGACCGCTCACATCTACTACGATACGCGTATGCTTGACATCGACGACAACTTCGGAAAGTGGGATGGGTTTGAGAACAAGTCAAACAAACTCGCTTGAAAGTCCGTACGTCTACTATTCTCCACAGCAGCAAAGCCTTTTGGTGATCAATTTCCAGTCGTTGTTGTAGACTATTACTTCTTGTGATCAACTCGTCCGAAATCCTTTACGATAACACCCTTTAATTCATAGCTTCTCTAAGCATTCAATGAGAGGTCAAATGGGTAGCGACAACACGTATACGTTCACGGGCCCCGGAAGGGCGGTCAAGTAATATATCGCGGCGCATTTTGAGAATCTGTCGCGAATACGGAGGTCGAATGGAGAGAGGTGTCAAAGAGGTATCGCAGGAGGATTAAGCGTATGTTTGCGAAAGTCCGCTTAGAAAATTCCGACTCTTTCATCTTCGCTGACCCTTTCGCAGTACATACAGTCTAGTCCGAGTCCAGGGCTTATGGAAATGGTCTGACGCGTCTTTTCCTCCGTGGTTGATCCGATTTGCCCTGTTGAAGATTGGATGGCAATGAATCTGATAATCAGTTCTGGTCACCTGCACACCCCAACTTGACCGATAACACCCATGGAATCGGTCCATGAAGGATCTTGCTTTTGCGGCCACTTGTCATACCAGGTTGTCGGCAAACCCATTCTCAGCGCTTACTGCCACTGCACCGAATGCCAACGCTTGCACTGTTCGTTTCTTCATTTGACATCTGCTGCAGATCATTTATCGCTGTCTAGCTTCCGCATTCATCCATACAATTCACTTCCCTCTCAGCGCGTTCTCCTGGACCTGTGACCCTGGGCTCAAAGCCGATGTGTACGACATCTCCAAGAACCCATTGAAACATCGGTATCGCTGCAAAACATGCGGCGCTGCTGTTACGACGAATGGCGAGGGGGACAAGTGCAACGTCTACGGAGGCCAGCTGGCACGCGATGAGCATGGCAAGATCAAAGGCTGGGACGAAATCGCGCCAACCGCTCACATCTACTACGATACGCGTATGCTTGACATCAAGGACAACTTGGGAAAGTGGGATGGGTTTGAGAACAAGTCCAACAAACTCGCTTGAAAGGCCGTACGTCTACTTAGTATTCCCCTCCGAAGCCTTTCGGTGATGAAGCTCATTTGCAGGGAACTATTGCTTTTGTAATTTCGTCCGAAATATTTAGCCTCCTTTTATCATCGTCTTCGAGCACTCGATGAGAGGATAAGTTGGGTTGAGACTCGGGCACGCATATGTTCACGGGCACCGACCAAGAAATACATCGGGGTGCATTCCGAGATTCTGTAGCGAATACGGAGGGGGAATGGAGATAGGTGTCAAAGAGATATCGCGGGTCTGACCTCTCACTGGAAGATTTGGCGCATGTTTGCGAAAGTCCGGCTAGGAAATTCCGACTCTTGATTTCTTCACTGACGCTTGTTGCGGTACAATCCAGCTTAGGTCTATATGGATATTGACTCTCAAGTTCCATCGGGTTTCGTTGGGTATATGGAAATGGTCTAGCACGTCCTATCCCCGTGTTTAATCCGATTTGCCCTACTAAGGTACTCTTATTGGATGGCGATGATAACCAGTTCTGGTCACCTGGGCACACCCAACTCAAACGATAACACCCATGGAGTCAATTCATGAAGGATCTTGCTTTTGCGGCCAGTTATCGTACCAGGTCGTCGGCAAGCACATTCTCAGTGCTTACTGTCACTGCACCTTTTGTCAACGCTTGCACTGTTTGTCACAACTGCCTTTACTGCTCAATAGTCGATTACTTATTCGCTGCCTAGCTGCTCCCTTTATAAACGGCATCCACTTCCCTCTCAGCGCCTTCTCTTGGACCTGCGACACCAAGCCTAACGCTGACGTGTACGACGTCCCCGACCAACCATGGAAGAATCGCTATCGCTGCAAGACATGCGGCGCCGTTGTTGCCACACTCAACACCAAGGAGAACAAGTGCTACGTATGGAGCGGTCAGATGGCTCGCGACGAGCATGGCAAGATCAAAGGCTGGGAAGAGATCAAGCCAACCGCCCACATCTTCTATGATACGCGTATGCTTGACATCGACGATAATTTGGGAAAGTGGGATGGATATGAAAACAAGTCTAACAAGCTTGCTTGAAATATGGTATGCTCTCTTCTATACTACAGCAAACCCTTTCACTGACTGGCTTGAAGTCGTTGTTTTTGCTTGAATCTTATTCACTTCATCTGAGATGCTCGGTTCGAAAGGCGGAGATGCTCAGTTCGAAAGGCGGAGATGCTCGCTGACGCCGTTCATTCAAGGTCGATCGATACCTGCTACTCTAAACGCAACTTAGGGCCCCTTCTACTCATAAGCTTCTACTAGCAGCGGCGCCTTCGGAGAACTACATTGCCGGTGCTGTCAGCGTCATGCATCCTGTCTTGAACGATAAACTATATCAGTCCAAGGACAGGCCCCACACTGAGCGCTCACACTCGTACGATGCTTTCGTCATGGCCATTCAGCGGAACCCTTCGCGATGATATTCGTATAAAAAGGATTGAGTCCCGTTACACTCCCTCACAGATCTCCGAGTGGCTTTCATCCATAAACTTCTCAAATGCGCTCACACCTGAAGACATAGGCTTTCCTACAACGTTGGAAAACCTATGCGTCCTAAATCGATTGCACCTAGTATCCGTATGAAAATACTGCTATGCATTAGTGAGTCCTATCGTAATCTTATTCGATTCGTTTCACTGACTTATGGTCAGCTCGAAGGACCGTGACATGGTTATCACAATCGAGGGACTCTTCCAACGGATCGTGCGTGAGGGTAAAGGATCGTACTGTTTCGGCATGAACATATTCTTCATGGAGGTACTGAAGGGTCTTCGCATGTATCTACACCACTGACTCCCCCTCAACGTTTATTCCGGCGCTGGTCGTGTCAATCACGGGTCTTCCTTGTATGAACACGACGTTTATACTTCGGTAGTGCATATGGTCCTATTCGTACAGCCAGGAGACGACATCCTTACGTATCTTGTGGATGTGGGGTTCGCCGGCTCGGGGCTTTCGCGACCTATCCTTCTCTCCATCGATCCTGGCAATGTTGTTATGGGCGTTTCGCCGACGGAGAGCCATCGCCTGACCAGAGGGGCGCGTTCAATATCCAGTCTCGGTATGCTCTAATCTTGCTTGATCGTCACCCGTTGCCTTGCTGACACGGCCCAATGTTCATTAGAGCCCAAAGTGTTCGGCGTCGACTGGAGGCTCGAGGTCCTGCATACAGGAAAGAGCGGCCGAGAGGCGTCCTGGACTATCCTCTATACCTTCACCGAAGCAGAGTTCTTCGAAAAGGATTATCAGGCCGCGAACTTCGTCGTATCCAAGATGCCCGAGGGGATTTTCTACAACGACATTGTTTTCTCTAGGCACTTCTGGCTTTCAGATCAAGGTGAAAACTCGGATGCGCATATGGGGCGGATAACCGTCAAGGATGGTGTGTTTAAGAAACACGTTGGGGCTGAGTCGGAAATTCTGACCAAGGCGGAGACGGAGGAGGAACGGAGAGATGCGCTGAAGAAGTACTGTATCATTTCAATCGATTCGTCAGTCATCGGTCATCAGGGCCTCTGACGAACGAAAATTGGCACTTGTCACCGGTCATCGAGGCTCTGGAGGCTCCCCCGACGTTCCCGCCCCTCCCGATTGGGCAATTTTCGCGCGCCTGCGGCGCCCGCCTTGCCCAATAAGGTAATTTGACGAATCCATAATTTCGTCAAACCTGTCATCGGTCAGACCCCCTGACGAATCGATTTAAATTCTACAGTATTGTGGGTTTGAGATTCCATTGATGGATTTGGCGAACATACGCCCAAGTCCAGCTCGTCTTGACTTGAGGATTTGAGGATTTGGGGGAGCAGTCCAACACATCCTTGTGCACACGTTCAATTTACTTACTCTGTGTCCTATTGCGTACGGATGATTGGATGCTTATCAAAACTTCTGATCACCTGGCACTCTGTCACTTAGACCCAACTTCCATGGAGTCAGTTTACGAAGGAGCCTGCTTTTGCGGCCAACTGTCCTACAAAGTAACGGGCAAGCCAATCGACAGTGCCTACTGTCACTGCACCTTGTGTCAGCGCTTGAATTGTTCGTTTGTGTCTCCTCTGATGAACCGGCGACTACAAAGCACTGATCGTTATATAGCCTCTGCGTTCATCCACACCCTTCACTTTCCGGAAAGCGCGTTCTCCTGGACCTGCAACCCCGAGCTCCAAGCCGACGTGTACGAAGTCTCCGGCAAACCATGGAAGAGCCGATACCGCTGCAAGACATGTGGTGCCTCTGTATCGGGGTACAACGTCAAGGTGAATAAGTGGAGTGTCTGGGGCGCCCAGTTGGCGCGCGACGAGCATGGCAAGATCAAAGGCTGGGAAGAGATAAAGCCCACGGCACATATTTTCTACGATACGCGTATGCTTGACATCGATGATGACTTGA
Source organism: Strobilurus orientalis (assembly GCA_019915145.1). Classification (NCBI taxonomy): domain Eukaryota; kingdom Fungi; phylum Basidiomycota; class Agaricomycetes; order Agaricales; family Physalacriaceae; genus Strobilurus; species Strobilurus orientalis. The sequence goes on along the minus strand of JAHLML010000019.1, from coordinate 145,415 downwards.
GCAAATGGGATGGGTACGAGAACAAATCCAACAGGATTGCTTGAAAGACAGTACGCTACTCTCGCCTCTAGTCACCTCCAGCGAAAGCTTATGCTGATCCACCCCAGGCCCAGCACACACGGTATCGATTGTCTCATTGAAGTAGATTAGTTCGAGGTCTGGATACAGTGAGGTTCAAGGGCTTTACGTTACGACAACTATCAGAGCACCGAAGTATACCGAAGTCCTACGGACATACAGCCTGCAAGAAGAATAAGAAGCTATCTCATACATAAAACTTCTAGGCCGGAAGGTGCGCAACTTTGATCACCTCACGGATATTTCCCCACCGATCTCCAGCGATCGAGTCAGAGAGTAGGTGAGAAACATGTAGCTCCTCCAAATGAACCGATACGCCGGGACCAGGAAAGCGCGACTCCAACATATCAAAGAATTGCCCAACCTCCTTGAGGATATCGACTAAACCGTCCGCGAGCCCTTCCTTAGGCACCGGCTCGCCTTTCAGAGTGAGAACACGAAGAGAAGGGAGGAGGAAATTTCTGCCGGTGCCAGTTTCGCCGACAGAAATTATCATCTCCTGGATGGCCCGAGCAAAGCAATCCAAGTCTAGTGTGACATGCAACGTCTCGACCTTTGTGGCCAGTCGGAGACACGCAAGCATGTTTTCAACGTTTGCTGTCATGTCACCCTCAGTCATGTATGGTATATGCAAGGTGAGAGAGACTAGGTTTTCGATGATGGGCTTGAAGATCGGAAAGGGTATGGGTAGGAGGGGCTCGGTGACGGGGTCTGTGTCCCACTGCAAATGCGACAGTTTGGGCAGAACCAGTTGGTCCAACAGAGCGTTCGAAGCGAGGGAGTTCAGAGCGTCCGCAGCCAAACTCTGATTGCGCAACGTCAACGAGGTGAGGAACGGTAGAGAGACCGACGAAAGCCGACTCAACATCAACCAGTCACGCCCGCCGATTGTGAGTGTGATGTCAAGTGCCTCTAGAGATACCATTGAGCGGAGTGTTTCCAGGACGCTGAAATCAGAGGCACCGCAGGTATAGCTAGTGATTTTGGACCAGGGAAGGGACAGAAATTTCGAAGGACAGTTGTCATGGACGACTCTCACGTCCTGCAGGTAAGGAGCAGTGTTCAAAGCGCTGCTGGGCTGTCCGGGATGAGGGTTGAGCAGGAAACCACCGATACAGAGACTCTGCAGGCGGCTAAACGTGTTTCCGAGCATATAGTCGACTGTGGACGGCGGAACGTCCAAGTACAAACGGCTCCATCGCCGTATGCTTATCTCGAGCGTCGCCATGGCCGAGATATCTATCGCGAAATGAAAAGAAAGAGCGATAATCAAATCTTGATCCTGCGATCTCTCTAGGTATAAACCTAACCTGTAGATCAACCTCCGTTGTGGAATCAGGCGATAACCATCAAAGGGAAGCCGCACGAACGACCAGAATCTTGGAAAAGCAAGGGTGATTTCTCTCCAGCGTTTACAAGTCTGAGAGATAGCCCACGAGGGGTCGTCGGGATCCAGAGAATCCAGCCTGCGCGTGCCTGCGTAGCCGTAGGTGTCATGCGCCGGCTCCATGGACCATAGAAAGATTTGGCAAAGTATATCAACGGGAAGGTCGCGTAGTGGATGGAGGATGGATTTCACGTCATGGAGTTGAGATTTGACTCTTTCTCTGGTCGTTCTGAGCGCGTCGAGGTTCGTCTGCAATTCGGCCATTTTCGCGTCTATGGATTGGAGAGTAGCACTGACAGTCTGGGCTACACGACGAAGAGAGCGACGCTCCTCTGGATACGCGACTTTGTTGCTGTGCAAGAGCTCCTCGACGCGAGCATATGGGACTTCATTCAAGCTGGGTTCCAGAAAGACTTTGCTGCCAGCGCAGAACGGGCACGGACTGTTGGAAGGTTCAAAAGCGTTAGAAAATGAGTTCGTATCACCAGAACGCGTGCCATACGTGCCGCTCATGCTGAGACTAGAAAGGTGGTTTTCTGCGACAGTGAGAGGCGGTGGCATGTGCCGGTGATCGGCCCGATCTCCGTCGCAGTGCACTATACACCAACTGCAGACCAACTCTTGCAATTGGACTCGGAAGCAGGACTAATCATGGCGCTACGGTCTTACATACGCTTTTGTGCGGCGCTAGTTTAGGTACAGATTTACAGGTTCATCATATCCCCCGCTGACAAGTAGCCGCATAGTACGTTTGCTTTCGTGGTATATGTAATGTGTCCCATTCTCTCGAATCCCATTTCATACCTACATGATCTCACAGCGATGATCCTTTGCTTCATGCACGCCCCCACGAAGACGCTTGTCAATCTCATCAATGCACAAAGTGAACGCGAGAGCTGCCGAGGCCGGAGTCGTTACAAGCAAAAGCAGACAGAAGAACAGCACTCACCGACATTGATCCCGTCTTTCGCGCTCACTTCCACGAAGACCGCGCCGTTCTTCGCTGCGAGCGCCTGTCCCTCCGCCGCAGACACCTCTCGCCTCTTGTGTTTCTCGAGATCGGACTTGTTGCCTACAATCACGCATGGTATACCTTCGAATCCAGAACCGGGATCTCCATGCACCGGTCCCCCGCTCAGATCGACAACTTTGTCATACACGACCTGCACGAGGTCAAACGACTGCCGTGAGGCGATACTGTACACGAAGATGTACCCGTGAACGTGTAGTTGAAGTGGCGTGAGGGGAGTGTATTCGTCCTGAAGGTAGGTGGGTGAGATCGGTGGAGAGAGAGAGAATCACGAGAAGCGTCTCACTTGGCCGGCAGTATCAAAGACCTCCACTTGGAATTCCTGTCCATTATGCACCAATGTCTTTGTATAGGCGCGGGAGATAGTGGGGTAGTATGATGATGGAAACGTTGATGAGATGAACGTTGATACAAGAGAGGACTTTCCTGAAGATAGAATTGAGATACATCGTGACTGAGAAGATGGCTAAGCGGCTCACCGACGTTCCTCGTACCAAGTACTGCAATCTTCCTCCTTTTCAACATTTTGCGCGTATCCTTTTCCTACTCCCTCGTTGGTCCACTGAGTATTATGACCGTGTCACTGCAGTGCTGTGCTGGAACGCACCTCGTAAACAGCTCGCGCCAATGGAATCAAGCGTGTACCGGTCTCGTCTGCACTCTGGCACTTAGATGGAGGCAAAACGGATACAAGCACGAAAATTTCCCATGATGGCGATAGAGATAGCGGCGCGGTCGGATCTTCCGTCTCGGGAGTCGGTAAAGGTGTGGCTGTGCGTGCCACTTGAGATCCGAGATACGATAAGATAATGGTACGGTGACGTACCTGAGGCTTGAATTGAGCAGAGACTGAGGGAACCTACTGGGAGCCTGCAGCTAGTCTGCAATTTCTTGGAAATTCATAGCTATCCGGAACACATAGAGGCTCTTCATACAATCCTGATCTTGTCTAGAGCATTCCGAAGATCCTACGCCGTCGTTCAATGCCCTTATCGCCGGTCGCTCCCCACGGCGTCCCTGCAACTACCTTTACTACCTTCTTTCCATCATAATGCCCATCTCTTCCTGGCCATTGAGTGGAACACTCCGCGATACCCTCCGCATAAAACACGCTCCCTCCCGCTACACACCCTCCCAGATAACACAATGGCTCTCATCCATAGGCTTCACGCCAATCCCGAGGCCTGACGAGATCGCGACCTTCCCCACAACGCTAGACAATCTACACATCATCAACAGGTTGCATCTCGTCAAGTACCCATACGAGAATATCGCGATGCATCTGTGAGTCGAATGTAATTTCGCGACATGTTCATTCGACAGCGACGACGATACATAGCTCACAGAACCACGAAATGGACATCAGTCCAGAAGGTCTATTTCAACGACTTGTGTACGAGGGTAAAGGTTCCTATTGCTTTGGGATGAATATATTCTTTATAGAGGCCCTTCGGGGACTTGGGTATCGGTAAGTAAAACCGAACATACGAGTACTCTACAATCGTCCTGATTGCACTACATTAATTTTGATTGCAAGAGTCTACTCCGGCGCTGCGCGAGTCAACGAGTCTGAATTACCAGGCGAGCCTGAGAAGTACACGCCCTTCGTGCACATGGTTCTGTTCGTACAACCCGAGGACGTCACGACGACGTATCTCGTGGACGTGGGATGTGGCGGCGCGGGGCCTTCGCGTCCAATATTGCTATCTGCGGGTCCGACCAACATAGTGATGGGCGTGTCTCCGACGGAGAGCCACCGATTGACCAGAGGCGCCCGCTCGATATCAAGTATCGGTGAGCAGGAGGTGGTCCATACGGAACGTTGTAGACAGACTGACCACAGAGGGCACAGAATCGTCACCCCTAGAAGTCGACTGGCGCCTCGAAGTAATGCACAGTGGAAAACAAAACAAAGATTCAGCCTGGCGCGTCGTGTACACGTTTACCGAAGCCGAGTTCTTCGAAGTCGACTATCTAGCTGCGAACTTTGTCGTGTCCAAAATGCCTGGAGGGTTGTTCACCGACAACATCATCTTTTCCCAATACTTCTGGTTGAGTGGCGAAGAGGCTGCGAAGCTCGGTGGAGATGGGGTAGAGGCAAAGTCTCCCGCAAAAAGGTATATGGGGCGGATTGGTGTCAAGGGAGCGGTGTTTAATAAGTATGTGGGCCCCGAGACAGAGCTTTTGGCTACGGTCAGAACGGAGCTGGAGAGGAGGGAGGCGTTGAAGAAGTATTGTGGGTTTGAGGTGTCAAAGAAAGATCTGGAGCACATCCAAGGAAGCGTAGCTGCGTTGCCTTTGGATGTATGATGCCAAAGACGAATAGATGGATAGGAGACGCGAGACACCTCCGCACTTCATTCAATCGAAGAAAGGCAGTTATCCACACATTTTGTGGATCGCCATTAGCTCAAGCTGTAAGTACATGATCAGCGCTGAAATCGTTCTTTAGTGAGCGTAAAGACATACCTCTGTTGTTGATACAGAATTCCCAGGTCCTGTCCTCCCCACCTTCGCCCGTCTTCCCAGTCCCATGTGCCCTTTCTCCCTTCGTCATCCGGTGCTCGTAGCCTTTCCAGGCATTTCTGTGGAAAACAAAGGAGCGAAGGAGGATGTAGGAGGGATTAGGCGGTGCGCTGCTTGATGCCGGAGGTGGTGGATTTTTCGCAAGGCGTGGTACATCCCTGTGGACGAATCAGCGACTGCCGGGAGAAAGATTGAGGAGCGTACCATAAGGTATACGGTGTAACATTGCGAAGTGTGATGAGAATGCTTCCTCGTGAAGCAACAGATCGTTTCGACTCATCCACATCTTCGTCTTCTTCATCCGCGTCGTCGTCCTCGCCTTTCTTAGCATTCTTTTTCCGTCCAGCGACACTGGGTATCGGGCCCTTCTTCAACAAGCCCTCGGCCGTGCGCAAAAAGTTCAGGATGAGGACCTGATTTGAGAGAATATTACGGTCCATATCCGCTATGCCTTTGCCTGCACTGTTGGTTAGAACTGCCTCGATGAAGATGAAGATTGCACAAACCAGCATGAGGAAAATTCCAAACAATCTTGTCCCATTTTCGCCCCTTCAACTGCGATACGCGGTCCAATTTGGATGCGTCGATGCCGAATAGCACTTCCACGCCACGCTCTCGCAAAAGGGTAACAATTTCCTGCGCATCGGGGTATTTTGCAAAACAGTCCTCTTCGCTGTCGTACGCGGTTGCAGTGATGTTGGATGGTGGGAGATGGTCCAGGCTCGCAGGCGCATCTTCTAGCAAGGCTCTCGCAAAGGAAAAGTTCCCTTCGCCGATAAGCAGGATGCCGTCGGTGGGCGAGAAGGGTATAGTCGGCCTCTGCGTCTGCTGTTTCTTCTTGCCTTTTCCCTGGCTCAGAGACACCTTCTTCGCCTTTGCCTGCGCCTCTGTGATTTTGGCCGCCTTTTCGGTTTGTTCCTTGCGTTTTTGGCGTGTTTGCTGGGACAAAAGAGCGGATTTGAGATTTTTTGATTTTCCCATTATGGAAGAGCGGCGAAAGGAGTGTGGGTCACGCGTCGCCAGTCGCGTCTCTTCCTTTTACCACTATGAAGCCGCAGGATCAAGAGCTCGAGGACGACTTTGCGGCCGAGGAGGAGAACAAGCTCATCAACGAGGTGCGAGGCGATGACAGTCCTCTTGGCCAGTTTATTGACTAGAATGAAGGAATATAAAACTTGGTGAATATCGGGCCACAGATGCTGTCGTTCCCTAACCGGTAAACAGGAAGAAAAATGCGCCCTATCTGTACGATTTGGTCATAACGCACGCCCTCGACTGGCCCAGTCTCACCTGCCAGTGGTTCCCCGACAAAGAAACACCCTCCAACAAGCCCTACTCCATTCACCGCCTCCTCCTCGGCACGCACACCTCCGGCCAGGCGCAAGACTACCTGCAGATCGCCACCGTGTCCATTCCCAAGCGCGATGGCTCCTCTGGCGCGGACAAGCTCGACCACACCGACTACGACGACGAGCGCGGCGAGCTTGGCGGCCACACCATCCCGCCCGCGCCGCGCATCAATGTCATTCAGAAGATCAACCATCCCGGCGAGGTCAACCGCGCGCGCTACATGCCCCAGAACCCCAACCTGATCGCGACAAAGTCGGTTACGGGCGAGGTGTTAGTGTTTGATAGGACGAAGCACTCGAGTGATCCGGACAAGAGTGGATTGTCGAAGCCTGATGTGCGGTTGACGGGGCAGACTGGGGAAGGGTGCGTGGCGCAGACCGTCTCCTCTCAAATCTGATTGACCATGCGAATAGGTTTGGATTGGCATGGAGTCCGTTGACAGAGGGACACGTCCTTGGCGCCTCGGAGGATATGACGGTTTGCCTTTGGGACGTGACATCGTATCAAAAGGGCCAGAATACGATCCAGCCAACAACTGTCTTCAAGGGCCACACGTCTATTGTTGGCGTAAGTCACGCAACTACACCTTGTTTTCCGTGTACTCATTCCCACAGGATGTCGACTGGAGCCACTATAATCCCAACGTCTTCGCAAGTGTAGGGGACGACAAACAGCTCATTGTCTGGGACAAGCGAGAGCCCCAGAAACCTGTCCACAAACTCCAAGCTCACGAGCGCGAAATCCTTGCCGTTTCGTTCTGTCCTGCATACGATCACCACCTCATCACAGGAAGTGCTGACAAGGTACGCGACATGCAACTTCGTTCAACAAGAAATGACTGAGACCACTGCAGACTATTGCCCTACACGACCTGCGTGTCCCCGGCCAGAAGAAACACACTTTCGAAGCACACACTGATGAAGTCCTGCATCTAACGTGGTCGCCACACAGTCCATCTGTCTTTGCCTCTGCGTCCAGCGACCGGCGCATAAACATCTGGGACTGCTCCCTCATCGGCTCTGAGCAGACTCCAGATGATGCAGAGGACGGTCCACCGGAATTGCTCTTCGTCCATGGTGGTACGTGCCTTTCGCGTCTCATCCTACCAACTACTACATCTCCATTTCAGGTCACACTGCGCGCCCGACGGACTTTTGCTGGGCTCCCGGTGAAGAAGACAACTGGACGGCAGCGAGCGCATCAGAGGATAACGTTGTGATGGTGTGGCAGCCAACTATGCGGATCTGGGCTGGAGACGAGGTCAAGGTAGATGAGAAGGAGCTGGAGAGTGATCTTATGGAGGGTATCGAGGAGCAGAAGCCCAATATCGCGGGGAGTAGCTCTGGGGATGACTAGCGGTGGCGTTCATTGACTGTTTGTGCTCGAGATAAGTGTATGTTGTGCTTGCTTTGAAACTTTTTGCTCTGGTGTGAGAAGTAAACTTGAAGTAGGAAAATCAGCGCGGGTGATCTATGATCTCTTTCGCGTGATAAGTTATAACGACACTCATTTTCTTCTACATATACCGACAGTCCTCAGGTTCCTGACGCGATCCAGGTGTTCACTCAAGTATCTGTCACTAGACGGTCTTGACCTGGATTGCTACGAGTTCTTGAAGGTCCTCGACCTCAGCAACGAGCTTGAGGAGCTGCGTATCAGTCACAGTGGCTATCGCGGAGAAACCGCCAATGCCAGCATCAATAACGCCATGTCTGCGTTGATGCGCTACTTGACGCTCTCCGGGAACCCGCCGGTGCGAGGTCTTCCAGACCTCAAGTCACTATGCTTCCAGAGCAGAATTCTCTGGAAGGGGGACAAGCGTGGATATACCTTTGTCGACGACGAGTTTGTATGGATGATCTTCTCCCGCTTGAGAATGTCAACAAGACCACAGCCCGAGCAGGCTTGAGGAGGTTCATCTGAAATTTGGCATGTCGTCGCATCCCTGTCGCATCCCAAAGAAAGATTTCCTGTGTTATCGCATAACTCTTTGCAATCACTGTGGCAGGTGGTGGAGGAAGAGAATGCGCGGCTGTGGATAGATGGAGGGTTCTATACCGAAGATCATGTTTTTCGTACTAAGCTGCGTAGTTAGCAGCTATCATGAATGAAATGTGGTGTTGACTTACGGTATAGAATGAAGGTACGCCACGCTTCGTGAGCTTTGGCATGACATGTCGAGATTGGCTGTCATTGAGTCTGAGGACGTGATGCGGGCGGAAGCTGAAGACGTGTCCTTGAAAAGCAAGCAAAGTCCACCAAGAGAGCTACGATTCCATGGTCTGCTTTTGTTTCTCGAATACGGCAACCTTGCTCGATCGAATGGTATTCTGTCGCGTAAGATTCAAAGCTGTAGATACTCATCCAGTGAGCCTGCTTGGAATCGGCGAATGACAACCGTAGCGGGATCGTTGTTGCCTGGTAGTCGTGCCAGGAGTGTTGGCGTACTAGGCAAGGTGGATGATGATGCGGCGGTGACTGTTATACGCGAATGGTGGCTTGGTATCAAGAATGAGTGTATATTCTGTGCTTGCCTCCGCGTACTAGATAAGATAAGAAACGAGATGATGGTACAAGTGCAAGGGCGCTGCCGTTACAGGAATAAGAGTCTTGCCAACTCGAATAACACTGGAAGACTGTCAGCAATGTACGAGAAGAGGAAGGATAGGCATACCTCCTCCCATGACCACAAACACGACGACTCCCAATGCCCACATATTGAGGGGGCTCTGTTTAGCCTTTTGCTCGAGCCGTGATGGGTGTGTCGGCTTCTTGCCTGACCGTGCATCCTTGGCGAACTTTTCGTTCTTCTGGCGCAGTTCGAATTGGGTGGGCTAAGGGAGTAGGTCGTGAGGCACTCTGCGCAACAGACAAGGCACTACACGTACCATTTTGGCGGAGATGAGAGCGAGTGGGAAGGGAGAACGTGGCAATGACACGCGAAGGATATCCGGCTCCGGCCCGAGGCTCCTGTCACCCAGCGTGACGGGCACATTTTCTCTTCAGCGCACATGTTTTCCCTCGGACGCGTTGGCTGGTGCGGTGCGCCCTGCGGCGGGCGGGCGTACGCCATCGCGCTGCACCCGACCCGCACGCTGCCGGGCCCGCGGGTCTTCCCGACGAAGAAGCAGTTCCAGTACAACTGGTACACCAACATCCTCAAGTCCGCCGAGTCCGCGCCGCTCATCTTCCTGTCGCGCGAGGCGTTCACCGCCGAGCGCCTCAAGAGCCTGCGCCTCGATCTCATGAACGCCGCCCTCAAGGTCGCGCCGCCCAAAGATGCCGAGCCGCTCCCCATACCCACCCTCACCGTCATCAACGGCAGCATATTCGGCGCTGCCCTCCGCAACCAGCCAAGCATCAACCTGGACGACGTCCAGACCATGATCAACGGCACCTCTGGCGAATACGCCCTCCTCTCTCTTCCCGCGCTGCATCCACCATACCTCAACGCCGTCCTCCGCGCACTCGACCGGAGCGTACCGAAACGCCCGGAAAAGACACCAGAGGACATCGCCAAGGAGGAGGCCGCCAAGAAGGCGGACCCTGCTACGCCTGGGCGACGCGCAAAGCGCCCCAAGACGGTGCCCGTGCCAGAGCTGCGCGTCTTGGGCGCGTTGATCGAGGGAAAGATATTCCTACCGGATACCATGCAGGATGTAGCCAAGCTGCCCACGCTCGACACACTCCGGGCACAGATCGTCGGCATGCTCAGCGCGCCGTCGACACAGCTTGCGGGAGTGCTCAGCCAGGCGGCCGGCGGGAGGTTGGCAAGGACATTGGAGGGTCTGCAGAAGGCGTTGGAAGAAAAAGAGGCACCACCACCACCACCGCCCACTGAACCATAGATTTGCGCGTATATACTTTAATCTCTATCATAATTGACTTTGCTCAATAGCACAGGACGCGAAGGCAGTCTCAGACGTCAAGCAACGGCTCTACGCGTTGTAGGCTCTCATCATTACATCCGATCCTGTTGTTGCTGCTGTCCACCTTCCTGCAAAACACTGACTTCATTGTCCCCAGCAGTTTTGCTCAGAAACACTTCAGCTTCGCAGAGCGTCCTCAACGTGGAAAGCTCAAGATTTCACTTCGGAGGCTGCCATTCAATAAGGGCCTCCCGACGTTCGACGTTCTGATTCGTGAGTGTACTGGTCTACAGGTCACAGGTCGTTTTAGGACTGTTCCTCCATATTCCACCACAATATTGACTTCTGGTATCGAGGTCACTGGACAGCTCGGGCGTTCTGAGTGACGACGCCACCTGGCTTGCCCTTCGAGGATAGCGCTCGAATATTAAGTTTTTCATACATTGCATTGGACGTCTTTGCTAAGTAGCAAGTATCCGCTCTATCGCCGCAACCTGCCTCGATTATAGGTCGATAATCTATCAGGCTATCATCACCCACACCTAACGTCTCTGAGTGCCAGAAACTGACCCTTTCGTTACGTTCAATTATATTAGAAAGCATTCTTCTGAAATTCAATGACTGGCGTGTATAAGTCTCTAGACAATACGACTTCCCCATCCTACACCCACCACTAGCTCTTCTGTGAAATTAGGTCCGACCCCAATGACGCTTAGGCCTCAGCGCTCAGCGCTCAGCTGCAACCCGCTCCAATCACTTCCGCCCCAATTCAACTCGGGATCGCTGTCACCTCTTTTCTTTTTGCCACTGCGCACTTCCAAGTCTTGTGACCGCAATCGTTTGAGCGACGGTCGTTTGGAGTTGGAGATACGCTCATCACGAGGGTCAAGCACGCTCGCAAGCAACTTCGAGTTGACCCATCGTTTGCGTCTTGCTCTCAGCACTGCCGCGGAGTCCAGATTCAGAGGTTTTCGTGCATGCACTGCTGCTGCGAAATAGGGCAAATCATGCACGACGCGAATTGTGGATCGTTCCTGAAAGCATTCTTTGAGTATGGGAAAGCAAGTTTGAAGGTTACAAAGTTACCATGAACCCTCTAGAAATGTAGTTTGGCTCAGGCTTTCGAAGTACAACATCGTACACCGAACCAGAAACATGACCCGAAGTGTTTGACCAAAGTGTGGCCATTGATTGCTGTAGGCATCTGGTAATATGGCTTGTAGCGCTCGTCGAGTTTCTGTCCGTACTTTTGGATAGTACGCCACCACATTGAGAATCAAGGTCCCGCAGAGCTAAAGAGGGAGCCCACTCCTTCATTGCCCTCAGTGTTGCAAGAACGGCGACAGCTGTTGACCTCTCATGTGGGCCAAAAGAAAGACAAGACATGATTGATGACCTTAGTTCGTCGGGTGTTGATATTTCGCCCGCAGGCCAGGGGGGCTTGTTCCTAAGGGTGAGAACCTCGTTGATCAACGCCACCTCAGCTTTGATGTGCGAGAATGGCGGCTTTCCTGTGTAGATCTGTTCCATGGTTAAGCTGACTGGGAAGATCCTTGTGGAGAGCTGACCTCAATGACTGTACAACCAAAAGAGTACATATCAACCGCCCAGCGGGATGCACATGTGGATTGGAAGAGAGACGAGTCCATCATCTCTGGTGCCATCCATCGCACGGAGCCATTCAAGAACATGGATGATCCACCGGTCTGAGAGTCCTTCACGCGGCTTAGACCAAAGTCGGCGAGAACACATTGATGTTTATCAGTCACAAGCACGTTGGCCTATCGAACACGATAAGCGTCAAAGACATAGGCAAGGCTCTAGCCACTCACACCACGTATGTCGCCATGGATGATCTGAGGCTCAAGCGAATGCAAGTATTCAATTCCGGTAATGATCTCAACTACCTGTAAAAGGAGCTATTACACACCACACGAAATCATTGCTCGGACGAGATAGCGCACCGACTGCAAGCGATCGTGGTCAGGAAAGGTGCGGAGGAAGTTCATGATATTGCCGTGTGGCATCCACGGTGAAATCAGGCAGACCGCAGGAGAGAATTCAGTGAGATTGACACCAAAAAACGGAAGTATGTTAGGATGCTCCAGCTGCTTCCAGAGAAGAGCTTCGCGACACAAGTCCTACGGAAATAGTTCAGATGGCATTCCAGACGGAGAACACCTCGACAGATACATACTGCCCGTTGTTTCTCGTAATTGAGATGGTTGGTAAATAGCCGGAGGACCTTCAAGCACACCTTTGACCCTAAAAACCGTCCCTCCCATATATCCTATAACCATATGAGACTCCGTGACGATAACATGGTACAACTTGGTCTGACCGAAAACCCGCCTCCGAAAATAGGGTTCAGCCCCATGCGACGCACACCTCGGCAGTGGAGGGAAGTAGGAAGGACGCTGTACCGCTTCCGAAGAAAGTGCTGGCACTTAATGCACGCAGACTTCAACGGGTCGAAGAGGACCGCTCCGTAGGATTCAATCATCTGCTTGCCAATGACTTTAGAAAGGGAGATATTTAACTGTTGTCCCACCTTTTGCAGAATATCCATGACCGTCACAGCTAATTCGCGGGGAATATCGCAGACCGTCTTCCAAGGACACGCTCTGATCTGAACGATTTGCAACACGCTTCGCTCGATAAGATCAACGGGACCATCCACAGGGAGGTCTGACCAGTCCATCTCACGAACAGAGAATGACTTTTTCGGTGCCAGTATGCCTTTGACGAGGCGTGGTGAGAGCGGAAAGGGCTGTCGGGGAAAGTTCCCACAAACTCGAAAGCGGTGCGTATACGGCACTAGTACTGGTGACACTGTAATGCGCAACTCGGTCGAAGCCATTCTGACCTGTGGAGCAGCCAATGGGAGCGCACCAAGTCTTGTGTGTATTGTCATCGATACCAGATGTGGATAGTACACTATGCAAACATCACGAGCACGGGAGGCACACGGCTATATGGTTCGAAGAATCGGTTCATGACCATTCAGTGCAGCCTAGATCCTTAGAGAGAAGAGCCGCCAGAAGAACGACATGGATAGAGTCGACGCCACTTGACTCCGTGAGATTGACACCGTTCTGCGCAGCTCACGGGTGTGAGTTCAACGACATTGTTCCGTCCAATAGTTGACGCTTCTGTCACTTGGTGTGCGTACCATCCAAATGATCTCTTGATTCTCCTTGTTGCTCCTTCATACATCGTTCTTTCCATGCGCTGTTGCGAATATTCGTCGCTACTGGCAGTCAACTGTTCATTGTATTAGTACTGACTCGTCGTCTCAGATGTGCAGCAAAAACGAACTTCTGATAAGTCACTGACCACTTGAGGGATCCATTGGTGGTGTATACGGTATAGTATAGAGGAATTGGGTCGCACAAATCTTGATCGAGAGGGTAGAAAGGTAAGTGGCACGACCACGTGCTCTGCCAGTTGCTATCTCTGAGTCTTAAGACGACTCTGAACACTAACTACTTCACCTGGATTATGGGGAGGCCCATCTCTCTCCAAGGCGGTGGCGGATGACTAAGTGCACAGCCACACAATTGTTGACCCAGTAGCGTAGACTGTATACAACATATCATCCGCACTTCAGTTGTGCTTCAAGCTTGCTTAAACCCAAACCGATACCATCTGAGACATTTCTGTAAGCTACTGCACCAAGTCCATGTCCGAACCCGTCAGATACGCCCATAGACACGATAGATCACGCAAGTCACATCACAATCGCGTACCGACGAATGTAAGCCAAGCGGGTCTAACTGAAGTGCCGCGACGGATAGGAGCAGGAACAGAAAAGTCGGCATAAATGTCATCCGAGCCGGTCAAGCTCGGACCGAGTCCTTAGTTACCATAGGCGATCGAGACTTAACTACATAACTTCAACGTCTGACACTGGTCTGACACCCTCTCGCAATTCACATTGGCCGCGCAACCGACGCGCTGCTGCCATGGTTCGCGGCACATCTGACGGCTACAGCCTACAGCTCCATCTGGGGATACTGGACTTCTTGGGAACCGGGGCGCAAAGTTGCGCAAATGACTCTAGATTTTTTTTTGACACCAGGCTCTATTCCATCCCATCTCACGACCCCCACGATCTTTATGTCTCGGCCACCTCCTTCCATTCTTTACACCATGGATGGACGTCCTGTCCGTCTATTTCCTGCCGACAACCACCAGGGACTGGTACAGCGGCATCAGTACCCACTTTATTCCGCGCGCGAACAACAAGTCGCACTTCACCAAGCGCAGGCGGAGCCCCACTCTCTCGAGTCCATGCTTCAGAGAAACGACCCCACTGGCGACAGACTCTCGGATGTGAAGACGAACTGGAGAACCGCTCTGGGCCAGCACCGAATCCTGACGGTTGACCGGACTCCCGCCAACGATCCACTGAGATGGACTCTGTGTGAGTGGCAAAGGTGTGTTCTACAAACTTGCGGTATGTTGACCCAGAACTGAGGTCTTCTCAGGCCAATTGCGCGCATCAATGCGCAGATGGAGATCACTTACCGAGGCATGGACTCCTTCGCGTCCGATCCTACCTACAATGCACCACTTTGCCCAGTCCATGGGCTCAATCCATTTCGTACCGACCAGGATGCAGGTATGGTATATGCACACGGCCGTGTAGGTACAGACCGCGGGGATTATTTCAAGTGTCGGCTTGACGCTTGTGAGGTTTACTGTGCGGTTTCTTTTTCGTCGTTTTCACTTGCTGGCAATGTGATTGACCCGTGTCTAGTCGTGATTCCCAACGTTAGAGATATCCCTCGCGCAGTTCCAGATTTCCGGCAGTATCACGCTGGGCCCGATGCCTCCCAGTGTAAGCGCGATCTTTGTGTATGTTCTATCTTCTCATGCTTTGTTAGTTGCACACATCGAGGAGATTGAAGAACCCGCAGCCGGTCTACCTAAAGCGTCCGCTTCCGCAAGTGGGCAGCAGAAGAAGACTCGCGCACAAGAGAAACGGACCAAGCGGCGCAAAGGAAGGAGCTCTGTATCTCAAGAGATTGAGGTCATCGACATTTCGTCCGACTCAGACACTGAAGGAGTTCCGCCTCCCTCAAAGAGGCGCAAAGAAAAGGGGGCCAGCAGACCTCCATCGGGTAGGTTTTCCTTCCACGGTTAGCTTTCTGCTTCTGACTATCACCTGCAGGATCTGGTTCATCTTCCTCAGCCTCTTTTTCCGCGCCTACACAGTCGACTGCTCAGACCCCCGAAGCGCCTGCTCGCATGCAAGTTGGATACCCGAAGGAGCACTTACTTTCTCTTTTTGATGCCAAGCAAGCTGCCGCTCGCAGACTTTTTGGCACGTACAATCCCTCTTGTGCTGATAAAATCTCACCAGTGATTCCTCAGATTTCACATTGACTAACCGCTTAACGTGGGGGAAGGCTAAGAACGAATTCCAAGGTGGAATATTTCTTTTGATATGAATGTACGCGAACTAATCATAATTCAGCCGATCCACAATCGCACCCAGCTTGGGGCGGTGCACCCATTGGCGTCATGGTGCCGTATGAGGTTGAAAAGGTTCCCGCCGCCTTCACAGATTGCTATCGTCGTGAATTTTTCTCGACGCAAACAGGTCTCCATCTCCGCTGCTTACAGACGCACATCGGTATCTGCAAGGACGCTCTTGACGCACTCATGGACTCGGCGGCGGCCTGTACTGATGGCTGTCAATGTGTGTTTTCCAATGAGGGTTATCGGGCTCATCGGTCGGTTACTGGCCACTGCGGCAATGTGCCAGAGCGACTCGAAGGTAATGTCTTCTTGTCTTGCACTAGAATTATAGATTGACAGCGACTGGCTCTACAGTTCGCGCCGTTGCGCGCTCTCAGGCAACCGACATCTCTGCCCGGACCTACCCTCTAGACTATACCGCTCATGACCATCCAGAAACCAGGCAAGCCCGAGATCGAGGTGGGAATGACTACCTTGCCATTGCGTGGACGGAATGGAATACGCGGATAGGAGTCCCTCAAGATGTGTGGGCGGTGATCTCCTCTGCCGTTCACACCTGCCAGTCCTGCGGGCTGAGTCGAACCTTCTCTGGCCATCACAGCCATCTTGATGCTACTTTGATATGTACAGATCCTGGCGAGGGCCCACAGGTATGTCATCTCCTATTCATACGAGATACTCTCCTCAGCCATCTTTAGGCTGTCTTGGCAGGTTAATTAGCTTTCTCATATACTCGCTCACCACTGCTTACGCTCACCTACGCTCGCTTACGCTTACGCTCAACAATATGCTTAGTATTCTTCATACGCTCACTTACTGCTCTCTGGCCTTATTGCTTCTGTTTACGCATATACTGATATGCTCCTCCTTGCTCGCTACTACACATTTGCAATCACTGCTCTTCTCGCTCTTACTGCTACTTCAAACCTACTGACTGCTTTACAATACGATACAATACGAGTACAAGTGAACCAAGAATAAAGCTGTCAATATTAGTTGTTCCCATGCTTGTCCGATTGCAAGAGAGGTCACTACTCGGTCAGTCCTCCTTGGTCAGACACTGCTATGAGCTTTCATCTGAGCAGCCGCTTCACCAAGCGTTGTGAGATTCTCACGCATCTCCTTGGATCCAAGGTAGGTCCAGACGCCACAGTGCAATTGCGACCCACTCATTCACCGTAGCTGACACCACAAATGCACGAGATAATCTGCCTTCATCTTGTGTCCTTCAAGAACGCTGCGTATCTGACGCAACGAAGTGGCAATATCCAATACGCGCAGAGCTTCATGGGCGAGTTCCTCATGTGGTTTGATGTCCACTTTCCGATCTTCGTTTGGCCACCGGAAGAGTTTGCGAGGCAGCTTTCTACGCGCCGCAAGGTATTCTGAAGCCATGCTCTCGATAATTCACCTGTTAACAATATGCGGTAGACAATCGCTGTTGTCATGTACTCATGGGCTCTTGTCAACTATACCACTGTCTCACCGAAGTATGTCCTACCGTTTGGATTCCGGTACCAGCAAGGGCTCGGAAGGGCGTGGGCGGGTATAGGTAAGTATCGCTCTGGGATGGAGTCGCTATCACTTATCCGAGACCACCAGAAAGGACCAAGAATCGCGCACGAAATGAAGCGGCATGGGCTCGCAAGCAAGCATGGGAGATCTATGGCGAACCTCTCATCCCATCACAATGTCAAATTCGCATGCTCACATCAGGCGAGAATTATTCCGATGAAGACATCAGCGCGTCGGAGGAAGAGGACGTTGGTCAATTCAGCTCAGATTCAGAATTAGAATGGGCATAGAGACAGGGAATTAATTCAAATTATGAAAGCAAAAGTGAAAGACCAATATATCTACTCGAGATCAGCCACCTCTGGCCAGACCGTCATCTTCGCCAAAGACCCAGCCCAACGCTGCTCCCGTCGTCGGCGCCACGCCGCCTTCTCATCTGGTGACATCCTTTTGTAATCCTCCTCCATAAACGCCTTATCCGTTTTGCATCCGTTCTCGACATAGCGAAACAGGCCACCAGCTGTGAAGTGAACGACGGAGATTCGCTCCTCACCAGCCTCAACTGCCACGTTAGAGTGAACAAGAAGGGCTGAGGGCAGGAGAATAGTAGATCCAGGAGGGAAACGAATAATGAGGCCCAAGTCCCAGAGGATAAGATGTCCACCGGTGTCGGGATTGAAGTTTCCAAGAGCCGTGACGGCGCACCAGCCCCAGGCAAGGTTGCCTTGGTCGGTATGCGGCCATGTTGTTCCATAGCGAGCATGCGCGCTCGGGCTTGCGGAGGCGTTCACAGTTATACCAGCCCAAAATGTTCCGGGAAATCCGCCAGGAAAGGGATTTGCAGCGCCCGGTAGAGTGTTGGCCAGGGTTCGCAGACTCTCCGTACAGAGCTCATGAATATCTGGCTGGTACGTCTTGAAAAGAACTTCGTATAGTTAGCACACGGCCAGCAATAGTGAAGTGCTCAGAAGACTTACAATCCGCCCACTTCGCAATCCGAATCATTCCGTTGCACGACAACAGATCTTTGAGGTGATGAGCCTCGCGGGGGTTTTGCCGAAGAACCATAGGCTCGGGTTGCCCACCGCCATATGAGGTTCCCATAGTTCGCTCCTTACATGGACCTCGACGGTGGACATGAAAAGGAAGAAGGGCCATAATACGACGTATCGTTGAGGTAGCCAGAGCCAGAGCGCCTGTATAGCTGAGACCAGTTTGTTTACCAGGTTGGTCACTGGGACGCCCACCAAGTAGAGCAACGACTCGGTGGGAACTGTCAAGAATTGGAATTGTTGTGCTGCATATACAATATGAGAGCAAAAAAATTGTGATAGCGTGAAAACTTACACGCCATCCCAGTCAACCAAGCGCATGTTTGGTCGAGACAAGGCCTCTGTCAGCGTGGGGACCCATCGAACAAGGTTCAGAACGCGCCCTATCCAGCCCGGCCCAGTAACTGGCGCATCCTGCAGCGAGTAGTCTTCGACAACAACTGCATTGCTTCGAGCCTCTTCAACGCGCTTTTGAGTTATGCCTTTTACTTTGGAGGGGGATGAATGCAAACGGGCCTTCTGGTGATTTCTCTGATTTTTGTGGTGCTTGGTGCGCTGCGCAAAGGAGTAATGGGCACTGGTGGATGAGCGTTTCGAAAGCCGGTGAGTAGATGGTGGGGAGGTATCCCTTGAGATAGACGGGGCGACAGACGGGGCAGCGGACGGGGCAGCGGACGAGGATGGGGACAGAGCGTCGGAAGCCCAGACATCCATGGCTAGGCTATTGTCGGCTTCGCCCTTGACCTCGACGCCATCAACGAAGAGGCCAAGATCGTGGTCTGGAATACCTCCCTCAAGGTCAGTACCTTCAACGGCCTCTGAAGAGAGCGCTGCTGTCATCCACGCGTCATCTTGGGCCTGTAAGGGGTGAATCAACTTGACGGGCAATAGGAGGGCAGGACTTACGCGACAAACAACATCAAGGATGTTGGATGCGTCAAAAACGCGAGGACCGGTGATAGGCGCGCCTTGCGTCACAGAGAATTCGCGGCCAGAGCGCGTCGTTCGCAGAGGAAAGTCCGGTGTCGCATTGCTATTAGACGCTGAGGATGTGGGCCGCCAGATCCTCCAACCTGAATATGAAAAGTCAGCATGAGAGATGAGAGTGAGAGGATGGAAGGGCTATCAGGCTCCCGCACTCTTGGCGCTGCAGCTGGCTTTGGAAGTAGGCTCAAAGGTCGGCCCTTTGTCGACAAAGCCAGCTGCAGTGCAAACAGCGCGGGAGAGAAGACAGAGAGATAGAAACATGTTGAAGAGAGAGCCTACCTGGGGGCATGCTTGCCAAGGTCAGTCAGTGCCGACAGCACAACCGCTGTTGTGGTGTTTGACGACGAAATTGCTCTGAGTAAACAAGCACGGACCCGAGGATAGTTTATATATGACCTGCACGCGCTCACGTGCTGCAAATTCGTATCCGCACACATGGCTATGCGGACCCCAGATCTGGTTCGTAAGCCCTGGGAGATTCTCATTCTTCCAGTGTATTTGTTCTTGACCGCCTCACGAATTGACAACATTTTCCGAAAACGCTGTAATTCGACATTTGCCCCTCGTCCTTTTCCTGCCTCTCCCGGCGTTATCCAGTTGACCCTGCACACCGGGTGCAACTACACTCATAACTACCATCATCACGGTGACCGACGGGCGCGTAAACGACGACCAACGACTGATACAGAACGGTGCTGGAAAACTGTTCAGCGGCAACGTTCTAACTGCGTGCAGTCGTTGCGAACGCCGAGAACTAAGATAGACTCGCCATCCGGATCCAATCTTCAAGGTACGAATGACATCCTTCTTTCCGTAACATAGTAATCCAACGTCGCGTAAGCTCTGGAAACCACACACACCAGCTTCCCTCGCGCTCTGCAGCCATACATGGGCGACTTCGCTGTGGCTCATCGTTCGACCAATACTATCTTTCTTCGAGCAATCCGATACCCAACTCGGCGGAAGATGAGCCCGTTCACCTCTCCCATATCATCAGCTCCATCCTCGACTTCATCTCGGGCATGGTCAGAGGAGGAAAGGCCAAGGTCTAGTTCACCGCGGACCACTCTACCGCTCTCATCTCCTCCGTGTTCAAGCGCGCGCAGATGACTGACTCACTGCGACGTTCCAGAGTGTTATTCACTGTTGACGCCTTTCATGGCACGTATTGCCCGGGATATGGGATGGCGTGAAACGATACGGATTCATGGTCTCCAGAAACACGCTCATCTCCTCCATACAAAACTCCTACATCAAACGATTCCAGAAGGGCGACGATGACCATCCACCCGTCTTCAACTTTGACGGCAATCGGCTTCGCGACAGTGTGTCGACACGCATTCCGATGGAACTCTAACGGAACAGACGACCGGTCTCAGAGCGAGCTATTTGTTCTGGGAAGCAGAGTATGTTGGATCTCTCGTATGTTGACCATCGCTGATTCTTTTCTCCAGGACGAACTCGAGACGGACACTGTCGCCACCTCCATTGTCATCCGGTCCAGTCTTCAACCCAGTGCACAGTACACTCTCGAACATTGACTCCGTCGCTCTTCCTGTCTCGAAGATAACACCGTACCTCGAGGTGTCTACTCAATCACTCTCTGGACGTGTTGCCTTCATTACTGGTGGTGGTACAGGGGTGTAAGTTCCGAGGCCGCCTCCTCAAGCCCAGTCCCCGTCCGAGCTCATATCACTTCTAGTTGTTTTAAAACTGCTTCAGCCAAGTTCGCCAACAGTGGCGCCAAAGTATACATCTCTGGAGGACGACAGAAAGGTGTGGCGTCCCTGAGCTAGCCAACTGGTTCCATTGCGGCGTAAGTGCGCGACCTAGACGACGACGACGTTCACGCAGACACCGAAGAATAAAACAATATCGAAGTTTTCAACGCGCTCTCTCAATTCCACCTATCCACCCAAACACAGCAACAACAGACATGTATCAAGCGCTACCAATTGGAGGCTAATAACACATGAACAAAGCTTGAATTTGAGACACGGTGAGCAAGATAAATTGATCCATTCTATTCGTCGCCTGACTCTGCACCGCTCTCCTCGCCACTCTCTTCGTTCTCCTCGCTCTCGTCGCTGCTTCTTTCGCTCACCTCATCATCGCTCTCATGATACGATGGGTCAGCCCGACGCCGCTCTCTCTCCAGCTCCAAGAGACGGTCAATAGCAAAGTCGACGGGCACCTCCGACCCGTGAGACTGCCATGCGCGGCGACGAGCCACTGCCGCAGAGTGGCGCATGGCATTGGGTATATGCTCTGCAGACCGACGGACCCATGTACCGCCACTACGAGTGTGGAACGTGAAACCAAATACAAGGGGACCGCGCGTCTGATTGCGCATCCAGTCCTCGTTGTATATAAGCTTGGTCCAAATAGACACCAGAACCTACTACATATGTCAGCTCTGTATAAGACACTATGAATATACAACTTACTTTACGCCTCAGATTGATGAGATCCTGAAGGGCAGAGGGCGTGGACGCTTCGCTCAGAGGAATGGGATTCTGCGCGTCGAAATAAACCATCGACTCTCCCAGGAAACTGTCCAAGTATTGGCGGTTCTCGTATTGGAGGTCGTCATGGCGGACGGCAGGGAGTCCAGTCAGACGGATAGAGTCCCAAAACGCCAGTGAGTACTGCGCCATAAAGTTTTGATTCGCCGGAGTAAGCTATCAGGAAGGTCAGTCATAAGTCAGGGAGAAATATCACGGCTCACAATTTGTCTAGCCAGCTGTTGGATTATCCGCACTCGGAAATTGTGCAGCTCTGGGGAATCGTCCATGGTGGAAGTACACAACTCAGAGCAAGCAACGCTCAGACTTCCTTCCGAGCAGGCCATAACGTCGTATCCACCTACTGACATCTTGACAGGTCAAGTACTTCTGACGATTGGATCTCACAAGTCAAAGATCTTAGTCCGCAATCAAGCAAGAGATGTCAAGACTTCATCTTTGAAACGAGATCTGCAAAGGCTTGACACGTCTCAAGCCTGTTGGTAACCCTACTCGGATTACTCGTGCCACTGCGCATGCTTGAGCTCCGTCTTCTCTGCTTTGACCTTTGCACGATCCATGGCTTCCTACACACACAAAAGCGCTAGCAAGCTTCAAGTATCGTGGACAAGCTCTGTATTGAAATAAGTGGTGTGTAGGTACAGCGACGTAATCAGGCGATATCAGGCCAGAAGTGCGGAATGTTCCCAGATCCTCTCGGTACATGGTCCGATGCCTCCTTTAAGACTACCAGCTCAGCGCGAATCTTTTCCAACATATCAGGTATCTTCTCCGGCTCTGATTTCAGGAGTGCGATAAGTGCCATGTCTGGGTTTACCTGGCCTTCGTGGAAGTATATCTGCGTCAGTAGATCGGGAACCCTGTTTCTCATCTTGACATGTCGAGCAAAAAGTTCGCGGACACGAGCGTTGTGCTTCTCAATCTTCAAGTCTTGTGCAGAGTTGTGTTTCTGAGTTTGTTGAGCTAGGCGGCCCACAGTTAGCAGTGCATAAGAAACCTGTGAACACATACTTTTGCGTTTGATTGCATGCGAATAGTTATCGTACTTAGTACCCGTTTTGTATGACGAACGAATACCGGTCTCCTCAAATGTCTGCGGCGTATACAAGGATGAGTGAATAAGCCTCGAGTAGCACACAACTTACCCTCAACGTTCCAGACCGCATGGCGTCGAAATGCTTGCCCTTCTCGACGGCACCCACCAAAGTACACTTGACGCCCTCGCTGTATGTTTGCGGATGACAGCTCTCCACCAGGTTCGTGTGTCTGACGGCCAGGTTCCAGATGTCAATGGGAATCTTGCTCTTGGTCTGACAAAGAGCCTCAAAAGCGAATCCGCTAACGGCCTTATTTGCAACCCAGTCTGAGAATCGGTGAGCTCTCACGCTAGTAGAAACAAGAGACAGAATCATACCACGGCCCTTTTTCCCGCCCTTGTCCTCAATCGCGCGAATTGTGTCGTCCCAGTCTGGCTTGAAGACGCAGCTCAGACTTCCCATAAGCTCCCGCACTTCCTTTGAGAGCCCTGTAGACTGGATGTTCCGAAAGAAGTGAACGGTGCATATGCAAAGGATACGGTGAAGATGCTCATACGGACCAAGCTCTGGTAATGTTCGATGCGGTTCGTGGAGATCATACCGGTCCAGTGCTCGACAGAGATCCTGCAGATATAGACCAAATCCTACATGGTTTATGAGCGTTGTGTTTAAGACAAGCTGTATACTGTTACCTTTAGCTTGACCACCATGCTGGTCCACCGTTAGAAGAAGTATATAGCCGTCAAACGCGTCCATCGTTTCTGCAAAAATGTGCCGCCAAGGAAGATGCTCTCCGGTATCGCCGAACACGATATCGTGAATTGCTTGAAATACGCGGCGATGAGCCTCCGCTGTTTCTCTGGTGACATAGACGCGGCAGTAGACAACAGCTGGGCCAGAGTTAGATACAAGATATAAAAGAGATACTGACATACCAGTATTTGAATCTCTATCCATTCCGACGAGAATAAATTCTCGATAGCCGACAACCCTCTTGAATGAAATGTCGCACTGGAGAAATTGAGCCTCTAGAAGGCGGCGGCTTGATTCGGGTGTCATGCAGACCATAATCCGGAGACGCTTTGTATGGTCCGTGGACTCATGAGAAAGATCAGCGTCCGGGTGTTGGGGCAGGCTGTCTCCGTCGATGTCTGTGATGAGACGGATATACTGGTGTCCGTCATCGTCGGTCTCTACTTGTCGCCGATATAGCTCCAGGGCACCTAGAAGGCCTGTCGGTTGACATATCATATATGGAACATCATGCGTACCTTCCCATCCGGTACCCAAGGGGTACTTGCAATCTTTTGCTTGCTTGATATACATGCGAAGGTGGCCACGGTTGGCAAGGGAGGGATGAACGTCGCATAACGCCGCCATTGGATTGCTCGGAAAGACAGAGTTGATGAAGGCGCGGACAAGCGGATTGCGGAGAAATCGCCGAACAGTAAGATCTGCCAGGTGCTCCTCCATTGCATAAAACATCTCAAAGAGCTTCTCTCTCAGAAGGGGAGGCGTCTTTGATGGGAGAGGAATGGGATGGGTATGTGCGCCGCTGATGACAATGAGTGTATATGGACACGCGCTTCGAAATTCTGGTAGCGGATCGAACCGGCGAAAGGAGACGGAGCACTCAAGCCTGTGCATGAGCGGTTGATAGAGTCGCCCATCCGCATCGCGATGCGCAAAGCCTGGAAGAAGAATATCAGATACAAAAAAAACATCTAGGATGTCTGTGAACATACTGCAGTTCAGATGCTGGCTAGAGCTGTTTGCCACATTCATGCATTGAATGTTAGGACCGTAACCGAGGCTCTCGGCGGCGGACTCTATTTCCTTTGCTTCTTCTAAATCCTCCCCCAGAACGGCAGCGATATAGTCGATATTGAACGATCCACCAAGGCATAGACGGTAGTGGTTGCGAGCAGTTTTTGCGTCGTAATATCGGCACCTACAAGATTTAATTAGACAGTAAGATCTGCAAATAAAGGTCGCGTACTGCACAAACTGACGAGTTCCATCGTCCAGAAATTCCATCTCGCCTGCACAGCGTGGTACTTTATCCGTGTAGCCTCGCTGAAGGTGTGCGATATGCTCTTGGAGAAAGCTGTCCGTCTCTTCATCCTGTGAACGCTCTACATCCTCACCCCTCTTTGCATCGGTCTCCTTGGCCCGACAGCCCACGCGTTGTAGCGCAGTCAAATACGCCAATGTGTTGTTGTAAATGTCTGCTGACGTTGATATGACTTCGCGCCGGATGTCGTGGTCATAACGTAGGCGTTTCCGAAGGAGGTCTCGAGTCGCAGCATAGTGGGGGCGAGCCATTTCTTCAAGATCGCTGTTCGGACATGCTTTAGCGCCTTGACCTGCAATGCGTAAGTGGTATATACCAAACTGCACGGGAATACATACATGTTTTACGCCTCTGAGTACAGTGTACCTTTACACCGGCTGCATCCAGAAGAACGTGGTTTGTCGAGAACTCGCCACTTTTGGTGCGACCACCAGGCTTGCCCAAGGAGTACGCAAAGTTGCTCATTGGATCTCTCCACTGAGAAGGGTCTTGCCTGAAGAGATACGCGATGCCATCGTCGGCTGTCTCTGGGTAGTCGATGTACGCATTGACGTCCTCAAATACATATAGCGTGCGCACAGTTGTCTGACGGTTGATCTTGACATTGTGCTCGACGCGCGAGGGTTGACAGGCAGTGAATGAGGGGATGGACAAGGATGGAGATGCAGGCACGGGCGTATTGGGAGGCGCAGACAGTGGTGGTGCTGGCGCAGACTGTGATGGCGTATTTGATCCGGATGGGAAAGGGTACAGAGGTGGTGCAGATGGGAAGGCCAGTGGAGGATCCTCAGACCCGGATGGCGCAAGACCAAGAGCGCGGCAATACGCCTCTATCTGAGAGTGCAGCTCAGGAGGCGCCGGTAAAGAACCCTTCAATTCCAGATGAGTGGCCAATGAACGAACAAATGGAGCTATGTCAGGAGTAGAGGGAGGCGGAATGATTGGTGGAATGGCATGGCCTGTGGGGAATGCGGGATTCAGAAGATCCTGGAGGGAGGGCGCCATAGTGCTAGTCGGTACAGGCAGACATGCACTGGAAATTCAAGTACTGCAAATTGACATGTTGCTTCGCGTTCTAGCGCCAACTCCAAGCCGGTGAAGCATCCGGAGCGCCTGAGG
Source organism: Strobilurus orientalis (assembly GCA_019915145.1). NCBI lineage: Eukaryota > Fungi > Basidiomycota > Agaricomycetes > Agaricales > Physalacriaceae > Strobilurus > Strobilurus orientalis. The sequence continues at coordinate 119,379 of JAHLML010000019.1, read as the reverse complement.
AGCGTCCAAGAACGGTTACAGGCTGCCAGCGCGCCATCCGAAGGGCTGTCAATGTCGGGCTGAATAATGTGAATTCCTGAGAGGGCGCAACCAGGGCGCGACCATATTGGGCAAAAGAGAGATATTATTATTTTGCATCGAATCGGACAGGTTTGGCGTGGGTCCAGACTTTTGCGGATTTATCGGCTATTACATCTCTTTCGCTGTCAGCGCCGGCAATTCCAGTTAGACCCCCTTAGTGTCTCCTCCGTACCGATCGCGCCTATCTAATGCATTCACGGATCGTGCATTATTTACCGTTGCACGCCCTCAATTGCTCTAAGATTTGGTACACATGCTTGTGAAGTGTGAATACAACTTTTGTTACCAATTCTCCCTTCCAATACAATGTGGAAGTGCTAAATCTTTCCTGAATCTCACGGATGCCAACGGGGGTTGGGTTTCTTTTGGTAACAAATTTGTTATTCTGATGAAAAAGTAGGATTTTTTAATTCCTTGAGGGGCTCAGGCCAATGTGGCGGTAAATAATAAGGCGGACACTTTCCAGTGCCAATTTCGAGGGAGCAAACATATACAAACATCACCGCGGTTAGAGACAGATGGGCCTCCCCATGGATTATGCCCCGGTCGAGAGGCTGTTGAGTGGTCAATCGCAATCACAATCGAACATACTCGCCCAACAAGTTATTGAACGAACGACCATGTAGGGAAATATTATATTTTTTCAGTACTTTTTATACAACCAGACACGACCCCAAAGATGCCGGGTATTTATCCTCGCAAGGCCAATAGAGCAGACATGGTAAGCAGTGATATATCAGGACAGCACGGCCCATTCGTCGTCGACGGTTACTTCGCAGCCGCTGCGCGCTTTTTCGCACCGCCCTCCTCCTTCTTGTCCTCACCAGCGGGGGCAACGGGCGCAACCTGTGTGGTCTTCTTGTCATCCGGTGAAGGAGCATCGGTCTTCTTCGCTGACTGTGGCAATTCGTGAGTATCTATGTAAGCATATGAATGAATAGCGAGCATTACCTTAACAACAGGCTTCTGACTGCTACCAATGAGACCCAAAAGGACACCGACCATACCCAAGAAGGTAAGAGTGGAGACCGCAAGGGCGGCGCCAGTCTCGGGGTGGGTCTTGAAGGCAAGAAGGGGATCAAGCTTGAGGAGCTCAACGAAGTCGAGGACCTTCTCGCGGATGTAGCCAATGGGGTCCTCGGAGAATGTGAGGGCCTCTTCGTCGTCAGAGTCCTCCTTCACAGGCTTGGCGGCGGCGGCTTCGAGAGGCTTCTTGACGTCGAAGGTCTCGGCAGCGAATGCCTGGGCGTCTTTAAGAGAGTGACCAACATACAAGTTGTCGAAGAGAATGTCCTCGGTCATGGTCCAAAGTTCAATTCCAACACCACCCTGATCGTCGCATCAGTCCTGCTTCGAAATTGAGATGGAAAGAGATATGGTCTTACAATCTTCGAGAGAGACTTGACGGGAGTAAGGTCTTCGAAGAAGTCGGGGTTGGGGATCTTGCGGGGAGCCCACTCGCCAATGTAAGCGGGGTTGTCGATCATGGGGGCATACCATTTGCCCTTGTAGGCGGGGTTGGCCTTGTTAGGGCTGCAAATATAGTGAGCAAACTGACTGAGAACAAGATTGACTTTACTGACCGGTTCCACTCGCCACAGCCAGGGGCCTCTTCACACTTGGGGTTAGAGACAGTCGGGGCAATCCAATCACCGTCTTCCTCGTCGTCCCACTCCTCGGGCTTTTCAGCGTCGGGGTCAGGGATGATGAGAGGCTCGTCATCCAACCAACCCTCAGGCTTCTCGGCTTCCTCGTCGGGGATCTCGTATGGGGCATCCTCGTCCCAGTCCTCGGGCTGCACAGTGACTTGAGTACGGGGAATCATGGACACAATGGTAGACTCACCTTGGTAGCCTCGGGGTCAGCGATCTTCTTGGTGTCAACCCAGTCCTCGGGTTTGATGTCCTCGGCGTCGTCAATCTCCTTGGGAGGGTTGACTGCGGGTTCGAATTCTTCGAGCAAAGAGCCGGAACGCTTGCTCTCTCCGTTGAAGAAAACTTCGAAAGTGTTGTCGGGGCTGAAGAGAGCTGTTAGGCGGGTTGGTCTCACGACGCGAAAAAAATCCTACTTGATGACGAGAGTGTAAAGGTTGGTGAGCTTCTCAATGGTGGGCTTGTGGGGGAGCTTGAGGTGCTTCTCCTCGAATTCACCGGTGATGGCGTTCTTGTGGCGGAAGATAAAGTGAACCTAGAAGGAGAATAGAGTTGTGAGCTCTTTGCCTGACCAAGCAAGCGACGCGACAAACCTTCGTTCCGGGGCAGGTAAGATCGGGACCGAACATGACAACCCATGGGGTGGTGTCGGAGAACTCTTTGCCGCTGGTCTGGAAGCCGTCCTCGAGGAGCTTGATGTATCCTCCACCGCAGTTGCCGCCCTGCTGGTACTTGACCTCGTACTGCACGACAAGCGGCTCCGTCTTGAAGTCGATGGGCTCGGAGAACGGCGCAGTGATGGCGTGGTGCGCGGCCTTAGTCTTGGCGACGAGGCCCTCGTCGCCCTCGATGACAGAGATGGACGGCTCCTCGACCTTCCACTCGCCGACATAGCTGAAAGTCTCACCGCCGACAGGAGTCTTCTTCGTGGCCTCCGATGGCGTCCATCGCTCGGACCAGTCGCTGGTGAACTGCTCGAGGAAAGGCGCTTTGATTTCGGTCGGCTGGCGGCGTTAATGAGCACACAGCGGTTGGTGGCGGGGCAGGCGGCGCGGCACTCACGGTGAACACGGGCTTGTCTTCGGTCTGCGCGATAGCAGCGGTCGCGGCGAACGCCAGCACGGAGAATGCTGCACTTCGCATGGTTGTAAGAGAAAGTGAAGGTGAGAGTTGTCTGGGCTGCACGCTTTGATCAGTCAAGTCCTAAATAGGCCGCGGGGCCACCCTGGGCCTTGTGCCACGTCTGTGCCACGTCCGCATTTATTCCCAGGCTGCTTCGGCGCAAGCTCAGATTCATTCTCAAAGATACATATTCTACAACACTACCCTAGCAAATCAGCATGCCCAGAAGCAGACAATGCAAGCTATCCGATATTTGAGCATTTACTTGGTGAAAAAAGCGCAGGAAACGCACCACAAACTCGTCGTCCAGATACTTAGAGACGGCGATCTGGTCCCCGAGACCTTTCCTTCGGCGCGTTTTCAAAACAAGATCACGCGCCAATGCCTGTCCTGATGCTGGTTCCAGTGGCCGAAGCTTGATGCTTGTGTCCGTAGGATCCCCTGCCCCGCCGTCAGCGCACGTGTCACCGAATCTACTAGAAGAGGCCATCTACGCACCCGGAACAATCGCCCAATGGTCAAAGACCTGCAAGCAAAACGCCTGTCCCTGCGTCGCAGTCCGCAGATCGGTTTCAAACCCGTTCGCGTCAATAACCGGTATCAGCGCCTTTACGGTGTACAGCGGGGACCCAGCCTTGGGAATATCCTGAGTTACATGCCCACGTCTCCGTGCAAGGACTGTATACACCGCCGATATACAGTCAGCCGGCGTTTGCACTTCCACATAATATATAGGCTCCATCAGCCGAGGTGTTGCCTATGCGCCATCATTGAGCCTGCGGAGAGATAAACACTACGTGGAACGCACCATCAAAAATGATGAGTAGCACACCCTCCTGGCAGTGGGAACGATTTGACCGCCTCCCCGGAAGATTGGCTCCTGTGCCAAACTGGCGTCAAGCACACGGAATTTCACATTTCGCATGGCTGTCAAATCCTTCGAGTCAGCGATAAGCACAACCTGGTCACTGGTAAACCCACGTTCATCACAAAGCGGTCCTTCGCGTGCTCCCCACTGGAATCCCTGTTTGATGTGCTCCTTCACAGTCCCCAGAAGCTTCTTGTCAATCTGCGCAAATGATCTGAGTGCCGGCGCCGACTACGAGGAAGCAAGACCCACCTGAGAAGGAAGAGTATCATCTACCAAGATATTTGGCCCACCCTCGTCTGGTCCAAACGCCCATATTGAACGCGACGCAAGCAGATCCCATTGATACTTCTCCTCGAAGAATTTACCTCTCTCCTTCACGGTCATGCGCATGTTAACGCGCCCCCGTTCGATGTCCTCGGCAAGTCCCCGTTCCAACGGCTCAGCGATCATTGTGATCTTGTTCCTAAAGCCCTCATGTCAGTGCCATAACCAGAAACAACAACATGAAACAAACTTCTTGTTGGGCGTGTCAGCGTAGCACTTGAGTGCACTCGTCTCCAGCACTGTCTCGCAGAATTTGGTGACAGGGTCCGAGACCTTGATTTCGATTTCGGAGAAGAGCTTCCGTAAGTCGTGCATGACACAGTCCAGGTAAAGTTCCCCGGTGCCGATAACCACATGCTCGCCACTTTCCTCAACTTTGGTCGATACAAGTGGGTAGGACTTGTTGATCGAGCGCAAACCTGACAACATCTTGGGCAGCTCGGACGGCGCAATGGGTTCGATGGCGATTTTCAAAACCGACTGTGTCATATGCTTGATGGGTCTGAAGATATGCAGATCTTCTTCGACATCAACGCTAGCTAGAGTTGCGGTCTTGGTGATAGATGCATCGACACCGCCAATGAGAACGAGATTTCCAGCGGGCACTTCCTCTGCAGCGATGAAGTACCTGAAGAATACCGACGATTAGCAAGACCTCACGAATCCGATCGAGGACTGACCGGGATTGACATATCCATATGTCATCGACAGTGGTCCGGAGCATATCCTCTTCATCTTCGGGGGAATAACCTTCACCGAGGACCTTTATCTCCATGCCCTTGCGCAAAGTACCGCTCATCACGCGACCAAAGGCGCGGAAAGACTGAGCGTCTGTCGTGTGGTACAGTTTCGTTACTTGGACCATGACGGGACCCGCTGGGTTGCAAGCCTTCATAGAGACAGCAAGTTCCGAAGTCTGAGGTCCGCTGTACGTTCCCTCAACCTGCAAGCTCTCAGTAAGATACAACTGGCACAGGAGGCAACATCTCAATTTACCTTGTCTGCCGTGGCCTCCACAGGCGAAGGGATATGCTGCACGATAACATCGACCAAGCCCGTTGCTGGCCCAAAGAACTGATCCAAAACTGCCTTCAACAGCGGCCGAACGTCCATCTTGTACATTACAGGCTTGAGATATATGCCCAAGCTCGCAAGAGTTTCCTGGAGACTCTCGGTATCCTCGCTGAGAACCTGAGAGTAGAGCTTGTACAACGGTTCCAAGATGAAGTGGATGAAACTCCTATTGTGCTCCGGGTCCTTCGGTTTTCGAGTGAATTTACGAGTGTCGGTATCGAAGTAGATGTCTCCCCATAGGCGGTCGGCGAAGGCGGGAACGTCCAGGGAACCGTAAGTGTTGGCATACATCTGGGCGAATGAGTTGAGTGTGAAACACCACGCCATGTCAGTGCTAGCAAATGCGACATTCCCATTCTCTGGGCTGAGACGAAGCGCAGGATCGTCATCAATGTTACTGAGCATGGGACTTGAGTTAAGACTCAGAAAATGAAGAGGGAACCTGACCTGATGAAAGTATTGATCTCTTCTATGGTGTGCTTGATCTTGTAATAAGCATCGGCAGGTTTTATCCTTAGTTCGAGTATCAGGCGGTCAATCTTGTTCACTACAAGTGTGATTTTGGTGTTCTCTTGAATTGCGTGGCGAATGACAGATTCGGCGCCTACCATGAGCTACCAAAAACGTCAGGTGTCCAGTTGAAAGTCCGAGGGAACAGTCTTACTCCTTCAACCACGTCTACGACAAGCAAAATACCGTCGGTCAGGCGTATGGCGGCAGCGACTTCATCTACGAAGTTGACGTGACCTGGTGTATCGATAAAGTGGATGAGGTGAGATTTTCCGGCGGTACTGGACAAGACAAGAGACATGGGGGAGGATTTGATGGATATTTTACGTTCTCGTGAGAGGACGTGAGTGTCGGTATAGCGCGTCTAAATCAATGTAAGGGCGAGTAATGCCGGCAAATACGAGGAGAAAGTACCGGGCGGTCAGCATCCCAGACCAGCTTGTGGGTTTCGAATATGAGCATATCCATGAGCGCGGTTTTGCCGTGGTGAATGTGCCCAACAACAGCAACATTTCGTATCATCTCCGGGAAAGCGGTCATGTTCAACAAGAAGCTAGAATTTTCCTGAGTCTCACTGTCGAGTGAAGCCAACAGTTCCGCGTACCCTTTGTCGAAGCGAGTCTCCGGCATGTCTTTTTCTTCGACGGTCCATTTCCGCACCTTGACGGGTGCTATGATGGGTTCTGTGAGCGGTTGCGCGTCCTCTTCTTGCACCATCGTCTCGACGTCTGCGCCGTATACGTCCGAGGCAGATGGATAGTATTGCTTGTCTTCGTGGAGGACGACCGCATTATGCACTGGCTCTGCTCATTGCGAAAACTTGTCAATAGGGTAAGACCAAGTGCTCTACAGCGTTCACGCACCGTCTATTTCCATCAACGCGCCTTCGTCCGGGCCTTGCATCGATATATCCTCATCGTAGCCTTCTAATGGCGCGGCGCTGCCAGACGGTTGACCAAAGGACGGAATCTGGGGCGCCTCCTCGTCGTCGTCGGAGTCGAGGTCGGCACCAATATAGTTGCCGAACTCATCATAATCGTCCATTGAGGCCATGGCGGAGAGGGAGGGTGGTTTCGGTTGTTGGTGTCGGTGGAAGGTGGACAACCTCAACGCGTACAAATATTTCGAACTCCGGTCCCTTTCGTCCTTCCACTTCACTTTGCCAACCCTTTCCTTACCCTTCGACCTTATTACCAACACAATGTCACTATCGGACGACACTCTTCGCAAGGTCACCTCAGCGATTCATCTACCTAGACATGCTCTCAATCTGGCTTAGATCTTGGTGCAAATCCAAGCGACCGCCGTGCAATCACAGAAGGCTTTCACCATCTCCCAACAACAAATCGCCACAAAGGACCGCGACAGAAAGAAGATAGAACTGACCCTGAAAGAGCTGCAGTCGATGGAGGGCGATGTGAACATGTATAAGGGCGTAGGCAAGATGTGCGTTTATTGTCTCCAGCTTAGTTGTTAGCATCGTTGAAGTTTGGCTAATCTAGGTTTATGATGGTCCCTCGGAAGGAAATGGAGGGCGACCTGAAAGCCCAGGAGAAGGAGCTTTCAGACGACATTTCAAGTTTGCAGAAGAAGGTGCGTGCCGTGGACGTGCTGAGCATGTCTGCCTGTTCCACTCACGCTTTTTAGGCAAAATATCTCGAGAAGCAATTCAATGACGCTCAATCTCAGCTAAAGGATATCGTACGTTACGAACCCACCCATCGCACATGCGAGTGCTGACCACTATCTACTTAGTTCCATCACGCGCCAAAGTAATAACATTGCATGACTTGTCTCGACTGTGTATCTTACTGTATCTATAGCAATAAACTCGTACTGGCTACTCTGGCCTGTATTCGCATCTCTTTCGGTGGTCCCGACACTGCCTTCAAACGTACGCAATTTGGACGGCCGACTGCTTGTCAATGTCAGTGTCACTCGTCATGCTCTGAGAGCTGGGCAGGATCTTGGATGTTGAAACGCCACAGCCTGCATGTCGGATATGGTGTAACGGCTAACATTGCCGCCTCTCATGGTCAGGCGCGGCAGCTCGGGGTTCGATTCCCCGTATCCGAAAGAGTAAACATTTTTGGCAAGCGTTCATCTGCATGTGGCGCACTTACCACTACGGTGTCATGTGTGTGCACTGTGCACGGCGCACGCCGCTCAGCGCCGTGACCTGGCTCCTGTACCGCGGACCCGCGCTTGCCACTAGTGACAAGAGTCAAGACATTGAGCCCCACCGCCCGTGGAATCCAACTGTTTGCATCGAAACAAACTGCTGGAAACCCATATTAACCCCCACTATCAAAATCTGCGCTGCTTGTGACATGCGAAGCACGCCGCTGGGACGACTTCAGCTTCACAAGAAAAGGCGCCGCGAGTACCTGTCTCTTCAACTCAGTCTGATACACGATAACTTGATGTTGCCGCTGCTCTATAGATGATGCATAATGTAAGTTTCTGGATATAAGTACAGCTCATGGTTAACTGCGCATTGGGAGTTGTGGCACGTCCAAAAGCAGATTCGAATACATCATGTCTGGGCATAACGATAGAGTATTGAAGAGAGGGAAAACCTAACATGCAATGATTACTTTAGTGAAGTGATATAAGTCCTAATAAAAATCCTAGAAGCATACAGAGTCTAACTCGAAGCGATGCACGCGTCCTGATGAGATGCCAAAAACGGGCCTTGAAAGTAAACTGACAAGTCTCACCTCACTGCCCTTTTTCCATATTTGCCTAACGTCTCCTCAACCCAACCTCCCCAACCATAGTCATCGCATGCTCATCTCCAAAGGGGTTCTTCTCAATTCCTCCATACACTCCCCCATGACTACCACTTGGCGTCCGCAAAGTTGCGCTCGTGCTCCCACTCGACCCATCAGCCCGGTCCATAGCAGCCGTCGCAGCCCCAATATTGCCAATCCCCGCACGCGTACCCCACCCGGTCTCGTGCAGCGTACACAGCGCGTAGATCTTCATAACCGCAAAGTAATAGCCAAACACCACCCACGCAGGCACGTAGACCACATCACCCGGACGCCGCCACAGATGTGGGAGGAGCTTGGCCGTGCGCGTAGCCGTGAGCCAGACCTAGTGGATTATCAGCATCGAGACATGAAGGACAAAGAGGAAAGGAAACTTACGCAATAACTCAGCAGAACGTTCCACCACGGTAAATGATATCCACCATCGTCGACCGGGATGGTGCTCTTGTACACCACATATGCTACCAGACACGGACCCACAAGCAGCGTGAAGGGATTGAACAGTTTGTCCACCATCGTGTATGCCACATAAGGATGCCTGGTCCAGATTGTCCGCTCCATGAACAACGATCGCAAGTCAGAGCGCCATGTATTGCGTGTCCATCTGAGGACCTGCTTCAGGAACCGCCAATCAGGCTTCATCGTGCTCAGGACCTCGCATTCCGGTGAGCACTGCACGTAGGTGCCCCACCCTTTGCGGACCATCCAGCGCGTCAAGAACTTGTCATCACCGCTGTTCAGCTGCCATTCTTTCCTGTCGCACCAGTAGTCGTGCGTGAAGCCGTATAAGAAGTCTGGGTCCTATAAATGGAGTCAGAAAGTCTGAGCACAACATAAGGTCGAGAGGGCAACCTTGAGAATAACGGTCCGATACGCTGCAGTGCGCCCACTCAGGCAAGGGATCCCGCCATCGATGTGCGTGCTACTAGAAATCTCGATATTCCTGATCGTCAGCCTGAACGCGGCTAACACCTCCCAGACTGTCATCTTCTTCCCCACGGGCTGGACACGCTGACTCGTACCCACGCCTCCAATTCCTTGATCTTCAAAGCATGCGAGGACGTGCCTAGCGATACATCAACACAAACGCTCATTATTGTGCTGAGCACTCACGGCAAAAGCGTCGGCGGCCATATCGCATCATCGTCTGCGAACACGATAATGTCTGTGGTGCACGCCTTGATCCCATGTACCATTTGCAGACGTTTATTCGCAAACGGGACCGTCAATACGTGGATCCGCTCCGGGTCTACTTCCCTGGCGAGCTCTTGCAGCGGGCCAAGCATCTTTTCCTACAACCGGGGGTCACTATTTGATGTAACGTAGGAAGTTAGTACAAACCTCAGTAACGATGATAACCTCTTTAGGCTGGCCGACAAGCCAGCTTCGAGCCGCTTCCTTGAACTCTTCACCCGCGTCGATGGTTGGTACGATGATAGTGACGTCCTCGGAGGGGATATAGGTGGGACTCTCAGGCAATGGCACAGGTCGGTACGCGAGAGAGGCGCTGACACGAATCAGGTACCAAAAATAACGGTAGAATCTATGGGCGAGTTAGAAATCATAGTAAAGGCGGCGGAAACTGTAGAAGGCGAGATCCAGCGAAGCACAGTCTTCATGACAAGGCGCATCGACAGAAGATCAGGTAAGGATGGACGCACCCAATAAGCCCAAAAGGCACGAATACCGGAAAGTCGTCCGACGTTAAATACAGCATCGTTCCTCCTCCTGCTCGCTATTCCTTAGGCTCTCTATTTCCTTTGGTCGTCTCTCGCTGTTGTGTGGCGAGGTCAAGCAGACGTATAGTATAGCCCAGTATGTGCTTTTCCGGGAACAGTCGGGCAAGCTCTGACGCTGAGTTCGTTTGACGTCGTCGTAGAGTACACAGTCGTGGAAGCAGAAGCAAAGCGAACAGAGAGGCGCGCGGAGTTTGAATTGCACACGTGTGTCGCAGAGGAGACGTCGCAGAGCATAGCGGAAGCTCGTCACTGCCCCGAAGAGCACCAGAAAAGATTGATTTCGCTGCACATAGCAAGTAGGCGTCCATAGGTCCACATCGTAAAGCACAGCAACATATCTTCAGGGCCATCAGATTTGATGGCACAATGTTTCTCACATGTTTGCCGGCGGCAATGAAAAGCTGCCAGCTGGTGGCGCTGGAAGACCACAAACCTTTGCATAAATGGTAAGGGAAGGGGCCAAGGCTCAATGTTGTTGCAAATGAAATAATGACAATGACAGGAGGCAGTACTACTTGACTCTTGAGTCTTGACATCAATATTGGTCGATAACTTTAAACTCAGTGACCACTCAAAGTACTCAACGGTCAACAAGCAAAAAGCAAATCGGTTAAAACATACATTGCTGAGCCTTTTCGGATACGGGGAATCGAACCCCGAGCTGCCGCGCCTGACCATGAGAGGCGGCAATGTTAGCCGTTACACCATATCCGATGTTCTCATAAGTATGTGGCGCTATCTTGGGACGGTGCGGAATTGGTAAGAACAGTTCAATTTGTGCCAAGTGATGTGCATATAATATATACACCAAGAATGAACACAAGTCCAGTTTTGAGTTACCCAGAACCTAGCCCAACGCGACCTTCTCCACTGGTGGCTGCTCAACCACCTCAACCTCCACTTCCTTCACCTTCATACTCTCCGGCTTCCTCGAAATCTCAGTGAGCGTATCAAGCATTTGCTTGCTGACGATTGGGATGAGCTCGTCCGTTGTCTTGCCGGTCGTGTCAATTGGAGGAAGGACTGGGTTGGGAAACATGTCAGTATCAAAACGAGGGGATGAGCAAATGACAATGCCACTTGAAGGAGAACTAGGAAGCAGAGGAGTGGGGAGTACAGAGGGGACAGTGGGAGTCGTGGTGAAGTGAGCAAATGGAACAAGAGGAGCGGCGGCAGCGGCGCCGGCCACAGTGGGAAGCGACGACAACGCGACGTGAGAATACAGTCTGAGACGCGAAATGATCCGGATAACGACACACGCGACAGCTCACAACCCCTCACCATAGCCAAAGAATATGAAAACTCACCTTTGACACGTATATGCCCAGTTCCAAAGTGTCCCTTCCTATACAACCAGTAATAATTCTCCACCACAATCGGTATGATGGGAATTTCTGCCTGGAGCGCAAGGTGGAACCCCCCCTTTTTCAACGGCAGCATACCCGTCTCGTCGAGATCCTTCAGAGTTCGCGTCCCTTCTGGGAACATCCAGAGACTGAGTTTATGCTTTTTCATCGTCTCGCCTGCAGCTTTGACAGAGGCAACGGCTTTTTGGTTGTTACCGCGGTCGATGAGTATCGCGCCGGAAACGCGCATGAATAGACCGATGGGAGACCATTGGATGGACCTTTTGGCCATGACAGCCGTTCGCCTGGGTATGACTCTGATACATCCCGGTCATCAACAAAGCACAAAGGAAGAACTTTAAGAACTCACCGGCCCACAGCGATCAGGTCGACGAAACTCTGATGGTTGCACATAAGTACGGCAGGGAGAGCTCCTCCATTCTCCTTCTCCTGCAAGTACTCTAGCCCTTCGACGTCCACATGAATGTCCATGATCGTGCTCCCAAAGTAATAGTACATTCTCTGCACCACCATGTTAACATCGTAGTGTCTCCCAACGAGTGTCATCAAAAGCCCGATGGGCGGGCCCCAGATGGCAATGAAGAACAGCGTGGCGACATAGAGAATCTGGCGGGCCTTGTAGAGATACTTGTGCGGCAGAAGAGAGAGCGGGAGAGCAACGAGCGCCGGGATGGCAACAGCGAGGGCTAAGAGTGGCATGGCAGTAGACAGTAGGTGTTGAAGCGGGTCAATTCGCGTTAAGAAGGGTCACGGTCCCCATTGAATCAGTGCTTCCGTAACCTAAATAAGGACCAGAGTGGCCGTGTCGGGGTAAGCCTGGACGTTTCGTGGAGACCAGTGGTTTAAGTGGCCAATGGACATGGACATGGTCGAGGTCGAGAGGAAGGCGCAAGAAATAGGCAAACACGCACAAGCGCGCCACCTTTCGCGGTAGCACGTGATGTCAGGGTCTCAAAACGCGTCTTTGTTTTGTTCCACCAACGTTCACCCACATCCACCATGTCTACCACAGAAGGTATCACCCTCTCGCCACAGCCGCCACGAAAATGTCGCCTATGCCGCAAGCTCCTCTCGGCGACAACACGCACCAAGACCTGCGCTCCCTGCCTGGCAAATAAGCGCCAACGAGACAAGGAACGCGTCAAGGCTCGCGCTCTCGAGGCGCATAGGGCGGAGAATGCAGAGCTGCAGGCCAAAATTGCTGATGCCAAGAAGAAACGGCACCTGAAGGAGCTCGTGAAGGGCGGGAGGAAGATGGGCAAGCAGTCGGTAAGTCGGAGTCCGACGCGTCAATTGTGGCATCCACCAATGTGCATCCTCATAGCCTCCACCGTCCGCCATAACATGTCTCTCTGACAACGACCTATGCACCTCCATCTCCTCTCCCATTCTCACCATGTCTCAATCCTACGCCATCGTCCGCGACCCCGAGGTCAGCCACGAGAAGCGCACACGCCTGATTTCCAAGAGACTGGCCAAGGAGTCAAAATTACACTTCAAGTACGCGCATATATTCTACTCTTTTATGATGACTGACCATATTGACGTGCATAGCTATCACGACAACATTTTTACCGGTACACATCTACCAGGAACCCATAAACGCGTCTTCCGTTGTACCTGCAGAGCCCACCTCCCACAACCAACATCTGCTGCGTCAAAGTTGGAGCGCAAAACCAGCGACCTATCCGCTTGGATCAAGAAGAAGGGGAGGACCTCGAGCGCGACGGCGACGACAGAAACAGACGGATCAGGAGAGTGTCCTGGGCGTATCACTGTCATTGCACAATCGGACCTCAGCCATGCGCTGGGCATCGAGGGGGAGAGAATAACCGTCACAGTGAATCACTGACATGCTAGATTAGATCGCTTGCTTTGAGGATAATTTATTGCTTTGTTGTAAATCTGAGAAACGCCGTCCTATTCACTTGATGTGCAAGAAGTCGAAACTGCAGCCGCTATACGCGAGAACGGCGGATGAACATGGTTTAGCAACAAGATAGACCATACCTGATTGAAACATCTCAGTCCCATACAAACGGCAAATGCTAGAGGACAAGATAACCTCGCCCTAAAGATGCAAACAAGATCCATCCGTCTTCTGTACGTGTTTTCCGCGCGGGACACAAAGCCAGGTAGATCCGATTCAACTTGAAGGGGAAGACCATGTTTGGCAAACTACCTCTGATACTCGGTAGAGCGAAGCTCAAGCTTGAGCGCAGGTGCGATGGTCCGCCCACAGTTCATCACGCTAACCTGGAAGTAGCCTTCTCAGAAAGCTCTCTGAAGCGCAGAACCCGTGGCAGAACCTATCGAGATCACCCCGAAATCTTTCGGGAAAGTCAAGCTAAACGAATGCCACATGGTAGCCGACGGTGTCGAGTGAGAAGGTCTCACCGGTGTTCATATAGCCTGAGGCTAGACGACGCCCATCGATGCAAGTCCTGACACGTGAAGATCTGTCAAAGCTCGCAGAATTAAAGTAATGCATAGAGTAAGGTGGTCATTACACGCGTGTACAACGTAGCTCACTATCCGTTCATAAACTTCTTGTTGTCTAAAATGATCACTTCCCCAGCCGCGCCGACACGGCGGGTCCCAGCCGGACAGAGCTGTAGCGTTCCTCGACGATGAACTCCAAATGAACCCGCTGTCAAAGCGGATTCCCGAGCGACAATAGATGTGCAGAACAGTCAAAGAGAGAAAACTAGAAATAAGAGTGATCAGCATGGAATGAGGGGACATCAGGCGTAGAAGAAGCATACAGCAATCTTACAGACCGAACCCATCGTGAAATTCATTCCTCGTCAATTCGCTCCGTGGCGTCCTTGCCAGTCTGCTGCTGCAATCCAGTCACTCGGGGCGCCAAATCTGCACGCCAAAGTAGATACACACCTGTCGTAGCTTTGCCAAATGAATCTTGAGCGTTTCCGCATAGTTGTCGAACCCTAGCGTCGACATCGCATAGAGAATATCCTCCCCTCCAATAGTCTTCCGTTTCTCCATCTGACACTTTTCCGCCGCCTCGCTCGTTATGAACGATATGAACTCTGAGACGCATTCCTGGACGCATTCCTTCGCGTCTTTCGCGATTTTCGCGCTGGGCGGAACAGAGGCTTTCATTATGCGTGAGACATTGGCTATCTGCAAAAGCATCAGCGAAGAGTTCGTGTTTTAGGGCAGACAGGGCTGTTACGGGGAGAAAGCGATCCTGCTCGCGATATTCGCCAACTTCTTGGTCGGTGATTGGAGGCGGTTCTGGGGCGTCCTCCACTTCTGGCGGCTCAATCGTGTCGCCACCGTCCTGCGCTGCCAGTCGAGGGTGAATCTCAGCCATATGTAGACGACCTGTACAAGAGAGCCACTAAAATCAACACTGAGTCGACGATCAATCACGCCGAGGGTATCCTAGTACGTACGGGGTTATATTTGTGGGGCGTCCAATAAGATAAATTGTAGGATATGAGGGCAAGGAATAAGAGTGGAGAGTCAACAGCAATGCAGGTTAATGAGAGGGTGAGATAACGAGTGAATAGAGCAACTATATATTTGGGTCTAGATGCTGGTCTAGCCTTCTTCGGCATTTCGGTCCGAAACTGTCCGATGTGCTTTTGCTCAAAAGCATATGAGAGTGTCAGAGAAAGTCAAGGCAAGTTGCATAGGGTCTCGCACAAGTAGTAGGTATAGAGCTACAGTAATATAAATGATGAGAGAATGATGCTCTATTTCTCACAAAGTCGTGAAATCCAAGGAAACGCCGCCACTGTAACCGATGTGAATCGACTGATGAATCGTAGTCTCGACCTTCAAGTGAATCAGACATCTTGATCACAAGGATATTTAGGAATGGCTGTCTGTTGCCTCCCAACGCCGATGTAACTGGCCAATTCATTAGCAACCACAGTCAGAAGCGCGACACCGAAGTAACATACCATATCGTAGGATCACATCTAAAAAGCTAACGCTGCGGACCGGGAGGTTTACTCGAAAGCGCTGTGGCCGGCGTAGGTACCGTGGGTTTGGGAAGAATCAGCTGCTCGCGGTGTCGACTCCACGAGGTAGACAGTATCTCTGCAAGAGCGGTTCCCTGACCAAAACACCTCTGATTAGAATAGGCGAGCACGAAGGTTTACTATACAAACCTTCGACTGTAGGTCGGTCCAGTCCATATCTCGGGTAGATGCCAGCGCCACGAGCATCAGAGGCGGCTTGTCGTCATCCGGCTTACGCTCCAAGTCCTCCACAGGAATCACCATGATTCTCGTCCTCTAGGCAGAGTGGGTAAGAGATCGCGTCTGAGATGCTCATTGGACGGGTAGCCACACCTCGTCGCAGTCCATCATGCCATAGCCTTGGTCGCGCGTTCCTTGCCACACTTCCCCACTGAGTCCGACAATCAGAAGGACCTCATCTTTCGAACGGCGTGGGTCTGACACGTAGGAGACGAGTTGACCAGCGGGTGTGAATACGGCTATAGTGTGAAGTTGTGGGAGCGAAAGGACTTGGGTCAGGAGACTGTGAATGTTTGATAGCACTAGCATCAGAGTTGAATGTAAGGAACAAGTAATAAACGCCGATCGCATCCACTAATCAACAGCCTTGCATTTCTCCAGCGTGTAACTTGCGTGCGTGCAAGTAACCGTTAGCCAATCATTCAATCTTTATGTTCAAGGGAAATGCTCTGAATTAGGAGGGCCGAATGTAACACTATCGGTGGCGTAAATGTAGAATGCAATGAATATACAGCAAAGGATGGATAACGACATAGCATGTAGCAATAATAAAATAAACAGGAGCGACAAATAGAGTTCATAATCTAGTGTCTGGACAAAGCATACTCCGCCGATTCCACTCCACGGTGACCGACAACACCTTCTCGCGCCCTCCCGCCATCGGGCCTTTCTTTAACCCTGGGCTGTCGAGCGACTCGCCGCGGGCGGCAGCAGCTCCACGAACCGCGTGCAGCTGCATCCACAGCGGGTTCTGGATGATCCTCAACCGCGCTTTGGGAGCGAGGGCGGACACATACGGCCTCCTGCTGAGTCGCCCAAACTCCTCCGGATCACCATCGAGCAAGTGCTCCTCGCGACGCGCCTTCATGTCGCGGAGATTGGTCTGATGGAAGAACCGCTGCATCGGGGAGGGTAGGGGGACCAGATCGGGCTCGAAGACGGTCTTGTAGGGGAGGCGGTAGGGGAGTGACGTGCGCCGCTCCCCGTCGAGGGACACGTACATCGATAGCGTGATGTTGTGCTCCAATTCGGAGCTGACTGGCGAAATGAACATGCTGACATGTTCTGCGGTCGCGCGGTAGCCTTCCGGGAGAGGCAGACGCCGCATGCGCAAATCGGATTTGCTGGCTTCCGGGGGAACTTCGTAGTCAACCGTTGGCATAACTGAGTAAACCATCGCGTGCATGTACGCATGCTGGAATCCCTTGGCGATTTGTATGAAGCGACCAAAGTGCGAAGTCGACTGCGAGGGGTTGGGAGATCTCCGCGTGCGCGAAACTCTGCGCGTGGGGGAGGGTGCCGACTGCACAGGGACAAAGGGTTGCAAGGGAAGCGTCGGTGTGGTCGCCAACGGATGTTCGGAAGCAGCCACAAGACGCGAAGGGGAAGGGCGACAGCGGCAGGATGTCACCGAGCGTCGCGAAAGTGCAGCCGTAATCTCTTTAACGAGGTTGAGATTAGATGGCGATTCGGGTGATGATGAAGGTGTGGTCATGTCGGTGTCTGTAGATGAGAACGACGAGAACGAGGCACTGGAGTAGTCGCTGTCGTCAGAGATGACCGAGACTGGCGATGATATCGAGCTCGACATGGAGGATGTCCTGCAGACATGACATCGCGGTGGTTGAGACAGTTTGAGTTTCTGGCGCCTGCGCTCGCCAGACTCATAGCGCATAAGACCAGGGTCGAGTAGGACATCCAGAGGGTCGGGCTTTGTTCCTCGCTTCAACGTGGATATTGATTTGGAGGATCCCGCTCTGGAATGGCCGCGCTCTGCTGGCGTAAATGGAAACAAGGCACCGTTCATAGATGAAATGACCTCGTCGAAGGCGACGGAAGACTGCTGGGGCGCGGGGATGGGTACGTCAAAGTCTTCAGGGAAAAGGACGGATGGGATCTCGGAGCGGGCAGGCCTGGTTCTGCGTGGGGGCAAGTCCATGGGTGGTGCAGCGAGAGAGGTCGACGAGGTTGCGCTTGACGACGCGCGGGACTGGGACAAGGCGCTGTAGGAGATCTTGGCCTTTCTGGAGCGGGTGAGCATGGCCTTCTGGCGCGCCTGCGCCTGCTGCTGCAGCTGCTGCTGGCGCTGCTCCTCCGCCCTGGCCTTGGCCATCTGTATCTTGAGCTTCTCCTCGCGAAGGCGGAGCTTCTCGTTCTCCCAGATCTTCTGGCAGCGCCGCTCCCACAGCTGGCGCTCCCGCTTCTCCTGTTCCAGCCGCTGCGCCTCCTTTGCTCGCTGCTCCTCCTCGTCGGTAAGCAGTGCTCCGTGGGGCAGGAAACACACGTCGAAATCCTCTTCGCGGACGGCGGCGATGCGCGGGTCGTCGTCGTCGGCGACCTCGATGCCCTGGAGCTTGAGCAGGAGAATCTTGGCGAGGTGGATGTCGTCGTGTGCATAGGCGACGTGCAGCTGATCCTCGATCGTGTGCGGCGGTGATGGCGGCGAATCGCAGTAGTAGTCAAAGTCGCGTGCAGAGGCGGCGGGCGACATGGACGGCGAGGCGGACGACGTCGACATGGACGGCATGCGTGAGGGGGGGCACATCATGGTTGCAAAGTAGTCCCTCATGGCGCCTGCAAACTTATTCGTAAACGAATAGCCCCGGCCAATCTGGTGGCTGTACGCACTGCTCGTCTTCGGATGCACTTCGGCCGCGGATGCATATTCCTCGGAGCAGCAAGGCGCATCCGAGCGCGTCGCCGATATGCCTGAGACCATGCTGCTGCTCGTCGACGCCGGCGCCCAGGCGCTCGTGTGCACGTCGGCGCTCCGGGCGCCGCGCCGCCGCTCGTCGTGCTCCTCGGCGGCCATGCGGGCCTCGGCGGCGCGCGATATCTGGCGAGACCGTCCTCGCGCGTGCATTGGGGCAGCTGTGGCCACAGAGAGGAAAAAGGAGAGAACAAGGGAAAAGAATGACGAAAGGACGGCCGGGATAGATATACCTGGGAACAGACTGATATCAGCCTCGAGGCCGAATCAACGGCGGCTGATGAAACGCACAGCGGGGCCAGTATGGCTGCTGGATCTCGTTCCCAGATTCGTCCCTCCTCGGCTGCAGACCCACGGCGATTGCGGCTTCTCCCAGCCTCGCCCACCAGCCTCTCCAACTGCATTCTCGTCGTCTGTCGCGGTCGCTCTGTCTTTCTCGTTCGTCGCAACGGCACTTGCCACCCTGCCGCAGTTCTTATCGCCCAATCACGCGAGGTCAATATATGGACCCACAGCAGTCTTTGTTCTTTGCCTTGTCTTGCTCTTTCTGTGGCTCGCGTATCAGCCCGGTGGTCTCAGACCCTGTGTTTGTTCTCTTTTCTCATCGACGATCATCCTCTCGACAGCGCTTCCACGGGCGTCGCATACATATCAATTCAATTGAGCTTCTCGAAAGAGCAACGCCACCGAGATGCGCAATCCGTGGTTGCAGTCCAGGGCCCCGCCTCGTACCCGAGTTTCTCGTTGCTCCCAACCCGTCTCTACAACCTTCATTTGGGTATCAGTCGAAGATATAACAGATGCGTATCACTGTCAGGCTGCACAAGCACACTCCTCGTACTCCATCAACGAACAGCTTGCGCCACCTTCTCCACACTTGGCTTAATGCTTCCGCGGAGGACCTCGATACGAGCTTCCTGGGGCCACCCGACGAGTCTCGTTTGTGTTCGCCCTTATCTCTTGCTCTTTGGCGCGCCCATATGCCCAGAATCAACCGCCAGATGCCTTGTAACGTTGCTGTCAACCATTCCCGCTCTTACATACATCAAAGATATTGTATCATGTCCCTTGGTGCTGTATGCATCCGTAACTGTTGACCAAGATAGCGTTCACCGTTCGAAGGCTCAAAATGTCAATTGTGGGTACTAAGTTATGCTTAACAGCATTGCACCAGTGGCATCCTCCGGATAGAACACTCCTGGAAAGGAGCGAAGGACATCCCGAGCCACCCAAAGTCCTGCGGTAGGTTCTTACCCTGTTTACGCTCTCGCATATCGCTTTAGACTCGGGATTCAGTTGGACTGTTATCGTGTTCGCTGACCCTTTGACGACACCTGGTAATACAGTTCGACAGCTTTCGGTCTTTCATGATTCATGCCTTGCATGTTACGAACAGCATCATGATAAACAGACGTAACTAGTTGACAGAACCACCTCGAATACCGGCGAGATAGCGGACAGGTTCCCCTTCCGATATCAATACTTGGGGGCAACGCCACACATTGTTGGATCAGGAATGCTATTGTTCCGGGGCAAATGCCGGCGGCGGACAGATCTCTCACGACGAGAATAGCATCGCAGCATGATACTGGCGATCTCCTTAACGCGGGGCGTCCACTGCCTACAGTGTCAAACCACGAACGCCTCATTTCCATCCTCGTTGTTTGCTATTTCCATTTCGCCAACATCTAGAAAAGTGTCGAATCAATCGATTGCCAACGTTGCACAGGGAAGATTTCTGAGTATTGTCGCAAATAGTCCATTCAGGTCTATAAGCAAAGCCTCGAGGCGAACATGTTGTGAGATACTAGTGGTATGAGTCATTGGCGCGTCATGAAAGACGCGTATCAGTGAAGATAGATAGGATGTCTCTGGTGGCACACCGTGCCAAGGACCTGCGTGGTGCCCCGCCGCCATGCAACATTCCCCACCCCCCATCACCTCATGTCGCGTTGACTTTCGAAAGGAATAACTTACCTAGCCATACTTGACCAACCCGTCCCTCCCAGCTAGCATCTGATCCGTGCTGCCCTCTCACTCATCCATCAACGGAAGGACCTTAGCTGATTATCATACCACCGCCGTACGACAGGTATCACTCGGAAATGAACGTCGCGCTTAACCATATCATGCAAGAAGAAGAAATAGAAAGACGAGTTCTAGAGTTGAATCGTGGATTGCCTGGATCGGCGTGAGATGACATTGCTTGGGTTCCGATACGATGAAGTTGCTGAGAGTACATGTGAAAGGCCACGCTCGCAGGAACCGGCAACCATCGGGGAGATATCCATCAGAGGCTGAGCTGTGAGCAGAGTACAGCAAGCTCGCTCACTCAGGACATGTTGACCCAAGACAGAGGGCTGGGGTCCAATTCGCACACGAACCTAGCAATAGCGCTCGCAAGTGCCCGTGAATGCCTACAAGCAGTAGTTGGGGTCGCACCAGCCCCCATAATAGCTCGGCGGCAAGCACTGCACTGATAAGAGGCTTCGCGTAGGGAAAGTGGCGCCATATTGAATTGCAGCGAACGGTCGAAGCTTGCTTACGAGTGGCTGTTATCGGGTCCGGACGCTATCCCATGCAATGTTAGCCATTTACTTATCCGAAGAACATTCATTGCCTCAAACTATAAACACCATCAATCTCGCAGCAATGTCAGACAGGATGGAAACGTACTACTACCGTAAGATTTGGACAATTATGGATGTCGTGCATGCATGGGGCCTGAGAAGAATTCTAACAGCCAACGGGCTTTGTAGCATTATGTCTTCGCGCTTTGAATCCGTATGACCGTGTAGGACGAATGCCCTAAAACCGCAAAAGGATTTTACCTCGAATAATACAACCTAGCTTCTGTCCACGGACCATTGCTGCACAAGACTCAACGCCGCAGGAACAAAATCGACATACGGGCCAAAGGAAAGACCATCATTTCCGTATGTGATTCGCCTTGAACAGAGTAACTCCAGTCGCCGTGCAAATCGCAAGTAAATGACAGAGAAATTACCACGCAACGTTGAGTAATAATTTCCCCGCACCGGTCTCAGTAACGCGAAGGCGCGAAGCTCGTCGGCGATAACCATCGATGTCTCCCGCTGGCGATTGGGACTGTATACCTCCGGAGTCCGGCGCTTCTGAGTTCTATCGACAATCAGTACCATAATTGAGATCAACCTTTCCGCACGGTGCGCGAATCATTCACCATCTATCCGCGCGGCCGCAGGGATGCGCGACATGGCTATTGCGAGCGTTGGAATTTCGGAAATGTGGAGGCAGAGAAATCAGTCACCAGAGCGTACGGATGCAAACCATCGCCATCGGATAGGAAGGAAGGCTACAGGGATGAGAAGTCAGGAACTGCTAAAAGACAGGAAATTTGGAATGACGCATCGATTCATGATCGCGTGCACTGTTCGAGGATGCCGAACGGTCTATCCTTCATGCTTAGACGTAAGGGATCGTAGAAGGTGATATTCCTTGACATATCGATGGCGCTTGTCTCTTTACGAGGTAGAGCTATTGGCCGTACGAAATAGAGACTCGAGACCAGGTACCTTCTCAGCTTCCAATGTCCAGCGTTTACTGCAAAAGTCGGCTGTTCCTCATCCAGAACGAAGGCGGTGTCGTCATTCTGTAAATATCAGCAAGGTTCTTGCCGATAACTGCAACCTATGAAGAATGTCATCCAGCTTCTAGCTGGTGGTGTTCCTTCATCCGAAATGAAGGAGTGGCGTTCAGGAATCAGAATGGATGTGTCCAGGATCACGCCTGGGAATCGTCGCCGAGGGTTCATTGTGGAATGAAGACTCCAATGGATGGCGAACGTGTAGATTCATTGGTGTGGCGTGAGACCGCATCCGTCCGAAGACAAAGATCTAAGTTTGAAGGCGTGCCAGCCCATCAATATGGTTCAAGCAGACTCGAGCCAGTACCACAAGCAAAGTTCCCTGGTACTGGCTCGAGCCTCAAGTCGCATCAACCTTGACAATGGTTTCTCTCACCCCGTCTGTGTCCCAAGCCGCATGCCCACACTCGGGTGCATGCCCCTCCGGACCCTCACCCGCCAAACACAACACCGGCACCGCACTCCCATCCCCGAACTTATCCTCCTCAGCCAGATCCTCCAGCGTCACAGTTACGAACCCCTCCAGTTTCTCCCACGTTATTGCCTTGTCATCGAACTTCACCACCCTAGTGATATCGTTCTGAGCAGGAGTGCGGACTGCCCTCGCACGGAGAATCACCTGGCGCTGGCGGCGCAGCTGAGTGAGGCCGGCGGACCAGCCGGCAGAGAACGAATTGAGGATGTCTGAAGTGGAAGGGGTAGCGATGCTGATGCAAATGGTTTTGAGAGTAGGTGCCGGGGGAAGGATGCGTATCTTTTCAGGAAGGGGAACAGAAGGGGGAGGCGAAGGGGATCTTGACAGACCACTGGATGGCTCAGCCTTCGTCAAAGAGAGGGCTGACATTCTTGAAGAAGGTGGCGTCGACGGGTTGATTGGTGGTGTAAGTGGCGGGGTAGGAAAGAACGACGGACCGCCCTTTTCACGAATAGAGATGGTTGCGGTGGATAATCCCTTCCGCCCTTTCTTCGGCGGCGCCTTCGAAACGGCTCCTCCTGCTTGATTCGTTCTGTTCAAAGCGGGAACATTCGCGTTCACTTCGGCTAACCACTTGTTGATCATCTTTTCGTACTCTCTTGCGCGTCGCGCCCCGCCAATCGCGCAGCGTTTCCCCAACAGAAACCACGGGTCCTCAGTGGCTTCCGGGACCGCGGCGTTACCCAACGACGCGGCAAGGGTTTTACACCCGTCTAGTATTAAGTGGTGTATGCAAGAGAAACGCGTGATGATGCTGTCCAAATCTGTCTCCGTTATGTTCGCGGTCGACAGGTCAAGGGAGTGCATATGGGCATAGGTGACAGACGTGTTGTGCGTGAACGCACGGGAGAGCTGGCGGGAGGGGAGACGGAAACGGAGTTTGGTTATCTGCTTGCACGAGAGCAATGCCCCAAGAGAATGATCCAGACGGAAGAATACAATGGGTTGTGCAAACGTGGTTCCTTTGGGAATAGCGACTATAGTATGATCAAGGGGGTCTTGGATGAGAGACAGCGTCTGGAGTGAATTGTGTGGCCAGTCAGAAAGCGCGATCAGAGTACTGTCAAAGTACGATCCCTGTTGGCATTCCGCATCAGCTAAGATGCGGCGCTTGGGCCTATGCATGTGCTGACCTTGAGGAACGGAAGGTAGGTCGCCTTTTCGACGCTGCGCAGGGGATCAGTGGAAGCGGATAGTCGATTGATAGGACGCGTACTAGGGGCGAAATCTAAATGCGAGATGCTCGAGATGCACCATATCACGTTTGAAGGTGATGGCCATCTCCTGCAGATGCTCTGGGGCAAAGTTGCGGGGTCCGATCTTGATGGTGATCTTGCGAAGGCGTTTCAAGAGCAGAACCAGGTTCGTGACACTGTCTGCGTCTGCATCCCAGCACTCAAGATGGAACTCGCGAACCCGCGACGCAGCAGCATCAGTCGCAGTGACAGCCTTGCCGTCAGCGCCCGTCCTCGTTCTGCGGAGGCGGCGGTAGAGCTGAGTAACGGTCTCGCTGGCGTAGACGCGGATGACATCGAAGAGGGCGTCGTCGGGGACGGGCGAGCGGGGGATGGCGCGGGAAAGGGCAAGGACCGAGGCCACGACGTGGTCCGGTTCGACGTGGGAGATGATGGCATAGTATAGCTCGGCGGGCAGCGAGTCTAGTGACATCCAGAAGGCGAGTGTCGTAACCCGGCAGGCACAGCCGCAGATTCTCACGCAAAGTGGCTTTTGCAGCCAAAACGCGCTGCCGCAAGGCCCAAAGTGCGGCATCTGCTTCGATTCAATTCAGCGCTGGCCCTAGGCTGCTGTATTTACTTGTGCGCTTCCATCTCGCCTGCGTGTCGTAAGGGTGCCACCCACCGTAGTTTGGCAGGCAGTAAATACAGAAAATACGACCTGCGCAGAACATCCATGATCATGAACGAAGAGGACGGCAGCGATGTTTTGGCCAATTTGCGCCGATTGGCCTCGCCTTCTCACCCTCTTTCGACCGTCACATCCTCGTTCTCCCCGTTTCCCCAGTTCAACATGGACACCGATATGATGCGCATATGGCAGCTCGTGCACGACCTCAGCGAGCAGCTCGCCCACAACCAGAAGCTCGCCGCGACGCTGCAGAGCCAGGCGAATGCCCTCAAGGTGCGTGGCTGCCGTGCTCGGAAGCAAGCTTTTGGCTGACCGGAACGGGCAGACACAGGCTTCGAATAACTGTAATGGCTTCGCGTTACGGCGCTTCAACACGGACATTTCAAGGGGTGCGTGCCCGGGCTACTCTGGGGTTATTGAAGCCAATATCTATATGCAGAAACATTCGAGTCGGAACTAGAGCGGATGAATGCGCAGATACTCATCGAGAATCAGACGCTTCTGCACGAAAACAAACAGCTCAGTGTTCTTCTCAAGGAATACGAGTCCACACTGGAAACCGTCATGGCAAAGTTCCGCAATCATGCAGTATGTCAACCTGGTTCATGTCACGCAGGCTTCTATTGACACGCGCACAGTTGGCTGCCCAACAACACGAACTGACTTTGACGCGACACTATGAAGCTCTGCTCATGAGTCGAGAAAACCAGACTCTGACCATCGACCTCTCCTCGTCCACCAACATGTCGCGTTCTCTCCAAAACCTTTCTCAAAGCCTACGAAATCTCATTCGCTCGATGGCGGGCGAGGACCCAGAAGCAGACGACCCCGACCCCGACTGTGACGCCCCCGAAGGCTCATCATCATCCTCCTCCGCACCCTCGTCCTCCGACCTACACGCCCTCCTCGACTCCCTTGACTCTTACGCGCACTACTCTGACTCCGGCTCCGCCGTCCGCGAGGACTGGGCCACCGAACGCGAATACGAGATTGCTCGTCTCGAACGAGAGAACGAGGAGCTCCGCAAGATGCTCGGGATCGACCCGGAGAGCATCTCACAAAGCGGCGTGAACATGGACGCGGAGATCAGTCGCATGGACCGCGCACGCCATCCGGAGCTCGCGCAGAGACACAAGCCGTCGCATCACCAGAGAGACGAAAGCGGGGATATATGGTGGCCGACGAATCCGGGACCGTCACAGCAGCAGCAGTACCATCCTCAGCAGCAGCAGCAACAACAACAACAGCAACAACAGCAGCACGGCCAAAATGGCGCGCCGTTACAACGGGCGATGGATATGTCGGGTGTGCGGATGGGGACTCCAAGACGGACGGCGTTCTTTGGGAATCAGAGAGGCGGTGGCGCGTTAGGACGTGGGGCACCGCCAGGAGGTGGAGGACCGCTACCAAACTCATGGGCTGCTCCACCGTCGCCTGCACCACCTGTTGTATCCGACAGGATGTGGCCACAGGTAGGGTCTGGGTCGACGTTGGATCTGAGCCGGTGATCTTCAGATGCTGTCCTTCCGCATTTTTCTTTCTTTCTTTCGGACGTGTGGAATATAAACTTAATGCTTTTAATTGTTCGCTTTGAATGCTCTTGACTACCTCCTTCAGTCCTGGCCCTGGACCAGCACTCGGTGTGACGAAGAATGGCGGCTTTGGCTAACTTTGTGTAAGAGCGGGAAACTATGTATGGTACGTCTCTTGGCGAACATCCATCGATTACGACCGCTGAACGCCTGAATCGCGCCAAGGGCAGCTTTGGCCCCCGGTTGAGCTATGCCCTTAATCAGCATCTGTGGCCAAGTACCTGTAACACTGAGATCTCTCCGCAGTATTGCTAGACCGGCTCCATGATAACGCAAGTCTGCTAAGAAGCGATACGTCCGCCTCATCAAGTTCTTGTTATAGATTCGAGGTAAGTGTTGACCGTGGCGCGTGTTGAGCGTCAAGGGATGTTGTGAAGACAGCACTGGCGAGGTGCCTACTTCTCGCTCTAGCATGGTCATAGATCGCCTCCTGGCTTGCCGCATCTCTGTCAGTGTCTTCACGTAGTCTGCGCACAGGCTGTTCAGACAGAGTTCCATGTGAAGTCGTTGACGGCACCAGCGAAACGGATAACCTGTCTCGGGATGGGCAAGTGATATTCTCCCGTGAGTACCGGCAGCTTGTCGTGTAAATTTGGAGAGAACAGTTTAGAGTTCAAGATGTCGGCCGCGGTTGCAGGTGTATTTAGTACCGGGAGAGAGCTGGTGACGGAGAAGCGAGCTAGATATACGTAAAGGACGTCGCTACAGATCTGCGCTAGTAGTGGGAACTCTGAGCAAAGTCGCGCGGCGAGTCGCGACAGAGGCAGTTGTCGCAGAGGCGCCAGTGGCCGTGGGAAAGCAGATGATGAGGGACAGCCTTGATCTGGACAGCCATCTTTTGTAAAACACGCCGTTTAGCCTCCGCTCGCTTTCTTGACACCCGCCGTTTCTCCTTGTTTTCCGTGTCTTCCTCGACTCTGCGTGGGTCGTCGTCGCCGAGCGCAGATTCCCCCGCCACCACCGCCTTTTCCCACTGATTTTCCATCCCGGCACCGCCCTCCGCAATGGCTACGCTTGCAGGCCTCTCTGCGTCGGTCACGCGTATTCTCTACCTGTGTGGGTTCCCGAAGGAGTTGAAGACGAAGGATATCCAGAGCGCATTTTCGGACTGGGAGGGGGGCAATGGCGGTTTCAAGATCAAATGGCTGGACGACACCAGCCTCCTGATTGTGTTCCAAGACCCATCTGTAGGCAAGTGTTCTGTAGCTGCCTGCCTTGCCTTGTGCTTACCCGCGACCGTCGGCAGCCAAGCGAGCCTACCTGCAGACCCTTGCGTATCCGCCCGCCATACTCACCGCCCCCAACGGCGTCACGGCCAGCATCCGGCCGTACGACGGTGCCGACGCCCAAAATGTGATCCAGAACGTCAACGCGCGGCACACCTCCAATCCCTCCCGCCACAACACCCGCGCCAACTCCATCTCTGTCTTCCCCAGCCGCGGCATGTCTGCGTCCATGTCCGGCACCAACTTCCGGCCCACAAACGTACAGAACGTGAGCATCCCCGAATTCCAGTCCAACGGCGGCGAGCACTCCCCCACGCTGCCGAGCCTTCCTACCCACCCGACACTCAACTCATTAATCAGCTCCTCCCTGGGGGAAGCTGTGAACAACCCCAGCAACCCGCCCTCGGACCCAGCGATTCTGGCGACCAGTCTCCACCCTGATATGAACGCCTTCACCGGCGGCCCGAGGATCGGTGACCCCGGCAAGCGGATGCTGGGCGCTGCGCTGGGCGTCAGACATCCCAGTCTCGGGCCCAGGATGCTCAACGGCAACAACGGAACCACGAACATCGGGCTGGTCGTGGAGTGATTGTCAAGTGTCCAGCTTGAAGCTCGCACCCAGTCCCTCTGCACCACCCCTCTCTTCATCTTCCATTTCCTTTCATTTCCATGATTCTTCTGTTTCCCAACCTTTGTATGATATGCGGGTTGTTTATTCCTCGACTAATGGGCGGAAGGGCGTTGACAGACAAGGCGCCGCACTTTTCGTTTCGTTCCTGCAAACTGTAACCAATAACATTCCTTTACCGATTTCTCACCCATCGCTTCTACGAGTACATAATAATGTATGTATTCTTCCAACAGCTGAATTATTGCATCCGAACCCCATTTCTGTTGCGAAGCGGTGAACAGCACTTGCCACAGCTTGCCACTTGGTAAGAGATGTCCAAAGGCGTTTCCTTTCTAGGGTTGCAAAGACTACACGTGGAGGTGTCAAACAAGCAGCCCTCAGGCACGCGGCACCTTGTAGGTGCACCATCACCATCACTTCCGAAAGGACCACAACAGCCGCTTCCCCTCAAGCCCGGCGTCTGCCACTGCCATTGAATTGATCCATTAGAGTGTATTTGCAGCGACCATTTTCAGGGTCCAAATTTGTACAATCAGCTCCCAAATCTCTGGCGGGCCAAATGTGGATGTCGAGCCGAGAAGTGAAAACGAGCATAGGATTGGCTATGGTGGTGAGGACTCCTTGGAAAGTTGATTTCTCTACTTTGAGTCGACGTCTTCCCTACGAGTGAAAGTTGCGAGTGGAAAGAGCAAGAACTGCACGCTGTAGGCCGCTCAGTTCATGCCGCCTGCACCTCTCAGATTTCCTGGCGGCAGGGTCGGTTTTTGTACTAAATATTGCCTCGGTCTGATTTTAGCGTGGTGCAAATACACTCTATTCTCCGTCGCTGCCTGGAGTCTGCCTGGTATCTATCAGCCGGGGTCACACCCGAATCATGATCCTCAAAGAATCCACACAGCACACCCTGGGTGGAATCATATGTGGCCGTCTTACTTAGCTGACTCAATTCATTATGCCGGCGCTGTGGACTGCGCATTGCGCATATACGGTGCGCGTGCAGCGTGCTTTCCAGACACCATCCGATGGTCTCCCCTATAGTCTATAACCTTGTTTCCAAGATGAAATTTTCTAGGAGGCGCCACGACTGCGCTACATTATAAGCGCCAATTATTTATAAGGTTTTCGGAGGCGATTTCCCTTGCGATCATCTTACTTAAGAAGGTTCGACAAGGCGATGGGGCAGCGGGGCCCTTGTTCGGGCTTCTACATATCCACTTGTCGTCGTTAGGTCCATCTTCTGATTGCTCGACGGTTCCATCTAACAATGGCTGTAAGTAATGAATGCATCTTCATCGGACCATTAGCGATGCAACTTACGTTACTCAATGTGTCACTTTATGTGTTGTTTCTTCCATGCATGCGCCGTGAGTCTTACCCTTTGTTCTGCCTTGCCCACTTTGGCCGTGAAAGCACCCAGTCTCGGTGCTTGTAGCACGCCTCCATCCGGCGAGTGATTCGTGGAGGTGTGATTTCCCCGATATGTCGCCCCCCTCATTGACATGTCATCACCAGTTAGCGAGCGTCTCAGGTGCTGTCGCGGCCCACGGACCCAGAATTTGATCTCCTTGTCACCCTTCTTTAACTTTTATCACAGCTGCAGCGGCCCAACATGGTGATTGATACCATTGTTGTTCAACCCTGATCAGCGCCACAATTTCTGCTCAGCGAAGAAGCGGAAGATTTTGGGAATGAATTATGAGGCGTCAAAACGCCGCGATCATATATAAGGCCCTTCTTTCTTGCTGCCAAGTTCTCCCTCCCCTACCTCAGACTCTCCCCTTAGTGGCTGTGGTCCCCAGCATGCAAACCTACTATTCCTATCCGGCCGAAAGCTCACGAGCTGTGTCTCGTCAATGCTCGTCTGCACCCGCAGTACCGAGTGAGTCGCCCCCTCTAGAGCTTCTTTGAACCTTTTCTGAAGCACGCCACAGAACCTCGGGAAGAGTATTGGGAGTCTTCTCAACAAGCCTCCGCGAGCTACGCGTCCCTTTACGCTCCATATTCATATGCTCCACCCGCGCACCCAGAGTCACTTGATATCGCTGGGATGGATGTCTCGTCATCTCCCGTGTCAATGTACTCCCCACTCTCTGACGCTGAGTATCCCTATACGCCAAGTACCATGTCCAGCGTGGGACTCGACGCCATGGATGTCACTCCAACTTCCGTTCCCGAATCGAACTCGGGTTATAGTTCGCAGACCTTTGACGGAGAAACGTCCTGGCCGGCTGACACCAGTCAATGGTCGTACCCTAAACATACATCCGACGCGATGAATGGCTACAGCGAGTACCCCGATGCTCACTCGTATTGGGATCAGAGCGCCCAGTCCGGGATCTACGTGTATCAAGACGGTGCCTACCACATCGTGCATCCGCCGCCGTCTGAGGCTGTAGATCCCGTTTCGGATTATTACCAATACCACAACCCACAGTCTATCGACGGGTCCCCTCTCGCGCCGTTATCTACAGATCCATCACAGTGGCAAGCGTCTCAGCTTGTACAGACGCCATCTTCCCTTGCCTCCGCACAGTCTTCGGTCACGATCTCGTCCAATCCTGGCCCTATTCCACTTCATCAACCCCGCCCAACTCGACGTTTCAACTATCAGATGATGAATGACATCGCCGCGTCACTTGAAGCATCTTTGTCTTCGGGCCACCAACAGGTTCGTGGCCACTAGGCCAGATGTACGATAACACCGGGTTATCATCAGTCTTTGAGTATTTTACACGGCTTTACACGGCTCTTTCTTCTTATGGCTTCATACTTGACGACTACTTTGTACATACATAGCATCGCGTTCGGACCATGGTTGCAATTGACATATGATGTAGCATACCAACCTGTATTCATCTTCCCACTCAGTGGCAGTAATGTGTATAGTACCGCTTCTTGAATAGCATTTGATACGAACGGTAGTCATGTGTAAGAAACTGAGGCGTAGCTGCAAACCAACGTACAGGTGCATGCAATCGAGATAAAACACAAACTGTAATCGGAACGCCATCTCAGGCTCTCAACCGGTACGTAAACGTTTTCGGCGCAAGGGTGTGCCATGACTGTCCTTCGACTCACTCCAGTATTGGCTGGCATCCTTTTTCACCGCCAAGGTTTGTGAGACAACGGCTGGAATACTCACATTACATCGTAGATGGAGATGATCCGCTGGTGAGTCAGAGAACAATTTAAATGTGGCGACGGCACCAATGACGGCTCAGGCGGGATGGAGGTGATTGCGACATCAAGACTGAAGTATTCCACAGGCACCAGGTTCAACGATGCACCCCTGATCTACCAAACGAATCCCAAATAATCAAAGGCATCTCTAGCATGCGCAATCTTCCGGTTCATCGAGGCATAGCCGGACTCCGACCGTGGACCAGTTCGCATGAGGATGAGATACAACGCGCTGTATATGGCGCTCTGTGTTCGGACCTGCCGCAGGATATGCACATGGTGAATAAAGTTCCTGTAATCGCATGTACTTATTGCATCGTGGTTTTATCGGTAAACTGTTAGTGACATTACCAATGGCCGTCATGAGTGGATATCAAGTCCTCCGAGAGTCCCTGGTACTTTGACTTGGATTGAGGCCATACAACAACGCGTACATTCTCGACACGAACAGCGAGTTCCAGTGAACAGAGAACAAGAAAAGGACGAGTCCTGACAGCAACTCCGAGACACTCGGTAGATGACGACTACGGAGTCATGCTGGGAAAATGCGTGCTAACGACAATCGTCGAACACAAGCTTGCGTGCTATTGAGGTAAAAATGGGATCTGAAGAATGGAGATTACTGAATGCGGAGGGAAGGAGAAGAGGTCGAAATCGGAAGAAGAGTTCTGGCCCAGACTTAGAATGTGTCCGTCAAACGAAAAAATCGCGGGAGGGTTACTGGCACTTTGTGTGGGCAAGCAAAAAGTCGAAGGATTATAGATTCACTGGAGATGTAGGCGTTCGTCATGACTTTCTGACGAGTTTATGGGGTTTTTGAGACAAAGATGCAACAAAATTAAGGGACGGATCTGAGACAATGTGTGATAGCGCGGTCACTGGATAATTTTTCGAATCGAACGGGCGCGATGTTGACTTGAAATGAACGAGACACCAAGATAGTTTTTTGCGATATCCACGGCTTGGCGCTTAGGTTTGCGCTGACGCATTCGCGCTTCGCCGCCATCCGAAGACGACTCAATGTTCTGAGCACGTTAGTTGGCAAGTAGAAATATGGCAGCACGAAAATCATAGATCGGTCTCGGCCGTTGGCATCGATTTTGAGGATTCACATCGGTCCTCTTTTTGCCCTCGTAAGCCTAGACGACGTTAGATGCACGGGTGACATTGCGAGCAAGATCTCACCTCTTGCGTAGAAACAATCGTACAGATGACGTCTGCCAACCCCGTAGCCTCTTGAGGTTCTTGCCGGCTGGAATATGTCGGTGTATGTGCTAGTTTGGCGTAGGTATACATTCCGTTCATACCAGGTCTGGGTCGAGAAGCTTTGCTGGCTCTGGGGATCGAAATATTGAAACGTTTATAGCAAGAGATGACGATCGCCTTACGGTCGAAATTCACGCGGTGGGCCTCTAGTCGCTCACCGCAAATGTTGCATTCAAGGAGGCATATCTGGTCGGGGGTCGTGAGGAAGT
Organism: Strobilurus orientalis; assembly: GCA_019915145.1. Lineage (NCBI taxonomy): Eukaryota > Fungi > Basidiomycota > Agaricomycetes > Agaricales > Physalacriaceae > Strobilurus > Strobilurus orientalis. The sequence continues at coordinate 86,853 of JAHLML010000019.1, read as the reverse complement.
TCGCGGTCGAACACATGATGGCGCCACAATGTGACTAGATGCCCATTGGCTTCTACGTATACATGCTAGAAATACAGACTCGCAGCAAATACAACTAGAGAAAAAATTAGTAAGGAACACATTTCGACGGAAAAATAACTCACTATCTCGTTTAATCTTGATTTGTGATTCCTCCATTTTCTTGAACAGCTCGGCATCGCCGATGACACGAGCAGCATCCCGGACTTCACGACAAGTTTCATCTAATCTGGTTATCACCCTGACAATCGTTCCTTCCGCAATATCAGTCAGAGCGGTGATTTGTTCGAAAGGCTGTTTGTTGTCTCCCAGTCAGCTTATAGGCTTATTCAATCGTAGGGCGGACATACCATTCCCTTCGCCCATTCATAAACGACCTCCATCAATCCAAACTTGAGATCAGAGCGGAATTCTTCAACAGGAATCGAATGTTTGTCCTGCAAGCGCCCAACCCGGTCACTTATTGCCAGAATGGCGTCTCTGCCTTCTTCGAGCTTTGGCGGGACAACGGGTTCAATATCTGTCTTCTCCTGGAAAACGAAGCAGGATAGAAGGGCCACGACTTCCTCGGGGTCGTAGTTAGCCAGAGTGTTTTCCAGTATGAGTTCTGTGAGCACGAGTTCGTTTGCGGAGTTGATCTGACGACGCCTCAACACGAAGCTTGCGACATCCACCAGTCTGACACACCTCACATGCGACACGTCCCTTCAGAAGGACCGTCGAATTGTCATCAACGAACTTGAGTTCTTTGAGCACCTGGATGCGCTGTTCGTAGTCTGGAATGAGCTCTAGATTTTGGTCAGAAATCGCTAGTTTCAAAGTGGCGATATTCGCTCGGAGAACTCGTTCGGCGTGTATCACGGAATACTGACGAAAAGAATAATTAGTCGAAGCAGTAGATATTCAAGGGGCCCATACTCACATGAGCATCAAATTCTGGACATTGTGTGCATCTCCGGTCCTCGAGCTTTTCGACGGCCGCATTCCGTGCCTTCAGCAGTTCTTGGAACTCCAAGAATCGAGTACGGCCCCAATCAACTTCGGGTATCGTGCCAGACGCTTGCCATTCATTTACAACAATTCCCAGATTTGCTATACCTTGCCTCATGTGGGACATCAAATGACGGTCCACAATCGCGTCCACGTCAAGCTGAAGAAGGCTGTTAGGAATGTACCTGAATCGAAGTAGACAGTACCTTTGGTAGTATCCTCGCAGAGACAAAAGATATACTTGTCAATGTTACAGCGCTCAGCTCATACGTGGCATCGACGACGGATAAGGAACCAGGCGAGGGAGGCCACCTTGGTGTGATGCCTTGAGGATCTAAGTCTTGAAGGATAGGATACGCATGTCAGAAATGTCACTCCAGGCATTAAGTTTCTGACCATGTGCTTTGCTCTTTGTGTCGTCATCCACGAGAGCTAGAACGAAGTAAGTCTTGATCCGCTCAAGCTTCCCAGATTCCGCCGCCTGTATGGGAGCTGGTTTCAATAAGATGGCAATGTTGTTGGTTTTGAAGTGCTTGACTTTCCGTCAGAACTTCACCTACGACCTGACCAGGGAAGACATACATGATCGCGCAAAATGACAACGCGGCCGGGGGCCAGTAGCTTGGAGCCTTGAGGCTTCTTTGACACCAGTTGCAACATGTTCTCGTTGTGTTCGACCAGGGCCTGTGAAACATCATAGAACGACTCGATATCCGATCCACAGATAGCGCAGTCGAGCTTTGGAAGCTTGGTCAACGCTTGTTCGCCCTGTGCGGAGTTATCGACTGACGAAATGGGGTACAGCTAATATGGATTACCTCTAGAACCTGTCGTTGCTGCTCAGGGAGCAAACGCTGCGAGGCGTTCTCTGAGAAACTCCGCTTGATCATCTCCTCGACTTTCAACGCTTCGACCCGGAGAAGATTTAGAATCATGTTGTAAGTGAGCCTGAATTGCGACGACAGCTTTCCCGGAGTACCGAGCATCATGGTATTCAACGCCGTTTGCTGTTTGATCAGATCAGCGTCAACACTTGAAGATAAACTTCTACTCATCACCTCGGGTAAAGAGTCACCAACGACAATTATGACAGTTCCCGTAGGATCGAGGCCACGACGCCCCGCACGACCGGCCATCTGGGTGTATTCGCCCGGCAGAATGTCTCGGAAGCTGCGTCCGTCATGTTTCCGAATACTAGAGAACACGACACTCTTGGCAGGCATGTTGACACCCTAGAAACATATGAGCGCAGGTTTGACATATCAAAGAACGGCAGACCATGGCAAACGTTTCCGTTGCGAACAGAATCTTTACCAAACCCCGAGCGAAAAGAATCTCAACTAGCTGATCACTGGTTAGTAGGCAATGATCAATTTTGGCACGAAAGGCCCACCTCCTTGACAATAGGCAAGAGGCCACCATGATGTATGCCAATACCACGAGTGAGAAGGTCGCGCATACGGCTGATTTGGGGTAGTTTCTTATCCGAGCCTACAACCAAGTCAGCGCAGAAATATAAGTTTGAGTATAATCCAGACCTTTCAGGCGTGACAGTGCTTTCTCGATGGCCACATGTACCTCGCTCTTCTCTCCGGCACCACACAAGTCCTGGTTGGTCAATGTAGAAGCATTTTCTTCACACCGCTTCTTGGAAAGCGTAAAAACGACGACCGGAAGGAGTGCCTTCTTGCGTAGGTGACCAAGCAAGTGGACATAAAGGTTCTTGTCAACGCCATGGGTTGCGCGGTTTGGTCCGCCACCTCGAGAACCTCTGGGTGGCGGAGCGGATCCTCTACCGCCGCGCTGCTGACCTCTCTGGGAAGCACCTCTTTGGGCAGCACCACCGCGTGTACCAGCCCTTTGAACAGGCGGAAGTCCTGCCGCTTCCCGTTCCTTGTCCTGTTTACGTCTCAGAGCTTCACCTGCTTCCTTATACCTGGCGAACGTAAAACAATTGGCATGCAGGCAGAATCAGACACTCCTACCCTTGTCCCAAAAAGTTTCTCGACGCATCGACTATCTTGTACATCTCACGCCCTGCGTAGAGAAAGTGTTCGAGCGGCACCGGTCGCTGGGCAGTAGAAATAACGTAGATATCCTTCTTCTTCGTTCGCCTGCAAGTTGTTGGTAGGAAAATTCACCGGAGAAAAGTTTGTCTTACCCCACCCAATCGGCAAACTCCTTCGTGTTAGGCACCGTCGCTGACAGCAGGATGATATTGACATGGTCAGGAAGCATGATAATAACCTCTTCCCATACTACGCCTCGCTACAGCCATTCGTCAATAACGGGGAGTGACATTGCAAGAGTGACATTGCAATAAGAAATATTTCGCACCTCAGCATCATTAACATAATGAACCTCATCGAAAATCACGAACTCAACGTCCCGAATGAGATCCGCGCCCTTGTACAACATACTTCGTAGGATTTCGGTCGTCATGATAAGACAACTGGCTTCCGGGTTGATCTGGACATCTCCAGTCAAGATCCCAACGGAATTGGATGAAAACGTTTGCTTGAAATCGCGGAACTTTTGATTTGAGAGCGCCTTGATTGGGGAGGTATAGATAGCCCTAAATCAGTTTGCTTAGGGGCACTATAATATTGTTGTCCGCGTCATGGCTTACCGAGTCATATGTTTCTCAGCAAGAGCAATTGCATATTCTGCGACAACGGTCTTACCAGCAGAGGTGTGAGCTGCGACGAAGACTGAGTTACCCATTTCCAGGTGATACACTGCCTGTTTCTGGAACGTATCCAATTCAAAGGGATACTACCGTGCAAGTTAGCCATTGCGAGTCTTCTTGTTTGGAACTAATACCTTGTGAGCCATGTCAGGGACAAGTTCATGGAAATTCTTGAGCGGTGTATGAATATCGATGACATGTGCCCAATCTCGTTTTTGAATATTCGGTCGACGAGACCGTTTAGGCAGTACTTGTGTGGGCTTGAGATGTGATCGCTGGAGCGGATTTTTGTCAGGACAGAAACAGAGACTTGTCGCCAATCGCAAGCTCACTGTTGTCGGCAAGAGTTCATCGATTTCGTTTGCCTGACCCTGCAATGCCTCGCCGTCCTCATCTTCTTGGACAGGCTCGAGTATTTCATTCAGCTGCTGATCCTTTGAGAGCGGAGAATCGACAACACACCGACGCGTTTTCCAGGCCGCGGTCGGACTTGTATGCTGATATGTCATCGAGCTCCAGCAGGAGATCATCTTCAATTTCATCGCCCGGCAAGCGGAGTCCTCGAGTGAGTCCAGGCGGTATGGTTCTGAGCCCTTTCGTGATAATGTCGGCGCTATCGGACGCGTCTACATTGAGTAGAGCATCGTCTAGCCCACCCGGCCAGAAAGGGACGTGTCCAGATTTGCCTCTGACAAAACTTGTACTGGGCCCTGGAGCTCGTTCAAGGGAGGTGGAAGATACACCACTGACGACGCGCGGATTAGGGACCTGGACAGGAACATTCAACCGTGTTCGAGTTCAGAGGGCAGCAGGTCTGACTTCGGCATAGCCTGTTACTCGCCCATTCAGCCCTGTCCTGACAAAAGATAGGCTCGTCGGCGGAGCGGATGGGGCCACCGGTAGCAACGACGGGATTGAAAGTTCTGGCTTCCAGTGGCTGATTCCGAGACGTGAATGGCGAGAAGGGAGACATTATGGATGGCAAAATACATTTGGTAGTGAGGCAGCCAGTGCGGTGGCAGTTGATTTTGAGGCGTTAAGATCTTCTCCTCTATGTCCTGGAAGATCTCCTCGCGTGTTGGTCGACGAGCAAGCCTGAGCTGTTCAAGAATGCCGTCGGTGTTGCCAGACCGCGGATTGACAACCTCGTCAACGATTTTTCGGTGACGTTCCACGAGCATCGACAATACCTGATTTTCCGGGTCAGAGAGCGGGAGTAAGAGGCGGCGTGACCATCACAAGGACAAAGTCTCTTACGTCATGGGGACGCGCCCTCTGGACGCGCCGGGCACTTTTACGCGTCGCCCATCGATATGCCCTCCATTCTGCTTCTCAAGTGTGATGAGCCTGTAGAATAGTGTCGCCCTACCAAGGCAGTCCAACGTCAAGTAAAGCTACTCTACCGACGTCTTTACAGCCCTTCAAGTCGCATGTTCAGGACTCCCTCAGACGTGCAACACCACCTGGGGGTATTTCGAAGGATCCGTCACGCTTAGAGTCACAGTGGCAATCGGCCACGTCAACTTCCACTGCGCTCTCTTCACAGCCCCCACAGGTGTCGGCGCCATTATCTTCTCAGTCCACCGACACTAGGCCACCTTCCAGCACAGACCACTTCGTCGTCAGCGGTAGCGGTGAACGTTACCCCAATCAAGTTTTCAGCATCTCATCAGACTCAACGGAGAGGCTCTCGCAGGTTGCAAATATTGACGCCCTGGAATCAAAATTTCCCGCCAGCAAGCTTCGCAATCACACCTTCACCTGGGATAGTCAACGCCTTGAATGGCTCCCCTTGTATTCATTCTACATTCGTCCCTCCGGCGCTGCCTCAGTACAGGATGTTTGGCGCGAACATGTCTTCCGAATGGATGGCCAGCTCTCGGTGCGGCAGATCTGCGCGCAATGGCAAACGCGCTGGAGACGAAACAGTGTCGCTCTCAAGTCTGAGCAATCGCGCCGCAAGAAGATCACCGACGTAATGGAGCGCCTCACCACGGTCAAGAAATGGGACGAAGATCGGGCAGTCAAATTCATGGAGGACAATTTTGCACAGAGCGAGGGTCGTGCGCCGGTCTCAGCGCGAGCCATGCACGACTGGCTGGTGAAGAGAAAGAACAATGTTACTAATTCGGAGATGTTGTACAAGAAGGCGGGGCTGTGACTTTCTACGGTAGAATGGATGTTCTATTAATTCTGTGCCACATTAATACCATGGTAATTGTAATGAAAATTGTGGAGGTCAACATACTTGCTGTACCATAATGATTGAGAGAGTGCGGCGAGTCTGAATCGATGTAGGGGCAAGGAAGGAAGGTGTAGTCAACGCACTAATAGAGATGGTATAGATTTAGCGTGTTTGGAATGTTTCATCCTCGATGCGAGTACGGTCGCGTGAGCGACGCATACGAAGCATCGAGAAGAGGGTCCTAGCATGAGCTCGTAACTGGAGAGAGATGTCGGCGCGGTGAGATAGACGATGCCGGAGGCAGAGACGCATAAGGTAGCCGTTCATAGAACGTCCGTTGGGAGGAGCGTCGCATCGGTGCGGCCCGCAGATGCGCATTACTCATCAAGTCATTCTTTGTTTGTTTACTTCCACGTCCAGGTCACGACCGCGCGACGCGTCGTTGACTGCCAAGCTGCCTATAAAAGGTGCGCCACGCCCTCTCTCTTTTCTTCAGACCGCAGCAAGAGCACTGACAGCAGACGCTGCAGTGCTGATGGCATTTACACCGGCTCGGTCTCACGGGCTGCTCGCGCGCTCAAAGCAGTTCGCTGCAGCCTTCGGGCATCTCACAAATACCGTCACCACCACCACCTTTGGACATATCCACCCCGCGCCTTCAACGATGTCACCGCCACCGAGCCAGCCAGCCGTACAGGCCTCCGCAGTAACGCCCATTCCGCGCAGCTGAGCTCTCTCAGGCTGCTGCCCAACTGCCGTCGTCGCCGCCGTCGTCACGCGGACGAATGAGTTGAGTAGCACCAATGCGGCGCTGCCGTACAGGCCGCCCTTGACTTTATCCGGGTCTCCTTCGCCATTGCCGCCATCTCGCCCTCTCGCAGCATGGAAACTTCACTCGCCACTCTTCCAATATCCCTCGTGCCGTGCCCAAAGATGAGCGCGCGCGCGCCGTCACCCTCCCCGCAAACGCCAGCCATTCAACCTTCGAGCGTTGTTGGGTGTGGACTAGTCACTATACCCTCCACACCACTTTGCCGCCGTGGTCACCGCCGCTTCCTTTGCTGCGCACCTCCCTCGTCACTGCCACAACGACAGCGCCCTCCTTCAACAACATCTTCGCGGCCCATTGTCGCGCCTGAGCCGATTCCACGGTGGGATGGGTATTATCCGTACCCGCCCTTAAAATCCGCGGCAGGGCGCGACTTTACTTTCGAAGGCCCCATTGGTGCAGCCGACCTCACTCACGCCGGTGCACGTCCTCCATCTTCGCCGCCATGGTTACGCCCTCGTCGATGTCACCATGTGCATCCTCGCCGTTGCCACCGCTCAGCTCTACGGAGCATGGCCCATACGCGACGTATTCTCTCCACACCGTGTCAAAACGCGCTGTCTAATCGGAGACTGCCACTCCTCTTCCCGATCCATCGTCGTAGTCGAGTCTCATTCCGTCCTTTGGGTCCCGTAGCCTCCAGAATTCTTCGACCATCACGACGCAGTCCCTTTGCCACAAAAATAGAGACGGAAGCATTATTGGCCTCTGGAGCGGAGACGCCACCGCTGCAGATCCCTTCACCGACGCACTCTGCCTACTCTCCGGCTTTGTTTATTTGCTCAGTTATAAGTCATCGTCTGGATTGTCGTATACTTCGCATGTATTATTCTGAGGGCGAACGCGTTTGATTTTCTCAGAATTCTCTCCCTCTTCACCGACGTTTCTGCCGTTCAAATACGTTGATAACGCCTGTTGATATTATAATTTCACTTCAATCAAATCAATGACACTACTACAGTACTATGAGAATCTACTCATCAACCATGAACCAGATACCACTTTTCCAGAGCCGCTAGCAAGTGTTTCTTCCCACTGCCGTTCGTCGGGTCACGATTGAAAGTAGATGAAAACTGCTGCCATAGTTCTGCACCGCGTAGCTCTGTTCGCAGCGAGCCCATTGAAATGTTGAGAACTCAACACACATATTGATTTCATCCGACTGGGACATGGCCTGATGACAATCGATCACTGGACTGTACTAGTATATGATGCGCTAAGATAACTAGAAATACAAATTAAAGCATGTACCATGTGTGGATATAATACAACGCACGGTGACAAGGATGTCAGTGTTCAGCACGCAAGCGTCAAGGGTTCGATCAGGTTGCTCCACCTGCGCGTCGCTGTCGGCGATGAGCATAGACATACTGAACCCGGATGTAATGTCGCTCGGTTGACCCGGTCAATTCCTCAACACAATTTCTTTCCAACTCTTCAACGATGTTCTCAGGTAATCCGCTACCGAGTAATAGAGGCCGGCCAGATTTCAGGAATGACTGTGTTGATGTTAGTAACTCACACATCTGTCGGAATTAATTTGAACGCACAGAGATGTCGTCCGTCATCTGCTTGCCTATGCGCATCCAGAACGGGCTATCGGTCCTCCAGGCTGAGACTGGTATGAAATATTCCTGATATACCACGTTCTCAAAGAGTGGGTGACGCGAAACCCAATCGTGTATGTGGTTCGCCGCATCCACTGCTCCACCTCGGTTCTTCGCGGCCATTTCCAGGAAAGCGAGCCATCGTGGCCACCAGGGTCCACTCACGGTCGACGTGTCCATGTAAATCTTATTATTGTTTTCGTCGTAGGCGTGAAAGTCCCATTCCATAACGTCAATAAGACCGCCCGGTCTCAAGACGTGCCCGATATGATTGATCAAGCCCTCGTAGTCTCGTATCTGTAGACACTGGGTGTAAGAAAAGAATGCAAGATTTGTGAAGGTAGGTCACATACGCCCGAAGAAATAAGTCGCGCATGCACGACATCGAAGTCACCGTAGAAGTGCTCAAGACCGAGATTGATGTCATCGACTTCACTTCTACAATCATGCGAGATGATAAGTGTCTTATGAATGATTTATTCGAGCCGAGACCGTCACTCACCTACAATTGGGAGGCATATAGCTAATAGCAATCGATGTGTTAGGTGCACACTGAGGAGCGCAAGATGCGGTGACATACCGGGACTGCATAGGAACAAGGTCAACGCCAACTGCGTTGCAGTTAGGAAAGTCGTGTGCAGCCTCCATGATCCTAGCAACAGTACGATCAACGACGGGTGCATCATAGGTAAGTATAATCGACGAACCAGGACCCACTCCCGCAGCCAAGATCCAAGATGGCTTTGGTTTCCCCGGGCACATCATTTGCCATGACGGCTTCCAAAGGCGGTATGTACTTGCCCATGACCTCGATGAACATTCCGTGTTGATGATCTATAGAAAGCAATTGAGACGATACCCCGTCACCACCAAGCCGCACCACGAACCGAGGCGATCCAGCTCCTCCGCATCCGCTGGTAGCCGGTACACCTCCGAGTAGTTGTTTAGATCGCGCCCAAACTCCTGCTTGTACGCATTGGCGCGTATTGAATTCGTCACGGACCACACCGAGGGCGCCGGTGACGCCGAACGCATTGAAACATCGTAAGAGGTATAGGAGGACACGCTAGACGCGGAGCTGAAAGGCGGAGAAGTGACCGACGATAAGTCACTGTCGTCTGTATCTGTGGTTGCCTGGTAGAGCGTGGTAGCCATACCATACGATGAGTGGAAGGCTGCGACGGTGACGAAAATGCAGTAGGAGATGGGTGAAGAAGGGTAAGAAATTTTAATGAGACGCGCGCAAATGTTATTGTGGGAGATAGGGGACCCTGTGCCTTTTATAATCAATCCTCCGTCCCGCTTCGATCGTGAGATCATAGCCTGTAAGCAGGTTCACGGCGGAAATCAGCGATCCGCCGAGTAACTGAGGAAGGGATTCGAGTGATTGCTTTCGGGTTGAACCTGCAGGAAACTAAGCCCAAGTCACGCCCCGAGTATGGCCATAACACGACAACGCTATCCTGACCCCTTCGCTAGCTGGCTACTCAGCAGACTATACTCAGTGACTGACTGTCGTCGTGAGGGAGGGATAGTGTCGGAAGGGCATACAGTCATCAGGTCCAAGAATCCTCTTGAGCAAAGCAGTTCACAGCAACAGCGTGGCAAAGGCTTGGCTCCCCCGTGTCACTGGTCAGCCAGTCTGTACTCGTATATCGGCGCTCGGAGCTACGCTGAGCTGGAAATGGACGTTACGATACTTGTTCAAGATCCCAAGAGCGTGCTGGTTCTTCCGCGTTCCTGTTCATCAGAGCTTTCCCAGCATCTGTTCATTGAGCCACCATGCACATCGTTAGTTTCTTTACTCGGTATAATGATATGATATCAGCATCTTACACAACACCAATAGACGACGGCGCAGGCCTTTGCTAGGCCGTGACCGCCCCAACTCTCAGCTTACCTGGTTTCATGAACTGCAAGGGCTGCGCGACTTACTTCGTTCGTTTGTCGTTGCAGTGTGCACTCTCCATGACCATCTCTACAAACTGCTCAAGTTTGTGGCATCGCCCTCGGCTTGTCGCGCCTAGTCAGAGAATCTCATGCCTGTGTGTCAACGATCTCATTACTACTGTACCGCGAAACATCAACCAGACGAAGTTGTGGAACGTTTCATGAATTTCAGCTCACTCTTACCTCCCTTTCATCGACGGTCTTACTTCTTGATTTCTTAAGCACTCGACCTTGGTTCGCCGGTCATCCCCAGTTCCACTCTGCTATGAATAACCTGACTGAACCGGACTTGTTGAGATTTTCCGTTGCTTCCGACACTGCATCCTGTGCTGGGTGCATTATGGCCGATAATAATGATTTCCTGAACGATATGAGGCTACCCGGAATGTCGTGTGGGACGCATCTTGCCTGAGTCCGCCAGCGGTCCATGTAGAAGCAACGTTCCAAAGCCAGCTGCAAAGCATTTACAGGTTCCTTGTATGGGTCACAGATATATTAAGATTGACAGATCTCGACGCTTGGCCACGAGATACAACACTTGGCTGTAGTGGTGGCGCCCAGATCCTACTCCGGTATGTTGGAAAACGCAAAGGTATAACCGCATCCGCTGCAATGCAGGGTTGAATCATCATCCCAGAGAAGTTACTAGAAACGTTACACAAACAGTTACAACGGTCCACAAGCACCCGTCCTAGCAATGTACTGGCCCGGGGTTACCTCTTCTTTAGAGCAGCGAATCGACGATTCAAAGCCTCGAACTCGTCTTCTGGCTTGGAAGGCGCGGTCGAGGGTGCCCTCGGCGGAGTGGCTTGGTCATCTGTAGGCGGAATCTCAGGTAGACTGAGGCTCGGTTCGCCGCCTTTGCCCGCTGGCGTATGATCCGGGGGTGCTTGCAACTCTGATTTCTCTCCTTCCGGGGATTCCTTGACAATGTCATAGATATAGATTCGCGTAGTTCATGAAGCATCGCGTACCTTGGCACCTCCATAAGTATCATTTCCTTCACCACTTGACTCTGTTGACCGGGGTGGCGACCAAGGAACGGAGTACGATTTAGCTATTTCCCCAAGATAGGCATTCACCAGATCAGGCGAGGGCATCGAAACATCTAATTTCCGTACTACCTGTGAAGTATTCCGGTGTCAGCATCCTCTGAAGCGTTATCACTGATATCCGTCTCACCCGCTCAGTAACAATACCATCGGTATTGTCCATGACAGCAACTGAGTAATCTCTTCCGAATTTATGCATGAGGATGTCGCGCAAGACGTGCAACTCTATCGAAGGAGTGTCATTGTTAGGTTGACTAGATGGATCAGATCAACATGCCTTTCAGTTCAGTCCGCGGAGCTGCGAAGATGATGCTAACAGGGCAGGGATTTAGACGGAAACTGATAGACCAGGAAGCTAAGTTCTTACGCGCTAACGCCTTCGGAGACAGCGGGATCAGGCTCGTGTGCACTGGACAGACGGATGGGCATGAGATGTAGCCGACTCTACAACATGTGGAGGTGTACTTTGTGTCCAGTAGCCCAAAACGAGCCAACAGTAGCTCACAATACAGTTCCAGCAGCTCCAAAAGCTCGACGTGAATATCCTCGTTGATAACTGGCGCAAATCAGAGTAGGTTCCGGTGCGTAATGTGGCGTACGTACTAGTCTCCACCTTGACTCTAGCCGTCTCGAGCTTCCCCCTTTCGATAAGAGTAGCGATATCTCGTCTAGACATCTTGGCCTGGGCCTCCTTCTTCTGTTGGAGCATTCTCAGGCGCTGAACAGAGATCCTTCAGGTCCTAGATGATCAATACCGGTTGAAGGCGAAGCCAGCGGCAGCATCATTCACCGGAGTTGCACCTAGTTTCCGCATGGGTTAGATGAAACGACGCTTTTCCAAACAGCGAAGGCACCTTAGCTTTCGTGGGATTCCAAGGCGGCATGATGGTCGTAAAGAGTCGGTGACGCTGACAGTAAGAGGGAGACTTGCAGAGTATGACATTTGCCTGCCGCCGCCGTTATCATGATGAAGTCGGCGGTTCAATCCTGCGGAATGCATATATCAAGATCTTCGCCATTCGTCAGTTGCTTGGTCAGTTGGGACGAACATATGGTGTTGATTGTTATTCTTATACATCGGCGGCTGATATGTGGCGCAACCTTGCCGACTCCGCTATACAGTAAACAACAAGGGATAATATACTGCAAGGAGGCGTTTAGTAAAAGTCAAGGACGTGCACGGTTGTTGACATCCTAAGTCTTATTTTTCAGTCAGTCCTCCAACACGATGTTAGCGCGTTGAGCTCGTACCGGGCTTACATAGTGGGATTCCTCATATTATCACACGGCCCGCAACTTCCTCCAGTCCGGATGATTCAAATGATAGTCTAAAATCGCCTCCAAGTAGTGAGAATATGACTTTGGAGAATGCCCCTAGAGTCACAGAGCCTTGATCAATTCTCTGGCTAACGGTGACTCCAGTGGCAAGAAAGTAAATCAGGTTCCGCGGATACCCAACTCGAACGCACTAGAGATCCTACAGAACTCGCTTCATGATCAATTGGGGACATCTGCCATGCAGGATAGAGCCATGCCCTTGCCAAGCGCCAATAGCTCGACTGTGTATCGCCTCATGGGTGGCTTCACATCCTGGGAAGTTCAGTTTCCGTCCGACGACCGCATCGGTGTCGCCCAGAGTCACATCCAGGCTAGGGCGGCTTAACAGAAACAATACGACTCGACCTTGTAGATTACACAGGCCGACGAGGCTGGCAGACCTGACATGAAGACAAGTCAAAGGTGCGGCCAGGAACGATACTTGATCGCAGTCCCGCTGATGTGCCTTGATGGTTACCACTCTGAGTCCGTCGAGCAGTGCTTACATCTGCTCTTTCGGGAAGACTGTACAAACAACGTCTGCACCTCCTTGCTGTGGAGGCTCTGGCCTTGCCCCGATGGCTAGCTCAAGGTCCAGCACTGTGCGCCAAACCCTCAACCTCTCTATAGACCCGTCTCCATATGATCCCCACCTACGGGTTTCCTCAGAAAACTCTACCCCTTCCTCCGCCTCTGCCCGGGGCAGCACGCACACTTCCTCTACCTCTCCTTCGTCCTCCGGTTCAGACTATGTCTTAAACTTCTCCGTACTATGCATGCACGACTTCCAGTCTGACGATCCATCTCATCTCACATTTCGAAAGAACGAGATACTCGACGTTGTGAAGCAGGAGCCGTCAGGATGGTGGGCAGCGATGCGTAGAGGCGGGCAATCAGTAGGGTGGATACCGCATGCCTACGTTCGGCCACTTTCTGCCGAAATGACGGAAAGGCTGCTCATTGTGCGGGAGGAACTGCGAGTTTACGACTACGAGGCGGAACGACTATACATGACGGCGCCAATTTCGAAGATACCTTTCGAACTAGATGACTCCCCAGGCGGCTCGGATTCGACCGGCTCAATATCACCGCGCAACTCGCCGCGCCGCGCGCGGGTGCAGAGATCCCCGACCGCTCAAACCCGACCGCATCCTCCCCCTTCCCCCATGACCCCAGTTCCACAGCCGCCGCCATATGCATCGCTTCATCGATCTGCGTCCACGTCCAACATGGAAATCGAGACTGTTTCCCGCGCGCGTGCCGACACCATTCCACTTTCCCCACTGCGCCGTAAAGACGACAGGCGGCGGTTGGAGAAAATTAAACAGCTCACAGGCAGCGATGAGGCCGTGGGTTTCATCGCCGCCGTAAACTCTCCATGGTATTTAAGAACCAGATACCCGGACCAGCTACAGTACGATAACGATGGACAGGTGCGAGCGGGCACGATCCCAGCTCTGGTGGAGAAGCTCACATCGGACACGTCCAAAGATGCCATCAGTAGGTCTATTCTCTGTAAATCTCTTTGCGTGACTACCGATTGACCGGCCATCTGCTACCTAGAAGCGGCCAAGGACACACATTTTCGAAATGTCTTTCTGATGACGTTCCGGACATTCATGACGGCCGACCAGCTGTTCGAAATGCTCGTTCTTATCTATGGGATGGACTATCCGAAGGACATCACAGAGCCCGAATTCGAGGACTGGAAGGAAAAATGCTGGTTACCAACACAGCGCGCTGTCCTCACCGTCTTCACAATGTGGCTCGAGAATCACCATCTTCTGGAAGAGGAACCGCATATCGCCCAGAAACTCACCGACTTCCTGAATTCCATTCCACAACATAACACGATGGCGACCGCAGCGAAACTGATAGTTCAGTCTATACAAAGACTGGTATGTCACAATCATCTCTTCCCGGCGGACCATCATCATCTGACAGGTGAATGGTAGACGTTCAGCAGTCCATGTATTGAGTCTGTACATAGCAAGTCGAGCAAGGGACGCCGGAGGAGATCCAAGGATCCAAAGGGCGATATCCTGAGGCTAGATCCAGCAGAGCTTGCCGATCAACTTTGTTTGTATGAGTCTAGGCTGTACAACAAGATCACGCCACAGGAGTGCCTCGCGTCCGTCAAAAGCCGGACGGAAGACACCAGGAACAACCTGATTACATTCTCTTCCACGCACGACAAGCTGGCCAACTGGGTTACATACACGGTACTGGTCAACGAAGCACTCGGAAAGCGTGCGGATACCGTCGACTTTTGGATCAAGGTTGCTGATGTACGTCTACTTACCCACACGTTGGCGAATAGACAGCTTACACGTCCCTCGGCAGAAATCCCGCTCGTTAAATAACTACGCCTCCATGAGCTCGATTGTCACAGCGCTGAATAGCGTCGTGCTTACGCGCCTGCACCTGACATGGGCTCACGTCGGACGGAAAACACATCTTGAGGCTCTTTCGAGGTACAACGATCCCACCAGCGGGTTCGGTACTTATCGACGGTGGCAAGAGGCGGTCCCAACGTCCTGTGTGCCTTTTGTGGGAATGTACCTGACAAGTATCGTGCACATCCAGGACAAGTTCGAGGAGGAGAGGGATCAGTGGGTGTCGTTCATCAAACGGCGGCAGTGGTACGACACAATCAGCACGATGCTGCAGCATCAGCAGAAGCCGTACGATATCACGGAGAGTGCCTCGACGACGGAGTTCATTGAGAAGCATCTGCGGACCATGGGGGCCAAGGACCAGGGGTGGTTTTGGAAGAGGAGTGAAGTTGTGCGGCAGTCAGAGCTGGCGCACGCGGATATCCGTCGCGGGCTTGAGGCTGCGGGTTTTTAGTCTAGGACTCTCGTGAACATGGGCTCATATCGTTTGTATTTTTACAGTTGCTTTGCGTGACATCATCTGTACCTTCTACTAACTATGTATATCAATCATGACGGGTTTCTTGTAGCCTGGAAACCAAGCGTTCTCACAATGAGCAAGACTCGATGTAGAACGCTTGGTACGTCGGAGTTTAAACCTGGCGTACACATTTTGTCGCCGGATGGGGACGCAATCCGCTCGCGTGGGCTTACATATACGCTCCATTTTGGGCAGCGTAGTCCGTTTTGTGTCCGTATCCCATCCTTCGACGTGTCGTTCATGTTTGGATGGCCTAGAAACTTGGTAAAATCAGCATAATGTACATTTCTGTGATCCTATCACCCATTTTATCCAGCCTCCACCCGCATCCCATAGCTATGTATCCAGACCTGCCACTTAGAAGCTGTGTTATGTCTTTATTGGAGGCTGATACATGCTACCGAACGCCTCTCACACTCACAAGTCCATTTCAAATTAAAATTCATTCCTACTGGTCAACATCTTCACTACCTGCAGAGCGGGATGGACTACAGTGCCCTGCATTCCCAATAAGGAGTGTATATGTAAGCTTCCATGTGCTGATCGCGTCCAAATCCGTCGACAAAATGTGTACGCCAGGTTTAAACTCCGACGTACCAAGCGTTCTACATCGAGTCTTGCTCATTGTGAGAACGCTTGGTTTCCAGGCTAGGTTTCTTGAGGTAACATAGGACTTTGACATCGATGCTGGTAAGGTTTAACGTTGGAGGGCTATCATCATCGTCATGTCTTACGCCTCAGAAAGTGTGACCAGCGTTGAATTGAAGCGTGTAGTCGTTATCCCATAGTCCTGTGTATGAAGGTAAAAAGAGAGTAAATTACAGAAGGAAGATACATGAAGGAGAAAACGGGAATGAAACGATGTTGCTGATTAACAAGCACACGGATCATTCTGGCCAGCGGCAGCCTGTTTGTTCAAATCGACGCCAGGTCTGCCACCGGGAGCTGCGCGACCCGCGGCGGTCCGTGGAGGAGGCGCCGTTAGAGGCAATTTGTTGGCTACGGAGACTGAGTGCATGATTCGCAGCGCATACCGGAGTTGACGTACCGATTGCCATGAATATGTCCGATACACCTTCGCCCGACTTTGCACTGGTCTCCCCCCACATGAGGCCCTCCTCGTCAGCGTACTTCTTCGCCTCTTCCTCTGACACCTGCCGACGAGCAGCCAGATCGGACTTGTTCCCGCACAGGGCGATGACTATGGACGGGTCGGCTTGTCGCTGAAGTTCTCGGATCCATGTGCGGGCTTTCTCCAGCGACGCGGACTGTGTTATGTCATACACAACAACGGCGCAGTTGGCATTGCGGTAGTACATTGGTGCCAGAGACTGGGGCGGTGTGGGTCATTGATGCATGTCATGATGATATCGTGCGCACCTTGTATCGTTCTTGGCCGGCCGTATCCCTGGACAGCGCGGGTCAGAAGAGGAGGGCAAGAGCAAACGCAGAATGAGCTCGCCATATCTCGAATTTGACGGTCGTGGAGTCCTCGAGGGTTACTGTTTGTGTGAGGAAAGCCGCTGTAGAGGACAGAGATCACGCCTGGAACGAGCTCGAGCGGGACGGGCCACCCACCGCCGATTGTGCTTTCTCGGTAATCGTCGAACTGGTCCTTCACGAAGCGCAAGACAAGACTGGGAATAGTGTGAGAACGAGCCCATATGAGCCGACCCAGGGCGTCTTACCTGGACTTGCCCACGGCGCTCTCGCCTGCGTCCACGTCGGCATGTTAGCAGGGCAGAGCAGCAGAGAGTGTGGCGCACCTAGAAGGACGAGCTTGAACTGGAATTGCTTTGACATGGTCGTTGTTGAGGAATGATTGCGGTGCGCCTGGTGCGTGGAGTGACAGGGGCGCCGGGGCCGGCATGCCGAGCTCTTTTTTCCCGGCCGGCGACCCTCCCTGTCCTTGGCCTTTTACTCTCACCACCGCGCACCCCCGCCAGTCAAGCTACACCCAAGTCGCAGCCAGTCTCCTCAGTGCACCGTGTAGAACCCTCTGTCTATATCATCCATTTCTACCGCTGTCCCGACGTCCCGCGTCACTGAACTGCTCCTGAACCTCGTCGAAAAAAGGCCTGAGCACCATGAATCGCCACCATCCCTACGGTGACAACTCCATGCGCCGTGGTGGCTCGCCCCAGGCCCCGGGGCCGGACAGATTTCATCGTGGAGGATATCGCGGAGGAGGCAGAGGCCGTGGTCGCGGTGCAGGCGGATACAACACCCACAGCAACAACAACTTCGACGGTGGCAACATGAATGGAAGCTACAACTCGTACGACCAGGGCTCGGACATGGCCTACGGGGGCTATGGCAATATGCCCCCGGCTCCGCCGCAAGACCCTTATTTTCAGAGTTATGGTGGACCGGGCTCGTCGTCGGCGCCTTCTTATCCCCCCATGAACGCAAATGGATATCCCTCGAATCAGGGCTACCCAAAATATGAAGGTACGCTGGCATCTAAGATTTGAAACTCTCATAAGGCGGCTCTTTCGTCGACTCGTTCTGTCCGTTTTCCGTCAGTCTTGAACATAAGGCACACTTTTTGGGGCTCTGACCATCCACGTGGTACATCTGAGGGCGATGAAGTCAATCTGCTGGGAACCTTGAGCGCTGAGTCTGCTGCACCATCAGCAATCCATTGAGATTTCGTACACTTGAAATCTGAGCGCCCGGTCTGTGTTCGTGTGGCCTGTTCATCGGCTACGTCCTGCCTTTTTGCATCATCTTCTGTCTTCCATGAACACACATCTCACTATTCTCGTCGCTCATGTCAGAAAACTCAGGCCCATACAACGGCGATGGTGGTTATAGCCGCGATGCTGGAAAACGCCCACCACCCCCACGCAAGGAAAGAGAGGATAAAGTTCATGACTCGATCATCGAAGAGAGAATTCAGCGCGAACGTCCTTGCAGGACCCTCTTTATCCGTAACATAAAGGCAAGCTTTTTTGGTCAAGAGACACTGATGAACCAGCTCATTTCGAATGACAGTATGAAACAAACAGTGACGACGTCCGTCATTCATTTGAGGAGCATGGCGACATCAAGACATTTTTTGACCTGATCTCAACGCGAGGGATGGTTTTTGTGACCTATGTATGTCTTACATCACAGTCTTCTGAAGATCGCTCACGAAGGTTCAGTTTGATTTACGCGACGCCGAAAGAGCTCGAGAACGATTGCAAGATACTGAGATTAGCGGCCGCCCTGTAAGCCTATTCCCGGATCGCATCGCTTATGCAGTGTCTCAAACACTCGATCTTTAGATCGATGTCCATTATTCACTTCCCCGAGATGATTCGAAGGATGCCAAAAATATCGTAGGATATCCCTCATTGGTTGATTGCGAGAAACTTATGAGGGCCTATTAGGAAATGCAAGGAAACCTCCAAGTCACTTTGCGGAGTTCACCATCCGGGCAGCCCATCGATGACAATGAAGTCCGACGCAAGTTTCAGCAATTCGGAGATGTCAAGAGTGTTCGGCCTGTTGGGAACCGAATAGAGTGAGGCCTGCTTTCTCTTTGTAGCACCCCGTTTCATTGCTTACTCCGCCGACAGTTCACGTTTTGTTGAATTCTACGACACGAGGGTATGTGCAGGCTCTTTGTACATTGATTAGACCTCTGACGTTTCAATCCAGGCGTCCTTCGAGGCTCACGACGCTCTACGTCACCAAGGACTGCAAGATGGTGTCATGGACATAGTCTTCGCTTGGGATACAACGAATGACGGACCTAACAGCGGACAGCGGTAAGGCCTAATTTTCATATCCGATGAAGCCATTTCCTGATTATTCAAAGGGAACATGAGGGCAATCGTGGTGGGGGTCGAGGTCGCGGTCGCGGTGGACGTGGACGGGGAGGATTCAACCGAGATCGAGATGATTACGATGACCGCCGCGAGAGGGATCGTGGACGTCCTCAACACGATGATGGCTACGGCGATCGCGGGAATCGACGTGGAGGTGGAGGCGGTGTTGGTGGCTACGGTGACCGCTATAATGACAACAGAGAACGCGGTTACGGGAGCGGGCCCTCGAGCTATGGGGGTGGGGGGGCATCTAGTTATGGAGCTCCCGGGAACAGTGCAAGAGGACCACAGACAGGGTATGGCGGCCCACCCCCACAGTTTGCACAACCGCCACTGCCGATGCCGCCTCAGCAGCAGCCTCCTCAGCAATCCCTTCCACCAACTGGTGCAGACGATCGTATGGAAAAAGCCCGAAAGGTGCAACAAGTAATTATTCCCACACCCAAGTGCATACGCCATCCACTGACTTCGACATACAGTTACTAGCAGCTCTCAAACAACCAGCAGCACCCACAGCGCCTGCGGCCTCACTAACACCTGCACCACCACCGGGGAACTATTATGGCGGACCACCCATGCCGCCCCAAGGAATGCCACCTCCAGGTGCTCTGCTTCCTCAACCCGGTATGCCGCCTCCACAACCTTCAATGCTTCCCCAATCTGGACTGCCTCCTTACCCCGCTGCGTATCCTGGCGCTCCGCCTCCCTCAGCATCAACGCCCCAAGCTACCTTCCCTCCGCAAATCATGGCTATCATGCAGAACGCGCAGGGAGGTGCGCCGCCCGCTCCCGGATTCCCCGGTGCACCGCCTGGTGTTGTGAACACGCCGGCACCTGCTAATGCAGCGGCAGGGTTGAATCAGCTCATGGCATTTTTGGTGAGGGCTTTCGTCGCCCTGTCGTTGTGTAGGCTAACTCCAATTTTTTTTGCAGCAACAACAACAACAGCAGCAACAGCAACAACAGGCCGCAAAGCACTAACCTTTCGGTAAAAGTTGTATCAATGGAGTTTTTTGCCTGGATGGGTCTCTTGTAAATTAATATTTGCTCTTTATCCTTATCTGTGGCGTGTCTATATACAATCTCAACGCTTTCTTCATAGCTGTGACGAACTTATCCATGATTGCCTACTCACACCTCTCGTGCATGCTGCGCTATGGACTTTTGGTGCGTTCAAATTACACGCTTCGTTGAGCTAGTTACGTAGGGTATTAAGCGAGCACCTGGTGCTTCCGTGTTGCTTCAATGATCCGTTCTCACTAGCGCCGGCGCGCGTCACCCAAGCGTCACCATAGGTCACCACCACCTTGACCACTACCATCGTCCTCAAGAAGCTACAATGGCTGCCCAGGAGCCCATTACAGGTGGATGCTTGTGTGGCGCAATTCGTTACACCATCAGCTTTCCTCAAGGCGCTGAGTATCCGCCCAAGGTATGATAAAACTGATCTTCCTGGTAGCGAACTGAAAAACTTCACGCGATTTCTAGCCCCATTGCTGTCAATGCACCCAGTGCCGCAAGCAATCTGGCGCGCTGATACTGCACTTCATCACCATCCCATCGTCAAATATCACCTGGAGCGGATCCACGCCCTCAGAATACTCTTCCACGTCAGGCGTGACCCGAAAGTTTTGCAGCACCTGCGGAACTTCCTTCTCGTGGCAGAGCGAAGAAGCACAGGGGATGATTGAGGTCATGACGGGCACCATGGACCAGGAGGTGCTCATGAGCGCCAAGGGGAAGGAGTTGGCGACGCCAGTCTATCAAGGGTACTGTTGCAGGTTTATTTGTGGCGTGACCGATATTATCAAGGACGGAGAGCGCTGGGAGAAGGGGACCGATGGTAAATTGTTTGACGAAGTCGTTTAGCTTGTTTCGCCGACAGCAGTACTTACTTGAAAAGTTTTTTTTAGCCTAAATTTATTACTGAAAGCTGGCTATCTTGGTCCTGCTACATACCAGATCGTGCTTCTTAGTTCGCTACATACAGATTCGGTGCTTAAGGTGCATCCACGCGCGTAGATATCCTTGACTTCATCCAGCTTCGTGTTTACTTTTATCTATAGGTTTGGAGATGTACGGTGAAACTGACCTATTGTAGTCTCCAATCTCGATATTAGGTTATGTCGAAAGATCAGCCTGAGAGGAGAAGTAGAATCATTCTCCGAAAGGCCGCCTTGCATACGCGACACGATGATATTGATCCCATCCATCACTTGATCTCAACCGTCACTGCACCGGACTGAAGCCCACAAAACAACGTTTTGGAATTGTCCCGACAAGGCCCTACATACCCTCCAATCCGCTGTTTCGGACGTAAGTCTTGTGGATGGCCTACGGGCTCCTACGGGGAGCCGTCGCTCGTCTGCCACCCACACGCTACCAGGGGGAAGAAGGTGATCAGATGCGGGGTACAGTTGAAATTCAGCGAAGACATGACCGGTCCGGACCATAACCGGCGCGACTCGAATAAAGTCCTTCAACAACAACGTCACTTTCCCTGTTTCCTTCCACTCTGTAGACGTCCGAGACGCACATTCCTCCTCCCATCGCCTCCCTCCCATGCTGTCTCGGACCACTCTAGGACCTCATAAGGCTTTGCACTCGTCGAGGAGCCAAGACAGTGACCAGCAGCTGGTGAGCAATTGGCGCCACTATGTCTGGGACTATATTAACCTCCAAAAAATAGACAGTGGACATCGACCTACTCCTGCAGAACATCGCATTCCAAATTCCTGATGCCTGGCGACGCACTGCACTACTCTACAGCGACTCTCTCTATCCTGCCTGCAGAAATATCCACACCATACTCTCAGACGATGTCAAATGCATGGAACAGCTTTTCTCGGATCTCGAGGAAGCAGCAACGCAAATGGAAGACGACGAATTGGACATCCTATCAGTGTGTTCCCTCGCTCCTCGCAGTGCGCCACATCGCTCATCGACTTCTAGACTAGCGACGACGAGACGGAACCAGACTATATCTCCTCCTCCTCCAATACCCATCAAACCGCCCATGAAACATCACCATCACGAATACGACGGACAGCGACGGTAAGACACAGCACTCCCGGTGTTGGCAATTCTATATCACATCCACAGTCCCACGCTTTCACCATCCCCAAAATCATAATAACGACATGTACGGCACAGCACCCCGAGATGTCCACCCATGTACCGTTACAGGACAGCGCCTACAATCAACGCCTCACCGTCCCAGACTACACCTCTGTCAATCATTCATTTCCTCCCATGCGCATCAAGGCTCCCTCAATACCCTCCATTCAAAATTGGGCGTGGCAAGACGGGCATTGGCGAGCAATATTACCGGGCCTAGACGAGCAGTCGAGGAAAGGGATGTTCTCGCGCCCAGGAAACGTTCGACGACGAGCCGCGCGGTCATGTCGCTCGAGTTTTACGCCCATGTCGCATAGCCGACGGTGACATTGGGGAGGTTTCCGTTCTAGTTCTAACACTCTTGCAACACAATTCATGTCAAGGTACTTATGAAGCGCTCAGATATCCTTGAATGATTCAATGACTACCGTGACCGTACACCATCAATGAATTATGAATTCGCCGGTTATCGCATTTGCCCGATTGTCAGTCTTCTCTATCGCTCAAACCGCGAGCAAGAATAGCTACCTGAGTCAGACTAGAGTACTTAGTATGATAGTGCGACCCTTTTAATTTGGGCAGCCGTAACAAGTGGCGAACTTGCGGCGACCAAACATTTATACGGTGTCCCGGTGAATCTGATGGCATCCACGCTTACCTGCCTGCCGTCATGAGGCGATGCAGCTTACATTGACAACTTCAAGAAGCGTCAGCGGCCATAGTCGATCTTCTCTGTTCTCACCACCGAGTGCCGTCCAACATGGAGGCGACTATGTCCTCAAATAACGCAGGTAACAGCCTGGAAACCCTTCATTGACTGCTAATAAACTCTATTTGCAGATCACATGAAGTCACCTCGGTACGAGGATCCCTCTGCAAAGATATGGAATATATACTTGTCGGAAGCCGAAAAGGTCGACAACGCCTTGTCGCACAACTGGAAGAGCGACATGGATGCTATTCTCATATTCGTGGGTGGCAAATCACGCCTATTCTCCATCCACGTTCAAGCTAGGACATAGGCTGGCTTGTTCTCCGCGATCGTGACCGCGTTTCTTATCGAGAGCTACCAGAATCTCATTCCTGACTCCGGCGACAAAACGGTGGCGCTCCTTTCCCGAATCTCCGACCAACTTACCGCACTTTCGAGTGGGGTGCCCGTCACCGAATCTACTCCATCACCGTTCGTCGTACCTCTCGCCGCTTTGACGTGCAATATCCTCTGGTACATGAGCTTGTCGTTCAGCCTACTCTGCGCACTTTTCGCAACACTTGTCCAGCAATGGACTCGTCACTACGTGCAGGCCACCGAAAGCAACGCAATGCCACAAGTACGCGCTAGAATATCCGCGTTTCGCTTGCAAGGGCTTGATCGTTTCAAGATGAAGGCTATGGTGGAGATTATCCCATTCCTTCTCCATCTATCTTTGCTCTTCTTCTTTGCCGGCCTCTTCACATTTCTTCTCTCCATCAACAACATCGTGGCGTATCTTATTCTTGGGATTCTTGCTTGCTGCACGGTATCATATACATTGACGACGTTTCTCCCTGTTCTCTGCCACGACTGTCCATACCGCACCCCACTATCCCCGTTCATCTGGCAGGTCCTTCGAAGCCTCCATATTCTCCATTACCGGGATGCCACTGGCAAATCTCAGACTGTCAGGCACGATATGGATATGAAGGAGACTCGCGACGCTTCGGCGATTGAGATATCACCCGAGCGAGACGAGCGAGATTACGCAGCGATGTGCTGGGCTCTGGAGTCACTCCAAGGTGATAACGAATTCGAGTCTTTCGTGGAGGTGATACCCAAGGTTGTTGCCTGCACGGACTACAGTGCTAAATTGCTTCTTTATCGTCTCATGGAGCACCAATCTGTGACAGTGCGGCTGGGCTACCGAATCCCGCGTCTGCTGATGACTTGCACGGACAAGCAGCTCAAAGTTGAACAGGGTATATCACAGAAACGCGCCACTACATGCCTGAGCGCCATTTGGTCTCTGACAATGATGTCGCTGTCCGGCTCGAAGCTACCGACCGCAAATACCGTCTACATGTCACGTCAGAGTCTGCGCTTCGATGAGCAAACTTTGAGGTATATTGACATGGTCGAACGAGGGGTTGAGGGGATCTCCCAATTTTCGAGTATGTTTACAATCATCTGGAAGTTTTCCAGTTGCAAGCTGAAAGACACACCCAGTCTCGGCCAGCGCTGTTGTCGCTAGAGCCTTACTCGATATGCATCTCAACCAGATCCTCAAACTAGAGATGGAGCTCAGCAACTATATTCGGACTCGCGGTTGGTCCGAGGAACGGATGTACTCATGTCGTGGAGATGAGCCTCGCATGGCCCACATTCACTCCAATCTTGTCTTCAAGCGAATCGGAGCCCATCTAGCAGACCTTGGGGACCAGCTTAGCACGCAGCCTAACGCGACCTCTGCCGGCAGCTATCTGTTTATGGAGGCAATTCGGGAGCACCTTGAAGATTTGATGGATACCGCAGCTGGAAGTGATGACATTCGGCTCATAGAGGTTGTGGTCTACGAGATGACGGATTACATTCGGGTCTTCCGAGCACATCTCCACCAGGCTGGCTTCCAGCTCATGACAGAGTTTGTTGCTCGTATTGCCCGCAGTAATCGCGAGCTGCCATACGAAGCTTCGAACACCCTTCGTCGCCTCTTCCTCCAGGTCAATCCTGATTGCGAAGCTCCTTTCAACGTCGCCTCCCAAACTTCCTTCGTGTCTGTGCTTGACGAAGCACTCGGCGTGGAATCCAAGGTCCCGGAAAGTATTGCCAATATCCTCCTCGGTATTCTCGTTCGTGGTTGCATTACCGACAGGACATGCGCTCTGAAGGCCAACAGCATTGTTCTTCGTTACATCCAGATTTCTCAGTTTGACGCTGCAAACGAGGCCGCTTGGCTCAAAGCAGTTCAAGCCTTGGAGGTGGTCAGTGGGACGGATTGCCATCGCTCACCGACAGCTTGTTCGACGCTGGACATCTTTCGTTTCCATATGTACACCAACACGAAGTTGGACAGTGCGCAGCTCAAGTCGAGCATTGGACCATCTTTGCGGTTGGTTTTACCTGATGGGGTGGCGCCTATCGCTCGGTAGTTTGACCCTAAGGGCAGCAGTAGTATCTACTGATATGGTAGGATATCTTGACAATTAAGGACAGAGGTTTGCGCCGCCTTTGAGTCAAAAGTCAGAAATGACAGTTATTTAAGCAGAAAAGACGGCCAAAAATTTTAACGGACTTGAAAAAAAAAAAAAAACTGGCGCATAACGCGTTATGGTGGAGGTGAGCTAGATATGACATTGTGGCGTAAATGGCCTCTAAATAAAACTGATAAAACGAATGACCCCTACCCGATTTGAACGGATGGCCTTGTGGACTGGAATCACACACTCTACCGCTGAGCTAAGGGGTCTGCCCCATGCTAGCAAATCCACTGTATACAGTGCGCGTGTTGGCCAAGTTGGTCGACCGTCGCGCCGATCGCCAACCGATCGGCGATCGATAACGATCGACTGCTTTCGGGAAACGGAAGCCTGAAAGTCACCTTCGACAGCAAGGAGCTCATCATTGAACTCTCTATCACGGAGCGGACATGACTTTGCGGGCAAGAGTGATGAAGGGGATTCCAGAGGAGGCGCTCAAAAAGCTAGGACAGTACACACTACCTAGTACCTCAGGCGAATCGAGGTGTTCCGGTCTACGACCGACGCTTTGCGTGATACACCGACTATCTGATTCCACTTCACCATTGTGTTCGGCATCTAGTCCTTCTCAACACCTTTCTTCTCTACCTTCTGTCTCGGTCTCCAAGTTCCCATTATCTTGTAGCTTTCTGGGCTCGTTTCACGATGCCGTCGTCTGCCTATAGAGCATACCGCCCTCACCTCCCAACTACTATAACTATACTCCCACATCTACAGTTGAGCACAGACTGGCAAACCCTACGAGTGATGAGACGACATCTGAATTTCGGAACACGGAAGGCATCACACGAACCCTGTCCGTTTTCGAAGGGCAAAGCGAACGATATCTCTGGACAGTCGGGAAATCTTTTTGCGGAGGGTTGGCGCTGCTTTTGGGGAGTGGCAACGGGACAGATGGAAATCATTCCGCCGAGTAGGGCAGAGATTCCCTCCCATAAAACCTCTCGCGGACAGACAGTGTATCATGTCGATGATTCAATATTGTCTTGTACTCTGAATGGTCATACTGTAATTGTAACCCGCACTTCTTTTCCGTAACGATGCTGTTCTTCTCGTGTATTTCTGAGCTCATCTACATAATACACATCTGGTGGAACATTCAATTTATGCATGTACCATCCTCCACTTTTGACCGTCTTTTATCATATCCGTCGCGCCTTCTATGAACTTGCAACACCACACCTGTCAGACCACCGTTGCCAGCTCTTTCCCTCTGGGTCCCATTAGTACTTCCTCGTCGAGTGTATCTGTCATGACCTCGAACTCGTCTGGAACAGCTTCGTTGTTGCAAGAAAGGCACGATCCGCAGACAGGGCAGAGGTACGAATAACACCGGGTGTGGCGGAGTACGTCGATGGTGGAACGTCACTCCAGGTAATCTCGGAGGGTAGAATGGTAATGAAGTGAAGCAAAAGAGTCCCGGATTGCTTGCGGTACTGAGTATGTTGGCATGTATGAGGCTAGCAGTGGGGTATTCATTATTAGTAAGGATCGAACCGCAGCCTTCTACTTACTTTAGGCGGGTAGCGCGATTGTCTGGTTAGTTGTATGACATATCGAACAGCACCACAAGGGCAGCCACCCCTCATTACTAGTCCACCAAGGTCGACAAGATCACAAGTTGAGTGACAATGCGACAGTCGAGATCCATCGTCTTGTCTGAGCCACTCGACGGGTGTGCCAGTCTGTGTTGCGTATATGATTCAGATGGCCAAAATCATCGGGGTAATTGGGTAGTTGCGAGCCGTCCGAATTGTCCGAGTTCTGCGGCTCAATGTGTCAAACGAGACAAGCAGAGCGACTTGAATCCATTTTGGTAAGATATTTGGCGAGTCATCCTCGGAAAAGACTTTCAAGAATATCCGAGGTGTGCACTTGTCTGTGAGCTCAATTACGATATGACGAAGGGTGAGTTGGATTCTGTGGTGCGAATGCGGACGGATGTGAACTCGGCGCCTTCCATCATCCAAGTCGCTGTATCGGACGCACTATGTACGTGCAGGAATGCTAGTCTTGCGCGGCAACCACTGGCGTCAAGCGATAGATAGAGACGGTATTTCTGCTGGCCAAATGTGTGTATGCTCCGGAATGGCGACCAAGTCTCAAGGACAAAAAAGCTATGTCGGTATAGCTTGAACTTGCAAGGTTCTGAAGAAACCACCACAAATTGCTCGCAGGTAGATGACGGTGTCGATGCTCAGCTGAGCGAAAGCGAAGCTTTCTACTGTGACATTATTTCAAAATATCTTGGTGAGATGAGTTGGACGCATAAGCCAAGACGATGATGAAGACGGACCTTATTAGTATACCAGTACAGATAGAAATACACAATACACAATGAATATCACTCCAATTTCTCCAACTCTTCCAGTCTTGCGAGGACTACGTCTTTGCTTGTCTCTTCAATTTCGCCTGCAAGGAATATTTCGTCCAGGATGGCATACACCTACAACGGAGTCAACAAGAAATTCAAGATGACGCACATCACATGCCTTGTAGAAGTTGAATACCAGATCCAGTTCACAGACATTGTCGAAGAAGGAGTCTGGGACGCGCTTGTGAATGCCAGTTTGGTGACGGCGGGAAGGGCACGCACCTAGAACCTCGACGAATAGATGTATTGCCTCCAAGTAGGCAAGCTCATTGTCATTAGCGTCCACGCAGACGCAGAAGAAGAGGCCAGCATAGCGACGGTAGACGACCTTGTAATTCCGGAACTGTAGCGCTAGGTTTAGTCACAGCCTTGCATTACCCAAGACCTTCTTGCCTCGACAAAGTTTGATTGGTATTTCTGGTCCCGGGGCGCTACTAAACGGTGAACGTCGCCGCGTAGTCTAACCTGGACGCTGTCAAACGATATAGCCTGAGCACGCGATGACGTGCCGGGCTCACCTTCTCGTCGTCGTCGTACGGTACATACCATTTCGACAGGCGGGTCTTTCCCTGGCGGTTCTGAAGATAAGACAGTCAATTAGACGAGTACGGGCCAGCGGTAAAGAATAAGACCTGGACGAGGATGAACCTGATCATGGTGTGCAACAGACCCAATTTCGCCAAACAGCGCCCAACAACCGACTTTCTTTTTCGTCCGCCACCATCTCCTAGGAATGTCGCTACACGGCATATGTAGGGCTTTTTCCTTCTCGCTGGCGCGCCAGCAGTGCCGCTCGTTCCACTCCACGCCCATGATGGCCGACTCGTACAAAGTGCGACATGGCATGGTTTCGTCGGTCAGGGTACCCTCCAAACGCGCTATGGCAGCCAAGATCAGGCGGCGGGAGAATCTAGAGCAGAAGAACGACACGAGCACGAGGCTAACCCTTCCTCAAGCTGTCAATGTTCTCAAGGTGCGTCGTTGACTGGTACCCGTGTTCGCGTCAATTTACCATCGACCCAGGCAATTTCAATCGCGCCTCGCCCAAAGACATTTTCTCTTCTTGTAAGAACCAAGCTGGGAAGCGGTATTGCTGTTCCCAGAGGTCGTTACAAGCTTCCACGCGAGGCCAAGCCCAAGGCGGAGCAAACCATTCTCGTCTTCGCCGAAGGACGTCAAGCAGAGGATGCCAAGCGTGCTGGAGCCCACATTGTCGGAGGAGTAGAACTTTCGGACGGTGTACGCTCATCAGCTCTATATCGTTCTTCTTTTGACACGGTATCCAGTTAGCCAGTGGTCGCATACGTGCAACAACCATACTCTGTACCACCGCCCTCATTCGCCCTATCACACCTCGCTTGGGTCGTGTCCTCGGTCCTCTTGGTTTAATGCCTAGTGTCAGAAGAGGAACTGTGACCGACGACATCAAGGGTTACATCGACAAGCTTGTTGGTACCAGCGAGTTCAAAGCCGATAAACATGGAACTATTCGGGTACCCTTTGCCAAAGTGAGTGTTTTCTTCAACCTGGAATATTATTTTGCTGACCAGGACATGTTGCAGTCGGACTGGGCACCTGAAGAGATCATCAAGAACTACGAGATCCTAATGCATGCAATCAAGGACGCGACAGGGAACCTCAAGAAAGCGAATCAACCGACTGGAGGACATGGTACGGTCTTGTTCCGTCTCTCGATTGCCACCTACCTCTCAACCAATTTTCCCAGCTGCTCAAATAATCAAGGTTGCGCTTAGTTCTACACAAGAACCTGGTATAAAATTACTCGAATATTAAGAACGGGCAATAGCACCTGAACTCGTTTTTGTCTCCCCAACATCTGACGCGTGTATTACTTTTTCGACACTCAGACGTGTTTACCAATCAATGCTCGGAGCAGGCTCGGAGAGCAAGATGTCTTTCGGAGCTCAGGGTGGCACAACAGTTTCGACGCCTGCCATTGTACGTGTTGTGGGTCCTAAGCGCTGAGGTTTGACAAAAGACACCGCTGCCATGATTATCAACTTCTGGAGTCTTCTCATCGAGGCCGCGCAGGAGCCATATCTGATAACAAGCCTGAAACGACGCGCAAGTCGACCTATGAGAGTGCAAACACTCTGGAGAGACGTCGCGCGGGCAAGCCGGTGAACGTGATCCCGATGGACCGTTGGTTCGAGGTGTCATGCACTTGGCGAGGACAACCAAATCGTTCCGTTTTGTGCTGATGAACTGGTCGTCTTTGACTACCTGGAGATCCCGCAAGATGACTAGGAACGTCCCGGAACTCAAACCCGATGCCTGAACCAGCTTGGAGCCCACAGCATTCGCTACGACTTGCTATGTAGGTTCCTCCGTCCTCCATTCTCCGCTCCCGCGGTCGTACAAAACATTGACCATGTATATCGCAGTTCTGTGAGCTGCTGTACACAAGATCGATTCTATCTTCGGCGTTCGCCTTTGTCCGGCATGTGCAACAGAACAGTCCGTCCGAGCTCCCTCAATGTGCGATCACGTTATAACTGATACGACCCAGGAATTGCAAACCTTAGCATGGTCTTGAACGCCACGGCTATTCAGGACTATTCAAATGTCGCCGGCTTGGCCTATACCATCATGACATATGTCCCCACCAGAGAAAGACGTACGTATATACTTCCGCCCTCGACGGAAATCTGATTTCCACCCGATGAGTATGTTTGCTCACGTTCCCGCGCTTAGATTCGATTTTGTTTTGGTGACGGTGAAAGGGAGCTCTGGCGCGACAATAGACATATCCACATACAGGGACTGAGAGAGAATATCCTCGGTTTCCTCGGCCTCGATGTACAATTCAGTATCCTCATGATGCTGATCTCTCCATTCTCAAGCACAGCGAAGGGTGCGGATATTGAATTCGGCGTCTACCCGAGAGTCGAAAGGTCCAGTGAGTTGGCCCACACGGCGACGCTCGCCGAACTTGATGGTTGTATGGTTCTCATTTGTCCGTGCACCAGGATACACTCTACCAGGTCATTAAAACGGATTATAGGTACGAGGTTCGCAACACGATAGTCTTCATATACTAAAAGCGCCGATTCTGGAATCGGCCGTTGCGCTCTCTGCCATTGACCGATCGGGGTTGCTGTCCATCTCCGCGCAGCTTCTGGGAGAGGGCAAAGAGTTACCTGGATAACACTCGGTCTAGCTTGCTACCTCGCCGGTTGTCGTGGGGCAAAACGAAGAATATCTACGGATTCCTGGGGTGTACGCGAACTTGCTCTCCTGTACACGACCTCTTCACTCCATCGTGGACTTTTGTGAGCTTGGGGAGTGAAAGACGCACTGCATATTCGGCATTTACCAGCAATTCTTGGTCGATCGACATTTGAGTCGCTGGTTCTTGGATAGGAACCTCGTCTGCGTACTGGGTGGGGGTTCCTGGTGACGATGAGAGGTTCCTCCACTTGGACTCTAACGGCATTGTGACAGTGGTTACTGCGATCCGTACGGTTCTGGAGCGGGATTGCGTCTCTTTTGGCCGGAAGTACTTGCGCTCATCCTTGTTGTATCAGGTCGCGGAACTTGAAGCGTCTCAAAGGCACGAACGTTTCAAATTTCAACCCTCGGGTTGTCGGAAGCGAGGCCTGCAGAAACCCTCATGGCAGAACGAAAATAAACACATTGTCGACGGCATGCTCAAAGATCAAGACCTTCGCTCTGACACCGGTGAGACAAATGTGGATCAGATGCAGTTACGCCTCTCTTACAAGACTAGCTAGCCCTACGGCGCTCACAGGCTTCCATGGGAGAATCTGTCAATTTTACGGATGGTGGGCCACTCTCGCTATTGAATATCGCGGAACCTACGAAGTCTTTACGCCATTCGGCTTCAAGTTTCGCAGTCACCCAGCTGATACAGCGTCAAAATATCATCGTGTACGTTGCAGAGATACACCACCGGGATTTGGTAGGGCTGTAGCTGCCGAATTTCTGTTGCACGCCTGCTTGAAAGGGAGGCTTCTACCCGCACATTGCCTACAGTACATAGTCGGACATACAAGCAGTATCATTTGCCACAATAGTACTCGCTTCACGGTTGCTCTGTTTATTGATTAACATGAAGATTCACCACCTCATCCCCTTGGTCACCTGGATCATTGAATAGTACATCTACTCTACCATGTACTCGCAAAATCATGAAAACATTCTCTCATGTACTACTTGATAATGATTCAAGTTGTATTCAAGTTTGAAGTGTGCCATGTGGCATAGAACGATTGCCTCTTAGGGAGTTTCATTGAGTAATCGCGAGTGCGTGATGCGATCGAAAATTTGACTGTGTTCAGAACCAGCGCGGTCGCGTTCAACGTGTCGCTCCTCGCCTCACAAGCTCTGGCTTACCGGTTTGTTAGCTCAACAACGTCTTAAACCAACACTCCCTTGACCATCTCCTCCCTCGTGTGGCGGCCAATGTCGCCAGCTCCCTCCCCATTCGCCATGTTCCGCCAGATTCTGTGTCGGCGGATGAGCACCAAAAGACCCCACGCACGACCAGACTCGCGGCCTCGAGTGTCTCTGGACCCCAGCTACGAGAAACTGCTCAAGGACATCGATGTCAGTCTCGCAAAACATGGACCCGAGTCTCATGCTCACCTCCACCAAGAACTGGAAGTCCTCCACAATGTCGAAGGCGACGGGTCCGTGGATCGCGACGCGCACTTTGCAGAAATGGAGCGCAAGTCGCCTGCTGCCCTCTTTGGAAGTCAGGATATTGGAGCGGTCATTTTGCCCCACGAATTGCGCGACGCCATACATGTTCTCATCAGTGGTATGTCTCTCACTCCTTGCGCCCGCGTAAGCCAAGCTCATGGCCGTCAGAATCGGACAAGACCCGCCTTCATCTCGACGCCAAACGTCTGTTCACAGAAGCTGATGGAGACTGGAATACCATGTTCGACACGAAATACAAATCATTCGAGCAGAGACGACGCCACGGCGAACGAGATGGCACTGCTTTTGCCACAGTGGCCTTACCGGCGCACTACAGTGCAATTCTCTCTGTTCTCACGAACGTCAGACATCGACTAGGACCGAATTGGCGAGTCGACCGTGTCATTGATTGGGGTGCAGCCACTGGCAGCGCTTTGTGGGCCGCCCTTCATGCATTCCAGACTGAACATGACGTGCCATTGGAGGAGATCAAAGCGGTGAACTCTACGGTGCAGACATATATGGGGTTTGATAAACGTGTCGGTCTGGTTGACATCGGGAAGAGAATTCTACGGGGTAAGGATTTAAGCTCTTGGGATCTCAACAATGACTGATGCATTTCCTCATTGCAGAGATACCGATACCCCCGCAGGCAGATATCTCCTTCAAAAGAGGCTATCCCTATCCTCCTCCAGAACATGTACCAAATACGCTCGCCATCAACGCGTTCTCATTAAGTGCGCTACCCTCAGACCTAGACCGGAAACGCATCATCAAGGAGATCTGGCAGTCGGGTGCCGAGACCATCGTTCTCATTGATCACGCGAACAAGGACGGTTTCGCTGCCATCGCCGAGAGTCGTGAGGTCCTATTGCGCATGTCACGGAATATTGCCGAGACGGATGGAGAAGACGTCGAGGTCGATATTTCCGAACCTAATCCAGTGGACGCTGAGGGTGCACACATCGTCGCCCCTTGCCCTCACGAGAGAGAATGTCCCCTACAGGGCACCAAACTGCATTGCAGTTTTAGCCAGAGGATCCAGCGGCCCGACTTTGTTCGACGTACCAAGCATTCCGGTGTGGGGCACGAGGACATTGGCTACTCATACGTCGTCGTGCGCCGCGGCACAAGGCCAGAACGCGTGTCTCTGTCTAGTGACATTGGCCGCATAGGGCGAGTGGGTGCCGTTGAAGCGGAGAAGGAAGCGGACAAGGCACTGCGGGAAGTCGTCATCAATGAAGGTGTCGGCGAATTGGAAGCTACTGGCCTGGATGAAGTCGCGCCGCCCGACGATCCCGATGTGATGCAGGAGGATCTCCGTGTCGAGGCTTATTCGTGGCCGCGTCTCGTGTTCCCACCTTTGAAGAAGGGTGGTCATATCATCATGGACACCTGTACTGCCGAAGGAAAGCTTATGAGGATGACTATTCCTCGCTCCCAAGGCAAACAGGAGTACTACGATGCGCGAAAGTCGTCGTGGGGAGATATCTTCCCTCATCCACCCAAGAATCCTCCCCAGGATCACTATCAGCCTAAGCGTGCCAAGGGCAATGGTCCTGTTGTCCGAGGTGCCGACATTGGCAAAGGGAATGTCAAAGGCAAGACGATGGACGACAAAACTCGGGAGAAAAAGGCGAAGAAGCTTGAATATGAGGCACTTCGAAAGGACATACAACGGGTACGTAGACGAGAACGCGAGCTGAAGCAGCAGCAGGACGAATGAGGACATGTTGTGAAGTTCACCGGCTCTGAAATTATCATTATTCGCCACATCTCAGTTCTTTGTAATACCTATGGCTCTAATGACACACACCTCTTCGGTAATAACTAATACAACTATAGTTCAGACAACACGTTGTGTGGCATCTTTCGTCGGCGAAGCGAGTCCCTCTTCGATCTCATGTGAGCCTCAAAGCTCTGAACTTGATTGACTGTTAGTGCGGCCGATCAATACATCATGCCCTGGGAGATTTTTGACAACCTCCTTCGCTCATGTGAACGTGCTGGCCCTTAATTCAAGTTGCAAGTCGATAACAGAATAGCCTGTTGATGCTCCCCACCGTATCAAAGTGGCGTTCTTTGTTTCCGTCGTGCGACGATACAGATTCCGATTATTACGAAGAAGCTATTTGAATCTCCATTGACACTTGGTATCTGGAGATAGATCATAGTGAACTGGTGTTCGAGACTCTAAGACTGCAACATCGTCCTTGTGACTTTGTCTTTGAGATAGAGCAGTAGCTCAAGCGCTCATGTACGAGTCCACGTACGGACTACATCTCAGTCGCATCTCAGCTACGTGCTCTCGAAGATGACTACACGTATTGACTCACAGTATAGAATAGTTTATGGGTGTATTAGACAGTAAGTTACTTCCTCGCTTGTTTGCTTCAGATTTAGCGACGTTACCCCAGCTCAGCCAGCACCTTCTCGCCATACCGCTCGCGCCGTGTGTCTGCGCTAATCCCGTCTTGCGTACTTTTTCTACTTGAGTCAAGCAATATCAGTCCCACGTCCTCGCCGGTCCCGCCTGACAGAACATTGAAAACAGAACTACAGCTCTTATCAGCACAAGACCATAACAAGAACACTATGTACCCGTATCGTCAATCAGTACTCAGTCACGGTCGCGGGCAATCTTGATGATTAAATGTCTTTACTACGCCGACAGGGAGAAAGGCCATCAACAACGGAAATACTCCGGTCGAGAGTCCTACAGGAATGGTGAGTAGATAACGCGTCGTGATAGCTTCGAGCAAAGGCATTATCAGCTGTTGCCAAGAGTGAATCCGCTTGTCCATTGGGCCCCCCGGCGCGTACTACATGAACGAGTATCATGGAGGTGGCATAAGCATCCGTATCATGAGGCCACTTCTAGAGCATCTCGTCAAGTACAGGTGTCATCGAGAGACTGTTATGTATCATTGTCCAGCACTTTTACTGCTCGGGGATTCGGATTTGGATCCTGATGGAGAGTTGGACTCTATAGGGATAGTAACGACGTCGCCCGAAGGCGGTGCGTTTTGAGGAGTTTGGGACAGCTGCCGTTCGCTTGGGAGGGGATGTGGGTCATTTCATAGGAGGTTCAGCAGGCGAGCCCTTACGCTTCCTGGGTAATTGACGGGTAGAATATGTATACACCAGAATAAACCCCTGCAGGAAAGAAGTTAGAATGAGATGCATTATTGGGGTATCCAAGGCACCTATTGCAGCTGCGATGAAGGGGGGAATCAATCTCCTTGACAAAGACATCTCGCCGTTCAAAACGAGTCTTGAAGTTGTTGACGTCAACAGCAAGAGATTCCTCCGGCTACTCAGGGAATCCCCGTGTTCTCTTCAAACTCCGACGAATGTAGTTTCTGTTCCTGAGAGGTGTGCAGTTCGATTATTATACGGGCTCCAGGGCGTAATGGAATACGCGTGTACGACTAATGATACAGAGTATACGAGTATAGGATACACACTAATAAAAATTGCTCGACAGTATCACACGCTCACGCCGAGAGACTGTCGTATTGGATTCAGAATTAGACGACATAGAACTGGGACGTTTGGTACACCTTGAGCGCTTGTTTGGCCGATTCTTCTTTCGCGGCCGCCTTACTGGCAGCCTTTCCTACTCCTTTCGTTTGGCCTGATACTAGGGACTTGTCAACGAAAGTGTGGATCGTCATTCAAAGCCTATGCACCTTTACACAGTACAGTCCATTCGGCCTTGTCTGACGGTCCAGAGACAGCTTCTTGATAGCTCAGTACGCTGGTATCGCCTTTTGCTTGAAAATCTGATTGGATGTCAGGAGCGAAGAATGGGCCTCAGAGTCATACGGGATTTACAGTTGTTCAACTGAGTGACGAATTCTGTGGCGCAAGAAGTCGGCGTCGAAGCTCAGTTGGAGGTGAGAGGACTCACTAGGCATGGCAGGGGGTGGAACAGAAGAGACTAGAGCAAGACGATTGTGTTTCAAACGCATCCTAGAGCCCTTTATATGATAAGACCTAGCCTTGCTCCCAAGCGGGACAATAAGAGACGGAAAGCGTACCGTAATGAAGAACTATCATCACCCGCCAGGCCAGAAAATGCTCTCTGCTGTGCTTATCCCCGCCCCAACTTCTCAGAAAAAGGGACGATGACTTGGAATGAATCTTGAGATGCTCGCGAGATAGGTGCCGGCGACACAGAGCGTTCCCAGAGACCCTATCCCGTTCGCCGACAGGCGAGGAACCAGCCTGGTATCGAGCTGGTGGTGCCGGCTCGTAGGCATTGGCTTGTTCAGCACGGATCATGGTCACACAGTCGCAGACTGGGTTGGCTTGACAGATCGTTTTCAGTAACAACCTATATCTAGTAGTGCACCACCTTATATGCCGAGAGGTCTGAGATGCGTTGTATGCTAAGGAAGTTATCGCTTAGCGGTCCATATGAACGCTCAAGTACGTCGAGGAAGCAATGCAGTGCTTCTTAGAAGTGCCACGACGGTGATAAAGAATATTCGCATCCGGCGAGGCATGCACAGTTGCTGAGGTCTGCATTCTGATCTAGACAAGAAGCCAAATTACGCATTGCAAACCAGCGAGCTATTTGCTTAGAGAAGCGAACTGACTCTGATGCTTGATACTATGATAGCAACAACATGACATCAAAGTCCTCCCGGGGGTACCTAGGAGAGCAGCGTCCAATCAACGAAAGTCATGAACAGATCTATGGCAAGACGCACCGAGCCAGCTCTACAACCCAGCTTAAGTCGAAGGCGATTTTGAGTTAATCCCATCAGCTCAATCAGCGCCGCCACAATGGAGACCCTTCATGACCACAAACGGGCATCCATCTCATCATCTCTGGCATATTTATGGGGCACAACCGGCTCGGATCCACGTTCGTAGAGGCGCGAGTACTAGACGACAGGCTCTACAAGCGCGATTCGAAGAATATCGGGTAGACAGTGCGACTGCGATCTATTTGGCGCCCAAGGGTGTAATCTAGGCGGATCACCTGCGTTTCTCCGACACACAAACGGACGTAAGAGGTTAACACGACGAGCCATTATGGAAACATCAAGGGTGTAGAGCCAAACCAGTTTCTTGCATAGAAGTCGTATTGACCATCAGTTCAATTTGCTCCTTCCGTACGTGGCCTGAACTCGTTGAATGCAGTGAAATATCAAGCCGAGATTCCGTCGCGTCTAAGATGACAGTGTCAAATAATTCGTCCGCGTCGCTCGACCTGATATGGTGCATGAGCGATGAAAATCAGTCCAGGTCATAGACTGACAAGAACAACTTGTCGACACCGCACAAGTTCGTCGATGAAGGGAGGGGGATGATGGCCATCGAGAGTGGAATGGGGTGGGTCATGATCCCAGTGATATAGGCTGCCTCTTCAAGCGTTCGAGAGCAGCGGTCACGGGCAATCGGAGAGCCACACCGTTGCTGCTTCGTATGGCGCCTCTTCTGCGGGCTTCTGGCAGATCATTTTCGAAAGGTAGCCAATGACGGCAAATCACAGAAAGCCAGTGAATCAGGTGCGGATCAAGCCATAGAAACAACACTGTTGTTTGCGGACTGGCATTATGAAGACGTCGACCGAGTCCGAAACGAGAACATTCCGTGAATCGAGAGCAGACGGACCGTGAAGATGCAATATGAGAGATATAGATCCAGATTTCAGCAGTCAACATTGAGCGGTATGGCCAGAGATACAGCGCAAGATGCGGGTCTGCGTCAGGCAGCGGTGGAAGGCGTGTTTACCGCGTGGGAATGAGCAACGGGCCCGAGTCTTCAAAGCGAGCAGACCTCGTGAAAGACACCCTAAGACCTACGTGTCCCAGACCAGAATAGTACCACGTACCATCGGGTGCCATACACGACTCGGAAATGCACCTACTTGTATGAGTAGTATCACAGCCTTTGGTGTGATACGACGCGTCAGAAGGGCCAAACAGCAGACGCGATGACAGAGGGGAGATCGAACTACCGGAAGGCGTTGTTATAAATGGTTTCTGGGATGCATTCAGTGATAGTGGTTGAAGTTGCTGAAGGCGTGGAAGTCAACATTCAAACAGTTTTCGGATGGAATTTCCTAAATAAGGCTTGACGTCATGCTGCATACATCCCCCGTCTCGCAAGAATTTAGACAGAAGAGGATGAGCCTCCGTAGATTGAATCACCAATTCAACGTAGCCTACGAGACCCTTGACATCTGAGCTATGGCTATAGAGTGCAGAAAATAGCAAGATGATAGATAGCAAATCTACATTGTCAGACAAGTTGAGAAAAGGGTCCGACCACTTTGCCGTTCCCACAAAAAGGACACCAAAGCCACAGGTCCAGTATAATTTCTGTGTTCTTGGAAATGAGTAATGCTATTCTCGTGAAAACAGTCTTAGTCGATAGTTATGATTACAACTCCAACGGCCGCGTTAAGCCTTAGCCACAATCTCTCGAACATGAACATCGAAATCAGATTACAAGTCACTTGACCGCGCGACAATACATCAAGGAATTTCGGATTCAGTCGACTCAGGACGAGATATGAATGATTTGGGCAAGTTGATAACTCCTGTTGCAAAGCGAAAGATCCCGTTGACCCTATAAGATGGCGGCGACACCCACAAAGAGGGTTGCATTTGGAGATAGAGGATAATAGTAGATGTGCGAGAGGGTAAACACCCTGTATACCCGCGATGAGATTGTCAATCCATGCCTATGAGCTCAGCGCACACTGAAACACAGGTTGTACGATTTCAGCGGGGGCAATGACGGGTGTACAAACGGCCCAGTCAACTGGCCGATATACGGTCACTGCTCTTTCTGGCTCTTCTTGCTCTGGGCGTCAGAGTGAATTGAGGGCAGAATCATGCCTGTCAGGACTGCATCTCCAAGTCGTCCAAACGACCAAGTATGTCGCATCAAAGCATGTCAAACGGGCTAGTATCACAACGGCGATGATAGTGTACACTGGCGACTCGGAAGAAGGAGGAGAGATTCGCTCGTCAATCAAATGATGACGAGCTTATATTAGAGATAGCGACAGCCAAGGACAGCAGTACGTGACACAGCGTTTTCGTGCATGTATGGAGTTAAATGCGACAGTAGACATGATGCAAAGATGACACGAGTCCAAAGGTCTGACAGTGTATGGGGAGGCTGCCGTATGCTAGACGAGGAGGTGGCGTCCGGAAAGATAGCACAGCTGGGTGACGAACAGGTGACGGTGACATGGATTACAGCGCATCAACGGGTCGGTCTAGACTCCAGAAGGCCAAGGGGAAACTGAAAGGGCAGAGAACTGACCGAGGAGCAGAGAGCGGGCCCGGTCTGTACAGTCGAATGGTTCACCAGTGCAGCGCAGGGATGTCTGTGCGGATAGACAGAGGAGAACGTGAGCAGACACCAGAGATGGCGAACGCCGGGTGCGGACCTTGAAAAGGTGGTCAGATCAAGCCCATCAACTCGCAGACAGCCGCCCCTCAACCCTTTCCTCCTCCCACATCGTTCCCTGGCCGCCGTCCTTCTTCACAGGCCCGTCCAGAACGCTGTGCTTGCTGCTAGCCCAGGCGTAGAGTAGCTGCTCTGTCTGCTTGCATTCCCGACCCGTTCCCGGACCACCCCTGCCTTTCGTCGCCAATTTTCCTTGGTCAGAACGTGCGTAGCGCTCTTGACGGCGCCGCTACACTCTCTGCATGATCCCCAGAGCTGACTGTAACCAATACTACCCCAGTAGAACCGCCGAACTGCGCTGCATTGCGGATAATCCCTTCTAACCATATTCCATCATGTCTCAAAACCAAGGCGACATTCAAGAGCGCATCGCTGCAGCACGTAGGGAGGCGGAGAGCTTGAAAGAAAAGATTCGCGCAAAGAAGGAGTCGTCGGCTGATACGAGTTGTGAGTCGCTGTCGTTTCGATACCTGGGTAGCGTTTGTCTTTTCTGACCCTTATTACAAAGTGCGGGCCATGGCGGCTGAAGTCGACGCTCTTCCTCGTATCGTAATGCGCCCTCGTCGCGCCTTGCGCGGCCATCTCGCCAAGATTTACGCAATGCACTGGGCCACCGACCGCAGGCATCTGGTCTCTGCCTCTCAGGACGGAAAACTCATCGTCTGGGACGCTTACACCACCAACAAAGTCCACGCCATCCCTCTGCGCTCCAGCTGGGTCATGACCTGCGCGTATGCTCCTTCCGGAAACTTCGTCGCATGCGGCGGTCTCGATAACATTTGCTCCATCTACAACCTCAACAGCAGCAAGACCGATGCCACCAATCTCAAGGGTGCCCGCGAGCTTAGCGCACACTCTGGTTACCTTAGTTGCTGCCGCTTCATCAACGACCGCCAGATCGTTACCAGTTCTGGCGATATGACCTGTATGCTTTGGGATATCGAAGCCGGTGCGCGTGTTGTCGAGTTCAGCGACCACACTGGCGACGTTATGAGGTCCGTCCGCTTTGCAACCCTTCCTTATGGACAACTTACATAATGTTTACAGTCTATCTCTTGGACCAAATCAAAACGTTTTCGTCTCTGGAGCTTGCGATGCTACTGCCAAATTGTGGGATATCCGAAGTGGCCGGGCCACTCAGACCTTCACTGGTCATGAGTCGGATATCAACGCTGTCCAGTTCGTGCAAATTAAACTCTCGCCCACACTTGTTCTGATGAAGGATTAGATTCTTCCCCAACGGTGATGCTTTCGCCACCGGCTCGGATGACGCCTCGTGCCGCCTGTTCGATATCAGAGCTGACCGCGAACTCAACGCCTTCACACACGACAACATCCTGTGCGGTATAACATCCGTTGCGTTCTCGATTTCTGGACGGATTCTGTTCGGTGGTTACGACGACTGGACATGCAATGTCTGGGATACCTTGAAGGGTGAGCGTGTTGGTGTCCTCACTGGGCACGAAAACCGCGTCAGCTGCTTGGGTGTGAGTACGGACGGTATGGCGTTGTGCACGGGTAGTTGGGACAGCACTTTGAGGGTAAGCATCTCACTTTCTCCACATCTCCATGATGCAGTCCTAACTGCTGTCAGGTGTGGGCATAAGCCGCCACTTCTCGGATACTCGACACAGTCGAAGCGCTTTATTTCCCTCGGCATAGCATCGGAATTCACTTCATTCTATACCCTTAACTGCGTATTCCCTCAACACTGTTGGACGGATGGACGCCTCGAGTCGCTCGTTTTTTTGCTATCTTAGCCTTATACGACTACGTGTGGTATATATATATGTGTCGCTATCAGTTTTCCGTTATATATTCTTTCTCGCTCTCCTCTCCTACTTCCTGGTCTATACATATAGTGTTCAAATCCATTCTCAATTTTCTCTCTTGCAAGGAGAGAATGATTTGATGGTGTTACTCCCAGTGTAACTTACAGAAACTTGAACTTTGTTGTGTGTGATTTATTGTGAGTGCATGAACACGTTCAAGGCACCATGCTCTCCCTGCTACCGTCTACGATCATCTCACTTACTTCGACCGAATCCAAGCTCAACTTGACCAGTCACTGTCAGAACTGTCAGTGCGATGTCCGAGGACGACCGCGCGGCCAAGGCGGCGCGTGCAAAGGCAATGGCAAGTCGGCACGACATGTTCGCAACGCCGGAGCTGACGTCG
Organism: Strobilurus orientalis; assembly: GCA_019915145.1. Classification (NCBI taxonomy): domain Eukaryota; kingdom Fungi; phylum Basidiomycota; class Agaricomycetes; order Agaricales; family Physalacriaceae; genus Strobilurus; species Strobilurus orientalis. The sequence goes on along the minus strand of JAHLML010000019.1, from coordinate 44,453 downwards.
GCGTCCACTAGCTCAAGAAACGGCAACAAAAGAAAGCAGGCGGCTCGGGCGTCATTTCGCCAGCTAGTCCCCCACCCTCGCGGCCGTTTACGCCCATCATCGCCGAGCCAGCACCACCGGTACCAGAGGAGGGGAAACGCGACTTGGCTGACCTGTGCGTCCCGCGATGCTCGTCGTCGCATCGGCTCACTCTGGTGTTGCAGGTTCTCCGCTCATGATCCCAACGATACTTCCTGGGTCACTTCTCTGCAACGGGCAACGTCCCCGCCTGCGCCTTCGGTGTCGATGAGCCCGCCGCCTCCTCCCGCAGCGGCACCGACATCGCCTACGTTACGGACTCGAACGTCGCTGTCGGGCGCCGCTCCTGCCACCACCGCGTCGCCAAATCCCGAACTCACTATGCGCATCCAATCACTACAAGCTGACAACACGTCGTTGACCTCGCAGATGAATGAGTCGGAGGGCAGTATGTCACCACAGCTTTCCCACAACACTCATAACTGAACGGTATGCCAGAGCTTCAGCAGACTGAATCTTTACTACAAGAGGAACGAAGCCGTGCCCAACAACTGCAGAGCGTTGTCCGAAAGTTGCAAGATGAGAAAGACGCTATAATCCAAAATGAGCAACAGACTGTGTCTCTCCTCGTGTCGGAGAAGGCATCCTTGACATCTCAATTGGAGCGTCTTGAAGGTCTCGAATCAGGTTTGTCAATCTCGACAATGGCAAGATCAGGTTGCTGATCATCTTGCTAAGAAACTGAATCGGCAAAACAACAACTTCGGGATGAGCAAGACCAATCAAGCTCGTTACGCGATCGTTTGCGTATCGTACAGGCTGAGGTAGAAAAGTTCTCGTTCGACAATGAGCAATTGCGCACAAAGGAACGCGAACTCGCGGAGAAAACTAGAGATCAGGTTCGTGTTTGACGCGTACCTACGGTCCAAGGCTCACAGTAAAGCAAGGACCGGTTACTTCAAGTCTCAAATTCTACCTGCGCGACGTTGCAGAAGGAGGCCGATGAACACAAGCGACGATACCGCGAATTGGAGGAACAGGTTCAGGCGGACGACCGCCTTGAGAAACTGGAGAATACTCTCAAAAACACTCAGGACCGTACCGCTGATCTAGAGCTACAACTCTCGAAACAGAAACAGGTAATTGTGTCGTCGCTGTTCCGTATATGACCCACTCAACGTCCGATAGGCCTACGCCTCTTTGAAAGAAGAGCGGGACAGGGTCTCCGCTCAATTGGAGAAGCATCTTCAAGCCGGAGCGTCTTGGCAGTCTAAACATGCCGCGTTGGAAGCGGAGCACGCTGCTGTGAAGGAAACATTAGCCGCATGCGAGTCGGAAAAGAACGCCCTCAACCAAGACAAGGACATCCTCCAGTCCGAAGTTCACTCTATTCAAAGTGATATCACGTTGCTTCAGGAAAAGCTGACGCAAGGCGCTCTAGAGTTGGCATCTCAAAGCCGTCAACTACAGGCTGTCCAATCTGAACTGAGATCCGCAAAGCGTCGTGCGGAGGAGGCTGAGCGCATTCAAACGGATTTACAGTCCGAAGGGACAGATCTGATGCGCTCTCTTGAGGAGATGAGGCCCAAGATCGTGGAACTCACTGGAGAGAAGTTGGAACTCAGTGAGACGGTGAGCGGTCTGGAGGGTGAGGTCAGGAGCCGTGATTCGGCTATTGTGAAGCTGGAGGCCGAGTTGGATCAATACCGCGAGCTGAAAGAGGAGGCCGAGAGGCGCCTGGAGGAAAACGTCGAACGTTACGAGAAGGAGCGGTCAACAGACAAAAGCGCGGCCGACTATCTCAACAAATCTCATGCGGAGGCCACTGCCGAGCTGGAATCTGCGTTGGCTACGATTAGGACGATGGAGAAGGAACGCTCTGCGCATCGCCAGGAAGCCGGACGCCAGCTCCAAGAGATCGAACGGTTGACTGAGTCTTCCGCGTCTCAGGCCGACCGAATAGCGGCCCTAATGCAAGAGGTCGATCAACGCAACGATATGCAGGTCAGTGATCCATTTACTCCGTGCTATCCGTCGGATACAATCTAATCATCTTCTTGCCATATAGAACGAGGAACAAGAGTATCTCATGCAAGCCCAGAGCGAGATTGAGGGGCTTCGTCAGGCCGTGGAGGGTAGAGATGAAGAGATTGAGCGCCTACGTGTTGCGGCATCTGTGGACGACACGCCCCGGTCCCTGGACGACGAAATGCTCAGTTCTCTCAAGCAGAATCACGCCCTTGAACTGTCCGCAGCACAGTCCAGAATCCGTTCGCTCGAATCTGCAATATTCGACGCAGAAGCACGGGCCCACGAGCTGCAGAAGCAAATTACAATGCTAGAGGATCAACGGCCGCGTACCTTGTCGCCACCGCCGGTCATCTCCAGGCCGTCGAGTCGTGGCGCATCCTCACTCACTCATCTCAATCCTCCTCTTTCTGTTCCTCGTTCGCGCGCTATCGACCAGAATCTCTCGCCAGAGACGCGGCACAAGCGAAAAGTCAGCTTGAGCATGCTCAAAGCGCGAATCGAGCGCGAAGGTCTGGCGCTTGGCCCTTCTGTATTGCCACCCAATGGAGCAGAAGTTCCTCCTACGAAGCAGAGTCATCATCACCCTCGGCCTCAGTTCCTTGATGACTCGCTTGTCTTCTGGTGTGCTTCGTGTCGGGGAGATCTAGTCATACTATGAGTGCAGTTACTCAAGTTCGTTGGATGCAGGTTTTACACATCCTTTGTCCCGTGCCTGTAGTGTATGTATACTTCGCAAGCGGACAGTTTCTCGTGGAGATTCGCGTTGTCTTACGGATGTGATGGGACTCGGGATACAGTGGATTTCAAGATGAATAGTACAGGACAAGTAATAATCGATTCCGGCCCAAGAAGTCACTGATTCAAAGAGTACTCAAAGTCATGTTGTAAAAACATTCACCGAGGCCACCATACGTCGTAGACCGAGGTCGGACCCACCCGAAGCCCAATCCTTGTCACCTTGACCATCGAGCACACCACCTGCCAGCGAGTATCCGCCACAAGCTTCCTGCTCCAATCATTCTCTGAGCCAAGTAGCTCGTATATCTTCAGCTCTCTCAAACCGCGAAGGCCTCCCATTTTCTGCCCACACATCGAGTCCAACATCTCCAGCATAGCTTCCGCGATATCCATATCAGAGGAGCCAGATCGACTAAATCGCGAGAGGGAGATATCGAGAATCTGCAACCTCGGCAGAACGTCCTGTTTTGCCAAGCCTCGCAAAACCCTAGTGGTGATGCCTTTAGATTGCAGTGAGAATTGTTCGACGTTGGGGGTAAGACGAAGGAAAGAGAACAGATTGTACAGATTGTCTTCATGGTCGAGACGACAGAAGACGCTTATGCTGAGCGTGGTAATCATGTCCAGAGGGACTGTGGCGCGGAATCTAGGGAAAAGGAGGACGTCGTTGAAGTCGCGAGCATATTCGCTTCCATTTCCTTCCGCCTCGCCTTCAAAGGCGCTATCACGCCCGAAGGTAAGAGCTAGACTAGTGAGCGAAGGCATCTCCAGGTTGAGGGTCAATCGTTCCAGGCTTTCCGCATCATCCTCCCGCACTTCACTGAGAAGAAGCCGAGTAAGGCTCGGAAGGAATACAATTGGAGGCGTTGGGGATGGCGGTATGGACAGAAGAGATGTTTGCACTACGAGTGTCTGGATATGGTCCATCCTTCCCAGATGAGTCATCAATTGACTGCTGACAGTTCTCGTCTTGAGTGCCGAGATTTGGGACCATGGGAGGTCGAGAATCTTCCAGAGCGCGGCGACCGTGGTGCCAAACTCGAAAGAGCATAGGTTGGGGGAGTTTTGGACTACACGATTGAAGTCCTTCCAGCTATGACGCCAGTCGTAGTACGAATCTATCCGGAGATGGCGTAGAGCGCGAAAAGAGGTAAAGGTGTTCAGGATGTTAAAGTCGCTCATGTCCAGCGTAAGTGTTTTCCAGCGTGGGGTGCTTTCGTGCAAGAGAGCCACTGTCATCGGACACTTTTCCAGCCACCCATTTGAGGATCTGCCGCAGGAGTCGGCATGCAATTTGACAGACAATCCACATTGTCCAGAACGCGACAAGTAGAGTGAGAGCCTGTGATGGAAGGAGCCTTCCACTACGGCTCCGAGATTCTCGCGATAGTCCTCGTGCTCAAAGAGTCTGACATCCAGAGCCGACCATAGTCGCGGGAATGTCAGCGCGATGTCTCTCCACGACCGGCAGACTTGTGACAACACCCAAGGAGGCCGTAGTAGATGAAGCGAGTCAACCAGCCACTCCTCCCTGGCGTATTCTCCTTCGGCGATCTAAGAGCACCAGAAGAATATCTCGCGATAGACGTCGTGAGGAAGGGAACGCAAGGGATGGAGCATGGACTGGAGATGGCCATGGTGGAACTGCACTAGGTCTCTAGTGTTGTACAGCACGGACAGCTTCTCGGCGGCTCGAGCCTGGGCAATCTGAGCCTCGAGGCCAGCCAAGCGTGGCATGATGTCCTGCTCGATACTGGCCCTGACGCGTCGTGTTTCTTCGTCAGTAGGAGGGAAATTCTGAAAGATGAGCTGTCCAACGCGTCTCTGAACAGATGGATGGTAGGGATATGGATCTTGGTCTGTCGCTAACAGTTGACAGCACTGGAGGCAGACATGCCCATTGACAGGGCTTGGGTGACACGTCAGTTACATATCTCGGGAGGGAAGAAGTAAGGATGCTAACTTTGGACTCATGCTAGTGTTCTTCTTCGTCGTAGTTTAACGATTTGGATATCGTATTACCTGCATATCATCAAGTCAGTGCTGGCAAGAAAGGCGAGGGCCGCGAGCCAAGGCCAAGGGGCTGCCGTCGTGCCGCTCAAAGGGCAAATTCCGGAAGAGCCGGCAATTACCTTTACAGTCATCCAGCCGTCAAGGAAACTCGGACAACCCTTGTCCACGATGAGCAACGCGTCGCCTTCCAGCAGCGGGATGGTGATGGGCCCCGACGGAAAACCCTGCAAACCGTGCACGGCGTTCAGAAACTGGAACCCAACAGGCGCGCCACAGAAGAAGGTTGCCAAACCAGTCGCACCCCCCGCCAATTGCCCTCCCGACGTTGAACAGCTGGGCAGATCCACATGGACGTTCCTGCACAGCTCTGCTGCTTATTACCCGGACAAGCCTTCGCCCAGCCATCGAGCCAACATGCTGATGCTGCTGCGCTCCATCCCGATGCTGTATGCTTGCAATCACTGTGGGGACGACTTTGGGAAGGACATGAACGCGCATCCGCCGGATGTGAGCAGTCGGGAAGGGCTCAGCAGGTGGTTGTGTGAGCGGCACAATGCGGTGAACGCCAAGCTGCACAAGCCGGCGTTTGACTGCTCGCTGCAGAGCACGGACGAGAGGTGGAAGGATGGGCCGGCTGATGGGAGCTGTGATTGAATACTGTTTCTTTGACTTGTCATTGGCAAAATGCATATCGCGGATCTTCAGTCAAAGAAAGGCATCAATGACAACTGACGCAGTCTGCGCACGTTCGGCCACGTGTGTCATTAGTTACATCAGTGGAGGATGCGACCCTCTTCAAGCCAACCACCTCGACGCCGCCGTCGGTGTCTCTTACCCTCCACTGTGGCTGGCCTGTATCACCAGCCGACTACCACCAGATGTCATTCAAGGCCATCCTCTACGCCTATATCCTCGGAGGCCTTACATTCATCCCACTGCTACTTGCAAGTCTCGTCCTATTCACCATCTACACGTCGGTACCCGTCGGCGAGCTCGACGTATCCAAACGACGACGGCATAGTCTCGAAGCGCAGGGGGACAGCAAGGATGACGCCTCGCCTGAGCCCACAGCGGCCACCAGCGACGTGAATGACCTGCCCAAGACCCGGAAGGGATGGCTCACGATGCGCCGCACCTTTGAGGAGTCCCAGTTTGACGGAGGATATGTCACCCTCGTGCGCTCCTTCCTCGACGCCAGATCCAAGGACCCCAAACGCTCCCGGCCAAAGGATATGTGGTACGTGGTGCTCAAGGGCAAGATCCTCTATCTCTACGAGGACGAGGGCATGACCGAATGCGAGGCGGCGATACAGCTCGGTCTCTACGACGTGGTCATCTATCCCGAAGGCCTCCAGGACGGCGAACTCTTTGCCAAACGCAACGCGATCTGTCTCAAGGCAAAGCCATCGTCACCCACCGGCATGCCGAGCGTAACGAAGGAGATGAAGCTGACTGGGCTCGCGGAAAAGACGGACAGCGACTCGGTCGCCCAGAAAGTCGCAGAGGCCGAGGACGCAGCAAGGGGGGAAGCCTTCGACTCCAATACGCCTTGGTTCATCTTTGTTCGGTCCAACACCGAGATGGAGGACTGGTACTTCTCCTTCATCCACGCCTCAGATCATCCATCTCAGACCCCTACTCTCTCCCCCCTGCAATCTGTATACCAAACCGCCGAAATGAACAATCTTGTCTCCACACTAGACGAGCTTCCCGACGTCATCCCCATGCGCTGGCTCAACGCCGTCCTCGGACGTGTATTCTATAGCTTCTATCGCACACATATGCTGGAAAACGGCCTCATTGGACGTCTCATGAAGAAGCTCGCCAAGGTGAAACGCCCCGCCTTCCTGACAGACATCGTCGTCACTGAAGTCTCTGTTGGCAACACCTCTCCTACATTCAGCAAACCCATGTTGAAGGAACTCACAAAGGAGGGCGACGCGTCGATGGAAGTACACGTCCTATACAAAGGCGAAATACGTGTCACAGTCGAAGCCACCGCCAAAATCGAGATCGGCACCTTCAAATCATATAACGTCAAACTGGTCCTTGCGGCGGTATTGAAGGAGCTCGAGGGCAATCTTCTTGTCAAGATCAAACGGCCACCAAGCAATCGCATTTGGTACGCGTTTACGCAGACACCCAGGATGGTTCTGGCGGTGGAGCCCGTCGTTAGTGATAGGCAGATCACTTGGAGTATGATCCTTGGAACACTCGAGTCCAGGTTGAAGGAGATTGTACGTGACCGTCTCAACCCCTTCAACCTAACTTGCTCAACAAGCATGGATGATGCAGATCCAAGAGTCTATCGTAATGCCGAACATGGATGACATCGCCTTCTCGGAAAGTCTCCCTTTTGAACACCGGGGTGGCATTTGGTCTGATGCTGCGCGACGGGAACGTCAAGTTGTTCCTGACATTTCGACAAACGCTCCGAATGGTGTCTCATCTGGAGCAGAGAGCTCAGAAGAGCCATCGTCTGACACGGAGTCGCCCGCTATACAGAACACTCAGTCCCTTCAGGACCGTACTCCGACTTCATTATCATTACCGGAATCCGCAACGGCATCGGCCAGTTCTGCGTCGGAATCGCGGACCCGACGTCGAACATGGTTCTCGACAGTCCGGGGTGATGAATTCAAGTCCCTGCCCGAGGAGACAGCAGAGGAACGAGGGAGATCAGTGGGTATCGAGAAGCCTGATTCGGCGCAGAGGTCGCGTTCGACACCAGGGAAGCCGGAGACTGTCGCGGAGAGTTCCTCTGTCAATGGAGATATTCCGAGTGCCCAAACGCCTCCCCAGATCATTTTCAATGATAGCGACAGCCGCTCGTCGTCTCAAAGCTCAGGCCGGTCCCGTACGACATCGGGCTCCAAGCCTATTCCCCTTCCAGAACCTCCTTCCCCTGCTCCGTCCTCGAAGGAGTTTCGGTCGAACACCCCGGCCAGTCCTACGAGTTCGTTCCTGTCTACTCTCAAGTCGCGAGCTGGGGACAAGCAGGCTATAAGCAACTCGGCAAAGGAGGCGATGAGGAAGTGGGGATGGGGCGGAATGAAGAAGGAAGACGATAACAATAAAGAGAGTGTATCAGACCAGGGCTCCGTTGGGAACGCAAATCAGCGCTTGGATAGCTTGACGCACAAGGCGCGAAGCAGCTATGCGGAAGTACGCGCTGCGGTCGAACAACGGAAGAAGGAGGAGTCGGACGAGACTTTGGCGACGAATGAGGACACGAAGAGAGGACGGACGGTTAGTACCTCATCGCGTGCTGCAGAGGGCGACGAGGAGGCGGAGGTGAAGGAAGTACAGTCACCTATCAAGATGCAGCCTCAAGCCAAGACGATGTCTATACCTGGGATTCATGCCAGTCACAAGGGGGAGGTCATGTCGATGGGATATGTGGCCCCTGCGCCTCCTCAGGCTGCGGCGTCACCGCCGAAGAATCCAGTCTATAGACTTTGGAAGACGCCTGCTTCGGGAGGGCCAGAGACTCCTTCTGAGGCGCGAAATGGAGAAGAGTCTTCCCCTACCGCATCCAACGAAGAACAGGCCTCTTCGTCCGCGCCTGCAAACCCTAATGCAGGTCGGCCTGTCCCTCCCATACCGTCGCGCCCCGTCCCTGCTGTACCGACATCGCGCCCCGCCCCACCCCCTCTCCCACCAAGGGCTTCGGCTTCCCGCCTACCCACAAACAATCCCTCTGACACTCCGAGCCCATCCGCCTCTGAGATCCTCAACTCAATCGCGCGGCGCTCGTCAATATCCCGGACGCTGACCCCCACCACGATCTCGGACTGACCCCAGTTTGTACACAGAAGTAATTCCCCATTTTATACACATCATTGGTCACTCGCTCTTTTAATCATTGGCATCATTTGTAATAACACACATATATAGCTGCATGTATCCATTTATTCGTAGCGTGGATTGAATTAGGTAGGGTAGGGTAGTGGTAATCGTTAGCTAGATTCTGGGAATTGGTCCCTTCACTCTTTGTGGTAACAACACGACCGGTGTAGGGTTGAATGGTTGAAAGGCTGTGGCGTGAATTCCTTCATTTAAGGATGACGTTCCGGTGGAAGCGATTTTGTAGGCGTTGCCAAGATGATCATGACCTGGTAAATGAACTAGATGAATTCATCATAGCCCTCGATATTGAACGCCTCCGATGCAGGTCAAGTTAAGTTCGTGGGGCGTTCGATGCGAGTGAACGCTAGAGTCTCACATTCTTGAATCGAGTCTCGCATTTCACTGGTTGGTGGAGGTTCTGAAGAGGCACGGTCAGCGTTTTATACGTCTAAACTTGACAATGAGAGTGTTGGCAAGAACGATATCGTTTTAGATGCTTGGCGCTGGACTGGTTAATGATAGCGTGAATTCAAACGTCTAACCAACGAAGGGAGATGTCTTCTTGCTATCAAAGTAAGACACTGGTTGCCATTGACCACGCAAAAGGGATATGAGAACGCTAGCCATGTCTGTATAAATGCTTTACTTCGATCAAAGGGTATAATATGTACACGATGAAAGACCTAGGCAGGTGGTCGTACGCCACAACCGCCGCCGCGGATGGAGCGGGAGTTGTAGGTCCATATATAGGTATATCAATGCCGGCAGCCGCCAGCGTGGTATGGCGCAAACGGTCGGAACATGGAGGCCATGCTAGATGAGGACTGATTTTCCCGCCACGCTGAACACAGTTCGGTACTTTTTTCAATGGGAGGCGCGAATCCGGGTGGTTTTCTGATTAGTATTGATTTCGTCACAATGGAGGTTTTTGGCCTGTCAAGGTGTTCCATTCACCAGGGGATAGTGGTTGCTTGTGGACACCGAGAGCGACGAGGAGGTGAGGCGGAGGAACATACCATGCGAGACATATCCTCCATTGGGCAAGAACTTCGTGTATATTCGGGTGTATTAGCGATGATGATCGATTGTGGCGTTCAAACCCCTCCTGAGGCGTCGGTCCAGAGTGTAGCTAGACTCAAGGACGTTCAAGCGATACGGCTGTCAAGTAGGAATGCAGGATAGATCGTTGAGTGTTCCTGTGCGATTGCCTGAGAGAGACATTAAGGTCAATGGGCTGCACAGCGAGCACGACACGGTACATCTAATATCCGATGGACCTATGTTGTATGGTGGTACTTGGCTTGACGTGACAACTCTGTCGGTTTGAAACGACTTGTGTGGCTTGAGATGAGCTGTTAAGACCGATCAGCAACCAAAATGGCAGGCCCATATGTCGGCACTCCGAGTTGGGTTGACGTTTCAATATTTCTGGGCGCGGTGGTGGGCTTGAATACTGCTGTACTCCCAGGGTCGTTACACGACGAATCACGCATACATATTATGTATGTGGGCGGCACAGGATTAGAACCGTTGTTCTCCCACCGACTGTCCAAGTGAGCTGTGGGTGGATCCACAGCAAGCTGTTATCAGAAAAGACTGACGACGACAGAAGACATACGCAAATCTGATGCCAGGCCCTTCTCTCCACCGGGTGTCGCCAGAGTTGGAAGCAGTATGGCAGAAGCACGCGGCGCACATAGCTTGGTCGACGTCCCCCACTGGCACCGCCAAGGCATATAAACCGAGCATTGCGAGGATTGAAGGGACGATCCACGCGTTGTCACCCCCGCCCCGGTTGCGCAGCCAGAAACGAGCACAGACGCTCCCGGCAGCAGGCCCATCGAGCGCGCCGAACGGAAGACTCGACCAGATACGCGAGGTGGACTCGGAGAGCGGACACAGCAGCAGTCAGCACGCCAGTGGACCGACAGAAACAATGCAGCATGCATCAGGATCTGATGATCGCGAGGGAGACAAGGGGCGGAGCAGTGATGGTCTTGATGTGTCGTCGCGGCGGCAGGAGGACATGAGCACGAGCACAACACATGAGGCGCGCGAGGATCCTCTGTCGCATCTACGCGAGAGAGCGCGGAGCAAGAAGAGACTGACGCTGCTGCAGGCCAGGAGCGCCTCTGCATCCGGTGCGTGCTGGACTGAGTGGCAAGCAGAGAGGGCGCTGACGGCCGCTGCAGTGGTGCTCGACAGCAAGAGGAGCATGGACGAGGACGACAGACGGCAGCAAGGGCCGCTCGATGCCGACCCTGGTCGCGCGGCAGGGCGGCGACCCTTTCTATTTTCTCACGAGCGCCAAGGGTCGGGGTCGTCAGCGTCGACTGTGACCATGGCCGAGTCTGACTGGACCCGCCCAGCGTCAACCGTGGAGGAGGCGCGCATCAGCATCAGCAGCACGGCGCACACGTCCGACATGTCGCACCGCCAGCTCCCGGACTCGGCGGACCGCACCTCCTTCCTGGAGTTCCTCTCGCCGTTGTCCTCTCACTTTTCCATGGATGCGCCCGATGGCAGCTTGATGCCCGCCAATCCCGCCGCGCCACAGCCCGCCGACCACGTCCGCTCCCGCTCCCGCTCGCCCAAGCCGCCTATCCCCACCAGTCCCAAGCCCACCTTTGCAGTGCCGAGTCGGGCGCTGCGAAGAAACTCGCCCGGTGCGGGCAGCCTCCCGCCCACGACCAACTACCTCCAGCCCGACACCCGCGCCGACCTCATCCGCAAGTCGCGCAAACTCACGCAGGTGTTCGGCCACACGCCCGGCGCCGGCGTCATGCCCAGCCAGTTCAGCTTCCTCGACATGCCGCCCAGCCCCAGATCGCGTCAGGCGCACATCCGCGGCTCCATGTCCATGTCCGACCCGCCAGACGGGCACCAGAAGCCGCCCGCGACGTCGCCCACCATCTTCGAGCGCCGCCATTCCACGTCCATCCCGCCCGACGACTTTTACATCGACATTGGGTCGCAGGAGGGCGAGCCAGCAGGCGAACAAGCACCCGTCCGGCCACAAGTGCCTAATGGAGCAGAGTCACCGCCGGTGTCATTCATGGATCTGTCCGACGAGGAGGACGACGGCATGTGCCCCCCATCCCCATCCACGCGCTCGCTCTTTGAGAGCCTGTCGCCCGACGAACAGCAGGACGAGCTCAGGCGCCGCAAGCGGGAGAAACTCGCCAAGCTGCACCGTTTCCTTGGTTCCCGCGTCCCAGCGAATCTGGTTCTCGGTCTGGAAGAACCTGCTCTTTCCCTCCCACTACCACTCCCTTCACCTCGTGCCTCCAAAGTCATGGACCAGTCCTCTGCCGACGACAGGAAGGCCTGGCTGAGACGGCGTCGCAGCAGTTCTGTCGCAGCCTTTCCAGCATGGTCAGACGATCACGACAGGGTCAAGGAGGATCTCGACGACAAGGAGAAGGCCATCAACGTCCGCCGCGCTCAGAAGATGGAAAAGGTAGGACTCAATCACTGTCTTGCTGTCTGTGTCACTGTCTTACGTCTCTACCAGGTGTTTGGCGTTGCCCCACCCCAGACTCTCTATCATACCCGCCATGCCCCATCGACATCTTGCCTGGACTCGACCAAGTACCGCTCTGGATCGCGCACCCCCACAGAGGCAATCTCCCAGCCACCCTCCCCCAAAGGCTCTACCAAGCTGAAGTCCAAAAAGTCCCACTATGCCCGCCCATCCACAGCGGAATCCAAGCGCCACCTTCTCTCCAACGGCAGCGTCACCGAAGATGCCCCTCGCCGTGGCCGTGGACGCAGCGGATCGCTCATGTATTCCCACTACCAACACTCCTTGAACTCGCTCGTTGACATTATTGATCGGGTATGTTGTCTTCTCGCCGCGCCAGTCATTCATTCAGTCAGCTCACCTAACTCTTCTTGTTTGATAGGATGACCGAGAATCATTAGCCGAGTTGCACGAGTATCTCAATACCCCTTCTCCCACAACGACAACTTCTACCGCGGAGCGCCGTCTATCCAACCGCTCCGAGCGCCGCCGCTCCCTCCCCGCCCGCACCTCCCTCACGTCCCTCGCGTCAGAGTACTCCCTAGGCGAGTCACTCGCGTCCCCCAAGCTCGAAGTCACCGACTTCCAACTCCGGCGGAAGCGCGCCGCCAAGCTCACTGCGTTCTTCGGGGTCGACTACCGCGACGTCATCCAGGATGTCCTTGATTCCATCGAGAACGGTCTCGAGCACGAAAGGAAGAGAGGTACCGTCAGTCCGGAGGAGGCCGAGGTGCGTTTTTTCTCAGATGACCCCCCCCTCATTCAGTTGGCTGATTCTTTTTCTAGGACTTGTTGATGCGTCTTCGCGAGATCAAGACCAAGCGCGGTGGGATCTTTTGATTTAGCCCAGCGCTAGCGTGTGGGTATATCTATCTAGTTGAGCTGCGATCTATGGATCTTTTTGACGAAAATCTTTCATTGAATGTTTTACGCCATCTTATGTCGGTTTCTTTCGTATTCTATCATTCATTTTAAGATGTACCGGTAGACATTCAATATTTTAATACAGCGATTCTTTTGGTTTGACCGGTCACCGGTCATCGTTACTGCTTGAGAGCGGCGATTCGACTGCTAGTAAGTTACGTGGGATGAGATTTCGCTCTACAATTTGGTACCAGGAAAGTTGTACTTTGCGATACACTTTCGTCCGGAATTAACATCGATGAACGTTCAACTGACGGCAGCTGACTTGGACTACTTGGTTGTAACAAATGAGACGAAAGTGGTCTTTGAAGTCAGTAGAGGAAGGGAGCCAATCAATAAATTGGACACCATGATGTTCGATCACTCCTTTCTTCTCAACCATCAAGTTCATCGCGTCTCGCTGTTCTTACGTGCAGGTGGACTGCATCCTTGAGATGCTCACTTGTGCGATTTCTTTATCCACGCGTTGAAGCGTGAAGGCTTCCCACTATGCTACCAGTATGCAGCGAAGACTTCGTATGAGTTCGTAGGCCGGCGCCGTGATCACATTGCATGCTCGAAAGTATTCGCACACCAACAGGACTCATAATCCAACAACGCGTCTTAGAGGGTTTTTTCTCAGACTCAGCTAGTCGACGAGGACGTTCCCGCGCCAGCTACGAGCATGAACTCCGCCACTCATCGAGTCTGAAGGAGGAGCTGGTTCGACTTGGCGACGCTAGAGATCGCATAAACTCCCACCATAGCCACCTCCATCTCATGCTCCACGGCGTGCTTCGAGAGATACCCTTCTGGAGAATACGTCGACGCGGAATGGGCGGATGACTCGCTTCATATTTTACGTCCCCTCCTTGGGTGTTGTCCCAGGTCTATCGTGACGTCGCTCTGAAGTTCCCGGGGATATGGTTGGCTCTTGGCGACTGGACTCGCTGGGAGGGATTCAGACAAAGTTCACCGAAGCTCTCCTCTTCTCGAGTTTGGATACACGATTTGGTTTCCTGACCCCAGATCACCACCCTCAAGTCTAGGATGATCAGATCAGTCTTTTTCGTGAGCCACATTCCAACACTCTTGGTGCGGTCGGCGTTCGTATCCACTATACACTCACCCTCGTCGAAACCTCCTACTACTAGCGCGGTAGTACTGTGATTGATAATGCCGACGAGCTTGATGACTTTCTACTCCTCTTGGAGAGGCCATTTGGGTTTGACATTCGGACGCGACTCTGTCTTGATGATGGTTCATTCACAACAGCATACAAGATGAGATCATATGTACTTTCCCCCGCATTTCACCCCTCGGTCAATTACGACGCTCAACAACTGTCTTCTGGGCTATGCACGGTTTCTTTGCCTTTCTGCGTGCCACCCTCGATGTTGCGGATTCTAATAGGCTGCAACCAAGTGACATCACTCCGAGGCTTCAATGAGCAGACGTTTTACCCCGCATGCAGGCGCTGGACATCTCTCTGTCCCGCTTTGGAAGTTCTGGGGTGGGGTTGGCAGAATCTATGTTGGAGATGCTTGAATCGAGGTACACAGGTTTGAAGATATACGAGTCATTTGGCACGGATTCGGGACGATCATTGGATTATGGGGCTTGACGCTTGCCGCGGGTATGCTCAATGATCAAGGTAACGAGGATTGGGCGTAGAATGGGTCCGACATCGGTTTACGATGTGTGGTGGTTTGAACGCTGTCATCTGCTCTCGAGGGCAATTCAACGCAGTCAAGCATGTTTAGGAAACAGAGCATTCTCAAGCAACGAAAGCGACAGTCATTAGCAAATCTGGAGCAAGTCCTTATGATGATCGAGAGGGACAGATTGGGTATATCATGGGCAAAGCGTCTTTTACTCGGCAGCTGCGCTGATCATGACCTTCCCCGCTGAGGAGATCTTTTGCTGGCTGTAGGGCGTATGAATTCTCGCTGCAGCTTCATCGGCGCCTACAAGATGCGAGACAACGATCGATCGGAGGAATGATGAGGGAGGGAAAGAAAGTAGGGGGTCGCTGGAGGGAAGAGCTGGATGGCGTCTCCTGTGAATAGGCGCCTATCAGATTGGAATGTTTGGAGGAGACGTGCGAGGAAACGCGTAGCGTGCAAAAAGACTACAGTACCTTGTCGCTGAGTGGAAGTCGTGCAGGAGGAGATTGTTACAAGGAAGACAGTGTTTTGCGTCAGAAGAGACGCATTGTTGTATTTATCCTGTCAGCTATCGTGTCCCCCAATCCTACAGTAGTGACGCGGAGAGTCTAGTCCACCCGCGGCCAGCGTCGTCGTACAAGTACAGGCTAGTATACAGGGTGTGATATGCTACAGTGGTATAACGCCCCCAAAGACATGCGTGACGGCAGATATCACATGGGACGAAAGTGTGGGGGGGGGGAGGGTGCATGTGAAAAGTGTGGGTCCGTGTATGTGCGTGTGTTATCGCTGATGGTCCCAGCGGTCGAGCTCTTTGCGGAGGGCGTCGCGGTTGGCCTCGAGCCAGCGGACATAGTCGACGGCGCGGAAGAGCACGCCGGACTTGCCCTTTGTGTTTTTGCCGCGGCCTTTGGGGCGGCCGCGGGACGGCATGGCGGACGAGGGGTCGCCGAGGAGGGCGATGAGCTGCGCGTAGCCGTCGCGGATGGCGTTGCGGCGCTTTTGCTCGCTCATGATGTGGTTGAGGCGCTTCTGGGGGGTGCTGAGGAGGGGTTTGGTGCGGGGGGGAGCGGATGGGGGTGGGGGTGGTGGGGGAGCGTACTGGGGGTGGGGGACGTGGTGGTGGGGGGCCTGTTGGTGGGGGGGCCTTGGTGGTGGGGGAGTGGTGCGTTGTGGTGATGTTGGGGAAGAGGAGCGCTGTGCGGTGGTGGAGGCGGCGGTGGATGTTGTGGATGGTACAGCGGGGCACTCTTGGGCGTCGGCGGCGGCTCGTGCTTGACGTTGGGCAGCAGGTATTCGCTGTACTGATGATTGTTTGGGTAGTCCCAAAAGTTGGCATACGCGCCGCCGTCGTTCTCGCCCGCACCGCCAAACTGATCCAGAAAGCCAAAGAGATCGGTGGTCTCTTCCGGCGCAAAGAGCTCTGCGCTGGGCGGGAGCGGCGGCGGGGCGGGAAAGGCGTAGTGGTGTGGATGGGAATAGTCCATGGCTGCAGCTGGCAGGCTTGTGAATTTGGCCGATCTTATACCCCGGACCCTGCGCGTGACCGCCGTTGGTCAGTGTCACGCGCCGGCGCCTGCTCCTTGCCCAGCTACGCCGACCGTCCGGATGTCGGCCATTCCCCCAGACGAGACTGCCCAGGAGCAGCCGCCGCCGCCGTCCTCCGAGCCGTCCAGAAAGCGTGAGTGCCAGCGTGGCGTGCAGAGAATGCT
Organism: Strobilurus orientalis; assembly: GCA_019915145.1. Lineage (NCBI taxonomy): Eukaryota > Fungi > Basidiomycota > Agaricomycetes > Agaricales > Physalacriaceae > Strobilurus > Strobilurus orientalis. The sequence continues at coordinate 27,999 of JAHLML010000019.1, read as the reverse complement.
GCTGACGGCCTGCAGCCAAGGCGCCGTCCGTGCGCCGTGCGTGCATCGCCTGCCACACCGGCAAGACTCGCTGCTCCGAGGTCCTGCCCTGCCAGTCCTGCCTCAAGCGCGGCCTCGGCGCCTCCTGCACCTACCCCGACCCCGACCACCCGCCGCAGCCCCCGCCGCACTCGGCCCCGCACAGCCACGGCGCAGCCCCCACCATGACCATCGACCCCGCACAGACCGTGTCCTTCCTCCCCGCCAACCCCGGCCCCCCGCCCCCGTCGTACACCACCCCCTCCACCCCCGGCCAGACCACCCAGTACTACGACTACAATGGCGCCTTTACCGGCGCCTCCTCCTCCTCCTCCCGCCCCGCCAAACGCCCCCGCGAGGACCCCCCTCCGCCCCCGGGCAGCGACGTCCGCCCCCGCAACCTCACCGACGAGGAGACCGCCGCCATCACCCGCGGCTTCCAGCGCGGCGACTTTTACGTTGGCTCCTCCGCCCCCGTCCGCATCGACCCCCGCCTCCCCGTCCGCCTTACCCTCGGCGACGGCGACCATGTACACTTTACTGTGGGAGAACAGCTTGGTTGACATGTACACTTTACCGTCGGAGAACCACTCGGTTGACTATTGTAACACTACCGCCTTGTTTTTTTTTGCTTAGGACTCTGCCCTGTACCGTATCCATTTCCCAATTTGTTGCCGATCCCGGAGCCATCGCCTTGTCACACTCACTTCCCGCCTGCCTCCCCCCCCCTTCAAACCCTTCCTCCAATTCCGAATTCATTTTGATGCTCAGCACGCTGCTGCACACCTGATCATCACGAATCCCAACTTCTGCAAATCCGGAGATAGTCGCGCGTTTCAACATCTCCCTCCCTATCTGCACTTTAGTCCGGTTCGACGCCCTCCGGTCGAGACACGCACGAGGCTCTCGACTCTCGTCGTCAGGTTTCACAGGATATTTTGACACTTTCCGTTTCGCCTTTTTCCACGCACGAGGTGTGCGTCTACTCGGATTTACACTTTCCGTTTCCCTTACCCGTCCTTCCCTGTTCTCTGTCCATGCACTTTTATGATTCAAATTTTACGCTGCTGATGATCATATGGGTTCATCCTTGACGCTCTGCCTGACAAGTATACGACTACAGGCCAAATTTGGCCATGGTCTTTGTATCTGGTGGATTGCGAGTACTGTAAGTCTCTCTCGCATCAACATTAACACGGCGCGACGATACTAGGCGCTTTCCCTCCTGTAAATGTAAGTATGGGGACTGCGCACGCTCGCTTACTATCAAAATTGAATACGAAATTGAGCGGGTGCGTGCAAGGGCCAGTTATGGATAAATGTGGGTCCAGACTATGAGGCTCCTTGCAGTGTTCGTTTCACCTCGTGATTTTGGCCATACTGTATTGATGTTCCCTCTCCTAAATGCCATCAACGAACAAGCATGGGTGAAGGCTTGGAACACTCTTTAAATTCAAGCCAAGTCGATTCTTTCCCGCTTTGTCGTTGTTGGCAGGTTTGTAGTAAGTTATACGTACGCGGCTTATCGCAAACGCAAAGCGCTCTAGAGTTGAACCCTCTGACGACATTAGTACGTGCCTGCAAATCGCGTCCCAGTGAGTCGACGTCCTTTCATCTCGGACGCATCCTATCCTATCCATCGCCCTCCTCATTGCAGGGCTTATTTCTAGATTGAGACCGTCGGCTTTCGAGCCATCAGAATTCAAAGACCCAAGAGTCGGCGTATGACTGAAGCGTCATACGATACGTGCTGAAACCCACCTCCTTGGCTTTGGTTCACCGGCATCAGAATTCAAGAGCCCCAAGTCCGCGGCGTATGGTGGGTTTCATCACCTCCGAGTCCTTGGCTTGGGTTCGACTCAATTAAATGGGTCTCCCTTTAGGTTGAGAACGTCGGGGTGATCCGTCGGTAAGTAGCAAACGTACACTGCAGCCATCTGTTGAGCCCATGGCCATACTTACAGAAGGGAAAGGCCTTACCGCCGGTATCTTGGATGATCGTCGCGTCGTGTTGATGCCGGAGATAGCAGACAGTATAATCTGTCTCCAAGTTTCAGTGACGAGTCTGGGCTCGAGTGCGCATCCCAATGAACGTCGCCGAGTCGGATGTACGGGTGCTTGGAACGATTGATGACTCCTCGTCGTCGAGAGTAGCATCAGCAGATGACAAACACACACCCGGATTTGCACTTTCCGTCTTCTTCAAGTAGCAAGTACGCGTCGGATTGGTTTCGAATTGGTACATGCGCAAGCACTTCACGGCTTCGTTCATTGATCCCATACAAGAGTAAGTCTTCCAGTGGCATCTCGTAGAATCCTGATCGTCGATAGCAGAACAGATGGCCCAACATGCGTCTCCAAGTTTCAGTGACGATTCTGGGCTCGAGTGCGAATACCTCCCTCGTGCGTCTATCCTGTCTGGTTGATCAAGACGCTCTTCGCCGAGTCGGATTACGCTTGACCGGTGCTTGGAATGATCAATGATCCCTCGTCGTCGTCGAGAGTAGCATCAGCAGATAACAAACATACACCCGGATTTGCACTTTCCGTCCTGCAATCAAGTAGTAAGTACGCGTCGGATTGGTCCGCGCGCAAGCACTTACGTCCTGCCCATACAAGAGGGAAAGCCTACCAGTAGCATCTCGTACATTGCACCCCTTCATTCGAAGCTGGAGATAGCAGACAGATAGCCCAACATGCGTCTCCGAGTTTCAATGACCGTCCTGGGTTCAAGCCTCCCACCCCTCGTGCGTCCCAGACGCTCTTCGTTCTAGATGGATGCACATCAGCAGATGAAATACATACACCCTTTCTGTTTTCCTATGTAGAACGATCCTGGCTTCAAGTACGAACCCCCCTCCCTCGTGCGCCTCCAATCAGTCCAGACGCTCTTTGCCGAGTCGGAATACACTTGCCCCGGTGCCTATCCTTGTCGTCGAGTTTCACCGAAACCATAGTTCTAGTGTGTATGTACATCAGCAGATGACATACAGTACACTGGGCATCCGGATTTACGCTTTCCGATTACCCCCTTCCCTGCAAGTTCGAGTCTTCAAGGAGGTGAACCATACGAGTGAGGATCCCCGCCCGACTTCGAATCTGATCAATCCCCACCGGGAGGGGGCCGGCCGACCATCTCAGTTTGGTGGAACGGGAGGGGATGAAATGGGATGGACGTGGCTTGCAGGCACGGAATGTCGTCAGAGATGCATAAGTAGTGCGCATGGAATGCAGGAAGACTCGGAGGCGGGAGACGCGTAGAATGGGAAAGACGGCGCGGGTTGGCGTCAAATAATCCACAGTGCGCATGGCATGTAGGAGTGGACGCATTCAACCTCCGGCTGCCAGTGGGTTTGCTAGGTTTGACATTCGGGTAAGACAGCGCGAAGAAATGTATTTCTCACAACGACACAAGTCTGCAAGTGGAAGTCGACTCGCCAATAGGTAACGGGAAGCCATTGAGCGGGATCCGTCGCTCTTCCCGAAATACTAACGGTTGAAATTGGAGACGCGCATGTAGACTGTCCTCGCACTGCTCATGAAACGGGATTGGAAAGCCGTATACTTGGTATCGTCCAGTGAGACCATACCTATCTCAAGGCCTAGAACCGACACTCCTACCCTCTATTCACTTTCGTAGAAAAAGGGGAGAATCAGTTCTCCAGGCCATTGTACTGCGCCGTGTGTTTGTATAGGACCTATCGAGTTGAGACGGAGCAAGGAATGTGGTCATACAGACGCTTTGAAAGGCGCCCCGCGATATGTTTGACAGGGAAAGCAATTGATATGAACTCGATGATTTGTGGATTGTGATTGAACGATCCGAATCTCATATAGAAAGGGCAGGTCAGAGAAGTCGATAGAATAGCATACACCACATAAATTTGGGCTCTCACGTTCCTTCCTAGACCTGCCGCCGTTCTCCTACTTGGGGTTTCTTATTGTCTTTCCTCACCGTAGACGTATTCATTATCAATAGGTCAGGGCAGAGCGGCCGAAGGCTGTATTCAGAGAGACGTAAGAGAGACGCTGCCAAGTCGTATGTTGCCGCATCATTGCTGAGCACAATATAGACACCAGAGAGTAATAGAGACTGCGCACAAGTTGGAGGTACAGGAGATAGGCGCAGTACTAAGTAGACACTGCCACAAGAGGACAAGGAAGATGCCGACGGGATCACCCGGCGGTGTTGACAGCTGAATTCGAAAAATGTCTCTTCCTCTGAAGCTGGACCCACATTTATCCATAACTGGCTTCGTCAAGCCCTTCACACTGCGACTGACAGAGATACCCATCGTCCTAACGGACCTTGATCTCCTCCGTCTGCTCCGAGCCTGGGAGATGCATAACGTATGACAATGTCGCGGTCTACGACACATTGATGATATAGATCTCTGGAAACACTTAGGCGCTCGCTTCCTCAGAATAGTAAATCATGACGCCTCCGGTTTTGTACTCGGACTACCATCAAGCAAGCGAGGATCACTAACCTTCTCCTCACTCCCCTCCCCACACACCCCTAGGCACACCACTCTATCCTTTCGCCTTATACAGTAGCTGTGTGTGCTAGATGATGCAGACGACCCTCCCGCTCCCCACCGAGCTCCTTCATCTCATTGTCTCCCACCTCTCGAATGATCGCCCCGCGCTGTGCGCGCTCGCCTTGACCAGCCGCACACTCCGCCCTATCGCGCGGCGGCACCCGTTTCGCGCCCTCGGGCCATACGAGGCGCAGGACTACGAGGCGATTGTTGGGCTGCGGCGGGCGCTGGAGGACCGCGGTCTTCCTGGCCTAGGTTCCACCATACGCGCTCTGACGATGTCCTCGGAGCCAGACGACAGGACGCACCCCGAGCTTGTGCGGGTGTTGCAATCCCTCGTAAACCTCCAGGAGCTCATCTTTCGCTGGTCGTCCATCGGCACCGCCGTGGCCACCACCACCAGTTTCTCCACAGAGCTCTGCACCACCCTGCGATCCCGCCGTGTAACCCATTTCAAGTTGCACAACGTCACATTCACGCGTCGGAGGGATTTTTACAACCTCATAGCGTGTTTTCCTGCTCTCGCCTCGCTGGGTATGTTTCATTGTCACCTGCAAGAGGGTGAAAACACGGATACGGGTGCCAGATCAGCATCTTCTCCCGCATCTGCATCCACGTCTCGCATCGCGATCGCGTACCTGGAGATCGACCACGACGTAAACGGGACGCGCCTGGTGGACATGCTCCTCCACCCAGGCTGTCCTCTCGACTTTGCCGGATTGCGAAAACTCAAGGTCAAGGGCGCGCACGAGGAGCGGTGCGTCGACGACATCTTGCGACGCGCCACGGCCGTGTTGAGAGTGGATTTGGAGAGCTCGCACGTCCAGGATTGGGTTTACACGGTAAGACATGATTGGGGAGTCGAGTATTCGGTCGCAGTGTCGCTCATGATCATTTGCCATAGGTTGCCAGTGATTGAAGGTTCCCAAGGATCATTCTGGATACTGATCTGCGTAATCTTTTGTGTTTCGAAAGTCCACTTACCACGGTCGGGTTCAACGGTCGCTCCTTCCTTTCATGGATTAAATGTTTGTATCGCATGTCATCTAATTATCTTCCTAGTACGACCGCGGCGAAAGTCTCATCCCGATGTTCAAAACGCGTAATGGCATGATCATGATAATCGCGAAACTGGGTGCCCTTTAAGTTACCGAACTCGTTGTCATTGACAGATACCCGTGTGAGCCGTAGCACCAGCAGACAATGGATATACCGTACTCGGAGAGCATATGGCTCAGCTATTGTTGGTAAAAATCACGGAATAGTACCAATGACTGCCACGGTACAGCTGTTTAGTATAAACATCTCCGATAGTGAGATTCCGGGGCATGGAATGGAGACTATTGTGTCATCGAGAGCTACTATATGGTCTCTAGTCTACTTTCCAAGCGGGAGAAGGACGGCCGGGGGCCTCGACGCGTCATTTTGACCGTGTACGCCTCAATCAATCACTGCTTGCTCTCGTCTTGTTTTCAGGCATTGATCGCAATGGAATCTTGGACAGCTGAGAAGAGACATTGGCAGCCTGTAAAGATACAATATGCTTTACTTGAAACCTCAGAGAATACCTGACTGTCTCAGTGTCCCCTGCATGCAAAGTTTTGTCGGAAGTTTTAGTATTGTCAAGTTGCGATCATGATCGAGCTCAGCCGACTGTCCGTTTGATTCTCATCTTCGTACCACCAATGCCATTCAGACTCCAGAGACGTCGCTCCCGCGTAATTATTGTCTCAGGGACCTCTGAGTCTGAGATTCCTTTTCAGATTGTCAGTGCGTATCGTCATTGTCGTTCCTCGAAACACGTCGTAAGTTACTTACCAACCAAGCGGATTACAAACACGGCGGCTACACGGTTATGGTCTACAAAGCCGGCTGTTTGTACTAATTTTGAATCTAGGAGATATCAGGTGGTCACTATCTCCCTGCTTGGCAATAGCCAGCAGTGGCGTCTCCGTATAAATAAGACGCGTCGATTCCCACTCACAGCACCCTGGTACTACACAACCACCTGCTCAGCTCAACATGTCGGCGCGCTTTCTTCTCTACACCGTCGGTACTCCCAATGGACACAAAGTGTCCGTCTTCTTGGAAGAGCTCAAACTTGTGTATCCGGGCCTTGACTACGAGTGAGTGTTACAATGGCCGTTTTAAGTTGACATCGTTTGTCGTACGTACTGACTCTTCTCAGGATCCAGGAAATCGACGTCTTCAAGAACGAACAGAAAGAGCCTTGGTTCATTGCTCTCAACCCTAACGGACGTCTTCCCGTTCTCGTTGACCGCTCACGCGACAACTTCGTGGTGTTTGAGACCGCTGCAATCCTGCTGTACCTTCAGCAGCACTACGACAAGGACAACGTCTTTGGGTTCCCGCCTCTGTCAAATGAGGCAAGCGAGATGCTGCAGTGGATCTTCTTTGCCGTGAGCACATGCCACGGTGGTATGCGTACATGTCGTTTACTAGAGTGATTTCTAGCACGGAGGGGTCGGTCCCATGCAAGGCCAACGTGAGTTCGACTTTCCATCGTTTGTGTCTATGTATCAATTGAGCTCTTCGGTGTTAACTTCTCCGAGGGGAACTTCTTCCTTTATCTAGCGACTGAAGATATCCCGTACGCAAAGCAGCGTACGTGACACGTTCAATCCCCCCTCTCCTCCTCACGTTGACCAGGCTATTTTGACGAAACAAAGCGCCTCTACGGGGTCTTGAACATCCGTCTTAGCAAACACACCTGGCTCGCTGGAGACAAGATATCCGTCGCCGATATAAACGTGTGGCCGTGGATCCGCTTGGCAAATCGTTCGGGCATCAACAGTTTGGATGAATGGCCGGGTCTCAAGGTGACTGATGTGTTCTCGGAGAATAGACTTGAGGCGCTGATGGTCCTTTTCCCTTTGCAGGCGTGGTTCGAGAGAATTGCAGTCCGTCCGGGGGCCCAGAAGGGCATCACCAGTCCACCACCTCCCGTCAAATAGATCAAGAGATCTGAGAATGTATCATGAACAAATAAATTACGAAGCGTATTGCAAGAGAGCAGACAATAATGGTCAAAGTCTGTACATCCGGCGTGAGGCATCCACTGGGAATACCAGGTGGACCTTGGAGCCACTAGACTTTCCCTGAGCAGCGAGCAAACCTTTTCCATCGAGGTTCAACGTTCAAATGTCTTCGATCATCTTTAGAGCAAGGGCAAGGCCTCTTTCCATGGAACTACATCAGTCCTCTGCAATTGTCATTGAGCGCTGTGAGCTGTCAATCAAATTAATCAAAGCCTGACAAGTTGAGACTGTTGAGTTGCAGATGGGTGGCAGTGCCTTTGATTGTACTTATGCCACACCGTCACGTACATTAGATTTATTATAATTGATCGGGGAATGTGACCCTTTGCCGCTTGCGCCAAACTCATGAAGAGCGTTCCTCCTCGACCTTGTGCAACGCGACGCATCGTGTAGCGGTAACTCGAGATACTTGCGGGAATACACGCGTCAATACCCCCTTGACTCCACGGCGACCTTTCCTGTCATACCACTCAAAAACTGATTGCCGACTTTGTGAAAAGTCGTTCGTACAGGCTGTGGCGACAAGGCTGCTTCTTCGCGTTTCCATCATGCGCCCAGCACAGAAGCCCGCCGTTTGAGTGATGCTGCAAGTTACACAAGAGGTCACCGTGACCAGATGAACCCACATAAACGTGAACATCATTCGGCTTGAGATTGGAACGCGCCCATCATGCTTCACGTTCTTTCCGTGTGTCTGCTTCTGGTAACGCTGCGGACTACAACGGTCAATGCGCTGGTACGTTTTCTCCCTTCTCTACTATTGTTCTGGCTGCCGACCAGAATTAGGACTCGCGGCTCGCTGCTACGGTCGAGTGGACACCGTGTCCAGGCGTAGAGTCTAACAAGAGACTCTCCTGTGCATTCTACGATGTTCCTTTGGACTGGACAGACCCGAACGGTGATCGTAATGCGACATTGTATTTAGCGAAGTACGCAGCTGCCTCATCCAAGGATCGCATTGGGACGCTCTTCGTGAACCCAGGCGGACCGTAAGTCTTCAGTCTAGCCTTAAGTCAACGGCACGTTTTCAATGCTACATGTTAGAGGCGCCCCCGGTACAGGGATTATCTTGGGTCCAAGCGTCGACACTATTGAAGGTCTAAGCGGCGGTTTGTATGATATCGTGAGCTGGGATCCCCGAGGTGTCGGAAACATGACCTAGTTCGTCACAATGGCCCTCAGCACCGAAGGTAATCACTGAACTCCAATTTAGTCCCGGCGAAGTATACTGTATGCCATCATCCCAAGACGAATACCATTTTTGGACAGGAACGCCTGTAATGGCTGACATCGAAGTTCGAGGAAATTTCACCCAGCAGCTCGACATTGATCACTTCTATTCGCAAATCGATACCCTCGAGGCGCGCGTCCCGGTCTACGAAGAGTATTGCACCGACACAAATCATCAACTTTTGCAGTATATGGGAACTACTGCTACTGTCAAGGACATGGTTCGTCCTGGCTGCTATCATATCACCAGTTTCTGGAGTTTGCGTAGATCGCATTGGTAGACGTATTGGACGGTGAAGGAGCGAAGTACCACTTTGTGGGTCTCAGCTAGTCAGTTCCTTTATTTGTACTCTATCTATCAAGCTAACACCAATGAACTAGTGGCTCCTTGAGTAGGTGGTGTCCTGAAAACAAATCGACGCGACGTTGATTTTCTGCAGTGGCACAGTATCTTGTCAACATGTTCCCGAATGTACGCCTCCTTCCTGCGCCTATGAATCGTCTGATGCCTGACATAGCGTGTGGGTCACGTCGTCATGGACGGTGTACTCTTTTCTGGACATTGGGCGACCAGTCGTATCGATCTGGTACTTGCTGCCCCTAAGTCCGTCGTGCTACCCGCTTATATTTTGTCGAGATCTGGGGCGACACGGTCGAATCACAAGATGAAACCTATCAAGGCTTTGCCAATGGCTGTGAGCTTGCTGGACTCAGAGGGTGCGCATTGGCCAATGATTCCATACTCGATGGTCGGGACATTCTCTCTTGGACACAAGATTTAGCAAATGTATGTGGTTTCTTGTTACATTTCGGCCTCCTACCTGATTTTTTAGCTTGCCTACGACCTTGAGGATAAAAACTACGGTTACGGCTCACCGCAGATCAAGAAGATCATACAGTCGCAACTCCCTACGCCTGCTCTATGGCCAAGTCTGGCAGAGGACCTCGAAAAAGTCTGGGATGAATATACCGACGAAGCAGCCAAGCTGAACATCAACCATCGCCGCGACAACGCTGACGACTTCGACGATCTATCAGCTCAGCGAGTCTCTCGAAGCACCCTAGCCATCACTTGCGGTGACTCTATAGATCCTCAAGTTGATACGAAAGAGGTGTTCGATGAGATCCTGCGTGTCACTCGCGAAGTCTCTGGTTTCTGTGAGTACCAGCGGTGTACTGCTCGTTTTGACGTCTTATCCCCGCGTCAGTCGGGCCACATTTCGACCATGTACATATGTGTCACCTCTGGCGGACCCGTGCTGTCGAGCGCTTCCAAGGACCGTTTAATCATACGTTGTTCAACGTGGTCTTGATCATCGGAAACTTCGGAGATGTGAGTAACTGTACTATCAGGTAAGTAGTACGAGACTGATAACTTCCCAAGCCTCTCACACCCTTTGCATCCGCGAAGAAGGTGGCCGACATCCTTGGGGATTCCGCCGTCTTGATTGAGCAGAGAGGATATGGTGTACGCCTTTTCCCTCAGTCTGAGAGCTGAACAGTTGTTAACATGCGGCTTCGCAGCATACTAGCCTCGTTCAACCGTCCGCCTGCAAGAGCAAGATAGTTAGGGCTTACTTCGTCAATGGGACGGTCCGTGTTCATTTGGCCAGGATGCCGCAAATTCTTATGTGCCTTACAGCTCCCCTCTGGAGATGACACGGTCTGCGAGGTTGACGATAGCACCGAAATATTCCCAGTCAAGGGCGTCACCGCCAGCGATATATCTATGAAACTTTCAGCGCCATCGACTTACAGGAATCCGTATCGGCCTATCCGTATGCCACGCCTCCCCCCTGGCACGAAACCGACCAAGTTCTACATGGTCATGCTTATCGTCGCTTCCGTTGTGTCGGGACTGTCAATAATCTACATGATCTGCAGGTATATCGTTCTATATCGAGCGCGCAAGCAGCAGCAGCGATATGCTCATGTTCAGAATGACGAGCCGGCTGTGGCCAAGGAAGAGACGCAGATGTTGTACGATCCAGCGCAAGGAGAGGAGAGGGTGTAAGCTTGACTGGATCGGCATTGAAGGACAATCACTTTTTTCTACCTATTGTATCTTATTTTGAAGTTCGATTTACGTCCTGTCCCGCCAGAGTATTATAGATAGCGCCTTTGCTCACATGAGACCGAATTCAGTGATATACCTTCGTATCGATAGCCTTGTCCGAGAAACTCTCAAAGGACATCGCAATGATTATGTAGCAGTTGGCAGCGTCCTACGATAGCGTAAGAGCTTGACTATCCTCAAGTTTGCAACGCGGCGGGCTTGCCAAAATGCAAATCGACGGGTGTAGCGACGATTGTACGGATTATTCTAGTGTGAATCGTTGTTGATTGACATCAGTAATAGACAGTCAAAATAATCATCGCTTTTGGGCGTGTCGGTTCCGTTAGCGCCTATGCCAGCCAAAAGATCGCTGTCGGAGGGTGGTATCGTCCATGAGAGCGACTCGGGCCGTCGATGAGCGGTGAAGACAAAGGTGGTGTCTTCGAACGAGCTGCCGAATCGCTCCCATTCCGACTCGACGTCCGACGTCCGCACCAATACGGGCTGGAACGTGAAGTAGAGACCGAAAGCCGCCCAAAAGGGCGTTTCTTTGGGTAGGCTCCGAATTTTATAGGAAATCGTGATGCGCGGGGATCCAGAAGATGTAACATGAATGAGGGAGCGAAGTAGCGGCCCTAGCAGTTCAGGAAAGTAAACCTAAATACGATGGACAATTACGATCACAGACAAAAAGCACGATGAGACAAGACGCACAAGATCACTACAGATGATGTCTGTTAGTGTCTTTTCCGAGAAGAATTCTCCCATTATCGCGAGAGTATGTTCTGCGTGCCCCCACGATAATGGTCTTACAGATAATGCATCGCTTTGTAAATTATGGTCGAGCAGAGGACAAACCTAGCGCTTTTAAGGATCAAGCCTATCATCTTACAAAGTATGAGCTCACTTCAGGTAAATCCGTCACGATCACCATGCCACCCAGCGGCCGCAGGATTTGAGCAATGCGAGATGCGACGATTCCAGTTCCAGAGCCCAGTTCAAGGACGTTAGGAGTGTACGAATTCGCTGTCACGAAAGGGGGGTCGATACACCAATTATCTGGAGGATCGACATAGGTCAGAAGCGCGTATGCAGCCTCCCTGGAGTGTGGCGAACGTCAATGCGATTTGCCGGCAAGGTGTTCAGAGAATTCTAACCACACTCTGCCTGCGATCCCGTACTTTTCGATGGCAGCAAGTTGCGAGTCGGAAGAGAATGCATCTCCCCAGTTTCCCGGTTGCTCCAGAGGTTTGATGCTCAGGTCTGGAGGAAAGTTCGGGTCATGCACCATCATGGCGGCTCGGAGGTACGCTCGATCACACTGACAGCTTGCCTCGATCGACGGCAACCATGCCTGCCATCCTGCCACCACCACCTGCGCCGCCACCTCCGACCGCCTGGCCTCTGCCGACACTGTCTCTGCGCATCCCTGATCTCTCTCATCCTGGTGTGATCTCCTTCCTCGATGCTGTGAACCCAACGAAAGCCCTCACCGATGCTGTTCTCTTCTCCTTCACGATTCTCTACGAGACATCGTCCAATCCAGCCACACCACAGCACGTCGGCAGCATTCTTCTCGTTCTCAGGAGCATGCCTGGTGTGGCCTACACGACTGGCGGAAATGGCGGCGACGCATTCAAGGAGATCCATGTGAGTATGGAATACGTGCAGGATGCGGCGAAGCACGGAATTGAGGCGTTGAGGCATGAGATCAATGGCGTTTTGACGCATGAGATGGTACACTGCTACCAATACAATGCCAAGGGAACATGCCCCGGAGGCCTCATTGAAGGCATAGCTGGTGCGTCCACCCCATGCTCCCCACACTGGTTATTCAACTCTTTCTCCTCCAGACTTCGTTCGCCTTCACGCCTCACTCTCCCCGCCTCATTGGAAGCGTGACAGAATACCTGACAAATGGGACGCAGGATACGAGAACACGGGCTACTTTCTCGACTGGCTTGAGCAGCGGTGCGTCCGCGTCCGATTAACCGCCACATTTTGTTAAGATCTGTTAGATATGGTGTTGGTACCATACGTGAGCTCAATGCGACCATGCGAGACCGGGCGTGGGACGACAAGATATTCAAACAGATTACAGGACGGAAGATCGAGAAGCTATGGAAAATATATTGTGGGGAACTAGAAGAACGTCGTTAGGTATACCTGTCACTGTTGATATTACTAGCATAGAATGAAAGATTGTCTATCTTCAAAGACTAGCCTGGTCGCTCTGCGTATCACGCTTTGTACAACGTGAAGGGAAGGCCAATACTGCCAGGAAAGATAATCGCCCGGGCCTTTCTCCGCGACAGCACCTTGCGCTGGCATTGACCTCTTTGGACAATTCTCGTCGCGTCCGTATCGGCTCACACCTTGACAACTGAGCCGTTTTGTCCAGACTACTACTACTAGGTTTGATCAGCCCCTCTGACATCTTTCCAAAATGCTCTGTCGCGATCGATACTGTAAGGTTTTGTTCCACAACTATCGTGACCGTATCTTCCTTCGATCCTGGGGCGGCCAGCCCCCCATATGGTAGAGCATTGACTTTCCTTGGTCCCAGATCATCGAACAAGCTCAAGGCCCCAAGTCGATGTCTATATCCAGGGATCTCGTGGTCTCGAACGAATGGGCCATGCTTGCGTCGTCATCGTACATACTGCAAGCTGCATGTTTACTTTGTAGACTCCGTACAGTTTTATCAAGCAGGCGAGGGTCCCGACAATAGATATCCAACGGTTTCGAAAGCTAGTGGATAGTGTTGAATTTCGCCACTAGTAGCACACCTACCGGCGTACCTTGAGATTTATGGACGAGTATGTCATGAACTCTCCTGCTTCGCCTCCTCCAATTTTGCCTTTTCCGCCTTCTCCTTCAGCCTTTTCTCTTTCTTCTCCTTCTTGACGCGCTCCTCCTCGGCGCGTTCCTTCTTCGCAATCTCATGTGCTTGGTCATTCAGCCCGAGACGGTTCCGTGCAATTTCAATGGCATAGAACTGATTAGGTTGTTGAGTAACTCATGGTTGGGACCGACAGGTATTGACTTACTTGTATTCTGGTAACAAAGATGGTGTTCCTCTCACCATACTCCCCCTTCGAGCTGGTCCTGATCAACGACCCAAAGTTGTAATCCTTGACCTTGTTCTCATACCTACGGGGGTGTGAGTTCCTCATCCGTATCTCAAGACATGACTTACTTCATACAAAAGTCTCTCCACCTCTTCTTCCCCGATTCGGCCTTCATCCAGTCCTCATCGAGGTTTCCCCATCCCTCCCCGGTGACTTCAGGGAATGCCTCGCAGACGTGGGTGTAAATTTCGTCGTCGAGAGCAGTGAGTTTGAGTGTGCGAGGTGGGACAAGCGCCAGGAGCGTCCAGTAGGTCTGGGCGTGTTCAACGGCTTTGACTGCGAATCTGGCGTAGGAAGAGCGAGGTGGGAAAACATGGCACGAGGTGGATGGATCCGAGATCATGTGGCAAGAAGAGCATCAGAAAAGAATTTTTCGTGGGGGCATGTGGAGGACAGGCGAGGGCAATAGATACGAAACCAGACAAGTCAAGGAGCAATAGTGCGGTCAAAGATAGAATAGAAACCAGCAGGAACATGAGCTATCCTTTCTTGCTGCAAGACACAAAAGACGCACTGTTTTTCGATCTCCACCAAGTTCTGTGCGTTATTTGGGTCGAATTGGCCAGACATTGTGAAGCCGCTTTTGTTGGATAAGTTTTATTCTCGCTCAGGAGCTTTGGATGATGTTGTCGTCCGACTTTTGTATGAGTGGGCCGGCCTGCTGAGTGTCCTGGCGATATATAGCACGGTGGATGATGGTTGATGATGGTAAAGCAGATGAGATGAGAACCGTAACGTGGCACCCAGCGGAGATCGGCGTCCGGCGTGTGCCCAAGTTACGATCACATGGTTGCCTATCGCCACGTATGGTCGCTAGCCTTGGCCGGATATCCTGTCCACGATGTTTCGCAGACGACAAGAATCGAATCTACGGTGGATTTGCAAGCCGAAGATAAGGTATGAGCCATGATCGATGCGATATCGCCGTTGCGCCTGCTTTGTGCTCGGTCATGGACGGATTTCGAGTCAACATCACCGCGATCTTGCATTCAATCCAACGCAGATGCCAGCTGCTTTTACGTGGCAGCGCGGGCGCTTTTGCGAGGGGAGAAGCGAGCCCGGGCCCCCGGCCCGATCATCCTCAAGTCCGTGACTTGGAACTGACTTTCAATTTCGTCCTCTTCTGACCACCAGCAAGATCTCATCCTGGTCTGAACACTTCGACGTCGTCTTCGTATGGATATTCAACTTGAAGCAGGACCGTCATCCTCAAAGCGGGTCGTGCGGTTGCTCGATCTAGAAGGGGTGACCATACTTCGAAGTGCGTTCATTATTCATTCGGACCGTCAAGATATTAAGGTCGGCGACCGTAGATTTCTACAACAATGTCTCGCAATACCCAACCAGGGAGCAGAAAGAGTCCCTCTTAACAGAGATCCTCACGACTACAACCGATAACATCAGGAAAACCATAGTTGGCTAATTTCGGCTAAATTAGCCGCAATTCCGTCTATTACTGTCTAATCCCAGCTATTACCTACTATTCGTTAAATAAATTGTCTATTTCCATCCGAAGTTGCTCTAGACTGTGCCGTCCAAACGGAGTAGTACGTTCAAGATGCGCCGACTGTGCCCAATATCATTCTACCTCGTAATTAGAACTTATGTAGAGCTTAGAGACCGTCACGAGCATATATACCGATCCCGCCGCACCTGCGCCTGCCTCCAACACAGCGCGCAACACTGGCATGAAAGACTGATTTTTCAAAGGAAAAAAAAGAGACGGCGGCCACAGATACACGGTGCGAGAGGCGCAACATCACGTTAGTCGTAGTTCCCGAAGGCCTGTGGCTTGGTGGATGTTTCAAGCGGGCGCTGGGCGCTGCTAGTAGAGCGGGTTCAGCGCTTATTGCGGTTCAGGGCAAGGGATAGGACGGAACGGACCCGGGACCGTCGGCAAGTCACATGCCATATGTTGGCTTTCATTTTGCGAAGTCCGTCCTTTGCACTTTCCCGCTTACCATGACCTGGTGCCTTCTCCATCTGCATACTAGAAGGCGGGCTGCCCACGCGCCCGACAATGGGTCCGCTTACATTGCGTCTCCCTTTTCGCCAGCCAAGCCACGAGGTTTTTGTACATTGTCGTCCTGCCACGTAACGGGCAATAGCCAGTGTCGGACCAATTTTCCGAAAGTATATACTCAGGACTCGACCGAGCTCGTCGCCGCCCCTCCGCACGTTGGCCCACTCGACCGTTGTATATTATTATCCCACGTATAGGCGAGGCAGGTCCATTCCGACACCAGTGGCGATCCCCACTCCTAATTCATTCTTCAGCTGCATTTTCGGGCGCGTCGCCACTGAGGTTTCGAGTACGTATTGCTTCTCTGTCCGCAGCTTTTTCTGACCCGCCCTTCAAAGCTCGCCGCCTCTGTCAAGAAGGACTATCTCTGTTTGTGAAATCGGGCGCGACGCGCGACTCAACTTCCTCGGTGACCACGCCAAGCACACTATCACAGGGCGACAAAGAGTCTGTCATCAGTGAGTTGCATTAGTCACCCTTTTGCAAAGCTCCGAACATCATGTTCCTACAGGTGGCAAATAAACAGGGCGCTCAAGTGTCCACCTTGCGCGTGAGCGCGGACTTTGCCATTTCCAGGTATGCGCCTATCGCTTCTTCTATCCTCTGCCCATGAACTTTTTCTTATCTTGTGATGGCTTCCGATGCCCACGCGCCGCGTTGCCTTCGTGTCGTCTTCAAGTTGCGCCGTCTCTCGGTTAGTTCTATGTGTTTTCTATCTCTCAATTTGCACTCACCGCCATCTCGTTTCATCAGTTCTTAATGCCGTAGCGTGCACGTACCTGCAATCGTTTGAGATTGATGAGATGATGGAGTGTTGGGCTATCTTGTCACCAGTACGTAGTGTCGTTACTTGCTGTCTGTCGATACATTTCAATGCTATGTGATTTTCTCTTCATTCGTGTGCCTTCCCTGAAAATAGCAGATGAATAGCATGAGAATAGTTGCCAAAATTCCTCTAAATAGATGCTAAATAGCTGGGATTATCAAGGGGACCGCACTAATTAGAAGAGACAAGCGAATTAGATGAAATTCTAGCTAATTTCTGCATTTTTAGTGGAAATTAGCCAGCTAGGGTTTTCCTGATGAACGAGCACTATAACTTCAAGAAAATATCATCTTGGTTCCAATACACCCGCCGAACCAAAGTACGAGCCTCGGATGAGGCCTCCGGTTCAAGCTCTCATCACACGGCCACTTTGCCGGCTTATGTCGAGCGAGAACTGGAAATCTTCCTTCGCGAGACACCCAATCCTCCCGTTGAGCTCGTTGACGCGTGGGCGCGCGTTCTCCACCACCCCTCAAACGCAGTCAAACACTGGATTGACGAAAAGCGCGTCGAGAAACTGCCCACGCCCGCCGGCAGTCCAGAGCAGACCTTCCACGCCCCTCCAGTCCACCACTATGACGCAGGACCGGGCATCGGCGTCGGTGTTCGCGAACCTCTTTCGAGTCTTCATGGACCCGGGATCCAGAGGGAGACCCTGCAACATAACCATTCAGATGCAGACCATGAAGCATGTCCCCCACCACAGCTATGCTCATGGCCTCCACCGCCTCGCATCTCCCAGCATATACAGGAAGATTCCGTGATGACCGATTCGGAGACTGTTCCATTTAGCCCTTACCCAGCTTTACTGTCTCACTCTCCTACTCCCGAACCCAATGTTTCCCCCGTTGTACCTGAAGTAGGTCGATAGAGCCACCTTTACGAATAGTGAAGCTCATTACCTCTAGAAAAAAGCCAAGAAAAGCTACAAAACGCGTCTCCTTTTTGCCATCGCCCAAGGAATGGATGCAACTCCAGACCCACCAAGCGCAATGTCCCGAGAAGACTTCCTAGCGCGTTTGATGCCCTACGAGATGAAGATGATCAACTTTATGGAGACGGTGGGGCAAGGAAAGCTGGAAAGGAAAGGCTGGAGGAAAGGTAAGCAATTTCATCACACTCCCGTGCGTAGTCTGATTTGCCTCTTCGTTCCGGAAGATATGGTCCCAGAAGAGTTTCGCTCGTGATAAGTCTCAACGGTTTGTTTGCTATCGACACCTTTCCGCTTTGTGTATTCTTTTAGTGATATTACTCAATTGTAAGTTAGTGGTGAAAAGAAGATTCAGTGAGCTGAAAAAGAATGGCGGCGCGTTCAGTGCCGTTGCGAGCGCGACTTCAATGTGGATGGTGCTCACGGCGGGACCTCACCAGTCCGATCGAGGACGCTCGTCTGACCCAAATAATCCAGACAGTTGACCGCGTTTTTATATTGATTGTGTTTGGTATGTGAAGAGAAGAGAGCACCAGGACAAACTACGATACAGTACAGAGAATATTACGTGGTAGTAGAGAATAATACTAAGAGCATAAAAAATGGTACAAACAGATGTGCACTACAACCAAAGCGAGTAGATACAACGAGCGAAGAGAGCGAATTCCGTCCCAAACGAGAGCCCAAATGTGTAGAAAACCAGAGGCGTAGGAGGGTTTTATCCCCAGTCCTCTTCTAACTCTTTGGCCAAAAAGTCGTCTTCCTCATCGTCTTGCTCCTCGTCCTCCCCGTCTTCTGGTGAAGGTTTGTTCGCGAGATCAGCGGCGGTGACTTCTTCCTTCAAAGTTGATCCCTCCATCCTCCGCCTCTTCGCGTCTGGCGAGCTAGTATCCGAATCGCTTTTCGGTGTCGAGCTCCTCGAACGTTTCCTCTGAGGGGTATTCGGTGCACTAATCGCAGAGTCATGAGTATCCCGCTTTGACGCACAAACCATACCACGCACCTCTCGTCATCGTCATAGTCCCAAGTCGCACCCCCCTTATACTCCTCCTCATCGTCGTCGCTCTCGTTCATAGCAGCCTCAACCTCGTCGTTAATATCACCCCAGTTGATATCGCCCATCTCCAGCTCACCTCCCACGGCCTCCACATGGTGGTGTTTGTCTTTGACAACGACCCCATGTGTGAGTACCTCCGTCCGGGATGCGGTAGTGGGATCCATGAGGTATGGCGTTTCGTCTAGCCGTTTCCAGATGTTGACGCAGTCCGTAAGCCACTGTGACCATACCACCTTTATAGATGGCTTCCTCAAAGCAACATTAACTTTATCGGTTCCTTGCTATATATCATGATTAGCAACATTCGGATTGCAGACAAGGGAGGATAACAACAACCTTTGCAGCAACGACGTGTGTCACCCCTTCCACCAG
Organism: Strobilurus orientalis; assembly: GCA_019915145.1. NCBI lineage: Eukaryota > Fungi > Basidiomycota > Agaricomycetes > Agaricales > Physalacriaceae > Strobilurus > Strobilurus orientalis. Next base: position 8,755 of record JAHLML010000019.1, on the reverse strand, counting down.
TTCGGTTGAACACCGAGCTCCGAATGCCTCTGCCATTTTCCATACATCGGTAGCCTGTGGCCGAATATCTAGGGGGAACATGCTGGAGAAAACAATATGAACGCCCCGTAGTACCTCAGACCGTATTAACGGAATGATAGTAGTGACATCACACTCGTCGCGCAATCCTCGTTTTCGCTTTCCAGGTAGTGCAGGGGGAACCGCATCGTACGCCTCGAAGTATCGCTTGTGAACCTCGACGAGGATCTGCAAATATCGTCAGAACAAGTCAAAGGGGGACATAGCACCATACCTTGCCCACGCGATCTAGCTCGGAATCCTCGTTCTTCAAGAGGGCCTTCTTGTGGTGATGGTGTTGAGGCTGTTTTGCGTCTTCTGTGGGTTCTGCGACATCCCCAGGATTTGCCTCCCCTTCTTCAGAGTCTTCAAGCTTCTCCTGCATCTTCGCTAGAGGCCGATCTTCCACCTGCGCCTGCAGGGCAATAGAGTTCTGTGTCATCATAGCTTTTGTTGATACAGTTTCGTCGGTGGGTGGAGTTGTAGGTTGAGTAGGTAGGGGGAGGTTTGTCGAGGGAAGTTTGGGAAGGAAAGCGGAGTTGATGTCACCAATACCGACGAAGAAATCGTCTATACTGGATGTCAGTATTGGGTATGTGAGGTGGGAAGTGGCGTACATGGCACAACTTTTATCAAGTTGGGACTCCATTCCCATACGTCGCCTCGGTCGTCAATGATGACAACCATGGATGTGTCGCAAGGGAACAGTCGCTTGAGACTCTTCTGTGTGAGGCCTAGAGAGGATAAGCGGAATGAGATGGTGTTCAGGACGTGGTACTTACTACCGCTTTCGTCTCTGCTCAGTAGCCGTCCGCCAAAGAGCTTGCCGTTTGGATCGATAGCAGCACAAACCTTCTCAGCATAAGCGCGGGTACCCATGGTGTATACGTGCATCTCATATTTCGTGGCCATGTCATTGAGGAAAGACTCCCAGCCGGGTCTGGCTTCTAATCAGGAATAGTCGACACTTGGAGAAAGGCGACGCACCGAGGTTTGATGTAATACATGGACCCCTCGTTCTCAAGAGCCTTCGCCTGTGCTTTATCCTGGACAATTCCGAATGTCTCTGGGCCAAGACGGAACTCCTTGACGTCCTTGAGTGCGTCCCAGTTGGGATTGCACTCTTCCTCCTCCTGCGCCTCGCCACCGTTCTCGGGTGGCGTGTGGCCGTTCTTCTGCTTCTGCTTCTCCTCCCAAGCCCTGCCCTCCGTCATCCATTCGCCAACAGTGGGATCGACGGTGGCGTGGACTATGGTCTGGTCGAGATCGACAATGAGCGACAGCCTGCGCGACTTGAGGAGATGTTCTGCCGTTTCGCGTTCTATGCGCTGCGCCTCTTCTAGTGAGACCGTAGGGCCGTTCGCCGAGTGAGTCATCTGGATAGAGGCGCGCGATGCGTCCGAGAAACCAATATAGTCCGTGCTGTGTGACGTGAGCGCTCATGCGGGCATGGGAAGCCAAGCGACGCACTTGGTCATGTCCTTGCCGCAGAGCACACACAGGCCCATGTGCTGCACGCCGTGTTTGCAAGGCTCCTGCATGACGAGCGCCGGCTTCTGCTTGGCTCGGGCGGCGCTGACGACGTCGCCTGCACGGATATTCCACGTCGTGATGTCGCCATCGATGGCAGAGTCCCAGGTGCCGAAGCGAGTCTCGGGGCGCGGCGAGCCTCGGGCGAGGTACTGGAACGAGTAGCTGAGCAGGCGGCTACCGCGGGCGACGGTGCTCGATTTTGGCGCGTCGATGGTGGATATCTTGATGGGATAGGGCCAACCTGGCGGCAGGAAGACGTCCGTAGGTGTTTCCTCCATGTTTGTTGATGGTGGTCATAAGAGGAAGTTCCGAGATGACCTCACCAGCTCTCTTCTTAACTTTGCTTGTCCCTCTCATTGTACGCCCACTCTAGCCTGCTTTGCTGGCATGCGTGGCCATAAGACAATGAGCAGAAAAGCCGAAACATGTAATGCAATATTTCGATGGCCACCCGTCTTGATTTCCCAAGTTCAGAGGCGCACACTAGTTGCCCTTCGCACAAAGGAACATGCGTCTCATTGAAGATCACAATCCGCCACATTCAATGAGAAGCCTGACGGGGTCAAGCCCGGGCTTCGGGAATTGAGTCTGGCGTTTAACCTCATACACATCCATATCACTGGAAGATGTTCTGTTCAATGAATTATGAAAGACAGTCAAAGCTCTTTCGATCGCCGTTTCATGCTAAACAACGATACTGTACACTATTGTGGCGCCGCAACCTTGAGCTCGTCGCTCAGACCTGTGATCGAGGTGGCAGTGCAATATGTGTCCATGCTGATCCAGCCTTTGCCTCAGTTTCTTCCTTACCGGATCACCGTGTTTCTTTGCCTCTCGCTCGCCTCATCGCTGGTCAATTCCGACCTTCTAGCGTGTTTCCGAATAGGAATGCAATATTCCAGAGCCCTCGCCTGGACGCTCGTCCGGGTGGGAAGGATGCAAAAAGACTGCCTTCTCAATGTTCCTCTGCCAACGCCTCTACACTGAAATCCTGCGCCAATGTCTTCCTATAACAGCATGTAACTGAAAAGATCTCTACACCGGAACTGGAACTTGGCTCTCCTTCGTCTTCGACATGGACTCGTAAACCTCCCAGTTCTTTGCCGCCTCTTTGTATATGGCCTCCCAATCATTGCATACCATATCATAACTTCTCCTCGCGTTTGCTGCCGCATTCTTGGTCACTTCCAACCCGATATGTGGACGACATAAAATGCTCTGCTGCAAGTATGTCAAACAGTGCTGTGTTTTCTCTGGTGTGGATGGATAATCGTCGATGTACTGTCGACGGAGCACATCGAGGCACTCAAGCTGGTGGAAAAGCGTGACAGTGTACGGTGCTGCATCGCTGTGAGCGGTCGGAAGGTGGATAAGGTGTCCTGTCTGCGGCACGAGCTTCCCAAACTCTTCGTCCGACTCTGGTCCATCCATCGGGTAATGCACACTGCTTCCTTCATAATGAAAACCGACTGGTTGGCGGTAGGCGGGTGCCCATCGAAGCGCGGACTCCTTTCCTGAATGTACAGGTTGAAACGTGAGGATGTGGTAGACACGACCACTGATGGCTGTAAGGAGGATGGTGGTCACCACTGCTGTGAGGCTGGTGAGGCCCTTCAAGAGACGTGTCATGATGGTCCAGTCTAGAGACGGATGGGTACTTCGAATCAAGTACATAGAGCGGGCCAGGGCGATCTGTCACAAGGTAAGCATTGCGTGATGAATACAAAAGATATTGCTGATTGAACTAGTATCTCTTGGATCTTACCATCATGACCAAGGACGGGATAAGCAAGTATCTACTCCTTGCGTTTTTAGCAATCAATGCTGGTATCGCAGCATGGCACGGTGCCGTGTACCGAAAGATGAAGGTCAATCTTCATCAAAAGCGTAAGCACCTTCGACTTGCGATTTTTAACCGAGCCTTTATAACAAGAGATTATACAGCGTCGTACACTTACCATGGGACCTCTATTCCCCTCGTGCACCCTATGTCCGACTCGCTTCCACTTGCTTCCCTTACTCTTCAGTCCTCTGTCCATTACCATTGGTCAGACATGGACAATGTCACGATGCGCGAGTGGTACAGCCTTCTCCACTATCCTTCCCTGTCAGTCCTTGGAGACCCGCACCGCATGACTATCTCGTCGTGGTACCATAACCTCCACTGCATATCTCAGCTTCGTACCGCTATCGCTCGCCCAGACGATCCAATCGCTAACCGACATCATTTCGACCACTGTCTCCAATACATGCGGCAGCTACTACTGTGCGGAGCTTCGGATATGCTTGAGGAAGGAGATTGGATGGAACATCAAGGAAGAGTTGGCCCGGACGTTGTTTGCTACGACTGGGAACAAGCGTTCGCGACGTTGAGAGGCGAGACCGAGGCGTTCAAGAAGTGGAAAGAAAATGGACAGCTAGTAGAGTAGAACGAATTGTCGAGAATCCCCATGTCTAATCCTTAGAGACTTGCATCAACTGTCTAAACCCCTCCATTACCATTTCCCTCGTCGCCTCGTTCGTTCCCCAAGGAATCCTGGGCGTCCACGCCACAAGGTGAGCTCCTTGGTGGACCATCATATCTCGGAAGAACGCAGGATCCGATGTCAGCGAGTCTCGCCCAGATACTCTGACATACGCCTCTGATAGGGACTCGAAGATGTCGATTGATGTTTGCGCGAGGTGTGGGAAGAAGTGGCGAATCAAACACATCTCGGCAGCAAACTGCCCAATATCATGGCCAGGGAGCCCTGTCTTTGCAAGCTCCCAGTCGACCACCGTCATTCCCGTCAACGACCCGTTGCTGTCAACATCGACGAGTACATTTCCAGGCCAAAAGTCCCCCATCACAAACTGGACGTGTGTTACGATTCGTTATCAGAGATTCATCATACAATACGAACGTACATCACTCACATGAGTTGTGGCAGACATTATATCCCCTTGAATCTCTTCTGCCAAGGCGTCCAGAAGAAGGAGATCCCGTTCTTGAATGTCCAGTGGCGGGTCTCCCAACGCTGGCAATGAATTCTTTCCGCTCAGCGTCGAGACCACACGACCATGTGTGGCCCATCCGGAAATACGTTTCGCTTGAGTGTTTGTTTGGAAGAGCTCGTGAAGCTTGGGGTCTTCGAAAGCGTGCTGATGCACTTGTGCAATGAACACACCCAGCGCGTCGCCGATTTGTCTGGACAGCGCTGGCGTGCAGTGTCCGTCCAAGATGAACTGCTTCAGTGTGGAAACGTTATCGCCAGAATCGTCCATGACAAAACAGTGTCTAGTTTCGTCGAAGAGGTGTATCTTTGGCGTCTTCACGATTGCTGAGGAGGGGAGCCACGAGCTCACCCACCGCATCGCTGCAACCTCAAAGCTCTGCATCATTTCTAATCAGCGCCAGAGAAGGAGAGATTGCACTACTCGAAAACTCACTTGACGATTGACATCGAGTGTAATGACATTGTTGTTGCTGTCTCTGAAAGACAGGTCTATGCCATGCTTCAGGACGAGCGTTTTGCGGCCCTCAAAAGGTCTTGAAAGATGTAGACGGAAAACAAAGTTGGTCCATCCTCCGCTAAGCTTCTCAACCAGGTCAGCCGCGAAGGGGCCGCCTTCTAGGTAAAGCTGCACGCCATCCGGCGAGGTGAGTGTAGAGGAGGCCATGGCGGGGTAGACTGGGGGATTGTACGTTATTGAGGACTAGTTGTCTCAGTATCGGCCCCGTCAGACGAGTCAGAACCTGTCAAATTCGCGAGCGATGTCTTTCCAGCAACCAAATGGTTCTTTGGACCGATCACCACTCATTGACAGTGTTCTCCACAGATACGTAGCCCGGCTCACACTGATATTGGAGAGATGCACAACAATGAGAGATGATGACAAAATACAAAAATTGAGGAACTACTGTAGCTTTACTCTCCGCATTGTACAGTTGATGACGCAAAATAAGAAATACAACATCGGCGGTAGGACCTTTACAGCTTGTCGTAGTATGTGTCGACAGAAGGGATTTCGGGCTAGAATCAAAGGTAAGACTGAGAGCGAAGAAAAAACTGGTTGTGCAAACCTTGAGACCCTTGCGTGTTCGGATGCCGGTGACGAGCTCCTCGAGCTTGCTTCCCTTGTCGAGAGGGGCTGGAAGGCAAAGTCAGTTAAGTGAAGCGGGAAGCATGTCTGAAGTGCACTCACATCCGTTCATCAACTCCCAGTGGTCGAAGACGGCTTGGGGGAAGGCCTGGCCGGCGGTGTGTTGTCGGAGTTCACCGTTGAAGCCGAAGGACTCCATGACAGGCAGGTAAGCCTTGACAGTGAACATAGGCGTTCCTGGCCTCTGCTCTTCGCTGAAGACCTGTCCACGCCTCTTGTTCAAGCAAGAGTAGATACCACCGATAGCGTTCTCAGGGCACTGAATCTCGACTGAATGAAATGTCAGCACCTTGTCGAGAAGAAGAGGAACCAAGCATACCTTGATATATAGGCTCCTGGATACCAGGAGTAGCCAACAAGCAAGCAGCGTAGCAGACACGACGGCAGGTGGGGATAAGCTGTCCTCCACCACGATGGATGGCATCGGCGTGTAGCTATAATGATAACTGAGTTAAATGTGCGAATGAATTGAGACACCACGCACCGTAACATCGAGGATGTTGAAGCGGATACCACGCATGTTCTCCTCAGCGCAAACACCCTCCTTGGTGGCCCACTGGAAGGCAGCAACACAAGAATCCTTGATTTCGTTGAGGTACTGCACTCCCTTGGTAACATCGACCATCAAGTTGGGACCAGTGGTGTCGGGACCGAAACACCAGATCTTACGGGCATCGGTGACGTCCCAGCCGAACTCGTCAGCGAGGATACGGGCACGGGCCTTGAAATCGTCACGCGAGGCGACCTTGCCGTCCTCGATGGCCTTGGTGAGCTCCTCATCCAAAGGCATGGCCTTGACGTAGAGACGATTGTGCTTGTTCTGCGATTTCGACAGAGCGACGATCGAGGATTCAGCCTTGACGGTCTCACGGTAGGGAACGACGGGGTCGGAGATTTTGAGGGGAACACCAGCGTGGTCTTCTTGGAGATCCTACGGCGAGAAGGTTAAGACTCATCACAATGAAAAAAAGACTAGAAAAACTTGCCTTCAAGCAAATTTCCAAGTGCAGCTCACCGGCGCCAGCGACGATATGCTCACCGTTCTCGTTGATCCATGCCTGAACACAAGGGTCGGACTTGGAGAGACGCTTGAGACCTTCAACGAGCTTGGGAAGATCGGCAGCGTTCTTGACTTCGACGGCGACCTGGACGACAGGGGAAACGGAGAACCTCATGACCTTCATGTTGTGAGCAGTCTCGGAAGAGGTCAAGGTTCCGCTCTTGAGCAGGAACTGATCGACACCGACGAGACCGACAATGTTACCGGCCGGGCAGTCCTCAATGGGCTCGATGTAACGACCCATCATGAGGATAGTGCGCTGAATGGACTTGATGAAGAGGTCGTCCTTCTTTCCGGGAAGGTAGTTGGGGCCCTGGATACGGATCTTGGGGCCAGACTTGACGGTACCGGAGAAGACACGACCGAAGGCGTAGAAACGACCTTTGTCGGAAGTGGGCACCATCTTGGAGACGTAGAGGACAAGAGGACCCTTGGGGTCACAGTCACGGATACCGATGGCGGACTCGTCGTCCATGGGACCCTCGTAAAGAGTCTCCACACGGTAGCGCTGAGCGGTGGCGGGGGAGGGGAGGTTGATGACTATCATCTCCAAGAGGGAGTCACCAGCGGGCAGGAACTTGCGCATGACGACCTTGAGGAGGGCCTTGCCCTCGAGGTCTCGCTCTTCCTGGGTGAGCTTGACTTCAAGCTTCTCCAACATGGGGTACATGGAGTCCTTCTTGAAGTTCATGACCGCATCGAAGATTTTGAAGATGGGATCGAGAACGAACATGTTGAAGGCACGGTCGAGCTGCTTGCCGTTCTCTGCGGTGCCCTTGGTGGTCCACTTCTTGGTGGCGGGGTTGAAGAAGTTGTCGCCCCAGAGCTTCAACATCATCTTCTCCTTGTCCACACCGAACTTCTTGGCGTAGCGAGTAGCGAACTGCCTGAGGGTGAAACCCCATCCGTGGAGACCTGAACCGAAAGCGACAGTGCCCTTCTCAGGGTAGACCTGGACATCACCGAGAGCCTCGTCGTGGTAGGTGGAGATGATGACGTTAACGGACTCGACGGTACGCAGGAAGGACTGGAAGAGAGACTCCTTGTCGACCTGGAGTTCGAGGAGGGCGCGGTCAACCTTGTTGATGACGACAACGGGCTTGATACGCTCGGTCAAAGCCTGACGGAGCACAGTCTCGGTCTGGACACAGACACCCTCGACACAGTCGACGACGACAAGGGCACCGTCGGTGACACGGAGAGCGGCGGTAACTTCTGATGAGAAATCGACGTGTCCGGGCGAGTCGATCAAGTTGATCAAGAACTCGTTGCCTGCGCGGTCTGTCAGACCGGATGATCCACACGATCCAAGGCGAATACGCACCCTCGGTCTTTTGCTTGATCGAAGACACATCCTCCTTGTCAATCTCGAAGTACATGGAAATGGCGGTGGACTTGATGGTGATACCACGCTCCTTTTCGTCTTCTCTTGTGTCGGTGAAGCGCATGTCACCAGCCTTGGCCGAGGCAATGATACCGGCCTTGGAGACCAGGGAATCGGTGAGCGTCGACTTTCCGTGGTCGACTAAGAGGGAAACATCAGATTGATTGAGAACGAAAAAAAGATACGCACCATGGGCAATAACACTCATGTTACGAATGTTCGTGGGCTTGTCCATGAGCCCACGGATCTGGTCTAATCGACGAGGAATCCATTATTACCGGCCACACTAGAAGAGACTTTTGGGCCACTTGCCTACTGTGAAGTTACTGGGCGGCGAAAATTTTCATCAGCATCGGGGACGACAGCGAGAAGAGCAGGACGTACACCATGGTGTCTAAATTTTACAGAGAGCAATAGGAAAGCTTTTCGAGACAAGCTCAGCGTCTGTCACAGTCGTACAGGCCGGTGAGCAACTGTAGTTGAGAGGGATTTTCGGTGCGGTTACCAATAAGTGTCTTATCGATCAACTTTAGGGCCGGGCTGAAATAGCCGCACGTGATGCTCAGGGCGGTCCCGAC